>CM060830.1:93207500-93940000 GCA_030762175.1 Metallyticus violacea | reverse complement strand
CGGATCTAATTCCACTGGATTTCTACCTATGGGGAACTCTTAAGGATGTTGTATACTGTAGAAAACCAACTGCACTGGCAGCACTTCGGGAAGAAATTGAAACGGCGTGTACTGCAGTCGCTGAGAACACTTTCGCAAACGTTGCTGAATCAGTAGTTCAACGTACTCAGTGTATCGAGCCATGGTGGACATTTTGAGCAAGTGTTATAACTGTAAAAGCCTAGCATGATTAGTGCTCATCATTTTCTGTCTGTGTGAATTCAGTTTTGTTATGTTAACACGTTTTTTTCTTTGCTTGAAGTGCGTATACATCTTTTGGCATCCTCTGTATACATTGAAAATTATAAATAATAAAATACGCCTATAGAATAAAGTTCGTGTTTTAGGATTCTAAAAATTTTTGCTAATATTTCTACATAATTGATGATCTATTTCAGTAAAGTTATGAAAATTGTAAGTGATATCATAAACTTCAAACGTTTTTCCACACCGCTGATTCATTTCTAGTTGGTCTAAAAGTTTAATTTCATGGCAAAAGAATGACTGAAATGTATAAACGCCACGTGCACATTTTCAAATTTATTACCCTATAGTTGGAATTGAAATGATAAAAATTAAGAAAATGGAACGTGAATAGCTAAGAGCTGTTAATTAATGTCTATAAATTAAAAGAATGACTTCTTATGAAATACATGAAGGTATGTTCAGAAATTTGAGAGACTGTGCTGTCTTATTATGTAATAAAGATGGTGTTGCTAATTTAAATGTGGCAAAATAGTCTGTAAATCTTGGAAAATTGTTACACAGACAGTGATTTAGTCCAAAACTTTTCACAAATATACGCTAAGTAGAGATTATGGTTTCGCGTTAGGGTAGAAATGAGTGACATTTGGCGATTTTTCACCCAAAGAGAAGAATTGAACTTCAAAATTCAGCAGAGAAACCCAAAAATGTGGAATTGAAAGAAATAGATGAACAAAAAAGGGCAATTGAATTATCTCACAAAGAATAAGAGGATAAATAGCTATGAAAAGTAATATTGGAGAAAGTACCACTGTCACCACTAATACTAATACCCCAATAATCAATAGTATTAATAATTACAAAAAATAATATATAAATAAATCTGAAAATTATTCTGTACGCCCTCTACAAATAATCCTGCACGGGAGCCGAGTGATTCGCATATCATTTGGTAAATTTGTCCCTAACTTACATGAAACAGCTTAATCCTTAACAGCTGCACTTAATTTTGGTATCTGAGGTCCCCACATTATATTTTTTATATTTTGTAGAAGCTGGTAATACCACGTTTTTAAGGAACAGTATCTACCCATCTTCTGAAATGACTGCGTAATTATTTAATAATAAATATAGTTATTACAGTACAGATAACGAGAAAGTCACTGTGCTGTGCTGTATCAAGGGAACGTGGCGTGTTTCTTATCACTGCGCTGAGCAAAATTCGTTGTAATAATGGGTTAATTCCAAATGCCACGTTCGTATCAACTGAAATCTTGTGCAACAAGATCCTGCTGAAAAATGGCAAGGGAAACAACTTGTGTTGGAGTCCCATGTGCCCCAATTTATTCAGAGTTAAAATAAATTATTCTTTAACGCTACGACATTTGAAATCAATTTTGACTCAACAGAAAATGTTACAAAACAAAATCCATTTTTCATGTTGCAGAGTGAATCAGTTCGGAGCTTCCTTGGAGTTGTGTTCATTTCTCTCTGTGCCTTAAGCAATGCCAGGTCGTTCAGTCCGTCCTTTCTACGTGAGATGCGCAAATCTCCGTAGAGCCGAAAAACTTCTTTCAGAACTTGTGGTTGTCACAGCAGAGTATGTGAATATTCGGCAAGGAAGCCTGATTGCAGTTGAAGCAACGCGTGAGAGTGTGACAATTTTCATATTTTTATCCCCCCCTTTTTTTTTCAGAGCCCATATTCAGTCTTGATTGCAGAAATGGGGCTTAGTAAATCACTGTTATAAAACTTCATTGCTCCTGTAACATATTTAATGAGCCCACAGCACAAAATATTTGAACATTTGAAGAGGGTGAATTGTGTTTATATGTAATTCAAACCTTTCAGTTATTCACATATGACATCCAGCAAAAGAATGTACAGTGATGCGTATTAATATTTCACTGGATTCCTTTCGTTAAACTTTTCGCTATTTTCCAGTTTCCAACTTGGTGCAGTAATTTTCATAAATCAATTTCATTCGCTTTGCAAAGTAATTCAGCAGACTCGAAAATTTAGTAAAAAAATTAATGTGCATTATCTCTATATTGCTGTAGTTTTTATGCCATAGTAGTATTTGATTTTTAACATCTTAGGTTAATTATCAGCGCCCTATTCAATTCCGGGCGTGAAACGGCCGACAAATTTTGCTCAGAGACCTCTTCTTTCAGGCTTGAGGTTCTTTTTCGTGCCGTAAATGTACGACACGGGACCCACGGCTCTACTTCCCTTCCGAAGGAAGCCATACTTAGGATTTTTACGCCCGAAAAAAATAGATCCTGGCCGGGATCGAACCCGCGATCTTGGGTTTAAAAAGCAAGTATGGTTACCACTACACCACCAGGACTGACTTCATTACGGTGTGTGAATATCCCAAACATATCACTAAATCACAACTTAGGTTTACAATATCATTGATTTGGGGGGGGGGTGTTGGATAGTGTTGAACGCCCGTTTTTATACCGAGACACCACAGGCGGTGGACACTGATGATACATGAGATGAAATGATAAACTGGTAAAGGGTTTTTTACTTTTAAGTAAGGAAGCGTTGCAGACCTAAGTTTAGGGTACCTCCCCGGTGATTGCCCTCTATGAGGACTGAGTAGAACGTCGAAAAAAATCTCAGGCAGGAGGACAGTCCTGGTGCGAATCGAACCCCAGACCTACCGCTCACAAGTTCGCGCCTTAACGACCTCGGCCATCTGTGGCAGTTCAACGACATTAAAGGGGCAAGTTAATGAGACAACTATATCACATACCAACAAATAATTAGTCCCCATTTTTACAGAAATGGGTTGAGATATACACTTTGTTCCTCAGCCCTTAACCTATATATAGTGTAAAAGAGGAAAATGTCCAACATTAACTGTGAATCCAGTGCGAGGTTAAAACTCCCATTGATTTTAAAAAGAAATCATTCTTGGATTAGTTTCGTTTATAAAATTCTAAATAACATTGAATAGTCATTGTTTTATTATTGTGTTGGTAATATTATTTATTTAATTTATTGTTAGAGTATATTTAATACTGTTATTTATTATTGTTGTGGTAGCGACCTGTAGTACATATTACTACCTTACTTGTTATTTTTGTGCTATTTATAATGGATGGTTCTGAAATTGAATATCTAAGAAAGAATAAGAGGTAAGAGGTTCAAAATACTGAGGATTATGTTCATGAAGACAGAAAAAGATCTCGTTTAGCTAGGACGGAGTGTGGAATATGTTACTGGGAAGGATAGAATTATAAATGTCTGCTCCTGATTGCAGCATCCAGCTGAAGTATAAATACATTTTCTGATGTTGATAAAATAGCTATTCTATCACAGAGGCCTGGAGAATCTACTAAAAATGAACGAGATGCCTATCTAATACGAATAATGAAGAAGACGACCAAGAAGAGAAGAACATTGTGATTCATCTTTCATGTGTTGCCAGGTTGCAGAAAAGTTCGTGTTTGTAAACAAGCATTTCTGAACTGGCTTGCTGTTTCAGGGAAATCTGTATATCACTTAACATCACTGCTATTTCAAGGAAGGTCTCCTATTGATAAGCGTTATTAATCATAGCAACGCAGTTTCTGAAGCAGCACTTCGTAAAATATATTAACATATCAGAGCATTTCCTAGACACCAAACACTTCAGTTAAATAAACGTCTCACATACCTATACCTGCAAATTAATGTTAAAAAAGTATCAACTCTTCTGTGAAGAGACCAGAGACAGCAAACAGTGTGAAATATGAATAAGGCCCAAAGTACTACAATGAAAACTATGGATTTAGATTTGGTCGTCCTCAAGCGGATGTGGTTTAAAGCGCGAGGATTTAAATGTAAGGATCAAGTCTGCATCTCTGAATGAATGTACATTTTAAAAGGGCTGCAGTTGCACAATTAATGTGCATAAAAGAAGAGCAGATATATTTTAAGAAGACACAAAAGCTATTGCTCATCTTGGCAGTCCCCATTGAGAGCCTGGGATAACTCTTTCAAAGTATAAGCATCTAACATAAAGAACAGTTTGGATATCTCAAGACACTTGAGTACATTATCCAGCACTCTTTCAAGTTGACAAAAGATACTGCAAATTCAGGTCTGCCTTCCCAATCGTGCAGTTGGTGTTTCAATCAACAAAAGAAGATAGCAGGTGTTGGAAAAATAGTACAGTATATCGCAGATGGACATCAGAACTTCTACTAGAAAATTCTCTCACGGCCAACAACTGATGTCGGTTCTGATGACTAGCTCTAGAACGTTATTATTTGTTGAGAGCATTTTTATGTTTGCATAGCTGAATATTTAGTTAACTTTAAGAGAAATATCTCAGAGCATTATTTTGTTTAATTATAATGAAATTAAAGCAATTCAAATGTTTTGTTACATTCCACAACAAGCCATAGAATTATTTTATAAAGGAAAAGGGTCCTAGGTATAAAACTAGTGCAAAATGGAGATACATGAATAGCTAAAAGAATCAACAATGATAAGTTCTGCAGGTTTGCTGTGGAACATAACTTTCGTCGGAGCCAGCTTTGGAATTTATAAAGTTTTTTTTTTTTTTTTTAATGTTTCCCCAAAACTATAGGCCCTGGTCTTGTTTCTATTTTAAAATCGCCGATTCAATTAAAGTTTCCACGTAAAATAGTAACGAATAATTTAGAAGCTTTAGTGAAGGAGCTTTAGCAGATACTTCTTATTTTTGTTGCAAACTGATTACAGCCGTCGAAAAGAGTTGCATAAAAACAGTCAAGCGTTATAACGTTATACCAACAGTGCTTCACACAGCCGGTGTTGAGTCTGCGTTGTGCATAGAATTTGCGTCATGCTTGATCCGAGAAAGCGGCCGGGAGGAAGCCGGTAACTCGCGAAGTAAACACCGATATTCTACATCCGTAATTTTCTGAGTATTGTATTGAATTTTTCATTAATTTATGGCATGCACACATAATTTTATTTTACTAACTTCTTACTCAAAAATGATGTCTTTCGATATTCACACTTCCGACATCTTTTGATGATATTTCATTCACAAGCAAAAGTCGTTCTTTTGTAGCCCTTCTAATTTATGCTCTTATATTTCTTTTTCAGTTTATCTACAGTGTGTGGATTTTATCTAAAGATTCTATTTTTTAGGATTCTACACAAATAATTGCACTCGGTAATATCTGGGGAACGTGCGGGTCACACCTTCAAAAACCTCCCTTATAGCCTGAAAAGAATCACGGATAGTATGAGCTGTAGCATAGTCTTGTTGTAAATAAGCAATATTGTCCCTTATGCTCAGTTAATTGTTCAAAAACTGCTTACGATATCTCTCCGAAAAAAAAAAAATATTATTATTCGATTTGTTGCTACGGCACACTACACACCGATCGTTTCATCATGCACGAGGAATTTCGTGAGTTATTCGTGGATTTTCTGTGCTCCAGAATCTATTGTTCTGTGAACATACGTAATTGGTAAACGAAACGATGCTTTATCAGAGAAAATAATTAAATGTGGATCAAAAGTACCGTCATGATGTTCTGCAAAACCCAATTATAGAAATGCATTCTACCTTCGTTGTCATGCGAGCGTAATCTTACACTACAGCGACTTTAAGATTTAAGTTTTAAAATTTTAGTAGCCGTATGAACTGAATTGTTTAAAATATCTATTTCTTATGCTTTAAAGATTTATTAGAACTTCAAGTGATACCCCACCCCAATATCATGCAGTTTTCTTGTGTTAGGCCCAGGAATTTTAGAGTTCAGCGATTCCGTTTCTCTAAATTTATTGACAAAATTTCTAACTGTGCTTCTATTTGGAAGTCGAATGCAGGAAATCTGTCAACAAATTGCCTACACACTTGTCAGCATTAATCTATTTTGATGTATCGTACATAAATACTCGTTGTTATAGAATAAACATTTCAGCTGGCAATTCAATTATCTAAATAACTAATTTATTGCACACACTGCACACGCAGTTTAAACTAAATTAGAAAGAAATGCACAAGCAAACACATCAAAAGGTACAAATCAACGACCAGTTACACAGAGCCCGCCAAATACGTGTTCTATTGCTAACACCTCAACTTGTACTAAGCATTGACCGGAAACTTACGAGTTCGCGCAGCAATGAAGGAAAATTTCACATTTAAAATGCCGCTGTTTACTTGGACCTCTACCGGCTGCCTCCCATCCATTTTCTCGGATTAAGCGCGACTCGAACTCCCTGTATTTTAACTGCCAGAACTGTGTTTAATGTTTTCTGGCAGTAAATTAGTTATTTTTGTAAAAGTACGTAAATAGAATCCTTAACAACACCAATGCAATTTCTAATAGATATAATAGTGCACGATTTTGAGAAGGTCAAATTTTAAACATATATTTCTTAATAGGTTTAAGGTCCGTTTTCACTGCTGAAGCATCACAGGTAGTGGGCACTGAAATGAATTAATTAATAAACTGCGAAAGGATATTCTTTTATATCAAATGAAGAAAGCGTTCCGGTTCTAAGTGTATGTACCTCTCAGGCATTTGCCATTTTTAAGGACTGAAAAAACCTGAAAAAAGAGCATCAGTCAGGGAGAATGATTCGACGGGAATCGAACCCAGACAATTCGTTCACGAGCCGTGCCTTGACGATCTTGGCTACCCGTGTTGGTGCACATTCTTTACTAATAGACATAAGCAGCCTGAGGGTAGACCTTGTTTATCTCACAAGAAAGGCTCATAATATTGTTTCGAAGAGAACAAAACTACAAAGTCAAAAACCTAGCAAAGATATAGTTGTTATGGTGAAACTGTTTTGACAGGAGAGGGCGGTGTAAGTTTCCCACATCTTATTTCAATCAGTGCAACTGTTAGAAGAGAGCTGTGTGTTGTTTTCTAGAGAGATCGCATATCTTTTGTGCTGGGGAAATGTGTTTACAGAGTTTGTCATTTTGTACAGTGCCGCGTTCTTCTACAGTGACACAGACGGCATTGTAAAACCGTTGTGGATTACTTTAGTATTTCAGAAGATACTTGTACAAGAGAAGAACGTTTATTTTTTAACAAACAAAGAAACTGCTATTTGAAGACGAAATAGTTAAAGAAGATATTTGTACACTTTTAATAGGAGGGTAGGTCCAGCTGTTTACGGCTTAACTATTTTCTAGGTGTGATAATGACAAAAACTATATTTCACTTTTCAATATAGTTATACTTTATTGCAATACATTTCTTACATCTTTGAATTAACCTTTGAATCCCTCCCCCCCACAAAAATAGTCAGAAATCTTGTCTGCAAAATGGGTATAAACAACATCCATCACTTCTTCGTCACACTTAAATTTCTTTCCTCGAAAGTCGTTCTTGAGTTTTGAGGAGAGGAAATAGTCGGTGTAAGTTAGATATGGGCTATAGGGTGGATGGTCGATCTCTTTTAAGTCACATTTCTTCACAGCTTCCTTTGCAACAAGAGTTGTGTGCACAGGCGCGTTGTCGTGAAGAAGGCGCACACCAGCACTCAGCTTTCCTCGCCTTTTCTCTTTGATGGAAGCACGTAGTCTGTGCAGTGGGCCAGCATAGTACTCCCCATTTACTGTCGTGTTTCTGTTCTTGAAGTCAATGAAGAGTATTCCTTCACAGTCCCAAAAATTGTGGCCGTGATCTTCTTGGTTGACCGAGTGATCTTTGCCATTAGAGGCGGTGCTTCGCCAGGTTTTTACACCACTACATTGATTCTCTTTTGAACAAGGGATCATAGTTGAGGGCGGTAGTTTCATCTCAAGCAACTATGGTTTACAGAACTTATCTCTCTTTGCCACGGCAGAGCTGTAAAAATGCCTGAGAACAGATGGCCCCTTGCTGCTATTGGACTGAGGAAAGAAGTCTAGGCACCATCTTGCACTAACCTTATTCATGTTTAAATGTTCATGAAATTCGAAGGACTGTTGTTTTAGAAGGGCCCAGCCTTACTGCTATTTCTGTAACTTTGAGCCGCCGGTCTTCCATAATTTCTCCTTCCACAAGAGCGAGCGATGTTTTCAGGAGCGAGCACCTCCAAGGGCCGACCTGCACGCTCTTCATCTTCGATACTTTCTCGACCTATTCGAAAAAGTTTGATCCAGACCCATTCTTTTAAGGTAGAGGGACGCTTCCCCATATACATCGTCCAATCGCTGTTTAATTTCGTTTGGAGTAAGTCTTTCTTTTATGAAGAACTGAATAACAGCTCGAAACTCCATTTTGAATATGTCACAATCTTCTACACATAGCCTTCTTTATGCAACTATATCTGAACAACTAAATGTAGCGGAGCGGAAGTTACAGATGCAAATATTTACTTAACAGATAGTGTATGACATTAGATAGGGTTTTTTGTGAAGGCGATAATCCCTATCGGCGAGACCAGAAACTTATGGACCTACTCTTTTAGTTGAGTAAGTGAGGAATGAATCAATGTAACCAGTAGCGGAAATCCAGGGAAGGAAGTAGTTTATCTTCTACAAGAAAAATAAAAAGTCCGCCACGCAGAAGCTGCTAAACTAAGCGAATCCAAAGCAGAGTTGAATAATTTTTAATAAAAATGAATATAAAATCCCAATTAGGCCCCATTAATTAATGAAATGAAATAACTTATGGCACTACTGTGTATTACGGGAACAAAATTAGATTTCTTACAATCTAGAGGTATTACAATAGATATACCAGATTTTTAGAACCACCGCCGCCGCCGCCCCTGCCACCACCACCAAGCTGTGTGTCAGTATTTTAAAACATTCTTAAATGTAACTATGGTTACAGATTGAGACTTTGGTATTATCTTTACATTCACTAAAATAGAGAGAAATAACAGAAAGTTTCGAGGTACATTGTGCATTTAAGATGGTGTTCATATGTTTCAATAAAACAAAAACATGTTACAATTTAAAAACAAATGCAATGCAGTAAATATACACAATCTATAATAAACAATCGAAAGTTTCATCCCATTTTCATCCGCTTTGAAACTTAATTTAAATGTAATTGTAGTGAAAACATGTAACGAAAACGTTTTCTGAAGATTATTACAGAGCACTCTTACATTCAAATATAATTCTCACACACATTTATTATTTAACATTTGCTATCCTCAAAACGAAGATTTTGTGAAATATATAACGTATGCATCGTTATAAATACAGTTTATATGCTGAATTAATTTGTCCTTTTTTTAAACCATATAGGGAAAATTAAATGCAAGAGCGCGTTTAAATTTCGGTCTTCAAGCATACCATTACTCCTAATGGTTTACTTTCTGTAATTTTCAGAAACTATTTTTAAATTTCGCTTTATCCCCCACTGTTTTTCAGGTAAAAACCCAACCTAATAATCTGATTTCAATGATTTTCAGAAACTGTTTTTCTCATTTGATTTAAATGGTAATGCCAAGTTTATTTGTGGGGGGGGAAAAAAAAAAATATATCGGTGCCGCTGGAGCGACTTTTAAATTTTGGGTTTCTGGCCCCACTTTTAATGGCCCGATTTCCCTGGTTTTCAGAAAATATAATTTTTATTTTATTTAAATGGTATATACGGAGTTTCGTTGTGAAAAAACAAATATTAATGCCGCTAAAAGGATTTTTAAATTTTGGGTTTCAGATAAACCCCTCTCCTAATAGTTCGATTTCACTGATTTTCACAAATTATTTTTCTTGTTTTATTTTAATGGAATATACATTTAATAAATTGCAATTGCGGCCGCCACAGCGATTTTAAAATTTCGCTTTAACCCGCAGTCGTTTCCCCATTCTTAATCGGCTGATTGCCATTGTTTTCGAAAACTACTTTTATCAAGATTTTAAAGAGTTTTCTTGAGAAAAAAACAACATGTATATATATATATATATATATATATATATACACACACACGCGCGCGTACCTTTTTTTAAATTGTAGGTTGAATTTTTTTTATTTGTTTTCTTTAACATCTCAGATGTTCAGCGTCCGATTCAATTCAGGGCGTGAAACAGCCGACAAATTTTGCTCAGAGGTTTCTTCTTTCAGACTTGAGGTTCTTTATCGCGCCGTAAATGTACGACACGGGACCCACGGCTTTGCTTTACTTCCCTTCCGAAGGAAGCCATACTTAGGATTTTTATGTCCGAAAAAATCCATCGATGCTGGCCGGGTTTCAACCCGCTTAATTGCAGGTGCCTAGTATGTACGATCGATGCGGATTTCGGAGAAATTATTTAAAAAAAATCGATGGATATAACTGCAATATCTTAGCATTTCTTTGGAAATCGCTACAAAAATAAATAAACAGATGTTTCACGGGTCCGGCCGCAATAACTTCATACCTTCGGAATTCGCTAAAACGAAATTTTCGAAGAATGTCTGACTGATGCATATCGGATTTGGACAAAACAACCAAGGGATAAAAATAGAAAATTTTGGTTCACTCCTTCTGTGGTGTCCTGAATTAGTAATTAACACCTCGCCTGAACCTTACGAAAGTCTTGGCACAAAAAAAAGAAAAATGAGTAGAACTATATTGTAAAAATTCAAAACCACGCTCAAGAATATCGCCCAGACGCATATATCCTGCAGGATGTCATAAACCGTGAAATACGTGATCATTTTATAGCAAACAGAGAGGAAAACGCAAAAATTCATGACCGTATATTGAGAGTGTGTTGTATCATATTACTGAATATTCGTCTTTTCATTTCCGCGTAATAATAACAGACAGATTTGCGTTCAATTGTAGGTTAACTTTACGAGCGGTTTATTGTACAGATTTCTCATTTACGACATCTCATCCGAAGATGAATTTCACCGTGAAACTCGTGTATTCATTAAAGAAAAAAATCCGTTCGTAGTATTGAATGACAAAAAAAAAAAAAAAAAAAAAAAAAAAAAAAAAAAAAAAAAAGAATGCGATTTCGCTAAACAAAAGATGTTGTCGAAGACTGAAACAGACATTCCGTCCCGATTACAATCACAAACTAAGCGAATGCGTGCTTTGAGTTCGATGTTCATGATACTATTAATTTTAAGGTTCCATAGGGAGCTTCCAAATAGTTATTGAAGTGTATTCAAAGTGGAGAAAGGAACGGACAGTAGAACTATCTATAAAGTTATTAGAGCAATAGAAGGTCCGAAACCTCAGTTCATTAAAATGACAACCAAAGAGAGTGATGGTGGACTTCTATAACATTCAAACTTTCCTGCAGTTTTAGGTGTTATAGACTGCACACACATGCCCATTATATAACCTGAGGGTTATAACGAAGAAGTCTTAAGAACAGAATTATTATACTCTTGGGCAATTTTCCCCCATGTGCGCTCTTTATCCTTATTTGAGATCGAAACATTTTTTCTTCAATTATTCCCTGGTGTTTTAGGAGCAGATCAATAAGAAAAATCCTTCTCACCTTTACTAAAATTTGCCGATTCTATTCGCCTTGACTTTTCATTATTCATGTATGAAGACATACTAGGGGAAAAAAAAAAAAAACGTGTGTAGTAGGCGGGAAAGCTGAATTATTATTGCTTTCCATAGGTTGAACAGTTGAACGTCAACGCGCTCTAACACGAATGTCCGCTGTTATGCAAACTCGAAGTTACATAGTCTGAGATTATTTTTATGCAACAGAAATGATGATGAACCTATAATTACTTTTAAATTACAGTTAAAAGTAATCTCCAGTTAGCAACTTTTATGCAACTGGCCCTTAAAGTATTACAATTTCTATAACTGAGGTAAGTTTTTGCCTGTTCTCCAACACTCGCCTCTTATGCACGCTATCGAGATTTTTCATAACGTTGGGAATTTTATGACTATAAATATACACAGATAAAACGATTCCACTGCTATCCTACAGCGTTTATGATATTGGGTTTGTTCATGAGAGCGGAAACATTCAATTCCAACTTGTGAAGAACTTTTACACCAATTTTCTTAGTTTTTGACCTCCTCTCTCTCCCCCACTGGAAGAAAACAAGACACGTGCGACAGAGCTCCTTCATTACAGTCACTATAGCAACCATTTAAACTGATGAAATCAATTACTTTATAGTTTTCAATTGGAGGTTAACATTCGCCAAAACACCATTAACATTTATGCACACATTCATTTGTTCAACTCGTGATGGCGACCCGCTTCACTTTTGTTATTAACCGCAACAGAAGTAAAAGTAAATGAAATGACTCTGGTGATATCAACGCTTTAGTTGACGTACAAATACGCGAGAGAGAAAGAGAGACAGAGTTCAGGCTCCTGACTCACAAATTTATCTACTAATTTGATCTATTTGGAGCGGGGACAGAAATTATTTCTGACTAATTTTGAGTTCACTGTTAACTAACCGACCTACACGAAAACATACAACAGATTGATACACAGTTACTTAACAGCATAAATATTTGTTTAATAACAATGCGACGCCATCACAGGCTGACATAATCCAAATTCTATTCTGGCCAAAACCTAAGAATATCAGCCACCAAGTATTATTAAACATGTGTCAAGTAGTTGGAGTACTTATATATTAATCGGTTCTTTTAATTTGGGATTCCGCGGTTTGCTGGAGAAAGAGAACTAATTAATAATGCTAGAGTTACAGTTGAAAATAACAGAAAAGTAATGAATTCGCCGAATCGGGCATAAAACAAAAATAATGTGTGTTTTATATCACGGCTGTGGTATGTATTCAACTTAAATTTCGTCAGCATTTCAATAAGTACAATTTACAGAAGTGATTGATTGATTGATTGATTGATTTTATTTATGGACGCTCTTTAACATCCATTCAAATTAGGGCGTGAAACGGCCGACAAATTTTGCTCAGAGGCCTCTCTTTCAGGCTTGAGGTTCTTTTTCGTGCCGTAAATGTACGACACGGGACCCACGGCTTTACTTCCCTTCCGAAGGAAGTCACACTTAGGGTTTATACGCCCGAAAAAATCCATCGGTCCTGGCCGGGTTCGAACCCGCGATCTTGGGTATAGGAGGCAAGTATGGTAACCACTACACCACCAGGACCGACTTACAGAAGTGGCAGGTTTATTATCACATAGTTTCTGTGGCTCTGTTAATGAGGCTACTGAATTCTAAATTAAATTTGAAACCGTTTCAAATGACCCTTTCTGTGCGCGCACGCACATGCGCTTTGTTCTCAACACGACATGATATATCGTAAGCTAAAGGATTGCCGTACTGATTGTTGCTTCGGTACTTGTACTGACATCCACGCAAAAAACAATGCCGTGTAAATTAAGATTTTAGTGAACATTTCAATAAACAGTTGTCAGCCTTTAGCAAACATCGACGCGTGGCCAATGTGGTTAAGACTCTTACATATGAGCGGGGGTCTATCCGATTACCATACGGACCTTCCTCCATGAGAGTTTTAGCCAATTCCGAAGGATTGTAAGCTATTGCAGTTGTATCCACGAAAGAATTTTTGAATAATATTTTCAAATCTCCATCGATAGTATCTACTAAACACCTAAAATGAAAGAAAACAAATAATAAAAATATTATCTATACATAAGTACATTACGCGGGTGCCAAAACGGTACACACATTTTCACAGTAGATATCTATTTAATATATTTCAAAGTTGGACCGAAAAACAACAGTAATGTGTAGTATGATGTTCTGTAAATAGATGTGACTTAAATACATTATGATAGCGTTGCTACATGACAGGTAAATCAACAATGAACAAATGAAAACAAGATTACCGTATGATGTTCTGTAAACAGATGTGACTCACATTACGTTATGATACAACAAAATGAAGCTAAGATTATCGTTTTAACAGTGGAAAGCAATTTTGAAGTGGTATTGGAAAACCGAGAACGTTGTTGAATTTCAAAGACAATGGAGACGTGTGTGCAGAGCAGAACAGAACCGGCAACGCGAATAACAATTGCATGCATTCGAAACAAATTTGAGATTCATGGTACTGTATGCGATGTTCACAAGGGCAGATCTGAAACACCTCGCACAGCAACAAGCCCCGCGTCCTCGGCTACGGTTTTGGAACGTTTTGAGCATCACCGCAGAAATCTACAAAGCAATGTACATGTGAATTTCCACACCGTTCTCCGGATCTAATTCAGTTGGACTTCTACCTATGGGGAACTCTTAAGGATGCTGTATACCGTAGAAAACCAGATACACTGACAGCACTTCGGGAAGAAATTGAAACAACATGTGCTGCAATCGCTGAGGACACTTTCGCAAACGTTGCTCAATCAGTAGTTCAACGTACTCAGAAGTGTATCGATGCCGATGGTGGGCATTTTGACCAACTGTTGTAACTGTAAAAGTCTAAGATGATTAGTGCTCATCACTTTCTGTTCGTGTGAGTTTAGTTATGTTACGTTTTTTCTTTGCTTGAAGTGTGTATACATTTTTTGGCACCCTCTCTATATATGTATATCGTATATTATATGTATCCGTTAACTCTCTAGCGGTCGCAATTTTTTTTTTCTCAACGAAACTCTGCATATAACCATCAATTAGCAAACGATTCATGGAGTTCGTTAACCAGCAAAAGTAGACTATTGGGGAAGGGAGTTAACCTAAAGCGAAAAGTTAAAAAAATAAATAAATATTAATCATTAATATAATAATTAATAATAATATCGCTCTAATTTTTGTTTATTCTCAACGAAATTCAGTGAATTGCTTTAAAATAAAATGATAAAAGTATTTTCCAAAATCATGGCCATCGGGTCAATAGGAGTTGTGGGATACCTGAAAAAAACGAGTAGGGATTAAAGCGAAATTTAAAAATCGCTCTAGCGGCAATTTTATTTGTTTTTTTTATAAATGAAACTCTGTATATGCCACTGAAATAAAATAAGAAAAATGTTTTCTGAAAATCAGTGAAATCAAACTATTAGAGGGGGGGGGTTACCTAAAACCCAACATTTAAAAATAACTCTATCGGCATTAATTTTT
Organism: Metallyticus violacea; assembly: GCA_030762175.1. Classification (NCBI taxonomy): domain Eukaryota; kingdom Metazoa; phylum Arthropoda; class Insecta; order Mantodea; family Metallyticidae; genus Metallyticus; species Metallyticus violacea. The sequence continues at coordinate 93,924,822 of CM060830.1, read as the reverse complement.
TTTTTGCAACGAAAATCCGTACATACAATTTAAATAAAAAATAAAATTTTTGAAAATCAGAAATATCGGAATATTAACAGTGGGAGTTAACCTGAAACCCAAAATTTCAAAATCGCTTTAGCAGCATTAATATTTGTTTTTAACAACTAAACTTGGCATATGCCATTTAAAACAACATAAGAAAAATATTTGCTGAAAATCAGTTAAATTAGATTATTAGGAGTGTGGATTAAAGCGAAATTTAAAATAAATTTCTCGGAAATGGCTATTAAAATAAAATAAGAAAAATAGTTTGTGAAAACCAATGAAATCGAACAGTGAATATTTATCTGAAACCCAACATTTAAAAATTGCTCTACTACCGCCAATGTTTGTTTTTTCACTACTAAACTTGGCATACGTCATTTAAATCAAATAAGAAAAACAGTTTCCGAAAGTCAGTTAAATTAGATTATTAGAAGTGGGTTTTATCTGAATAACGAGCGGGTGTTAAAAGGGAATTTAAAATTCGCTATAGTAGCCCCATTTTAAAACTTTTTTTTTAAAAAAAACTCGGAAAATGCCCTTTGAAATAAAATAATAAAAGTAATTTTTGAAAATGAATGAAATTGGATTATTAGGAGTGGGGATTTCCTGAAACACAAAATTTAAAAATCTCTTTAGCGGCATTAATATTATTTTTTCACAACGAAACTCCGTATATAGCATTTAAATAAAACGAGAACAGTATTTTCTGAAAATAATCAAATTATAGGCAAGCGAAATCAAAAATCTCTCTATCGGCCACTATTTTTTTTTAAGGGAACTCGATATAACATTGAAATAAAACTGTTTGGCTACACGTTTTACTACAATAACATTTAAATTAAAATTAAAGTCAATGAAAATCAATTGTATATGCTGATTGAGAATATATTTCCTTAGTATATTGTACTTTTCTTTAAATAGTAACATGTTTTTGTTTTATTGAAGCATATCTCACAGTAATGCCATGATTTATTTCATTTCATTAATTTGGATTTTATATTATTTTAAAAGTTGCATTATTAGGTGAGAAATTCGCTTAGTTTATGCAGCTCCTGCGTGATGGACTTTTATAATTTCCTCTCATGCATTATTACTGTTTAGCGTCTGTGATGCCTCGTAAAAAAGAATCGTTAAATACTATTAAAAAGACCCTGTAGCAACGGAAAAGCAAAAACTGCAATGGAAGCAGTATAAACAATTGAACCACAAGAATATTTTGTATAATAGCGCTACTGCATTTAAAGAAAAAACACTTAGAATGGAACGGGAGAAATATGCCAAGTTACTAAGGCGAACTATCTGAAACACAGCTAAAAAATAATGTGAGAAAATGAATTGGTGTCATTCTGCAAAATTTTGACTTTGTAGGCTACTCAAATTGTTTCTTAAACTAATTGTTGCAGCCAACAATCTTCTAGATGGTTACAGCCATTTGCTAAGTACAATGTAAATCCGAGACATACTTAAGCAGCAACCATGAAAAAAAAAAGTCACAGTTTTAAACTGGCGTGTGGCGCAGCCTTAAGGGTCATGTCGCGAAATTTCAGAATTAAAAAACAAATATTTTGTGATCCAGGACGTTTCTATACAACACACTTTAGAGACCTGTACCAGTCAACACCAGCAACAATGCTGAGAATTCCAGTGATGCTGAACATCTGCAACAATAGCATTCGGATAGCAGAGCAGGGAAAGAGGAAGGGGGTTTTGGAGGAAAACTAAGGAATACTTGAGGGGCATTAACAGGCAGCTGATTCTTTCGGAGTGTGTAGAAAAAGTTTCGCTGGGGATACAATCGGAGCTGAAAATTGGGTTGGGGAATGGGGCGTTACATCCAAATAGGAGCCAAACTCAGCAATCAGGGGCTCGCTATGTTTAGGTTTGGGTTAAGTGCGTAGCGGATGACTGAAGTAACAGAAGACAGGGTACCAGAATCTGCCGTATATGTACGGAGAAAGAATCTTGGGAACATACTCTGGCATACTTGATAGGTTGATTCGGGTACTACTAGGCCCTGGGTCCAGGGGTACACAGAGGTCTATGCCACCCGTGGTTTTTGCATTAGGACGGTACCTTGTATTCTAAACCGACCCGCCATTCGGCTGCAGGAGATTGCGTCGCCCAGGCGCGCTAAGTTCCCTTAGCTTCCAGATTCTCACTGGTGGATAGGTCATACTAGCTTAGACCTACTCGTATTTAAGAAGTGAGTCACCCCAGCATTAAGGTAGCCACCACCCTCCCTACAAACAACGGCGATTCCGGCGCACCGGCCCGCAGGTTACACGCCTTAGGCATTCCCCTGGGACAAGCCGCCATCGTAGGTCCTCAATTCCCCGTGAGTGACGGGTCCACTTCCAAGCCGAGTTCAACCCAATCCGGACAACTCCCTTCCGGGAGGGGCCCGAATCAAGTTCGGCCCGGCTCCCTCTAGTACGTCACTGCAAACGGAAGGAAAAATGGAGAAAGAGATAACAGCTGATCTCGTTTGTTAACGGGGGGAGAAGGAGAGGGTAGTGCTGGACTCTGCTGGCTGATAGGAAGGAGGAAGAGGGAGTAAGTAAATTTTTAAACAAAGTGAGATAGCTCAGATCGGAATATGCAGATAACCGAAAAGAAGGGTAGGGGAATATGAGTCATAATATTTTTTATTTATTTGTGCATATATGTGAAGGAGTGTGAGTTATTCATTTTTGTATTGTTTTCTTTTATGTTTAATTTATTTAGGTATTTTTTACCATACATGTTTTTTTTTATTTTCCCACTTATTTATTTATATTCTTTGTATCTCAACAGTGAAATATTGGTTTATACATTTCATGTGTTTTCTAGTGTATTGGGAAAGCATGTACGGTCCCAGAACCCGTGCGACATGGGAGGGGGGTTAGATTTGTAACAAATATATTTTGTAAATAAATGCACAACTATTTTTAATCAGGACTGCTCTGGCTCCGGAAGCATTTCCGCAAGGAAAAAAAAACCATAAACATGTTCATTCAATAGTGCAGGCATAACACATGGCCCCAATAAAAAATTATCAACAAATCCAATCCAAATATTTTCAGAAAACTTCCATTGATTGCGGATATTCTCCACATCTTTAGGATTAGTGTCACTGCGAATGTGACTGTTGTGTGTATTAAAAAAGACATCTGCTGAAAAATGTCCATAATATGCACCCAGCAAAACCAGGCTCATTGTTACATACCATTCAGCAAATTGTTGTCAGTTAGAATTATCATCTGGGAATAATGTTCGTAATTTTTGGATATGAAATGAATGCTTTTCATACTCACTTAAGACTCTCCATATAGACATGTGACTGTATTCATTGAATGGGCGACAGCTCGAGTGCTAGCTAGTTCGTGGATTATTTTCAAACCTCTGCAAAACCCCTTCTTTCAAGTATAATGTTCTCACAGTTCGATTCGCTCCTGAATTTACTTTCTTTACCTGGAACTGGCCGCTATCTCGAGGACATTGATCCAGTCTTGAAAATGTCAATAGCAAGAGCTTGGCGCTGAGGGTTAGTTTCTCACAGATTCGCTTTGCCAAATTAGCATTGCCGTAAGCTACTTCAAATACTTAATACATGTCTTCAAATTCAATATTTGCAAACCGCTTCATTTTAATACCGTGAAATTAAATAAACAAATCTCACAGAAGATGTTTTGTGACACACAAACACAAACTATCTTCAGTTGTTTATTATTTCCATGGTAACAAGAACAGCTGGCACATAAATGCAGCCTTAAGCTGAGTGATGAGTTCTTGTCTTTTATATTGAAAACAAAACTTTTCCGGACACTACCTTACTACGAAGAAATATTTATTTTCACGTCCTCTATCACATCAGAAAATTAGAAATGAACAAATTAACTGCAAGATGAGTATCTTCAATGTTGACATCTACTAAAAACTATCGACATTCAACATTTGCAAGCAACGTTTAAGAGAGTGTTGGGTGGGCACTCAGAAAAATGAGAGATTTGTGACTGTAGATGAGTCATGGGTTCAACACTATAATCCTGAAGTTGCAAAGTAAGGAAATGAAATATAAGAAATAAATCTAAAGAAACTCGCATGCATCCATCATCATTATATGCACATGTTATTCTGGTTGGTTTACAGAGAGAAGCCCCAGTAACAGGAACACTCGAGAAATGTTGAAATTTGAGGCGAGGCGTGTTACACATTCCTTGGGTTGTAGTGACTGCAATTGATAAAGTAAAATTTGCACTGTTAGAACACCCTACTTGCTCTCCAGTTCTACCTCTCGGCGACTTATGCTACTCCCAAAACTGAAAGATTTCCATTATATTATGAAGTCATGGATGCTGTAAACAGCAGTTTGCAGAGGTTGGACAACTTTCTTCCAAGACACTAGAAATACTCTCTGGGAAGTTCACCGGTCTTCAAGGGGAGTATGTTATAAAGTTCGATAAAATAAAAATAATTAAATCAATTAGAAATTGTTTAAGGGTGGAGCACAGTGATCAACCTTCGTCTCAAAGGGTGGAAAGAGGAATTAAATCAACAGAAATTATCTATGATTGGGAAAATTATGTGAATTAAAATGAATTATGAATTATTAATTATGAATTATGAATTATGAATGTGAATGTGAATTTTTAAAAGTTCAATTGGTATAATTGTTTATGTATTTTAACGATAATGATAATAAGACATTTGTAATAATAAGGGAAATTATTTAGTCATTGAATAGTAGGAGATGGCAGGTTGTAATAATCTATTGAGAAAATTAATTATATTAGTGTGACAAAAAAAAGTGTACCTGCTATAGTTAGGTGTTATGGTTAAAACAGCGAGAAAATGGTTAAGGGCCAGCACTTGATGCGTGGAACGTCATATTATGTAACACATAACAAGCAGATTATTAAGCTTCGTTCAAAGTACGAAACGCGCAACGATTAAACTTTTGTCAGGAGAACAGAGCTTTTCCTAGAACGCTCTTGTACTTGAATTATCTTTGTTGGCCACGTATAAAAACTTTTTGGTATTGGGTCATGGCCAAGTCCTGAACGTCCTTTTTCATTCATTATGTTGACACGCACGCCATCTGTGAGCTGTCTCAGTAGCCATTTGTTCTAAAAAAAAAGTTGGGGAAAAAGTCAACATAACAGCACGATACCACCTCTTGTTACCTAAGAATAAAGACAACCTGCATTGGATTGAGTTCATTACGAGTGTCTCTTTTTATAGATTTTATACTTTGAGTAATATTAAATGTGTGCCCGTTAAATAAAAAATTAGATTAACACACATGACGTATCAATATTAAAGTTAATATCTGAGTATATCACTGTGCGTTCACCAGGTACATATTGAAGAAAGTAAGAAAAAGGTTTCGTTGTTACACATGCTATCTGAGATAAATAAAAGGAAAGTTTTTTTATATTTTAGATATTGCGAAGTACAATGCCATGCAGTTTACTTAACACATGTTCTGAAACTATTATTACATTGCACTTTACTATCATCATTTACCTTAACCACTGCCCCTCTCTGAAATGCACTGCCATGGGATGTCAAAGACTGTCAAACTTTAGGAGCATTTCATAAGAAATGGTTTAATGTTATTAGAAATAATCGATTTCCTTAGATTTACACCTTATGTTACAATACAGGTATTTACTTGTTTTACCTTGCTGTAGAATTATTCATTCTATTGTTGTTATTACTATCATAAATGTTTCTATCTACTTCATAGTATTGTTAGGGTTTTTAATATTATATTTGCTCATATATTTATTTCCGCTTGTAGGATTTACATAGGTTGCTATGTGTATTAATTATTGTGGGTGCTAATTGTATATTATTGTTCTTTTATTTTTTATTTTCCTCCTTCTCAGTTAATATGCTTCACTATCCATATTTATGTATTAGAATACATTTATTTATCTACATCATATTTTACATTGGGGTATATACCGCCACGGATGGCCGAGGTCGTTAAGGCGCGGACTTGTGAGCGGGAGGTCTGGGGTTCGAATACCGTCAGGACCGTCATCCCTGACTGAGGTTTTTTCCAGGTTTGCCTCTGTCTTCATAACTGGCAAATGCCTGGGGGTACCCTAAACTTAGGCCTAGAACGTTTCCTTCCTTAAACAAAAATCCTTTTCAAAAATATCATTTCATCTTGTGTATCACCAGTGTCCATCGTCTGTGGTGCCTCAGTAGTAAAAACGGGCGTTAAAACACCACTCAAAATGGGGGTATACGCGTACCGACCACCTCCTTGGTCTAGCGGTTAGCGTTGCTGACTGCCGGCCGGGAGGCCCGGCCTCGATTCCGTGTACCTACCTAGGAATTTTTCTAAGATTTAAAGGTCTGGAACGGGGCCCACCCAGCTTCGTGAGGACAATTGGAAAGCGACTGATGGAGAAGTGGCGATCTTCGATCTAGTAAGGCGCATAGCGACCGGCTAAATGCGGTTTGCTGATTACATGTCCCCCTGCTATTACTGCACTCTACCAATGATATCATGTGATGGATGTAGAAGACGCAGAGGTCGTTGCGGTAAGCCGAAGGCCCACATGGGGCTATGGAAAACCAGGCTTGAAGAAGATACAAGTTACTAGTATTGTCAACGTTCCAGTCAATGTTATGATTGTAATACTGTCGTTATAGCTTAGTGTAATTATTATTAGATAGGTAGAGCGGAAGAGCAGGCCTGGTGGCCTTAGCTGAACCAGAATAAATAAATAAACAATTATAGTATAAGTATGCCCGTCGTAAATATTTCACTTTAATCGCGTCCTTTGATTATGGAAAATATTTCATTTTAGGTTATTTACAGGGAAATCGTGAAGGTAAAACGATTACAAAATACAACAAACATTTGTATTTAACGAATATCTCAATTTCCATCATCTGAAGAAATAAGAAACAATAAATTTTCTAAAATCTATTGCGCTTAATGCTGAAAGTTGCTTGATGCAATGTTAAAAGTAAAACTTCTCCACCAGGGGCAGGTACTTAAAAACAACATGCTTTAGTTGGTTATATGAAATTAGTTACGGAAGGTTTCACTCGCTCTCGACTAGGAGTTTCCGAATAACTTTAAATCTAATGAATGTAGTTAGGTAGCATTGAATACAAATAGTAATCTTGATGCAGGACAAGTTTGATACTCTGTTTAAAGTTATTGCAATTAGCATCTGTACGTTACGAAACGTTTCCACTAACACTTAGCGAGTTATGGCCTCAATTTCCCACTAAAGTCCTTTAGAAACGACACGATCTTCAAAGAAGGAAACAATTTCAGTCAAACTGATTTTGCAGATGTGGCATTTGGATCAACATATAGAAAATAGTCTGTACGGAGTTCCGTATTCACAATTTATTCACAAAAACTAACTAGCCCAAATACTAATGTTTTGGGAATTAACGCGTTCATTCAGGTGAAACCTCACCGCCACATGTAAATATTCCCGGATGTGCATTGACAGTTCACTTGTTTTCTTTGTCGACTTTATTGTCAACACACTTATCGACTAGCTAGAATATACAACGATTTGTGCTAAGTTATGACTTTCTGACTATAAACTAACAATCTTAAGGAATAGAAAGCCATAATCTGTTGAGATTAGCTTGCTTGTTACCAAGCACAAGCTGGTAGTTCCTTGTACAGTGTTGTAATGAGCTTGTGATAAATTCTTCACTTCGAGCCAGAGATTAACGGACATTCCCTGGAGTGGCATCACAAACGCTTCTAGAAAAATCTGTCATGCAAAAGCTGCGTATTCTTTAAAAAAAAGAATATAAAATCCAAACTATGACCTTATTAATGAATTAATAAAATTAATTAAATTATGGCATTACTACATGGTTTGAGGGAAATAATTCTTGCAATCTACAAGTATTACAAAATAGAAACCATATTTTTAGAATTATTGTTATTATTATTGAGAATAAAACACAATTATTAATGCTATATTATCAATTAAATAAAATATATGACCAATGATAGACAAAGCTATGCTGTGTAGGCATTTTTAAATGCCACCATGTTTATGAACCGAGCTCTTGATACCTTCTTTACATCTAAAATAGAGAAAAATAACAGAAAGTTTCCAGTTACATTCTGTATTTAACATGGCGATATTCAAATGTTTCAATAAAACAAAAGCATGCTAATTAAAAATGATTACAATGCATTAAAGCAAATTTATACTATCAACAATAAACAATCGAAAGTTTCATTTTCTTTGGCTTTGAAACTTAATTTAAATGTAATTGTAGTAAAAACATGCAACGAAAACGTTTTCTACAGGTTATTTCTTACATACAAGTATAATTCTCACGCATGTATTACATTAATATTTCGCATTTGCTATCTTCATGACAAAACTTTTGTTAAATACAGAACATATCATCGTACAAATACAGTTTATATGCTGAATTAATTTGTCCTTTTCAGAAAATGTTTTTCTTATTTTTTATTGGTGTTTAACGCCCGTTTTTACTATTGAAACACCACAGGCAGTGAACACTGATGATACATGAAATGATAAGATATATTGGGAAAGGTTTTTTTTAAGGAATGAAACGTTCCAGACCCAATTTTAAGGTACCTTCCCGGCATTTTCCATTATGAGGACTGAGGAAAACCTGGAAAAAACCTCAGTCAGGGAGGACGGTCCTGGTGGGATTCGAACCCCAGACCTCTCGCTCACGAGTGCGCATCTTAACGACCTCGGCCTCTCGTGGCGGTTTTTTCTTATTGGATTTAAATGGTATACACAAAATTTTGTCGTGAAGAGAGGAATATTCATGCCGCTAGAGCGATTTTTAAATTTTATGTTTCAGGTAAATCCTCCACTTCTAATAGTCGATTTCCTTTACGTTCAAGCGATTTTTAAATTTTAGGTTTTAGGTGAACTCCGTCTAACAGTTCGATTTCACTGATTTTCAGAAACGATTTTTCTTATTTTATTTCAAAGGCACATACTAGGTTATTAAAAAAAAAAAAAAAAATTGGGGCATCTACAGCGATTTTTAAATTTCTTTTTCATCCCCACTCCTAATGGCCAGATTGCCCTGATTTTCAGAAATTACTTTTATTGTATTATTTGAAAGAAATATACCGAGTTTTGAGAAAAATCAAAAGTTGCAGTCGGTAGAGCTATATTTAACTTCTTCTTCTTCTTCTTCTTCTTCTTTTTTTTTTTTTTTTTTTTTTTTTAATGTTTCGCTTTACGTTAACCCCCACTCCGCAATGGTCTAATTTTGCTGGTTAACGAACTCGACGAATCGTTTGTTAAATGATTGTTATGCCGAGTTTCATTTAGAAAAAAAAAAAATAAAAATTGGTACCGCTAGAGCGTTAATGGGCACACGCATATACTCGTATATATATTTACATTTTTTTTTGTATCATTTACGGTGTCTAGTAGGTAGGATCGGTGGAGATTTGAAGAATTTTGTCAAAAATCTTTCCATGGGTACAACCGAAATGCCTTACTTTCCTTTATAACTTGCTAAAAATGATTTTAAGGCGATATTCTTAATAGCACATTATGCACATTATTCTGGAAGAACTGTTTTTATCAATGTGTTGTGTCGTAATAAACAATTAACTCCGCTGTATACGTCAAAACACTGTGGAAGTTAAAGAAGCGATTCGTTCTGAGCAAGATATAACCAGGTTCTTGTTTCGAGGCTGTACATGCCCGTAAGCCCGTCCAAGAAGATATCAGTAAATTTCGTGCAGTGTCTTACAGCCACAGTACGTAACGTGGATAACTGAGAGATAGACCTGTTGGGTGATACCGCGACGACAATTATATGCTTTTGACATTTAGGTAACGGAAAGAACGTTTATTTTAAAATAGATGTATAAACAATTATTTAAGAATGATAATAGCGTTAAAAGCGAAATAAAATTAATCCTTAAAGAGAGAAAAATGCATTGCATTATTAATAAAATATGTGTTGTAAATCATGTTTTATAAACAAATTTCAAATTAGAGTTCAAAATTGTTCTTCACGAAACTACATAAACACTGTTTATCCTATTATAATAAGGTTTCTAAATTTTACTTAATGAAAATATATTTATAAAGCAGTATTAACTATGATTAAAAAAATAGCTTTTACTCTTGAAAAAAAATTGGAAAAATAGAGACGTTCAGTTTACGTGCAAGGAATCTACTAATATCTGCATTTACTCTCTAACTGGTTGATTGATTGCGACCTCTGGTACTGAATCAATAGGTGCTGGAAACTTAAACCCGCAACGCAAACATTTCCAAGTTTCTCTGCAACGATCCCAAAGTGCCGTTCCTTGCTCTGCCGAACCGTTTTCGATGATACTGAGATCCGGTGAAATGAGTTGCCAGTCCAGAACGAGGTTGTCAAAGAAACTGCGCACTTCTTGAGAATGTTAACCTGCTGCATGGAAATAACATGCACTTGCTATAGAGAATCCTCTCACTAATTATAACAATATCGTAAGTTTATCGATAAGTTCACCAACATCGGCAGCGCTAATCCATCTCATTAATACTCCCAGATTTCCTGTCACCTACCGAAACTCTCGACCCATTGAACCCCCTCAGATCTTTAATCATTTCTATTCTGATAGTTTCTGTTTGTCAATGGCAAGTTAGCTTTCATTGTGTTCTCTTACGTTGCAAATAAGCACAGGGGCGTAACTGAGAACCCCGTAGACCCGGCGGTATGGTAGAGGTGCTAGGAGTTCAGCTATATTAGAAATGAAGATGCTTAAAACGGATTATGGACATTTCATTGGTGCACAAAAAAGACAAATATTGAAAAATTATTTTCAGAATTAGTGAAAATAGATTCGTTCTTTATTACTAGCTGAGAAATAATAAATAATGGTCCATGTTCCAGTAGTTCATCTGTTTCTCTAAAACAATGACAGTAATGCTAATTCAAGCAGTGATACAGTGAATAATATTAGTGAAGATGAAAAGTGCGTGATTGGCGGTCGGTCGAAATTTTGAACAGTTCTTATAGTTTATTAACACAATTTCTTAATACCTGGTATCAGGTAAAAAAAAAAAAAAAAAAAGTGTAATCTTACAAACTAAATAAAGTAATTTTCCAAGTTGGTATTAATTAATATTTTCTTTCATGCCATTTAAAACTTGAATATGAAGCACTTTTGAATATTTCTTTATTAAGAAAAATGCTTATTTCCATGTCCTCTGTCACATCAGAAAACCGCCAAGGGTGGCCGAGGTCGTTAAGGCGCGTAGTCATGAGCGGAAGGTGAGTTCGAATCCCGCCAGGATCGTCCTCCCTGACTGAGGTTTTTTCCAGGCTTTCCTCATAAATGGCAAATGCCGGGGAAGTACCCTAAAAACTTAGGCCTGGAACGATTCCTTCCTTTAAAAAATCCTTTCCCAATGTATCATCGGTGTCCACCGCCTGTGGTGCATCAGTAGTAAAAACGAGCGTTAAACAATATTAAAAAAATACATAAGAAAATTAGGAATAATTATGCTGTTACACCGGAATGTAAACGATGTCGTGAATTTAAATACCGTTGAATACTTAGCGAGGATGAACATCGCAGTGGTCCTTGGAAAACTGTCACAATAAAAGTAAAAATAAATAATGTGTATGATTCACAGTTGCAAAAACAATGATTGACTCTCAAGGAAACAGACATTTTAACTAAATATTTAGAGATGTAGGTATGGGTACCTCTGATATTGACACCTACTCGAAAAGGGTCGTGAGCCAACATCGACGACATCAGTCGAACAAACAGATCAGAGTCACAGGTCCATCATTGCTATTCAAGGTGAGAAATAGAAACATAAACTGTATCCACTGATGCAGCCATACACTGTGTGATTTGGTAGTGTTCTTATCTTGTTATTTGCGGAGATAAGCAACAATAATGAAATTTAGTATTAAAAACTACAACATGCAACCAAGCAGAAATCTCATTAAAATTAACGAGATGTGTGTTTTTTCTTCAGGACATCCTCAAGTCAAAAATATTGTGTTGCACTGATAAAGATGAGACATCCTATTTATTATTCAGATCTTCAGCGGTGAAGAAATCCTTCGAAGCAGGAAAGTTTCGTCAGATCATGGAGTGAGGGTGATTTGCAGTGGTTGGGAAGTCCTTTATAAAATGAACATCGTTATGAGAAGTTAAGCATTGTTTTAAGTGAGGTAAAAATAACAATTTGAGATTTGAGAAATGACTCGGTAATAAAGCACAGGAAGGAACACTCGTATTGAGACTTTCTTCAGTTATACCTGAAATGTTTGATCTTAAGAGACACTTTTAAAGTAAGTATGGAGGTTTTTCTATCTTCAGAGAAATTGTCAGAGTTGTCTGCAACTAAGGGACCAGCAGTCTCGCTCTCACGGTGAACAATGTCGATGTTAAATGCCTCTTAAGTTTAAAGTACAATAAGGAGGCATTATTATTGTCAGTTAAATGAAACTTTGTTAATTCTGTTTTGGGCAGAGCACCACATACAACATGAATCCATTTCTTCATCTAAATACACAGATTGCAGACATGATTTCAATGTTAAAGAACTGTGTAAAATTCATTAATGAAAAAGCAGCTAATTCACTGCTATTGGATGTTTGCGATGAAGTTACTAGCATGGCTTTACCTCTAAAGAGTGCAAATATCTCGAGCGACAGCGGAAAGAGCCGAAAGACATTGGAAGATGAGGGACCAGAGTCGCAACGAAAATGAAACGGGCATTCGCTTGTAACAGTGTAAATTTTGCATGCATTATTTTTTTAACGTAAGTAGCTTACACAATATGTTGTTTCTTATCACAAAACTGACCTTTTCGCTTTTTAACATCGTTGTCTTATTGGAATTCGCAATTAATTTCCATATACGAGGGTAGATCCATAAGTTTCCGGCCTCGCCGATAAGGATTATCGCCTTTACAAAATCCTTATCTGGTGTCATACCTTATCTGTTAGGAGAATAATTGCAGTTGTAAACTTCCGCTGCATTGCGTTCAGTTGTTCAGATATAGTTACATATAGAAGGCTATGTGTAGAAGATTGTGACATGTTCAAAATGGAGCATCGAGCTGTTATTAAGTTCTTCACAAAAGAAGGACTTACTCCAAATGAAATTGAACAGTGATTGGACGGTGTATATGGGGAAGCGTCCCCCTCATATTCTACAGTAAAAAATGGGCCAAACTTTTTCGAATGGGTCGAGAAAGCATTGAAAACGAAGAGCGTCCAGGTCGGCCCTTGGAGATGCTCACTCCTGAAAACATCGCTCGCTCTTGTGGAAGGAGAAATTATAGAAGACCAGCGGGTCAAAGTTACAGAAATAACAGCAACGTTGGACCTTTCTAAAACAACAGTCCTTCGTTATTCAAGAAAAGTTAAACTTGAATAAGGTTAGAGCAATGAGTGCCTAGACTTCTTTCCTCAGTCCAAAAGCAGCAACGAATCATCTGTTGTCAGGCATTTTTGGAGCTCTGCCTGGCAATGAGAGAGAAGTTTTGCAAACCATTGTTACAGGAGATGAAACTATGATCCTTTACTATGATCTCTTATCCAAAAGAGAATTAATGGAGTGGCGTAAACCTGGCGAAGCACCTCCTCTGAAGGCCAAGTTCACTCTGTCAACCAAGAACATTATGGCCACAATCTTTTGGAACTGTGAAGGAATACTCTTCATTGACTTCAAGGGGAGGAACACCACAGTAAATGGGGAGTACTATGCTGGCCTACTGCATAGACTACGTGCTTCCATCAAAGAGAAAAGGCGAGGAAAGCTGAGTGGTGGTGTGCGCCTTCTTCACGACAGCGCGCCTGTGCACACAGCTCTGTTGCAAAGGAAGTTATGAAGAAATGTGACTTCGAGGAGATCGACCATCTACCCTAAGTCAAGATCTAACTCCCAGTGACTATTTCCTCTTCTCAAAACTTAAGAAGGAAATTTAAGTGATGGATGCTGTTTATGCCCATTTTGCAGACAAGACTTCTGACTCTTTTGGGGAGGGAGGATTGAAATGTTAATTTGAGAAGTGTATTGCAAAAAAAGTTAACTACACTGAAAATGAAATATAGTTTTTGTCTTTATCACGCCTAGAAAATGGTTAGGCCGGAAACTTATGAACCTACCCTTTATCTATAATAACTATTTGGTAGTTCTGTGTCGCATAGAGCCTGAAAGTTATTAGTATGATGAAAATCGAATACAAAGCATGATTTGCTTAGTTTGTGATTGTAATCCGTGACTAAACCTCTGTTCGGGTCCTTGGACAACATCTTTTACTATAAGCAAAATCGCATTTTGAATCGTTTGTCATTCATTATAAGAACAGATTACTTTCCTTATGAAATACTCGTTATCCGAGATGTTGGAATAATCAGAAACCTTTACAATAAAGAACCTGTAAGATTAGCCTAACATAACCTAAAATTGCATGCAATGCTCTCTGTTGTTATTACGTGGAAATGAAAAGTAAAACATTGAAAAAAATTTGTATACATAAATTAAAATAAATCTCACTTAGCATTTTATTTATAAATAAAGTTGTGATGCTTCTGTATACTAGGAAATTTTTTTATTTAATTATTACTAAACTCTGGTTAGTGCTTTTAACTTGCGAGTTAGATTTAATATGAGGTAAAATGATACAACCAAACTTTCCAATTTAAGTAAAACTGGTTGTTAATTTTATCTAAACTCAAGTTAACTCTTTATAAAACTTGTTCCGAATATTTACCTTCTAGTAGCAAAATACATAATACTTTTTATAAATTCTATACAGGTGACGGCATACGTTCAGAATTCTGCAATTCATTCCAGATTTAAACCGAATGAAAGTGAATGGAAACAATACAGGCGAAAAGATACTCCAAAACAACAAAGAACTACAAGAAGTAATAAATTGTAAACTTGGCATAATCATGTAAAACGCTGATAAGGTCCTGTTTGTAAAAATGTAGACAAAGCTTGTACGTGGAAAAATCGTTTAATTTCCATTCTATTTAAAAATAAAAGAAAAGCAAATGAAATAACCCAAGTTTAAACCTAAGAATGTTTTGTTTAAATAAACAAAGAAGAAAGAACGGTATTATATACTAAATATTATAGTGCAAATGTAAAACATGTTTATGTATGTACCTCATTAGTGAGATTTTCGTCTCCGCTGCTTGTATACTCAGCATGTAAAAGTATTTTCTACTTTTATTTCTAAAGGAGAAGAGAAACGTGTGTAGCAAGAAAGATGAATACAAAATATAAATATTTGAGTGTTTATTTCTGTAGTTTCTGGAGAGATGCCAATTAGAGAGCAGGAAATACTTTGGGGTGGACCATGATATTGACCCAGCCGGTTCGCTGCAGTAAACTCACTGCATCTACCTTTCCTTTGTTTTAGTTGACCTAACCCCATTCGAAAGTGAAAAGGCATCGCTTTATTGCCAATAGACATCCGATGCCATACCTCAAAGTTATAAAAAAAGATTAAACACTTTTATTTTTCAAAGTAGTACTTAAATTTACGAATATATGCAGCCTTTAGATACGAAACATCGAAACAATGGAATTAAACAAAATACGCACGACATAAAACACAAAGTGTTTATTTTTTATTATTATTTTGACTTTACGTTAAAAAAGATTAAAAACAAATATATGGATAACGTAATCAAATTTAAAACTATCTAACATACAATTGCGAATAAACACGTACTTTTCTATATGTTTAAGAGCAATTGACACAGATTTGTAGTTTTCTTATTTCGATACTCTTGCATAGTGTTCGTGTTAGAACTTCCTAAGCAAACGGTGAGTAAAAATTCTGTACAGTAAAGTTTTACCGATAGACGACAGCGATTTATTGAAATTCAATCTTACATTACATTGGTTGAAAGTACTAAGATATAGCAAGGATGATATAAAAGAATACATAATAGAATGTATAAGTCTGCTTTCTTTTACATGTAAAAAACGTGTTGTTTTCTCCTCCTTTCCAATACCCTCTTTTGTTTTGGTAAGAACAACGCAAATGAAAAATACTGCAATGCTACATTTTTAGATAGAACGCTGAGCGTTCAATAAGGAATGTAACTCTTCTTTTTTCCTTGCCAGTTTAACTTGCAAAAATGCAATATTGCCTGTTTAGTACCTTTGAACCATCACACACTGTCCCCAGCTAAGGCAAAGTGATAAATAGCTTTCAAAATGCAGTCTCTAAGCGACATACAATATAAAAGTTCATCATGCAGGAGCTACGTAAACTACGCGAATTCCTCGCCTAGTAGAGTAATTTTAAAAACAACATAAAGTACAAATTATGGCATTATTAATTAGTAAATGAAATAAGTTATGTCACTACTGAGTGGTATTAGGGGAACAAAATTAGAATTCTAGTAATCTATAAGTATTACAAAAGAGAAAACACATTTTTAGAAGTATCACTATTATTATTATTATTATTATTATTATTAAACTCAAACTACAAATATTAATGATATTATATTAATTAAATAAATATATGACTACTGATAGACAAGGCTATATTGTTTAGGAATTTTTAAACATCATTAAATATAACCATGCTTATGAACTGAACCCTTGATATCACCATTACATTCACTAAAATAGAGAAAAATAACAGAACGTTTCGAGTTACTTTGTTTATTTAAGATGTTCTTATGTTTCAATAAAACAAAAACATGTTACTATTTAAAAAAGATTAAAATGTACACAATAAACAATGCAAAGTTTAATCGATTTTCTTTGACTTAGAAATTTAATTTAAATTTATTGGAGTAAAAACATGTAACGCAAAAATTTACTAAAGGTTATTATAGAGCGCTCTTACATACAATATAATTCTCACACACATATTAGATTAATATTTCACGTTTACTGTATTCACAACGATGATTTTGTTAAATATAAAACACATGCATCGTTATAAATACGTTTACATGCTGAATTAATTTGTCTTTTTGTTTAAAACAATACAGAGAAAATTAAATGGCAAGAGCGCTTTTTAAATTTCAGTTTTCAAGTATCCCCCTACCAATTTCCCTAATTTTCACAA
Source organism: Metallyticus violacea (assembly GCA_030762175.1). Lineage (NCBI taxonomy): Eukaryota > Metazoa > Arthropoda > Insecta > Mantodea > Metallyticidae > Metallyticus > Metallyticus violacea. The sequence continues at coordinate 93,907,735 of CM060830.1, read as the reverse complement.
ACTAATTTTTATTATTTTATTTAAATGGTACGTACTGAATTTTTTTCTGAAGAAACAAATATTGATACCGCTAGAGTAATTTTTAAATGTTGGGTTTCACTCTCAATGATTTGATTTAACCGATTTTCAGAAACTATTTTTCTTATTTGATTTAGTCGGTCCTGGTGGTGTAGGGGTAACCATACTTGCCTTCTAAACCCAAGGTCGCGGGTTCAAATCCGGCCAGGATCGATGGATTTTTTTTGGGCGTAAAAATCCAAAGTATGGCTTCCTTCGGAAGGGAAGTAAAACTGTGGATCCCATGTTGTAGATTTATGGCACGAAATCTACAACAACGAAGAGGCCTATAAGTAAAATTTGTCGGCCGTTTCACACCCAGAATTGAATGGGCCGCTGATGACCTGAGATGTTAAAAGAGCGTCCTTAAATAAAACTAATCAAAAAAAAAATATTTGATTTAAATATTATAAACCGAATTTTGTTGTGAAAAAACAAAAATAAGTGCTGCTAGAGCGATTTTTAAAAATTGAGTTACAGGTTAACCCTCACTCCTAATGGCCCCAGTTCCTTATTCTCAAAAAAAATTTTTTTTTTCTTTTCAATGGCATATACCAAGTTTTTTTTAAAAAAAATTAAATTGCGGCCGTTAGAGCGATTATTCAATTTCGCTTTAACCCCCCCTCCTAATGGCCCGATTGCCATGTTTTACTTTCATTAATTTATTTTAAAGAAATTTACTACATTTTGCTGATAATAAACATAAATGGCGACTGCTAGATCGATTTTTTTACTGTTTTTTTAAACAATTTTCACTTTAGGTTAACCCTCACCCCCAATGGTTCAATTTTGCTTGTTAACGAACTGGACGAATCGTTTGTTAATTGATGGTTATACGCCCAGTTTCGTTCTGACCGCTAGAGTCATGTTGTGCCATGCAATATAAATAAATAAATAAATAAATAAATAAATAAATACTTTTTTTCTGTACAGTGTCTTCCTGCAAATTATTCCACTTCTTGTTCCATATTTCCTCTCTTCATCTTTCGGTTTCTGTACATTCTAATATACAATGCAAACTCTTGTCTACATTACGCATTAAGGTAAAATTTGCCGCAATTTGCCGCAAAGGATGTCTATGATCATCCTTTGTTGAGCAGCCGTCATAATAAAAAGATTAAATAGGCAGTAAAATTAAATATTTTCCATATAATATCTGCAAAGCATTACACGCATTTATTAGTTACTTGGGGCCCAGGTGGGTAGCAGAAAGGTTTTAGAATTTTAACTACAAAAACCAGAAGCACTCTTTTAATAAGATATGGAAATAACACTATAGATTGCTCTGGAAAATAAGCAAAGGAATCTTACATGAAGAAGAAGAAGGGGAAAAAGAGGTGATCATGACCTACATATTATTTTTTTTTAATTATTTGGTTTATTTAAGGACGCTCTTTAACATCTCAGGTCATCAGCGTCCCATTCAATTCAGGGCGTGAAACGGCCGACAAATTTTGCTCAAAGCCTCTCTTTCAGGCTTGAAGTTCTTTATCGTGCCGTAAATGTACCCACGGCTTTACTTCCCTTTCGAAGGAAGCTATACTTAGGATTTTTTTACGCCCGAAAAAAAAAATCCATCGATCCTGGCCGGGTTCGAACCCGCGATCTTGGGTTTAGAAGGCAAATATGGTAACCACTACACCACCAGGACCGACCATCATCATGAAGACCTACATGCGACACTACCTATGGTATACTAAATTTTTCAAAACGGTAAACAAAGAAGATGAAAATAAGATCAGAATAATAGAAACCAGTTGTTCAACAGATATATCGATACGCAAAGAATTTAAGAGTATAGAGAGAGCTTGGCATATTTTGAGAATGGAAAGCAATATTTTCAGATGCTGTCATTGGCGGAGGTGCAGTCGTATAGGCTGCACCTAACAAGTTACAAACTATCACTCAGTGTAACTTATCCTTAAAGCGGGAAAATATCTGGAGCTCCAGTCCCGAGCAGCAACGGAGAAAGCCGAAGGTAGTGGATTCCACAATTATAGGTAGATAGGCTTTTATGCGCAACAGCGTGTTAGCTCTGATGGTTAGAGCATTGAACATTAAATATGAAGAAAGTACTGCATTGGAATTCTCACATCCTGCTTTTTTTCCCCCTGCTAGAGTTTAAGGAGGTTTACCACCATTAGATGATTTACTCGCTAACATAGTAGCACACACATATAACCCGTTATAAATTTATACTTACGATTATTTTTTCTACTCTAATCAAAGAAGATTTATCACTACGATTTACTCGCCTACTTAGTAGTACACCGTTTTCTATCAATTTGTATTTAAAAAAAGGGCGAGCGTAAGCCGTCAGGCCGTAGCTCGTCGTAGTAAACCACTTGGTGCACCGGTTTCTAGGATTTACCCGAAGTTAGGTTAAGGTTGGTGTGTGTGTGTGTGTGTGTGTGTGTGTGTGTGTTTTTGAGTAGTGTTTAACGCCCGTTTTTACTACTGAGGCACCACAGGCGGTAATGTGTGTGTGTGTGTGTGTGTGTGTGTGTGTGTGTGTGTGTGTGTGTGTGTGTATAAATGAATTGCGAATTCCTGTAAGACAAGTGGTCAAAAGTGAAAAGCTCAGTTAAGGAACAACACCCTGCAGCCAGAAAGTTACGGAGGAAAACGCATTGGTTACGTTACGTTTAACAAAAACAATATACACAACATTTACACTGTTATAAGCTGATGCCTTTTTCATTTTTCTTGTGGCTCCAGCCGTTCGGCACTGAGGAGTTCGGTTCTTTCCGCTTACGCTCCGGACTGGAGCTCCAGATATTCTCGCGCTTTAAGGATAAGTTCAGTGTACAGGTCTTCGTTGAAGTGATGAGGCGTTTTAAGAACTACAGTAGGCAAGTTCTACAAACGATCACCGTACTTAAACAGCAATTAATATGTTTATCTCAAATAATGTTCTGTATTTGACAGAGGAAATTATGCTCTTTTTAAGGTATACTATTGTGTCCTCAGTCCTGGTGACCATCGCATGTGTATGTTTGCAGTTAACGCTTGCAGCACCACAACGAAGCATCCGAGACGATTTGTCTCGACCCCTCTAATTGTAAATTATCAGTACCTTTGATTTAGGCACTTTGTCTTATACACAGTGTGGAGGGGATCTATGACTGTGCTTATAGCGTCGGTCCTGGTGGTGTAGTGGTAACCATACTTGCCTCCTAAACCCAAGTTCGCGTGTTCAAACCCGGCCAGGATCGATGGATTTTTCCGGGGTAAAAATCCTAAGTATGGCTTCCTTCGGAAGGGAAGTAAAGCCGTGGGTCCCGTGTCGTACATTTACGGCACGATAAAGAACCTCAAGCCTGAAAGAAGAGACCTCTGAGCAAAATTTGTCGGTCGTTTCACGCCCTGAGTTGATGACCTGAGATGTTAAAGAGCGTCCTTAAATAAACAAATAAAAAATGCTTATAGCTTTAGAAAGATCGTGTTATTTTGAGAATTTCTGTTTAAATGAAAATTACCATAATCGTATTTATTCTTGGGATAAACACTATTTTATTTTGCACATCTTGTATCGTAGGTAGTTAGCTATTTGCTTTTAATTCTTTTGATTCGGAGTTAGTTATAACAATGACTGGGAGATCGTTAAACCAGTTCTACCGGCATGTGATAAATATTAAGGCTTTTTCTTTTCAATGCTCTCTAAGTTCTTTCGGCATTAAGGGATTATGCATGATGAAAAATAGACAAAGATTTTATAGTTCGTAGCAATGGAAAAACTTGAGAAAAATTCACTAAAATGCACCAGAATCATTGCAGAGCATAAAAAAAAAAAAGTAAAATGTAATCCTCTCACACTTTTTTCTCGCGACTTTTTATACACAGAAAGAGCATTTTATGTTTCTACGGGGAAATAAGCGATATAACTGATTTAAAAACAAAAAACAACAACAACCCATATCTAACTTACTGCTGAATTCGAAGGCACTAACCTTTCTTAACGTAATGTGCAAGTATTCAAACTTACATTAAATTACTAATGTTCGTTTCGATCAGTCTCCTATGTTCTATGAAGCTGTGACACTCCTAATAGTAATCATTTCTCCAAAACTCCATCGATCATACCTACTAGGCACCTACAATGGAAAAAGGTATATATGTTCCATTAAGGCTCGAAACATGTGTATACCTTGTATTACAATATGTGTGCCAGACATGGTCAATAACAGAAGAACAAAATTCAAATATGCCAAAGAAAAATGCAAAATACCTGTAGTATTGATAAATCAGATATCTCAGACAACAGACATTGCACAAATAGCTACCAGAAGCAAATGACAAAGGGGCGGTCACGTCGCAAGAATGCAGGACAATAGATAGACCTATAAGATCTCCTTGTGGGACTCCCGCATAGGAAAAAGGACAGAAGACGGACCCAGAAGAAGAAGCACAGACCTCTTCAAGGAAAATGCAGGCCCAGATAGGAAGAGAAACATGGAAATCTCTCGAGAATCAACTAGTGCAGTGAGAAATGGAGTAACCAAAGAACAAATCAGTCAGTCTTAAACAGCATACGAACAACTAGCGTGGAATAACTCAGCACGTTAGGAAAAAGTGAGCTTTCCCTACTTGTTAGGGGGTCTTTGCTCTTAAGAGACACAATAGCCTATCTTTATCTTAATGTCATTATTAAATCTTAAGGGGCGAAAACTTAAAAAAATGAAAATAAAAGTGAGAGAAAAATTCTGCACAAATACCACTAGGGATAGTGCTTTTATGCTGTGATAATCCCTTTAATATGCATGCATTATGTACTGAAAACTTCCAGAATATGTACATAAATATGCCAATATAAAAGGTATTAAGACATTATATTGATATAAAAAATGTTTAGCTCAATGTTATGTAATGCAACAGGAACGTGAGGGTGTATATACAAAAGCTGTAATTTGATCTGTTTTAGTGTGTTTCACTAGTTATTATTACGGAACGGTTCCTTGCTAACATTTCTTCAATCTCATACATTTGATAATATCCTGGGGTTTTTGAAAGAATACTCTGTACTTTTTCCTTCACTACATTGCCGAAACTTCTAGGTACAGAATTTAATTTGGAGACAGCAGTTTTGAAATAAATTAACGACTGGTACAATAATACCGCTGGTTTCCAAAGAAGTAATAGCGGATGGAGGACGAGAGAAATGTGCAGCTATGTAAGAAAGGTTAATTTCTACTTCTGTGATCTTTAATATATCTTGAGCAATTAAATGATAAAGAATAATTTGGATCAGATGTATTCACCAATTTCCTAACTGTTTCCACATGGTCGGTTGTAATATAAAGCTGTACATAACCATGTTCCCCAGCGCGTTAAAACTGTTTGTAATGGAAGTTTTCTATAGGGCGCTTTAAATTCTTTCTGTAAAAAACATATACGTTACAAGCGGAAAATGTTCACGAATTATTTATGAATCCAATGTAACTCATGTGGAACACAAGTAAAATGTGTCATGTTTGGAAACATATCTTTAACAGCATTACCAGCTTCGATCATATAGCTCGCAGCTACTGAATATCATTTGATCATACCAATTTCAGGAATAGATAGATAAAAAATTTGGAAACAGAAAAGCTATTTGTGTTCTATCGCAAGAACAAATGCGGTGATTCTTCATTTTTATGGAGGGATTCACTATGACTTTTGCAATAAACCGTCGTTCCCTGCTTTGTGTTTCATTCACTGACACTCACACAAAATTATTTCGGATCTGTTCTCTAATATTTTCAATTGTAAGAACATAACACCATTGGATATAATTTTTACGAAGAGTAGATTGGTCCGGCAATTTACACTTAGTATACCGCTCAATAAATTTTCGGAAAGTGGGGCTTGGTGAGTTTCCACAATGGAATATCAGCCGCTAAAAATGCTTTGTACATATCAGAAGAGAACTGTGAAAAATTACTGTTCTAAATTCATGTAACAGTTTTTGCACAGGGTCATTTCTCGATTATTTTAAGTTTTATATTATCTTTGTGTTTATTATATTCAAATTTTGAAGCACTAGAACAAATCACGACTAACAGTTTTTTCACACGCTTCGCAATACAATTGTAGTTAACAAATCTGCTTCAAATTCGCGTTGTAACCACTAGCTTTGTCATCTCACTTTTACTTTTGGCATGATTACACGAAAACAATATCTTCCATATGCCAGCACTACACACTGAATTACATGACCTGGAGGTTCAACTGGAGAATGATTACGATCCTGCAAGAATATTTTCGGAATTGAATTTCTAAAACTATGAAAGGTTTGAATATTTTGAAATGCTTTCCTTGGTGTACATTAATATGATAGATTACATTTTCATAAATATTAATAGATACTAAACAATAACATTTAAAATAAATTTAATATTACGTTTAAGTATAACCACCATACTTGAACTCAATTCCGAGAACTCCTTAACAGCCACCTTCACACCATGAGGGAACGGCTACGATCAATCAGGCGGAGATTCATAGATGTGACGTGACCTATTGAATGTGTTGCGCGTGATCTACCATCAATGCTGCCAAGTTTCAAGACTGACTCGATGTCACATATTATTCGGAAATATAGTATTTGTTATTCAAATATGAAGATAAAATAAATAACATAAAGCACATTTATGAAGCATGCGTGTAAAACAAGCAAATATGCAGCATAATTTGTAAACTACTGAAATATTATGCTTATTAACAAAACAGGCCAAGTATGCATTACGTGCAACATAAAATATTGTTTAAATTGTATTTCTATTTTGCTACAACAAACTAGCAGCTACCATGCTGAAAGCACGTTCTTTGGGGCTCATTTTTTGCAATCTTTATTTATTTATTTATTTATTTATTTTATTTTATTTTATTTTATTTTATTTTATTTTTTTTTTTTTTTTTTTGCTAAGCAGCGCCGAAATGTAAATGGATGTCCTGGTTCTGTACCTGTTTAAAAATTGTATTTAAAATGTTAAACCTCCAATTCGTACTTAATTTTAAGTGTTAAACACAGGTATCTTTGAATCTACATTCCCTGTGAGAAGATCTGCTCTTGCAGTTAAGGCCACTTATCCACTAATTCCACAATGATAGGAAGGAACAGATGAACTTCGAACAGAAAGACAATCGCAGCCAGGAAAAAAAAAAAAAAAAAAAAAAAAGGGTAGAAAATCGGAATCTCGCCAGCTACAACTAGTGGCTATTTCTGATCAAGCCAACACGTGTATCGTTTACAAAACAGGGGACTACGAATGCTTTACTGGGAGATAAAGCCTTGAGAGCACACAATTGTTTTACGGGTAGAGAAACAAAGTTTTCATGTTAATCACTATACCGGTACGTTACTTCAGAAATTTGTTTGATTAGCACACTTAGAGACATCTTGTTAAAGGATCTTTGCCTGTTATTACTAATTCACTCCGTCGCCGGCCATTGTTTGTTTGTTTCCAGATCTCAGTTTTAGCTTATTATGGTAGGGTATAGAAACTTGATACTCTGTAAAAGTTCGGTAAATATTAATAATTATTTACCCTGTAATTTTCGGAGTATGGTGAAATCTTTATTAATATATAGTAAAAGGAAACGGAAACATCTATATATATATATATATATATATATATATATATATATATATATATATATATATGTAAAATTGTTGACTTTCTTAATTGTTTATTTAGCTATTTTTGTTCTACTCTATGTATAACAGTGTTTAAAGCCCGTTTTCACTACTGAGGCATAATTGATGGTGATACGTGAGATGAAATGATAAAATGGAAAGGAATTTTAATTGCTAGCATTAGTTTATGTGTCACAATGTAAAAATAATTGTGATCTCAACTGAAGGCGTACAAACAGTTAATACAGTATTAGATAAAAGTCGTTTTCCCCCAAAATTCCCATGCATCAAATAGCATATAAACATCATATGAAAATCGTGTGGTTGAAATTGAAATTTATTGAAAATATTCCAGTTGACTACATTAAAAAATGCATACTTAATCCATTACAAAATGGGATCTAAAAATACACAAAAATAACACTAATCTTACTTATCTCTAGATATTTTCTTTCTAGAGTTGCTTGCTTACATTATCCCAATACACACAACCCAGGTTATTGGTGACCTCATATGTATTGCTGTATTATCCTATTCTTGTTTATACTTATCTAAGATAACGTTCCTCCTCTTAATCATTCTTACCAATTTTCCTCTTAACTTTGCTCAAATGGTTCCCTATCTTTTATATATTATATTCTTTTACAGTTAAAATCTTTCTAATTAATATTTTCCAACTAATTCTTCCATCTTGGTTGCCATGCCTCTTCTCTCCATAAATTTGTGAGTCTACATGGTAATAAAAAAATGAAAATATGTATCGGTTTCTCCACACTTTCTCGGATTTTCTACCTCTTTATCATATCTTAACCCTTTTAAAGTCATCACTCCAGTTCTAGCCCAAGCAAACCTTTCTCTGCTTGCTTTATCACACATTTCTATATATTTTTTCTACCCCATGCTATTTTAATTACTCTATAAAGACTCAATGAACTTTTCTCTCATACTACAAGTGTTTCTTGTCTTTCAATATCTTCCAACCTTAGGTTTATTTCTCCCCAGAATCCCATGTTTTGATGTTCCCTATTTTTTCACAAGTTTCCCATACCTGTCTGTTGTAAAATTTCCTGCACTTTGAGATACCCCACGATTCTTTCCACTTGAATTGCTCTTGCATACTGAAACATTTTTTTATCACTCTCCTCCAATGTGCTAATTTTGAATAAGCATTTCAAATTCTTGTAATAGTTTTTATCTCGGTGAAATACCTACCTAATTCTGGCTGCGTTATACCATTTGGTGATGCTGTCGGTAAACATAAGATAAGTTTAAAAAACTATTTATTTTATCAACATCTTTCCATGCCTCCTCTGCGCCTCCCCCATATAATAATTTTGCTTCTACTGTGGTTGTGTAAATTCTTTCCAGCCAATTCACTCTTATATCAGGAATTTTTTTTAAACATGCTCTTATAATATTCATAGTTGCTTTTCTTTTTGCTATTGCCATTTTTTTCCCAACTTCCACTAGAACTTAATGTTGTCCCTAGATAATTAAATTTCCTTACCACCTCTATTTCTCTCCTTTCTCAATTTATAACCTCTTTTAAAAACCACGAACTTTGCGTTGTGGTTTTTTTAACTATGGAGTGTACCTTGTAGCTTCCGCCTTCCGTTACTTGTGTTGCATTTTACAATGTCATTGTCAATTTGTTTATCAATAACTGCACGTGTTCCTTGCAATTAGCCTGTAAAATTAATCGCAAATTAACCATAGGCAACATGTTTTTGTGCTATAACATAAATGGGAACAGAGTAAGAACACAGAATTGGTGATAAACTTTATACAAAATTTTCAGGTGTTCAACAGCCGATACGCGTTAAGCAATGCAAAATTTTAACAAACAGGATTTGCCATGAGTCTACCACAAAGTGTTACAAAAGAAGAAAATTCCCATCTTATTACTAAAGTTGTGTCGTTAGTTGACGTAAGTTCTCTGGATCTGGTAGCTAATCATTCAGATTTATGAAATCTGTTATATAATCTGAAAATTGAGACAATATAGACCACAACTTTCATAAGTGCTTTACTTTTATTCCGACCGTCTACCAATGGTTCCTCATGTGACCTGAAGTAGATTCTAACCGAGGAAAGCATTTTGTGGCCCAATGAAGTTTCGTTTGATTTAAATGGTCATATAAAACGGCACAATGTAGCTAATGCAGTTGTTACTATCCGTGGAGAAGGGTAGATGAAAATTGCAAATAGTAATGTAGCTGATATGCTCGAGTGTTTATATCTGTTTAAACCATAAATTAATAAATAATAAATTAAGGCTTTAAGATATTGTGAGAACTAAACAAACGAGGTTTTGTAAAGCAATATATTTGTCATCATTTCAAATTATAAGAAAAACTTTAGCGAATATGAAGTTATTTCATAATTTGGGGAAGTTATACCACGTCTTTGTGCACAGTAGTTTTGCAGTCTAGCCTCTGAATAGGCCCGCACTTTCCTGTTGGGCTATCATTGTTAATGTCAAGTAACAACCCCTTTGGTTAATCTACTTCCATTAGAGAAACCCTGTAGAACCTTCTAGAAGCTTTTGAGACGTAAATTATCAAATCCGTTTGGAATATTCTAACATTTAACCGGAAATCCAAAGGGTATAAACATAAGGGCAGCTCAGCGGCAATGGTCAGATGTAGCGACGTCAGACTGGACCCTCGCCGGTCGGAGCCAGGACCGGATGTTATATAATGACCATTCCTCGGCTTAACTCTGTAACCATCGACCTAAGGTGGTGTGGCAAGCCAGGATGGGATGTTCTCTACTGTTCTGTAGTGAACAAATAAAATTAGTTATGTATAATGTAAATGAGTTTAGTGTTCTACCTCTGAAGCTCCCTTGCCTCGTCCCATGTCCGACTACGGTTGTGATATTATTGATGCACACTCCAGCTCTTTGTAGTCTTTTACAGGAGCATGGTTTCGATCTCCCTTCCTTTGCTAATCGTGACAATATGGCAGTTGTCATATAGGATGAGACAATTTTCACCTAAAGCAAAAGTTTACCCTTTAGAAAAGATGGTTAAAAGTAAGAACTGAACTAGAAAAAGGTCAAGAAGAGGCGATTAAAGAAATCCTATTAAGAAATGAAATTATTAAAATAATATATCGTCTTATATAGCACATGATACTAAATATTCGTTAGAAGAAGAGTAAAATAGTACAAAAATTTTAAAAGCAGCAGCAGTAGAATAATAGAAGCATAAGGGGTGTAGAAAATGACTACAGCTAAAGAAGAAAGAGAACAGAGAAAAATTAAGTGATACTGGAAAACGGAGAATGTTGTTGAAACTCAAAGACAATGAAGACGTGTGTACAGAACATAACCGCCAACGCGAGTAACAATTGCACGCATTCCAGACAAATTTGAGACTCATGGTACCGTATGCGATGTTCACAAGGGCAGATCTGGGATACCTCGCACAGCAACAAGCCCCGCGTCCTGGATCCAAGGCACTGGATAGGACGAAGAGGTCCGATTGAGTTTCCATCACGTTCTCCGAATCTACCTCCGTTGGAGTTCTACCTATGGGGAACTCTTAAGGATGTTGTATACCGTAGAAAACCAGCTACACTGGCAGCAAGAAATTGAAACGGCATGTGCTGCAATCGCTGAGGACACTTTCGCAAACGTTGCTCAATCAGTAGTTCAACGTACTCAGATAGGTATCGACGCCGATGGTGGGCATTTTGAGCAACTGTTGTAACTGTAAAAGTGTAAGATGATTAGTGCTCATCATTTTCTGTTGGTGAAATTCAGTTTTGTTATGTTAACACAGTTGCTTCTTTGCTAGAAGTGTGTATACCTTTTTGGCATCCGCTGTATATGTTAAGTATTTATATAAAATTGTAAATTCTTTAATTAACATTATCGCGATGTGGCTACTAATGTAAATTAAAGCGACATAAAATTAATAAAAAGAAAAATCTCTAGCTGTGCATGTTGTTAATGTAACTATGAGGAAGACGTGCAAATGACTATGCTAACTAATCCAATTATGAATTTCTTGAAAGATTCATTGACCACAATACATCCATGAAATTTACTTTGAGGAGTAATCATGTAGTTCCTATACACCAGAGAACTGTAGATGAAGTGAAATAAGAAAAGGAACACTTTGTCCGGTGTTCTGCCGATGAAAAGAGAATGTAAACACTAACACAGCTCACAGTGAAGGATACCACCACAAATTGAGGACAACGAGTCCGTGTTGTTAGTGACAGAAGGAGCTGTCTGCATATTAAAGGCAGGAGAAGTTTCAGTCCTTCAACCCTAGATACAGGCTTGCTTCATCGTCTTCACCTTCTCGCACTTCTTCGACCTCGACAGCACAGTGAAGCACTTTTAAAGCCAGGTCACCGACAAGCCCTCGTACAACTGAGCCGATTCTTTCCGCCTTATGAAGTTGGCTGTTTGCTGCCATTTACTATGCTAAGCCTTTAAATAGCATTAAAATGTTGTAAATGATTTGGATGAAACAGAAGCTATCTACCTATTGTTACATTAAAACAACGTTTGATTATTTACCAGAAGCTATCACCCCATTTAAACCCAAGTTCGCGGGTTCGCACCAGGCCAGGACCGATGGATTTTTGAGCGTGAAAATCCTCAGTATGGCTTCGGAAGAGAGGTAAAGCCGTGGGTCCCGTGTCGTACATTTGCGGCATGTAAAAGAACCTCAAGGCTGAAAGAAGAGGCCTCTGAGCAAAATTTATCGGCCGTTTCACGCCCTGATTTGAATGGGACGCTGATGACCTGAGACGTTAAAGAGCGTTCGTAAATGAACGAAAAAAAAAAAAAAAAGAGTTTGGAAACCTCAACCCTATCACTTAAAAATACTTTGGGAATCATTGGCGATGCTTTCGTACCCGTGCAGTGGAGCTGCCTAAACTTCGAAGCTGCAGAGGAATATACAACGCAAACCTGGCTCTTTGAGGACATCCGTTTTAACTACACAGGCACCACAGGCGATGGACACTGATGATACATGACATGAAATATATTGGGAAAAGACATTTTCTTTTTAAAATGAAGAAAACGTTCCAGGCCTAAGTTTAGGGTACATCCCCGGCATTTGCCATTTATGAGGACTGAGGAAAAACTGAAAAAAATCCGCAGTCAGGGAGGACGGTCCTGGCGGGATTCGAACCCCAGACCTCCCGCTCACGAGTCACCCGTGCCGATCAAAATGAAGATACATACACGTTATCTTATTCAGCAATACATTAGATCATTGTGAGCAAAGGGGGTGGTCAAAAGGCAAGGAATCGACGATAACTTCTTCTCTTTACACCCACAGACGCAATGGGTCTGTATTTAAAGTGCACCGGCTGATTGGAACTGAGTTCTTATTCTATGTCTGCGTTTTTCTCAAGCATACACCTCACTTTATTTTCCATCATTTTCCCAATTTCACTTCTAACTCCTTTACGAAAGTCACAAGAATGCACTTCCCAAACTTTTTCGACTCGCGAAATCTTTTTATAAATATCTGAGCTGAGTGAGCCCTTTGTGATTATACAATCATTTTAAATTAACCCAAAGTTGTTGTAGTTACAGTAAAAAGCACTTCCTTAGAATTCCCCTCCCAAAATGACGCAAAGCGCTTAAACTTCCTAAACTACATTAAGTTCAAATAAATGTGCATGTATTTCATAATTAAAGCATTAAACTCAAAATTAAACAAGTAAGTTAATAATTGATAGCACATTCCTTTGTCTTTAATGCGACATTTTTGTATTTCACACATTTCAATCTAAACCACATATTGAAAATTACTTTTTTACTAATGAAATATTTTATGTAGTGACAGAATCCCATGCTGTCTTAAGCTACATAATTGTACCCTAGTTTCAATATTTTAAACTTCTCTCAGCCTACAAGTTTTCATTACAGGTTTACCCTCCTCTTCATTTGGCATTCAGTGTCAAGGATCCGCTCGCTTTGAATAACGCTGGGATTTGAAATCAGGAACCTCGGAAGTTACATCTCAGATCATTTTCAACATATGTTCTAATTATGGATTTATTTTTTTAAACAGGAATATGAAGAAGAAGACCTTTAGCACAAATATGTGGATAAAAATGGTAATATAGTTATGATCTTATTCGCTATCACTAGAAATTCTTTCAAACTTAGCCAAAACAATCAATGACAAATTTTGTTACATTTCTGCATTGAAAATCAGTGGGAAATTTCAGAAGCTGCTTTTTTTTTTTTTTTACTCTTAATGTGAATTTCCAAATGGTTTACAGATGCAATTGTTGGGCACAGAAGGAAAATATTCCTTGAAGTTTTCCTCTTAAATGTTCTTTGGTCATATTATTGATATTTTAATCCAAAGGAAGATGCATTTATACCAGGAAATTGTGAAATACATCAAAGCATCGATTTAAATCCTATTAAAATGAGCTTTCCAAGTCTTTAAAGAAAGGTTCTATACGGTCTTCATAATATTTGACCCCCTAATAAGGTAAGTTTAAAATGTTTTTTAGAAAAGTCTAAATCTAAGCCAGATTTGATTTTCCATGCACTTCGCTTTGTGAAAGAGATGGCTGGTGCTGAACAGAAAAACAAAAAAGTTTGTCTTGACATTTCTACCTTCAGAAAAATCACTTAATTTAAGTGTGGGGGGAAATAAACAGCCATGAACACTTTCATTTCTTCACAAAGAGCTACAAAGTTTCGCAAGAGACTTAATAAAATTAACTGCGTCATCCAGCACAGATTTCAACTCATTGGGCATGCTTTTGGAAACAAGAGCCTGTCTTGCAGCAGGGTGTCCAAGAAAATTTTGGCGCTTCTGATTTCACTCTGGCAACAAACACAGCATACGTCTCTGTCATAGATTTAGCACCATCTGAACAAATGTCTACACAGGGAGTCCAGTCTGTTGCATTTCCGCGAAAGGCATTCAACGGTTAGTTTTAATTTGTTTTTTAGGTACTTCTTTCTTTTAAGAGTTTGAGCAATAAAAACCCCATAAGGAACTCTCCAAATTTTAATTTTTGACACAATTTGCCATGTCGATAATCCAGCTGTTGTCAATGTGGTGCCACTAATTCTTTTTTTTTTTTCCTAAAGATTTTCTAAGCATTCATTCATGGCTGCACTAGGCAGTTTGCCTGTAGCAGTTACTTCATTGTTTTTACCAAGGCTTGTTTCGTCTTCTGACTTCTTTTACCATTTGGTTTATATAGAAGGTGCCAAAAAATGTATACCCATTTCAAGCACAGAAAAAACTGTGTTAACATAACAAAACTGAATTCACACAAACAGAAAATGATGAGCACTAATCATCTTAGACTTTTACAGTTACAACAGTTGCTCAAAATGTTCACCATGGCGACGATACACTTCTGAATACGTTGAACTACTGATTGAGCAACGTTTGCGAAAGTGTCCTCAATGATTGCAGCACATGCCGTTTCAATTTCTTCCCGAAGAGCTGTCAGTGTAGCTGGTTTTCTACGGTATACAATATCCTTAAAGAGTTCCCCATAGGTAGAAGTCCAACGGCGGTTCTGTTCTATGCACACGTCTCCATCGCCTTTGAACTTCAACAACATTCTCGGTTTTCCAATATCACTTCAAAATTGCTTTCCGCTGTTCAAACGATAATCTTGGCTCCATTTTGTTGTAGCATAGAGTAATGTGAGATTCTGTAACATCTGGTTACAGAACATCATATTACACATTACTGTTGTTTTTCGGTCCAACTTTGAAATATATTAAATATATTTTTTATTTTTTTTTTATTTTATTTATTTATGGACGCTCTTTAACATATCGGGTCATCAGCGTCCCATTCAATTCAGGCATGAAACGGCCGACAAATTTTGCTCAGAGGCCTCTTCTTTCAGGATTGAGGTTATTTTTCGGGCCGTAAATGTACGACACGGGACCCACGGCTTTACTTCCCTTCCGAAGGAAGCCATACTTAGGATTTTTACGCCCGGAAAAATCCATCGATCCTGGCCGGGTTTGAACCCGCGACCTTGGGTTTAGAAGGCAAGTATGGTTACCACTACACCACCAGGACAAACATATTAAATAGTTATCTACTATGAAAGTGTGTATACATTTTAGAGAGATAAAAAAACCATTCATTTCGGCGTTCAGCACTATTTAATTAATGACAGGAGTTTTTAATTCATCTGTAATACTATCACTTCTTTTCTGGTTTTAAATTTTATGGCCTCCCACACTTTTCGAGAATGCATTTTATTTGCTTGCACTACGTTTATCTCTTGGTTTTAAAGCCCAAACTTCCCTTCTACATAATAGAGGAGGAATGGACATGATCTTATACATTTTCATCATAGTATCTTTTCTGACATTATGTCCGAGGTCGTTAAGGTGCTGACTCAGGAGTGGGAGGTCTGGGGTACGGATTCCACCAGGACCATGCTCCCTGATTGTGGGTTTTCGCAGGTTTTCCTCAGTCCTCATAAATGGCAAATGCCGGGGAGCTTAGGCCTGGAACACTTCAATTCTTTACAAAAAAAAAAAAAAAAAAAGAATCCTTTCTCTCTATATCATTTCATCTCATGTATCACCAGTGTTCACCATCTGTGATGTCTCAGTAGTAAAAACGGACGTTAAACAACACTAAAAAAATCCGTAAACTTTTCTTAGAGTTTCATTAATTCAATTAAATCTCTATTTATGTATTTATTTTATTTATCTACTTTTAGAGTGAAGACGTTAGCCCCAAGAATCTACACTTGTTCACTTGGTCTGCAGTAGAACTTCTGCGATAAAATGAGGTTCTGTTAGCAAATCTGTAGCTAACGCGATATGATGCTTCTGGGTCATTCAAATTGACAGATACTAAATCAGTATTTCATTAGCATGCTTTTCGTGTTTAAAAAAATCAAGTATTGTTTACAAGCTTGTGGTGTCCTGATCCTAAATTATGTTTAACCTGAGAATACTAACGCCATTTTATCTATACTAACCATACATAAAATTTATGTATTTTTTGTGAATATATTATCACATACACTAAAAATATATTGTTATTTTTAATATTTTAGTACAACAATAGGCATTGTACACAAGCGTTAAAATATTTGCAACAAAACAACGAAAGCGTGAAACTTCCTTTAATTATAAAACTAATACTACTAAAAGGAAATTATACATAATCGTTGACTTTCTTTTTAATTATCTTTTATTTATGGACGCTCTTTAATCTCTCAGGTCATCAGCAACCCCTTCAGCTCAGGACGTAAAACGGCCCACAAATTTTGCTCAGAGGCCTCTACCTCTGTCGGTCCTGGCCGGAATCGAACCCGCGATCTTGGGTTTAGAAGGAAAGTACGGCTATCACTACACCACCGGGACCGATATCACATATCCGTGTTATGTGCATCAAGACGCACTATGTACAGATATTCACCGCAAAATGGATGTAGCAATCTGTTGTCGGAGTAGTGACAGTAATTCTTCTTCTTCTTCTTCTTCTTCTTCTTCTTCTTCTTCTTCTTCTTCTTCTTCTTCTTCTTCTTCTTCTTCCTCCTCCTCCTCCTCCTCCTCCTCCTCCTCCTCTTCCTCTTCTTCTTCCTCTTCTTCTTCCTCTTCTTCTTCCCCTTCCCCTTCCTCTTCTTCTTCCTCTTCTTCTTCCTCCTCTTCTTCTTCTTCTTCTTCTTCTTCTTCTTTCATTTTCCATGCTCTTTTTATTCCAATGTTTAGTTCCTTATATTCTGTGTATACGAGGGTAAGTTCATAAGTTTCTGGCCTTGCCGATAAATCGCCTTAACAAATTCCTTATCTGGTGTCACACTTTATCTGTTAAGTAAATAATTACAGTTGTAACTTTCGCTCTGCTGTGTTCAGTTGTTCAGATATAGTTACGTAAAGAAGGCTATGTGTAGAAGATTGTGACACGTTCAAAAGGGAGTTTCGAGCTGTTATTAGGCTCTTCACAAAAGAAGAACTTACCCCAAATGAAATTAAACAGCGATTGGGCGGTATATATGGGGAACCATCCCCCCTCATATTTTACCGTAAAAGAATGGGCCAAAGTTTTCGAATGGGTCGAGAAAGCATTGAAAACGAAAAGCGTGCAGGTCCGCCCTTGGAGGTGCTCACTCCTAAAAACATCGCTCGCTCTTGTGGAAGGAGAAATTATGGAAGACCAGCGGCTCACAGTTACAGAAATAAGAGCAAGGTTGGGTCTTTCTAAAACAACAGTCCTTTGAATTATTCACGAACATTTAAACACGAATAAGGTTAGTGCAAGATGGGTGCCTAGACTTCTTTCCTTAGTCCAAAAGCAACAACGAGTCATCTATTGTCAGACATTTTTGGAGCTCTACCGTGACAACGAGAGAGAAGTTCTGCAAACCATTGTTACAGGAGAAGAAACTATGCTCCTCTACTATGATCCCTTGTCCAGAAGAGAATCAATGGAGTGGCATAAACCTGGCGAAGCACCTCCTCTGAAGGCCAAGGTCACTCCGTCAACCAAGAACATCATGGCCACAATCTTTTGGGACTGTTACGGAATACTCTTCATTGACTTCAAGGAGAGGAACACCGCAGTAAATGGGGAGTACTATGCTGGCCTACTGCACAGACTACGTGCTTCCATCAAAGAGAAAAGGCGAGGTGGTGGTGTGCACCTTCACGACAACGCGCCTGTGCACACAGCTCTTGTTGCAAAGGAAGCTGTGAAGAAATGCGGCTTCAAGAAGATCGACCATCTACCCGACAGCCTAAATCTAGCTCCCAGTGACCATTTCCTCTTCTCAAAACTCAAGAATGACCTTCGAAGAAGGAAACTGAAGTGTGACGAAGAAGTGATGGATGCTGTTTATGCCCATTTTGCAGACAAGACTTCTGACTATATATGGGGGGGGGGGAGTGGGAATTGAAATGTTACATCAAAGATGTGAGAAGTGTATTGCAATAAAGGGTAACTATATTGAAAAGTGTCTTTATCATACCTAGAATATGTTTAGGCCAGAAACTTATAGACCTACCCTCGTATGTGTCAAATAAAGCCTAAATTCCGAAAGCATTTCTTGGGGGCTTCTAAGAGTCATGAACAATTAATGAACATAAATACAATAGAAGTTTAGAACACAATAAATAAATAAACGTACTTCTAAGCACTCTCCTTTATAATATTAGTAATAATCGCAGCTACTCAATCGATACTCTTCATTTTCCGAATATATTAGCACTTATTTCAGCGGCCATATCATAATGCATTAATATGTACAATTTCCTGTTTAGGCCCATTTTATTTACATCACTGTAGATAGTTGCTCTTCACATAAATACTTTCAAAAAGTTATTTATTTTGTTTCCACCTATCTAAAGCCTTAATTTTAAGCTGCCTTGTGGCATTGCATTTCAGCTAAAATGTTGTATAGTTATCGATATCATGTGTGCGGGATGTTTAACGTCGACAGCATTAACTGAGTCGGAAGAATTCTTTTGGAATTTTGTCTGCGGATTTCTTAGAAATGGGCATGTTTCAATTAAAGCTGAGATAATTTATATTTTGAATTCCATTATCAGTTTGACTAATGTAGGAAATTTCATTTGAATGATTCAACTGTTAGTTTCTGTTCAGTGAGGGGGGAAGTCATCCGTATCGCCACAAGAGGCTGTTGTGTTCAGAAATTAGTTGATTGTCTAAATATTTATATACATAAAATGCAGGATGTAGAGATCATTAGCGTTCCAGATACAGGTTTCACTCGAGCGAGTGAGTACTGGACTCTAAATATAGCGCCCTGTCGTCCTGAATTCGCTCCCCGCAGCATCTTATACACATCGTAATGTGAAATTCTAAATATATAATAACAAGTTTCCCGCGAGAGTTTATCAATTATTACACTTTAAAGTTGACATTAGTTATTGCGGATTTTAGAAGCTTATTCATTTTATGACAGGCGTTCATTAAGCAATGCAACACAATTGGTTCTCATGCAATGGATAGTTTCTCACTTCTTTGGCTATTTCTCAATATATGAGGGTAGGGCCGCAAGTTTCCGGCCTCTCCGATAAGACTTATAACCCTCATAAAATCCTTGTCTGGTGTCATTCCTTATCTGTTAAACAAATAGTTGCAGCTGTAGCTTCCGCTCCGCTGTGTTCAGCTGTTCAGATATAGCTGCATAAAGAAGGCTATGTGTAGAAGATTATGACATACCTTTACAGTATACCTTCAGAGTCCCAAAAGATTGTGGCCATGATCTCCTTCGTTGACTGAGTGACCTTGGCCTTTAGAGGCGGTGCTTCGCCAGGGTTACGCCACTCCATTGATTCTCTTTTGGACAAGGGATCATCATAGTAAAGGACCATAGTTTCATCTCCTGTAACAATGGTTTGCAGAACTTCTCTCTCCTTGCCACGGCAGAGCTCCAAAAATGCCTGACAACAGATGACTCGTTGCTGCTTTTGGACTGAGGAAAGAAGTCTAGGCGCCCATCTTGCACTAACCTTATGTTAAAATGTTCATGAATAATTCGAAGGACTGTTGTTATAGAAAGACCCAACCTTACTCTTATTTCTGTAACTTTGAGCCGCCGGTCTTCCATAATTTCACCTCCCACAAGAGCGAGCGATGTTTTCAGTAGTAAAGACCTCCAAGGGCCGACCTGCACGCTCTTCGTCTTCAATGCTTTCTCGATCCATTCGAAAAATTTTGGTTCATTCTTTTGCGGAAGAATATGAGGGAGATGTTTCCCCATATACACCGTCCAATCGCTGTTTTATTTCATTTGGAGTAAGTGCTTCTTTTGTGAAGAACTTAATAACAGGTCGAAACTCCCTTTTGAACATGCCACAATCTTCTACATAACCTTCTTTATGCAGTTATATCTGAACAACTGAACACAGCGGAGCGGAAGTTATAGCTGCAATTATTTACTTAGCAGATAAGGTATGTCATAGATAAAGGTTTTGTGAGGGCGATATTTCTTATCGGTGAGGCCGAATGAACCTGCCTTGTACTTTTACACTGTGGTCTGCGCCTTTTCTGAAATTAACGGTTTTCTTTTGTTAGTTTTTCTCCTGCCGTTGAAAAGTACAATAAGAATGAAATTACTTTATGATTGACACTTGGGCCGTGTTTATGCCGGCGATTCAGTTAGTGAGAGGCTCGTCCAATGAGGTAACAAAAACACATTAACGTAAGAGGCATGACATCATCGACGTTGCAACAGTTACGGGGTTAGAAAGTGTAGAATACCTCAGTAGTAATGGGTTTTAAAGTGCGTGCACTGATCTAATATTTCGTATGCAAGTATTTTATTAAGAGTAGTGGTGATTCTGTAGGATTTTTTAATATATTTCTACGCTTACCCGTATTTTCAAAAACGCTACTCCTTCGCGCCAATTCATCCAAGTCAGGATATGGTATCCGCCGCTAGATGACACTACAAAGCTCTGCTGTAGTTAAAGCATATTTGTCACCATTACAATAATTTTGAAACCATAACAGTGGAAAATAGCATAGCTGATTATTAAGCAAAATTTATTGAACAATACAAAATTTCAAGAAATTTAAGGAAACAAATATGCCAATAAAACTTTTGTATATAAACTAAGTTTCTATTTGGGGAAACATCTTAATTGTCATATTCAAACAAAGACAATTTTTAAAAAAATATTCCTAATGTTCTATTTCTTGAAACTGTTAAGGACTTTTTCATATTGAATTTGAAAAAAAATATATTTATATCAATACTAATATAAACATATAACTCTGTTAGAGCCACAGTATGTAGAGAAATCAAATACACATATTTTAAATTTATTTAAATAATATATAGCTAATGTAAGTGATTAATTGATGTCGCAATTTAAACACTAAAGTAAAGTACTGGACTGTGGGCCATTGATAGGAGAGCTACAAACCACCCTCACGCTCTGGTTTACCTGCTGGGTGGTTCATAGCTTGTGTTCGTAATGGCCTAGTAGTTTGAGTGTGCTCAACTAGAAGATCAGCGCTTAAGAATCCTGATTCCTACTAATGATGGACGAGCTGAAATGATAAATTGGGAAATCAAGCGTTCCAGGTCTAAATTTTAAGGCTCTTCTCCAGTTTTTGCAACAGATGAGGACCACTGGGGGAAATTTCAGTCAAAGAGAACGAAGCTCCTGATAGACTTCCCATTCATGAGATCGTCCTTAATACTTCGGTCACCCGCGCTGGTATCTAAAGCACGTATGTCATGATAATGTCATGCACGAAAACGTTAAATTAACAACAATAATAATAAAGAATGTTTCAGATTACATTCTGCCCAATAATATGACGAGGCGAGGACTCTTCTTTCAGAATACATTTGCATATACCTTCAATAATATATCGCAACATTACAATGAGCTGTGACTGACGAGGGCGTCAGCAATAATATTTACACACTCTGCATTATTTATTTCTTAGCCAACTTCATTATGATATTTATATCACGAACATGCATTCTAAGAGCTGGTTTAATGCAAATTTTTCAAGTCCGTATTGGATCTTCTGGTCCTGTGCTACTCTCTCGAACAATGATAACTGGCTATCATTTGTCGTTACAAGCAGAGCTGAAAGCACTAGGAATCGTATGGAATCTCCGAGCGGCTTGCCAGTCCCGAGAGAGCCGAAGGTGACATGCATAGTTATAGCTAGATAATAAGGCTCCCCATGCAGGGGCACGATAGCTCAGTCGATTAGAGCGTCATGCTAATGTTGTGAAGACAATGGTTTTGAATGCTACTATCCCGAAGCTTTTGTTTTCCTTTCTCTCTCTGCTGGATAAAGGGGATTTAGCACAATTACAATGTTTTACTCGGTAACATAGTATCCCGCACAGAATGACCTATAAATTGAGGTTGACCAAATTTTTTCTGCTGCAATCAAACGAGATTTGCCAGAATTGTAGTGATTTATCCGATCCTATCAATTTATATTTACGAAAAGGCGGTGAGCGTAGGGCGTCAGGCCGTAGCGAGCCGTAGGAAACCACCGAGTCTACCGGTTTCTAGGATTTACCCGAGGTTAGCGTTAGGGTTAGTGTGTGTGTGTGTGTGTGTGTGTGTGTGTGTGTGTGTGTGAATTAGTTGTGAATTGGAATGAGCACATTTTCCACCATTACAATATTTCACCCGCCTAACAATACCCCCATTACAGTGACTTAGCCGCCCTTATCAATTTATATTTACGAAAAGGAGGCAGCGTAGGACGTCAAGCCTAATGCTTTACCCGCGTACCAATGTACTAATAATTCATTTTTTACAAGGTAACACATAGGTTACTTACTTTTAACCAAAAGAAAAAAAAAAATATCCACATGATACACAAGTGCGTGTAGTGAACTCCTCTGTCGCTTGGAACAGGTCAGTCGCTCCGAGATTCCATAAGATTCCTAGTGCGTGTACCGCCAAGTGTGGCTATGCCCCTATCCTGCATTTCACCACCACACTTGGGGAGCTTGTTCTGCGCATGCTCATGGTAATGGTTAACTGCGCAGCTTTACGCCTATACACTTCTATTATTCGGAACAGCCGTATGTAAATTCTTTTCGTTTCACTATACAGAAAATGTCCATAAGGTATTGACAATCTTTTGAAGTAAGCATAAATAAAGCATAATCCTGATGAAATTAATTAGTACATCAATCAACTTTTATTCAGACATTGCCATACACTCGAGTTTTTCCAGTTCGGTTATTTCTGCATTGGAGTTGAAAGGAGTAACAGGTAGTTTAGTCCAGCTGTTCATAAATATGAGGATCCAGCATGGTTTCACGAAAGGCTCAGGCAGGTAGTTTCAAACAAATATCATTAATGCTTTCATACTAAACACAAATAAAAAAAGAGACTGCTTCAATCATTATATTTATTTATTTCCTTTGGCACTCCTTTTAAAAATATATATATACATAATACTTTTTCGTACTACCGAGGGTGCCAAAATGTATTCACACTTTCACAGTAGATATCTATTTAATCAATTTCAAAGTTGGACCGAAAAACAACAGTAATGTTTAGTATGATGTTCTGTAAACAGATGTGACTCATATACATTATGATAGCGTTGCTACATGATAGGTAAATCAACAATGAACAAATGAAGCCAAGATTATCGTATGATGTTCTGTAAACAGGTGTGACTCACATACATTATGATAGAGTTGCTACGTTACAGGTAAATCAACAATGAACAAATGAAGCCAAGAGTATCGTATGAAGTTCTGTAAATAGATGTGACTCACATTACGTTATATCAGCGTTGCTACAACAAAATGTAGCCAAGATTATCGTTTGAACAGCGGAAAGCAAATTTGAAGTGGTATTGGAAAATCAAGAATGTTGTTGAAGTTCAAAGGCAATGGAGATGTCTGTACAGAACAGAACCGTCAACGCGAGTAACAATTGTGCGCATTCGAGACAAATTTGAGACTCACGCTACTGTATGCGATGTTCACAAGGGCAGATCTGGGAGACCTCGCACAGCAACAAATTGAAACGGGTGCGCTGCAATCGCTGAGGACACTTCAATCAGTAGTTCAACGTACTCAGAAGTATATCGACGCCGATGGTAGGCATTTTGAGCAACTGTTGTAACTGTAAAAGTCTAAGATGATTAGTTCTCATCATTTTCTGTTTGTGTGAATTCAGTTTTGTTATGTTAACACAGTTTTTTCCTTGTTTCAAGTGTGCATACATTTTTGGCACCCTCTTTATTTGTTTGCAGATAGATTCCCACATCCTTCAAGAGAGACACCAGATCTCCTCTGTAACATGTAGGTTAATTAAATAGATAAATAATAATATTAACCCCTCCTACAGGCTTTCAGATGTTATTTCAGCTCTTGAGTTCCATTTGTTAACAATATGAGCCCAAATATTTTTTTATGCGAGTCATATCCAGAGATTTAGAGAGTCAAGGAGGATGAAAACTTTTAGCATGGTGATCTAACCGTCTTTAGTCACTTTGGAAGTATGAATACATAATCGATTAATTCCACATCTTTGACAGCAGAAACACTCGGTAACTAACAATCCCCCACATACACCTCAGCAGCATTCTTAGGCGCACTCGCAAAAAGAGTAGAACCCAGTCCCAGATGGCAACATTTATCCTACCGTTCGGTGCTCCCCCCACTAAATGCTCCGAATTGTCGTGGAGTTTATCTGGGCGCCTAATTGTGATCTTATCATATACGTCGGACGAAAATACTTTCTCATCGATTCCCTAGAACTCTTTCGTCATTGGAAGGAACTGCGTTGCAAATTCGACACGAGCATCCTGAAAAATTCTCTTCTGGGATGGATTCCGTCATCCTTGAGCAGTATTCTCATCGTGAAATGCCCAAATGTCCCACGGCAGACGTGAAAAGACACAATGGATTATCTGGAATGGCGAAACATAGCCACATTCAAACTGAAGTAGTGTTTTATGCTCTTTCACATGTGTGTAGAGTTGTGGATCCATCGTCTGCTTCACTGCCGAGGGTGGCCGAGGTGGTTAAGGTGCGGACTCCTGTGCGGAAGATCTGGGGTTCCAATCCAGAAAGAACCGCCCTCCCTGACAGTTTTTTTTTTTTTCCAGGTTTTCCTCGGTCCTCATAAATTGCAAATGTTGGAGAGATATTCTAAACTTAGGCCGGGAAAACGTGTGGTGAAATGTATGAGCTGCCGCCCGCCAATTAAATTAAAGTTATTATATTATTAATTTTATGTAACATTCATATTAGTCATGAGTCTATCTTCTGTACATGTATTAAAATGTTGTGAATGATGTGATTTTCTTATCAGGAATCACTTTCTATTTTCTGTTCTGTACCTGAAGACGGGAACAGAGAAACTTATTGCCCATCATAAACAATATTTGTAAAAATGATCCAAGCAAAACCGTGAACCGATATTTCCTGCAGAATTTTAAAGCATAGTCCATGAAAAGGATGTTTATTTAGTTTACAGTTAGGGAGCTGTGTTTTTATCATGTTAGCTAAGGGCGAAAGCAATAAACATATGGGAGTGAAAAGACAAGTCGATAACTTCTTGAAAGGGAAGCTAGCAGCTTCAGTTGATATCTACATGCAAAAAGTCACGTAGGCCATGTGACCAATAGTATAGTAGAAAAAGACCGGGGTAACAGATTACCTAAGAGAGACGCGAAGATGGAAAAATAATGTACTAGATTTTTCTTAAATCATATTTTAAAAGAATAAGGATTACTTCGGGATAGCGGGAGACTGCCATGTGTATTGTAATTTAGCGGCCCATCGTCAATGGGGCATTAGCATTGTGGAAGATAGGCATAGTCAGTTCAGCTAAATCAGTGGAAGAGAAGTTGCGTTCTCAGTTGAGTTCGACTACATTTCAGGATTAGTTGACTTTAGGATCAGGCCTTATCAAATTAAGCATTATAGTTGTAAGACGTTAGTTAACAGCTTGACCTCTTTCATTGAGTAAACCGTAGGAAGTTTTAGAAGTATTAAAGTTCCTTAGGACGTCACAGTGATCGCCATAGTTTGTGCTAAAGTGGCTCATATTGCCCAAGGAATTCTCCACGGAGTAACGGTGGCACATTTCAGTGGAACAAACTTTGATAATAAATCGTGCTACATATCACAACCACCTGGTTTATTCTATCACTCCTTCCCTTATGGTATCAAGAAGAGCATAAAAATATCCAGCAGAGTAGTCTTAACAGTCATGGCAAAACTAAGTCAGAGGAAACCAATCATCAGAGAGGAAGAAAGTATCATTACCCCTGAGATTCCAATTATTAATCAAAACTACCAAATTAAATCCTTTCCAAGTCTTCCTTCCATTAACACCCTTATTCATAAAAACCGCTGCAAACGTTTTCTTTCTTAAAGAATCCTTTCCCAATATATCATTTCATTTCATGTATCATCAGTGTCCATCGCCTGTGGGTCTCAGTAGTAAAAACGGGCATTAAACACTAATAAAAAAAAATCTTCTGCTTCTAGCTGGAATCTCTGAACCAGTAACGAAAGTAGTGCCCTCCTTTGCCTGTTGCTAATCGCTGTTCGAGCAATGCCATAGCGTCCTATATGCCTACAAAAGGACTAAGAGTGACTTCGGAAGTTATTAGCATAGTTATTTACATTTCCGCGACGCTAAATGATGAAGCGCTAATGTTTTCTTTTCTTTTTTTCTTCTTCTAATAAGTTGCTTCCCCCATTCCCATATCATGAAAAGATAAAAATTAGCTATGAGACAAAGCCGATCTGCTCATTAACAAACAACTACTTGCCTCTTATACTATCTCCATCCCAATACACCCCCAGGAAAACATTTTAGTAAGAGTTTAGGCACCTATCAATAACGCAGAGTTTTGTTGTGGGATCACCATGTACAGCATATGAGGGTAGGTGCATAAGTTTCTGGCCTCGACGATAACGATTATCGCCTTCACAAAATTCTAATCTGTTGTCACCCTTATCTGTTAGGTAAATAACTGCAGCTGTAACTTCCGCTCTGCTGTGTTCAGTTATTCAGATATAGTTGCATAAAGAAGGCTATGTTTAGAAAATTGTGACATGTTCAAAAGGGAGTTTCGAGCTGTTATTAAGTTCTTCACAAAAGAAGCACTTACTCCAAATGAAATTAAACAGCGATTGGACGGTGTATATGGGGAAGCATTCTTCTCATATTCTACCGTAAAAGAATGGGCCAAACTTTTTCGAATGGGTCGAGAAAGCATGGAAGACGAAGAGCGCTCAGGTCGGCCCTTGGAGGTGCTCACTTCTGAAAACATCGCTCGCTCTTGTGGGAGGAGAAAATATGGAAAACCGTGGCTCAAAGTTACAGAAATAACAACAAGGTTGGGTCTTTCTAAAACAACAGTCCTTCGAATTATACATGAACATTTAAACATGAATAAGGTTAGTGCAAGATGGGGGCCTATACTTCTTTTCTCAGTGCAAGAGCAGCAACAAGTCATCTGTTGTCAGGCATTTTTGGAGCTCTGCAGTAGCAATGAGAGAGAAGTTCTGCAAACCATTGTTACAGGAGATGAAACTATAGTCCTCTACTATGATCCCTTGTCCAAAAGAGAATCAATGGAGTGGCAGGCGTAAACCTGGCGAAGCACAGCCTCTAAAGCCAAGGTCATTCAGTCAACCAAAAAGAACATAGCCACAATCTTTTGAGACTGTGAAGGAATATTCTTCATTGACTTCAAGGAGAGGAAAACCACAGTAAATGGGGAGTACTATGCTGGCCTACTGCACAGACAACGTGCTTCCATCAAAGAGAAAAGGCGAAGAAAGCTGAGTGGTGGCGTGCGCCTTCTTCACGACAACGCGCCTGTGCACACAGCTCTTGTTGTAAAGGAAGCTGTGAAGAAACGTGACTTCAACAAGATCGACCATCCACACTACAGCCCATATCTAGCTCCCAGTGAGTATTTCCTCTTCTCAAAACTCAAGATGGGGCCTCGAGGAAGGAATTTTAAAGATGACGAAGAAGTGATGGATGCTGTTTATGCCCATTTTGCAGACAAGACTTCTGACTATTTGGGGGAGGGGTTGAAATGTTAATTCAAAGATGTGAGAAGTGTATTGCAATAAAGGGTAAATATATCGAAAAGTGAAATATAGTTTTTGTCTTTTATAACTAGAAAGTGGTTAGGCCGGAAATTTATGAACCTACTGTCGTATATTATTTATTGTCGCTTTGACTGCATTGGTTTTCTCGCGACGTGTATAGATTGGAAATAAACACTGTAGGTGTAAGTCTGTAGTTATGGATGAAATGAAACGAATTAAAGATAGAGCAACAAGGTCGGAGTCCTTAGCGCCTAAAGGCTACCTGGCATTCAGCTTCTCAGGGTAAGAAAAAAATCCGAAAAAAAAAAAACTTACCCAGACAGCTTGACCTGACCAGGATTTGGACCCAGGACCTCCGGATTACCACTGACCATGGAGGCGGTCAGCTTTCATTGCACTGCTGTAAATTGCAGTTGCGTGCTAGTGACGCACTCTTTTTATTTTGTTTTGCGCTTTCGACCTTCACTCTCTCCTCTCTTTGCTTTGTGAGCTTTGAAAGCCTTTTGCTAACTTTTGCTACACATGTTTACCACGAAACGAGACTTTTAAATGCAGTTGTTTTCTTTATTGCTCAGAAATGCACAAATGTGGTTACTTTGCTGAAAGGAAAATGAATCTTCGGTTGGAAATGCACGACAAAATAAAACGAATTGTAAAAGGCATACAAAGTGATTTTTCACTGTGGTGTGTTTGTCTTTAATTACATAAAATACATCTTTTCCACGACATTACGATTTTCCTAATACCCGACCTGGAAAATATCTGAACACAGTGTGCGACAGTGCTAACCTTAAAGGAAAAGATTTCGCTGCAACATACATTTAAAATTAAAGATACACCACCCTGTAATTGTGCTGACCGAGTTAGAGACAATTTGATATATTGTGAGTGTAAACTAATACACAAAGAAAGTGGCATTTGTAGTAAATAGTGAACAATGAACACTTAATGAAAAGTCACTAAAAGCTTTATTAAGTTCACTAACAGAGTAGCATTTAACAGATGGTAGTTGAATATTTTAAAAATAATAGTTATCAAATCGTATCTTGAATTGTATATAATACTGTAATATGTAGATGATGTACACTCATATTGCATAAAAATAAATAAATAAATAAATTAATAATAATAATAATAATAATAATAA
This sequence comes from Metallyticus violacea, assembly GCA_030762175.1. Taxonomy (NCBI): domain Eukaryota; kingdom Metazoa; phylum Arthropoda; class Insecta; order Mantodea; family Metallyticidae; genus Metallyticus; species Metallyticus violacea. Next base: position 93,878,364 of record CM060830.1, on the reverse strand, counting down.
TAATAATAATAATAATAATAATAATAATAATGATAATAATAATAATAACAACAATTACATGTATTATTTTACTTAATGCAATATATATATTCTATTATATAGCTTTTATATATACCGAGGTGCCAGAAATGTGTACACACTTTCACAGTAGTTATCTATTTAATATATTTCTAAGTAGGAGCGAAAAACAACAGTAATGTGTAGTATGTTCTGTACACAGATGTGACTCACATTACGTTATGCTAGCTTTGCTACAACAAAATGGAGACAAGAGTATCGCTTGAACAGCGGAAAGCAATTTTGAAGTGGTATTGGAAAACCGAGAATGTTGTTGAAGTTTAAAGGCAATGGAGACCTGTGTACCGCGTTCTCCGGATTTAACTCCGTTGGACTTCTATCTATGGGGAACTCTTAAGGATGTTGTATACCGTAGAAAACCAGCTACACTGACAGCACTTCGGGAAGAAATTGAAACGTGTGCTGTAATCGCTGAGGACACTTTCGCAAACGTTGCTCAATCAGTAGTTCAACGTACTCAGAAGTGTATCGACGCCGATGGTGGACATTTTGAGCAACTGTTGTAACTGTAAAAGTCTAAGATGATTAGTGCTCATTATTTTCTGTTTGTGTGAATTCAGTTTTGTTATGTTGACACAGTTTTTTCTTTGTTTGATGTGTATATACATTTTTGGCATCCTCTGCATATACCGCCAAGGGTGGTGCGGACTTGTGAGCGGGAGGTCTAGGGTTCGATTTTCACCAGGAAAGTCCTCCTTGACTGAGGTTTTTGCAGGTTTTCCTCAGTCCTCATAAAAGGCAAATGCTGAGGAGGCACCCACTGGAACGCTTCCTTCCTTCCCAATTTATCATTTCATTTTATGTATCACCAGTGTCACCTCCTATGATATCTCAATAGTTAAAACGGGCTTCATACACTATTAAAAAACAATGAAATATGCAGTCAATAGATAAAAAAAATAATAAACTCAGTTCCACTGCAGTGTATGGGAGGCCAATTTAATCGGCCGACGCAACATGTTTCCCGGATTAGTTGGACAATTTTGATTTCTTTGTTTACCATGGCTTGCGTTTGCCGTACTTTTGGTAATTTCATTTAGATTTATCAGTGTTGAGCTTTTCCCTTAATAACACGAGTATTTTGTTAACTATAACAAAAATTAATTATAATATAATTCTTATTTACAAAAACAAACGTTATCCTATTTTCAATATCAGACAATTGCTAGATATGGAGCATAAAAACATGCGAGAAAATAATTAGCACCAAATGGTTATGACCAGAGAACACAACGAGAAAATTGTTTAGATGCTTTGTTATAAATATAGAATATGTACAAATGCGGAAAAAAGAGGTGTACCACAAGGAAAATATTGCTTTGGAAACCACTCTACTTGACTCTTGCTAAGAGGTCAGCTGGCATAATTGTATCTAAGGCCCCAATCACAATAAAAATTAAACGTAACGTAAACTTGAACGTAAAAGCTAGATGCTATGTATTGTAATGGAACCATTCATAATGAATCACGTAAACATAAAAATAAATACAATCAGACATAAACTTAAAAACTTTGCAAGGTTCAAGGTTTTGCGTCCACGTCTAACTTAAACTTAAGAAATCCGCCCATCAGAACACAGCTGCTCTATTTGTAGAGCTCTATGGTAGAATTTATCCTTACACGCAGCACGGAAATCAAATGCAGTTCTTGCTGTTTGCTGCTGCAAATCCCGAGCGACGGCGGACAGAGCCGAAGGTTGTAACCCACAGATCTAGCTAGATAAGACTTTCAAGTGAATAGTACCATGCACAGAATGCGCTATAAACTGATGTTTATGATCAATCAAAAAAAATTTGCCACCATTACAGTAATTTACCGACCCCTATCAATTTATATTTACGAAAAACTACTGGGTCTACCGGTTTCTAGGATTTTACCCGTTAGGTTAGTGTTATATATGAATTAATTGTGAATTCCATTAAGAGTATATTTGCCACCGTTGCAATATTTTACCCGCCTAACAACTGCCTATCAATTTATATTTAAAAGTTACGGAGGACAACGCATAGGTTACATTATGTTTAAGAAAAAAACAATACAGTCAACATTTAAATGTGGTCACGCAAAGTAGTTCGGCTCTCTCCGTTGTCGCTTGGGTCTTGCAGCAGCTAGCAGCAGAAGTTGCACTTGATTTCCGTGCTCCGTGTAAGGGCAAGTTATGGTAGTGAGAGCTGAAGATCAGTGACTCTGTAAACAGAATGGCGTCAATGTACAAAAGATTAATTGCATTATAAGTAAGTTATCCTTACTCATATTACTCCAAGTAAATCAGTTACTGCACTTTGCATGTGCATAAACGCTACCGCCGTCTGCTCAGAAGCAGCCATTTTCAATCAGCTGTTAGTTTATCTTCACTTGTTCTTATTTTTGATTGGCTAATACGTACATTTGCTTCTTTCATAGTGAATGCCTACATAATGCATACTTTACGTGTTACGTCTTATTTTATTATGTTTACGTTTACTTTTCATTGTGAATGGCACCTTAGATGTGAAATGAAGGGGGAGAAAGTAAGAAACATGAATAAACTCAAAAGACGTTTGGGGGAGAATAGGGAAAGTAAGCATACCTAATAATTCATATACCGATTTTTAAATATACCGGACTTCAGTTATAAACCTTGACCGCTCACGCACGGTTTTAAGTCTCATACTCTAGCCGGCTGCGCCCGCAATTTAACTCCGCTTTCTAAAACGTGCATACAACCTTACATTATAGAAGATGCCTTCCCCACTAAACTGGCATTGAATCCGGAAAACACATTCTGGTTCACCGTAATATTTCTGACTTCATTGCGAATGTTTTTATTTACATTCCCAAACCCCCACTAGTGCTAATTTCAGGAGTGATTTCGTTGGCGTATGTTCAAGATTTGCGCTAATTTCCAGTGGATTTTCCTCGGTTAAAAATGTAGTGCCCCCCCCCCCCGTTAAACTAGTAGATTAAATCTGTGCCAATATCCTGAAAGGAGCAATTGATCACAAAAGTAATGAATAAATTATTAATAAATTCATCAGGTTTACTTTCGCACATTATTACGAAATTGGAGAATTCCGGTTTGCCCCTTGAAGAAGACATTGCAATAAGGGCGATGCGGTCCGCAAGTTGTGCTTAATTATTAATTTGGTTTATTTACGGACGCTTTTTAACATTTCAGGTCATCAGCGTCCCATTCAATTCAGAGCGTGAAACGGCCGACAAATTTTGCTCAGAGGCCTCTCTTTCAGGCTTGAGGTTCTTTATCGTGCCGTAAATGTACGACACGGGACCCAGCCGCAAACTTCGGGGCAAGTTTAGTACTGTGCCTGGAGAAAGAGTGATTTAGCATCCACTAAATTCCAAACTGTGGGAATATGCTGGGTAACCAAAATTTTATTTAGGAAATGCTGAACTGTATTTTTAGACAGTTGTGCTAGAATAGAAATGTTTCACTGACATTTTAGTTTCGAAATTAAATACTTAATTTTTCGCACTAATAGGTAAAAATAACAAGTCGGTCCTAGTGGTGTAGTGGTAACCATACATGCCTTCTAAACCCAAAGTCGCGGGTTCGAATCCGGCCAAGATCGATGGATTTTTTTTTCGGGCGTAAAAATCCTAAGTATGGCTTCCTTCGAAAGGGAAGTAAAGCCGTGGGTCCCGTGTCGTACTTTTACAGCACGATAAAGAACCTTAAGCCTGAAAGAAGGGGCCTCTGAGCAAAATTTGTCGGCCATTTCACGCCCTAAATAGAATGGGACGCTGATGACCTGAGGTGTTAAAGAGCATCGCTAAATAAACAAATAAAAACATTAATAAAAGTAACATTTTCATGAAATTCTATTGTTTTTATGTAATTGTGTTTAAATTTGAAAACATTAAAAATTCAGATTTTCTTCGTTTATTATAAATATTAATAGTACAATCGGTCAAGTTAAAATGTTGAACATCTGGAGCAGGTCATGCAGCATTTTCTATATCCGAATTTTAATTTTTCAAGAGAATTTTGATAGTGATCTCCCCCCCCCCCAATCTCTCTGGCGTCGAAAATAACCTTCCATTCAAAAAAAATGCACAGCAACCGGTATGATCTTTGAAAGTCACACTGTAATGACAAGAACTAATTTTTTGCTAAAATATTTATTTTTTAGTGTCTGTCTAAAAAAAAAATTCTATGCAACGCCTTCGAAAAGTGAATATTACGTACTCGACTCTACACTCTCTTAGTGGAAAAATGATCACATCTCGCGCATAAATTGCCGACTTTTCGCTATTTGTTACATACACAGATATGTGTTGTGTTGTTCGTTTCTTAATTCGACAGTATACATAAAGTGTACTATGCCTCGTGTGTTTACAACGGCACTGCGTGTCTTTATGTACAGTTAACTCAGTGTTGAAGGAATCAAAGGGCCATTTGGGGGGGGGGCATACAATTTATTCTATTACTTATATAAATACGACCCTAATCCCTTATTTTAGATAATTAATTTGCAGGGAGTTTGAGCATGCATTTTTAACAGGACTCTGCCACTGCGAATAATTCCCTGAGAGCAATTTACAATGTGTTTCAAGTATTATTAGCAGGGATTTGTGGCCTCCTCGGTCACCCGATTTAACAGCCTGCGATTATTATCTCTGGGGTAAATTAAAAAAAAAAAAAAAAAAAAAAAAAACCAAGTACAAGACGAACCCGCACACCATACAAGAACTCAAAGATAATATTCCTTAGGAAATTGTCCGGATTTCTGAAAATGAACTTGGCGAGTGATGAATAATTTTCTATAGAGATGTCAAAAATGTGAGGAGAATGAGTTTCACGCCTCGTTTGATAATTTGGCAAGTATTGAACCTTTCATATTGGTTTGTTATTCTATCATTCATTGGCTAAACATTTGGGGAGAAAACAAAAATAATCGGACGTTACTAAATTGTGCATACTAAAAATATAATAAAATGTAACTTTACATCGTGACTTAAAATCCTAAATATGGCTTCCTTCGGAAGGGAAGTAAAGCCGTGGGTCCCGTGTCGTACATTTACGACACGATAAAGAACCTCAAGCCTAAAAGAAGAGGCCTCTGAGCAAAATTTGTCGGCCGTTTCACGCCCTGAATTGAATGGGACACTGTTGACCTGAGATGTTAAAGATCGTCTGTAAATAAAACGAATCAACAATCCTGATAGTTAAATTAAAGTTAGTTATGCTGTGATATATTGTATAATTTTATGTTACATCATATTTGCTTTAAACATTTTATATACATGTTTCACAATTTTACTGAATAATTTTTTTATGTGTACTTTTAACTTCACTTAACATTCTGGTAAATATTCCATTGGTTACTTATTGTCAACACTTTTTGTTTCTGTTCTTTTTTAATAATTTCTGCTCAAAATAACACAAGATTTTTGTTCTGGCCCAGTTAAAGTCTTCACAGAGCATATTTGGTAGTTGTTTTGAAATATTTCCCATTAAAATGCAGTAAACATAATTTTTATAACGCGAAAAACAAGGAAGAAAAAGCAGAATATTAAATAGATAGTCCTTAACCTCCTCCATTTGACTACATTAAATTATTTATATTAATCTAAGGATTAAATGCATAATATAAATATTATTTCCCCCCTTTATTTTTATTTTTATTTTTTTTTAATATTGGGCAAAATGTTAATGCGAGTCTTTTGTTACCAATGTACTGTAAAATATTCTGCAAGCCATTTTTACTAAACTTAAATTACAATTTCTTTAAAATTATATTCTATTGTTTATCTTAATATTATAACAAACTTTTTTTCAGTTAATATCCGGCTAAACTTTGTGAATTTTGGCACAAACATTTATTTGAACATACTATAGCTATTTTTAATTTCAACAAAGAAAATGCGGTTTCGAATGTCAAATCTTGTCCGTTTGGACGCAATATGTGAAATTATACTGCCAAAACATGTCCTGCATTTCTGATAAAATGTGCACGAGGACATGCAGTACAAAAATAAATAAAAAGAAAGCAACTGCTATAGAAAAGCACACAAGCAATGTTTTTAGCGCCTATGAATAACTTTGTCGTTCAGCTTAACCTACGAGCATAGGAAGAAGATTGTGTTTTGTTGAACACTGGGGGACGTTATGGGCAGTGTGACAAGGTACATTCTGTTTACTCTTATTTACCGTATTTAGGGCTTTTGACCTGCCCAAAACTCTCTCTTAGATGCGGTAAGCTGATATAAAGCCTTGTTAATAATCGACATTAAGGTGGAAATTCTGGAAAGGAACGAAGTCGGGACTTCATAGCAACCCATCCCCATTGCACATGATGAATTATTGTACTTACCGGTACAGTGTGGAGCTGCGCGCGCAGTTCGCCCCTGTCCTAACACAGTTGCTACTGTTAGTGAGGTAAACACCAGACTGCTGATGTTGTGCTGTTTCCGGACAATCGATTGGGCTACTTGCACTGCCATCTGTCCTCGAAAAACTAAAGTGCATGCTAGTAGTGACATCTATGGAGCGCTGTTCTCATTATGAGCCGAATTTAATTGATAATAAAGTTCCGCAGGGGTTATCTATGATTCTGCAGTACCCTTTTAAAGCCTTGAAAGCGGAGCTTACCTGTATTTGGGTGTAATTGCTCCCATTAAATTCAACTCCAACATAATGGGAGCAAATCTCCACCTATTTGATCGTCAATCGCATTGTTTACCAGTATGTCGTTCAATTAACTTAATTCAATCGCTAACATGACTATCTAGTCACAGGAGGGCAAAACAAAAATTCCGTCACGCAGGAACTGCGTAAACTAAGCGAATTTCTCATCGAGTTGAATAACTATATAAAAAGAACATAAAACCCAAATTATGGCCTTAATTAACGGAATGAAATAAGATATTGCATTACTGTATGGTATTAGAGGAACAAATTTAGAATTCTTGTAATCAATAAGTATCACAAAAGGAAAAACATCATCATTATTATTATTATTATTATTATTATTATTATTATTATTATTATTATTATTATTATTATTATTATTATTATTATTAAATGTATGACCCTGCTAGACAAAGCTATTCTGTGTAGCTATTTTTAAATAATTTTAAATCTAACCATTTTTAAGAAATGAGCTCTTGATATCATCATCACATTCCCTAAAATTGAGAAAAATAATAGAAAATTTCGAGCACAAATTACTAGTTTCGAGTTACATTGTGTATTTATGAGAAAGATGTTCATATGTTTTAATAAAACAAATCAAGTTATTGTTCAGAAACAAACACAATGTACAAAACAAATAAAGCAATTGAAAGTTAAATAGCTTTTCATTGACTTTGAAATTTAGTTTGAATGTTATTGTAGTAAAAAAAGTAACGCGAACCTTTTCTGAAGGTTATTGCAGAGCACTTTTATAAACCAATATAATTCTCACACATATTAGATTAATATTCACATTTGCTATCTTGACGGCACTGGTTCTGTTAAATATAAAACACATGCATCATTTATATATGGTACATTATTATTATTATTATTATTATTATTATTATTTTAATGAACAATATAGAGAAAATTTAACGCAACAGGCGCTTTTTAAATTTCGGTTTTCAAATATACCTCTACAATTTCCCTAGTTTTCGGAAACTATTTTTCTTATTTTATCTAAATCGTACATTCCGGATTTTATTGGTGCTGATTGAGCAATTTTTAAATTTTGGGTTTCAGATAATCCCCACTCTTAATGACCTGATTGTTTCCATTTTTAGAAACTACATTTTATATTTTATTTAAATCGTATATAAGGAGTTTCATTGCGAAAAAGTAAATATTTGTGCCGCTATAATAATTTTTAAATTTTGGGTTTCAGGTAAACCCCCACCTCTAATAATCTGACCTCCCTGATTTTCAGAACCTATTTTTCTTGTGCTATTTAGATGGCATATGCGGGGTTTATTTGCGAAAAAAAAAAAATCAGTTTAACTTAAAGAAAGTTTACTAAGTTTCGTCGAGAATAAACAAAAATTGCGGTCGCTAGGGCGTTTTTTAAAAAATATTTTAAAAAATTCGCTTTAGGTTAACCATCACCCCGAATGGCCTAATTATGCTGATTAACGAACTTGCCGAATCGTTGATGGCAATATGCCGAGTTTCGTTGAGAAAGACCAAAAATTCGGCCGCTAGAGCATTAACGAAACACACACAAATTTCAATGACATCATTCTGTCTTTCTCACAACCGCTACGGGTGGCCGAGGACGTTAAGGTGCGGACTCGTGAGCGGGAGATCTCGGGTTTGAATCCCGCCAGGACCGTCCTCCCTGACTAAGGGTTTTTTTTTTTTCCCCAGGTTTTCCTCAGTCCTCATAAATGGCAAATGCCGGCAGGTACCCTAAACTTCGGCCTGGAACGTTTCCTTCCTTAAAAAATCCTTTCCCAATATATCATTTCATCTCATGTATCATCAGTTTCCACCACCTGTGGTGCTTCAGTAGTAAAAACGGGCGTTTTTAAAAAGAAAGAGAAAAAAAACTGTTCACTCACTCTCTTTCAGATTTTGTTTTGCGCTTATTAATACTTAAAACTGTTTTAGACCTGTTATAAGAAATTAAATACACGGTTTATAATGCTAACTATCTAATTAATAATTAGAATTTCTACGATCCTTAATGTTTCATTATCATTTATCTTTATTTAAGTGAGTCATAAACGCTGTTAGAACGTAATGAGAAGCCTAAGGAAAGAGTAAAGTAAATCGTTTCTTATATAATTAATGAAATTACTTGTTGAACATTTATTTATTTATTTTTTGTCGCACTAAAGAACAAGAGGGAATGTGGGTATTGTCGTGAAATTCTGTTGCAATAAAGAGAATATTGTTCTGCTCACTTTTATATCGCATTTATTGAAACAAACTTGTATATACCTAGGATCCTTCCCATAAAGATCTTTCACCTTTCCAGCAAAGGAATCCTCAACTTTATTTTTTCTCAGTGAACTGATCTGCTGAGACGATTATCAGTCATTGATTTTCTTAGCTAAGTTTCACGCGTCTTAGATTTCTTAGGAATATATATATGTAAAACATTGTTCAGAAAGATTCCAAAGTAAAATAATAATATAAACTGTATATTATCAGAACAGCATACTCATATAATTAAATATAGAATGAAATAATTACAAGCAAACAGTTAATTATTTCTTTGCCAAAGAGCAACATCTCTTTTTCTTTAATACATTAAAATGCCGGAGAATCTGAGAAATACCTCAAAGATCTTCCCGCAGGGCAAATGGCAAATGCTACTATATCTGTAACTTTTTCTCTAGTGTTTTATCCTTTTCTAATTACTGTTATATATATATATATATAAATCAACATTAATTATGATAGTAGAAAAGGATAAAACACTAAGAAAAAGTCACACTTGAAATCGCTATATTTCGGACTCGTGACACTTGTCTTCTTGCCATAGGACTCCAGGAGTTCGAAATATAGCGATCTCAAGTGTGACTTTTTCTTAGTGTTTTATCCTTTTCTACTATCATAATTATTGTTAATTTGTTACATTGTTAATAGTGTTATTTTATTATTATTTTTCTTATGTATTATATATATATATATATATCCCTCTCTCTCTCTCTCTCTCTATATATATATATATATATATATATATATATATATATATATTGTCTTTTCCGGTGCCTAGTAGGCACGATCGATGGAGATTGGAAAGATTATCCAAAACGAATTCTATTAATGCAGTCGCACTATCATACATTCCTTCGGAATTCTAAGTGTTCAACAATAGACTCTGCCAAAGATAAATGTTTAGAATGGTTCTCAAAAGTTAGTAAAATATCGATAAGCCCCTTCTTTCTCCGTATCATCAATTTCTTTATAAACCCACTGACAAAAAGCTCACGGTATTCACATAGTTTGTGACTACAATAACATCTTTTCAATTTGCTATTAGCACTCAATCTGTATTACCCATCAAACTTCAAACGAAACCCAATAACTCATTCTTGTAAAATAGGAGGCACTCTCCCTTCTCCATCATGCCTCGTAGACCCAAGTTCAATCCCGGCCGTAAAGTCGTGGGTCTCATGTCGTTCATTTACGGTACGAAAAAGAACCTCGAGCCTGAAAGAAGAGACCTCTGAGCAAAATTTACGAGACGTTTCACGCTCTGAATTGAATGGGACGTTGATGACCTGGGATGTTAAAGAGCGTCCGTAAATAAAACTAATCAACACTTATAATTGTAAACATGAACAAAACATTTTTTTATTAAGTTGAGAAAGCTCCAGTAGGTGAATTGCTCCTTAACAAACAGATCTTAGATCTTTTAATGTTGTCAGCAATGCACAATTCACAAGCAGAATAATAAATAGGAACTATTTAACTTCCTCCATATATTTTAACTAATCTACAGGAACTAGTCAGAGACTGAAACAAACTTTTTATAACATATGGACATGCCTAAATATATTTTTTCCATGAGAAGAACAGATATGGCGTATTTGCTGAAAAAAGTTGAAAGCACCTACGCACATGTGTCTTAGTACAGAACGCCAGCAATCACTGTTTGCCAGACGGCTGCGTAAAATGGAGTCGCTTCTTAATGAACAGTGCGCTGCTTTGATATTTTGAGTGTGAATGTGAGTATGAGTGAGAGTATGAGTATGAGTGAAAGTGTGAGTATGGGGGAAAGTGATTTGATTGATTGATTTATTTTACGGACGCTCTTAAAACATCTCAGGTCATCAGCGCCCCATTCTATTTAGGGCGTGAAACGGCCGACAAATTTTGCTCTAAGGCCTCTCTTTCCGGCTTGAGGTTCTTTATCATGCCGTAAATGTACGACACGGGACCCACGGCTTTACTTCTCTTCCGAAGGAAGCCATACTTAGGATTTTTACACCCGAAAAAAATCCATCGGTCCTGACCGGGTTCGAACCCGCGATCTTGGGTGTAGGAGGCAAGTATGGTAACCACTACACCACCAGGACCGACTTTTTGTGATGAGTATGAGGGAAAGTGTGAGTATTAGGGAAAGTGAATGAGTATGAGTATGAGTGAAAGTGTGAGTATGAGGGAAAGTGTGAGTATGAGTGAAAGTGTGAGTATGAGTGAAAGTATGAGTATGAGGGAAAATGTGAGTATGAGTGAAAGTGTGAGTATGAGTGAAAGTGTGAGTATGAGGGAAAGTGTGAGTATGAGTGAAAGTGTGAGTATGAGTGAAAGTGTGAGTATGAGTGAAAGTGTGAGTAGTATGAGGGGAAGTGTGAGTATGAGTGAAAGTGTGAGTATGAGTGAAAGTGTGAGTATGAGGGAAAGTGTGAGTATGAGGGAAAGTGTGAGTATGAGTGAAAGCTTGAGTATGAGGGAAAGTGTGAGTATGAGGGAAAGTGTGAGTATGAGTGAAAGTGTGAGTATGAGTGAAAGTGTGAGTATGAGGGAAAATGTGAGTATGAGTGAAAGTGTGAGTATGAGTGAAAGTGTGAGTATGAGTGAAAGTGTGAGTATGAGGGAAAGTGTGAGTATGAGTGAAAGTGTGAGTATGAGTGAAAGTGTGAGTATGAGTGAAAGTGTGAGTATGAGTGAAAGTGTGAGTATGAGGGAAAGTGTGAGTATGAGGGAATGTGTGAGTATGAGGGAAAGTGTGAGTATGAGTGAAAGTGTGAGTATGAGGGAAAGTGTGAGTATGAGTGAAAGTGTGAGTATTAGGGAAAGTGAATGAGTATGAGTATGAGTGAAAGTGTGAGTATGAGGGAAGGTGTGAGTATGAGTGAAAGTGTGAATATGAGTGAAAGTGTGAGTATGAGGGAAAGTGTGAGTATGAGCGAAAGTGTGAGTATTTTTTTTTGAGTAGTGTTTAACGCCTGTTTTTACTACTGAGGCACCACAGGCGGTGGACACTGATGATACATGAGATGAAATTTTAATTTGGGAAAGGATATTTTTTTTTAAGGAAGGAAGCGTTCCAGGCCTAAGTTTAGGTACCTCCCCGGCATTTGCCAGTTATGAAGACTGAGGAAAACCTGGAAAAAACCCCAGTCAGGGAGGACGGTCCTGGCGGGATTCGAACCGCAGACCTCCCGCTCACGAGTCCGTGCCTTAACGACCTCGGCCACTCGTGGCGGTAAGTGTGAGAATGAGTGAAAGCTTGAGTATGAGGGAAAGTGTGAGTATGAGTGAAAGCGTGAGTATGAGTGAAAGCGTGAGTATGAGGGAAAGTGTGAGTATGAGTGAAAGTGTGAGTATGAGTGAAAGTGTGAGTATGAGTGAAAGCTTGAATATGAGTGAAAGTGTGAGTATGAGTGAAAGTGTGAGTATGAGTGAAAGTGTGAGTATGAGTGAAAGTGTAAGTATGAGTGAAAGTGTGAGTATGAGTGAAAGCGTGAGTATGAGTGAAAGTGTGAGTATGAGGGAAAGTGTGAGCATGAGTGAAAGTGTGAGTATGAGTGAAAGCTTGAGTATGAGTGAAAGCTTGAGTATGAGGGAAAGTGTGAGTATGAGTGAAAGTGTGAGTATGAGGGAAAGTGTGAGTATGAGTGAAAGTGTGAGTATGAGTGAAAGTGTGAGTAGTATGAGGGGAAGTGTGAGTATGAGTGAAAGTGTGAGTATGAGGGAAAGTGTGAGTATGAGTGAAAGTGTGAGTATGAGTGAAAGTGTGAGTATGAGGGAAAGTGTGAGTATGAGTGAAAGTGTGAGTATGAGGGAAAGTGTGAGTATGAGGGAAAGTGTGAGTATGAGTATGAGGGAATGTGTGAATATGAAAATGAGTGAAAGTGTGAGTATGAGGGAAAGTGTGAGTATGAGTGAAAGTGTGAGTATGAGTGAAAGTGTGAGAATGGGGGAAAGTGTGAGTATGAGTGAAAGTGTGAGTATGAGTGAAAGCTTGAGTATGAGGGAAAGTGTGAGTATGAGTGAAAGTGTGAGTATGAGTGAAAGCTTGAGTATGAGGGAAAGTGTGAGTATGAGTGAAAGTGTGAGTATGAGTGAAAGCGTGAGTATGAGGGAAAGTGTGAGTATGAGTGAAAGCGTGAGTATGAGTGAAAGCGTGAGTATGAGGGAAAGTGTGAGTATGAGTGAAAGTGTGAGTATGAGTGAAAGTGTGAGTATGAGTGAAAGTGTGAGTATGAGGAAAAGTGTGGGTATGAGTGAAAGTGTGAGTATGAGTGAAAGTGTGAGTATGAGTGAAAGTGTGAGTAGTATGAGGGAAAGTGTGAGTATGAGTGAAAGTGTGAGTATGAGTGAAAGTGTGAGTATGAGGGAAAGTGTGAGTATGAGGGAAAGTGTGAGTATGAGTGAAAGTGTGAGTATGAGTGAAAGTGTGAGTATGAGGGAAAGTGTGAGTATGAGTGAAAGTGTGAGTATGAGCGAAAGTGTGAGTATTTTTTTTTGAGTAGTGTTTAACGCCTGTTTTTACTACTGAGGCACCACAGGCGGTGGACACTGATGATACATGAGATGAAATTTTAATTTGGGAAAGGATATTTTTTTTTAAGGAAGGAAGCGTTCCAGGCCTAAGTTTAGGTACCTCCCCGGCATTTGCCAGTTATGAAGACTGAGGAAAACCTGGAAAAAACCCCAGTCAGGGAGGACGGTCCTGGCGGGATTCGAACCGCAGACCTCCCGCTCACGAGTCCGTGCCTTAACGACCTCGGCCACTCGTGGCGGTAAGTGTGAGAATGAGTGAAAGCTTGAGTATGAGGGAAAGTGTGAGTATGAGTGAAAGCGTGAGTATGAGTGAAAGCGTGAGTATGAGGGAAAGTGTGAGTATGAGTGAAAGTGTGAGTATGAGTGAAAGTGTGAGTATGAGTGAAAGCTTGAATATGAGTGAAAGTGTGAGTATGAGTGAAAGTGTGAGTATGAGTGAAAGTGTGAGTATGAGTGAAAGTGTAAGTATGAGTGAAAGTGTGAGTATGAGTGAAAGCGTGAGTATGAGTGAAAGTGTGAGTATGAGGGAAAGTGTGAGCATGAGTGAAAGTGTGAGTATGAGTGAAAGCTTGAGTATGAGTGAAAGCTTGAGTATGAGGGAAAGTGTGAGTATGAGTGAAAGTGTGAGTATGAGGGAAAGTGTGAGTATGAGTGAAAGTGTGAGTATGAGTGAAAGTGTGAGTAGTATGAGGGGAAGTGTGAGTATGAGTGAAAGTGTGAGTATGAGGGAAAGTGTGAGTATGAGTGAAAGTGTGAGTATGAGTGAAAGTGTGAGTATGAGGGAAAGTGTGAGTATGAGTGAAAGTGTGAGTATGAGGGAAAGTGTGAGTATGAGGGAAAGTGTGAGTATGAGTATGAGGGAATGTGTGAATATGAAAATGAGTGAAAGTGTGAGTATGAGGGAAAGTGTGAGTATGAGTGAAAGTGTGAGTATGAGTGAAAGTGTGAGAATGGGGGAAAGTGTGAGTATGAGTGAAAGTGTGAGTATGAGTGAAAGCTTGAGTATGAGGGAAAGTGTGAGTATGAGTGAAAGTGTGAGTATGAGTGAAAGCTTGAGTATGAGGGAAAGTGTGAGTATGAGTGAAAGTGTGAGTATGAGTGAAAGCGTGAGTATGAGGGAAAGTGTGAGTATGAGTGAAAGCGTGAGTATGAGTGAAAGCGTGAGTATGAGGGAAAGTGTGAGTATGAGTGAAAGTGTGAGTATGAGTGAAAGTGTGAGTATGAGTGAAAGTGTGAGTATGAGGAAAAGTGTGGGTATGAGTGAAAGTGTGAGTATGAGTGAAAGTGTGAGTATGAGTGAAAGTGTGAGTAGTATGAGGGAAAGTGTGAGTATGAGTGAAAGTGTGAGTATGAGTGAAAGTGTGAGTATGAGGGAAAGTGTGAGTATGAGGGAAAGTGTGAGTATGAGTGAAAGTGTGAGTATGAGTGAAAGTGTGAGTATGAGGGAAAGTGTGAGTATGAGTGAAAGTGTGAGTATGAGGGAAAGTGTGAGTATGAGGGAAAGTGTGAGTATGAGTATGAGGGAATGTGTGAGTATGAACATGAGTAAAAGTGTGAGTATGAGGGAAAGTGTGAGTATGAGTGAAAGTGTGAGTATGAGTGAAAGTGTGAGAATGGGGGAAAGTGTGAGTATGAGTGAAAGTGTGAGTATGAGTGAAAGCTTGAGTATGAGGGAAAGTGTGAGTATGAGTGAAAGTGTGAGTATGAGTGAAAGCTTGAGTATGAGGGAAAGTGTGAGTATGAGTGAAAGTGTGAGTATGAGTGAAAGCGTGAGTATGAGGGAAAGTGTGAGTATGAGTGAAAGCGTGAGTATGAGTGAAAGCGTGAGTATGAGGGAAAGTGTGAGTATGAGTGAAAGTGTGAGTATGAGTGAAAGCTGGAGTATGAGGGAAAGTGTGAGTATGAGTGAAAGTGTGAGTATGAGTGAAAGTGTGAGTATGAGGGAAAGTGTGGGTATGAGTGAAAGTGTGAGTATGAGTGAAAGTGTGAGTAGTATGAGGGAAAGTGTGAGTATGAGTGAAAGTGTGAGTATGAATGAAAGTGTGAGTATGAGGGAAAGTGTGAGTATGAGGGAAAGTGTGAGTATGAGTGAAAGTGTGAATATGAGGGAAAGTGTGAGTACTGAGTGAAAGTGTGAGTATGAGGTATGTGGTGAGGTGAGGGGGTGAGGGGAAGTGTGAGTATGGAGTGGGTGAGAAGTGTGAGTATGAGGGAAGTGTGAGTATGAGTGAATGTGTGAGTATGAACATGAGTGAAAGTGTGAGTATGAGGGAAAGTGTGAGTATGAGTGAAAGTGTGAGTATAACATGAGTGAAGTGTATGAGGGAAAGTGTGAGTATGAGTGAAACTGGGTATGATATGAGTGGAAAGTGTGAAGTATGAGGGAAAGTGTGAGTATGAATGGTGAAAAGTGTGAGTATGAACTGAGTGAAAGTGTGAGTATGGAGTGAAAGTGTGTGTATGAGGGAAAGTGTGAGTATGAGTGAAAATGAGTGAAAGTGTGAGTATGAGGGAAAGTGTGAGTATGAGTGAAAGTGTGAGTATGAGGGAAAGTGTGAGTATGAGTGAAAGTGTGAGTATGAGGGAAAGTGTGAGTATGAGGTTAAGTTTGAGTATGAGTATTAGGGAAAGTGTGAGTATGAACATGAGGGAAAGTGTCAGTATGAACATGAGGGAAAGTGTGAGTATGAGTGAAAGTGTGAGTATGAGTGAAAGTGTGAGTATGAGGGAAAGCGAGAGTATGAATGAAAGTGTGAGTTGAGTGAAGGTGTGAATGCGAGTATGAATGAAAGTGTAAGTATGAGGGAAAGTGTAAGTATGAGTGTGAGTTTGAGGGAAAGTGTGAGTATGAGTGAGAGTGTGAATATGAATGAGAGTGTGACTAAGAGTGAAAGTGTGAGTATGGGGGAAAGTATGAGTGAGAGTGTGAGCATGAGGGAAAGTATGAGTATGAGGGAAAACATGAGTGAGGGTAAGTGTGAGTATGAGGGAAAGTATGAGTGATAGTGTGAGCATGAGGGAAAGTGTGAGTATGAGGGAAAACATGAGTGAGGGTGTGAGTATGAGGGAAAGTGTGAGTATGAGGGAAAGTATGAGTGAGAGTGTGAATATGAGGGAAAGTGTGAGTATGAGGGAAAGTGTGAGTGAGAGTGAGAGTATGAGGGAGAGTGTGAGTATGAGTGAGAGTGTAAGCATGAGGGAAAGTATGGGTATGAGTGAATGTGTGAGTATGAGGGAAAGTGTGAGTATGAGGGAATGTGTGAGTATGAGCGAAAGTGTAAGTATGAGTGAGAGTGTGGGTATGAGTGAATGTGTGAGTATGAGTGAAAGTGTGAGTATGAGGGAAAGTGTGGGTATGAGTGAATGTGTGAGTATGAGTCAAAGTGTGAGTATGAGGGAAAGTGTGAGTATGAGTATGAGTGTGAGTATGAGTGTGAGTATGAGTGAAAGTGTGAGTATGAGGGAAAGTGTGGGTATGAGTGAATGTGTGAGTATGAGTGAAAGTGTGAATATGAGGGTAAGTGTGAGTATGAGTGTGAGTATGAGTGAAAGTGTGAGTATGAGGGAAAGTGTGAGTGAGAGTGTGAGCATGAGGGAAAGTGTGAGTATGAGTGAAAGCGTGAGTATGAGTGAAAGTGTGAGTATGAGTGAAAGTGTGAGTATGAGTGAAAGTGTGAGTATGAGTGAAAGTGTGAGTATGAGTGAAAGCGTGAGTATGAGTGAAAGTGTGAGTATGAGTGAAAGTGTGAGCATGAATGAAAGTGTGAGTATGAGTGAAAGCTTGAGTATGAGTGAAAGCTTGAGTATGAGGGAAAGTGTGAGTATGAGTGAAAGTGTGAGTATGAGGGAAAGTGTGAGTATGAGTGAAAGTGTGAGTATGAGTGAAAGTGTGAGTATGAGTGAAAGTGTGAGTATGAGTGAAAGTGTGAGTAGTATGAGGGAAAGTGTGAGTATGAGTGAAAGTGTGAGTATGAGTGAAAGTGTGAGTATGAGGGAAAGTGTGAGTATGAGGGAAAGTGTGAGTATGAGTGAAAGTGTGAGTATGAGTGAAAGTGTGAGTATGAGGGAAAGTGTGAGTATGAGTGAAAGTGTGAGTATGAGGGAAAGTGTGAGTATGAGGGAAAGTGTGAGTATGAGTATGAGGGAATGTGTGAGTATGAACATGAGTGAAAGTGTGAGTATGAGGGAAAGTGTGAGTATGAGTGAAAGTGTGAGTATGAGTGAAAGTGTGAGAATGGGGGAAAGTGTGAGTATGAGTGAAAGTGTGAGTATGAGTGAAAGCTTGAGTATGAGGGAAAGTGTGAGTATGAGTGAAAGCTTGAGTATGAGGGAAAGTGTGAGTATGAGTGAAAGTGTGAGTATGAGTGAAAGCGTGAGTATGAGGGAAAGTGTGAGTATGAGTGAAAGCGTGAATATGAGTGAAAGCGTGAGTATGAGGGAAAGTGTGAGTATGAGTGAAAGTGTTAGTATGAGTGAAAGCTTGAGTATGAGGGAAAGTGTGAGTATGAGTGAAAGTGTGAGTATGAGTGAAAGTGTGAGTATGAGGGAAAGTGTGGGTATGAGTGAAAGTGTGAGTATGAGTGAAAGTGTGAGTAGTATGAGGGAAAGTGTGAGTATGAGTGAAAGTGTGAGTATGAGTGAAAGTGTGAGTATGAGGGAAAGTGTGAGTATGAGGGAAAGTGTGAGTATGAGTGAAAGTGTGAGTATGAGGGAAAGTGTGAGTATGAGGGAAAGTGTGAGTATGAGTATGAGGGAATGTGTGAGTATGAACATGAGTGAAAGTGTGAGTATGAGGGAAAGTGTGAGTATGAGTGAAAGTGTGAGTATGAGTGAAAGTGTGAGTATGAGGGAAAGTGTGAGTATGAGTTAAAGTGTGAGTATGAACATGAGTGAAAGTGTGAGTATGGGGGAAAGTGTGAGTATGAATGAAAGTGTGAGTATGAACATGAGTGAAAGTGTATGAGGGAAAGTGTGAGTATGAGTGAAAGTGTGAGTATGAGGGAAAGTGTGAGTATGAGTGAAAGTGTGAGTATGAGAGAAAGTGTGAGTATGAGGGAAAGTGTGAGTATGAGGGAAAGTGTGAGTATGAACATGAGTGAAAGTGTGAGTATGAGTGAAAGTGTGAGTATGAGTGAAAGTGTGAGTATGAGGGAAAGTGTGAGTATGAGTGAAAGTGTGAGTATGAGGGAAAGTGTGAGTATGAGTTAAAGTGTGAGTATGAGGGAAAGTGTGAGTATGAGGGAAAGTTTGAGTATGGGTATGAGGGAAAGTGTGAGTATGAACATGAGGGAAATTATGAGTATGAACATGAGGGAAAGTGTGAATATGAGTGAAAGTGTGAGTATGAGTGAAAGTGTGAGTATGAGGGAAAGTGTGAGTATGAGGGTAAGCGAGAGTATGAATGAAAGTGTGAGTTGAGTGAAGGTGTGAATGCGAGTATGAATGAAAGTGTAAGTATGAGTGTGAGTTTGAGGGAAAGTGTGAGTATGAGTGAGAGTGTGAATATGAATGAGAGTGTGACTAAGAGTGAAAGTGTGAGTATGGGGGAAAGTATGAGTGAGAGTGTGAGCATGAGGGAAAATGTGAGTATGAGGGAAAACATGAGTGAGGGTGTGAGTATGAGGGAAAGTGTGAGTATGAGGGAAAGTGTGATTATGAGGGAAAGTATGAGTGTGAGTGTGAGTATGAGGGAAAGTATGAGTGATAGTGTGAGCATGAGGGAAAGTGTGAGTATGAGGGAAAACATGGGTGAGGGTGTGAGTATGAGGGAAAGTATGAGTGAGAGTGTGAATATGAGGGAAAGTGTGAGTATGAGGGAAAGTGTGAGTATGAGGGAAAGTGTGAGTATGAGGGAAAGTGTGAGTGAGAGTGAGAGTATGAGGGAGAGTGTGAGTATGAGTGAGAGTGTAAGCATGAGGGAAAGTATGGGTATGAGTGAATGTGTGAGTATGAGGGAAAGTGTGAGTATGAGGGAATGTGTGAGTATGAGCGAAAGTGTAAGTATGAGTGAGAGTGTGGGTATGAGTGAATGTGTGAGTATGAGTGAAAGTGTGAGTATGAGGGAAAGTGTGGGTATGAGTGAATGTGTGAGTATGAGTCAAAGTGTGAGTATGAGGGAAAGTGTGAGTATGAGTGTGAGTATGAGTGAAAGTGTGAGTATGAGGGAAAGTGTGGGTATGAGTGAATGTGTGAGTATGAGTGAAAGTGTGAATATGAGGGTAAGTGTGAGTATGAGTGTGAGTATGAGTGAAAGTGTGAGTATGAGGGAAAGTGTGAGTGAGAGTGTGAGCATGAGGGAAAGTGTGAGTATGAGTGAGAGTGTGAGTATGAGGGAAATTGTGAGTATGAGGGAAAGTGTGAGTATGAGTATGAGTGTGA
The DNA here is from genome assembly GCA_030762175.1 of Metallyticus violacea. Lineage (NCBI taxonomy): Eukaryota > Metazoa > Arthropoda > Insecta > Mantodea > Metallyticidae > Metallyticus > Metallyticus violacea. The sequence goes on along the minus strand of CM060830.1, from coordinate 93,858,491 downwards.
GTATGAGTGAAAGTGAGTATGAGGGAAAGTGTGGGTATGAGTGAATGTGTGAGTATGAGTGAAAGTGTGAGTATGAGGGAAAGTGTGAGTATGAGTGTAAGTGTGAGTATGAGTGAAAGTGTGAGTATGAGGGAAAGTGTGAGTATGAGTGTGAGTATGAGGGAAAGTATGAGTGAGAGTGTGAGCATGAGGGAAAGTGTGAGTATGAGGGAAAGTATAAGTGAGAGTGTGAGTATGAGGGAAAGTGTGAGTATGAGTGAGAGTGAGAGTGTGAATATGAATGAGAGTGTGAGTAAGGGTGAGAGTGTGAGTATGAGGGAAAGTGTGAGTATGAACATGAGGGAAAGTATGAGTATGAACATGAGGGAAAGTGTGAATATGAATGAAAGTGTGAGTATGAGTGAAAGTGTCAGTATGAGGGAAAGCGAGAGTATGAATGAAAGTGTGAGTTGAGTGAAGGTGTGAATGCGAGTATGAATGAAAGTGTAAGTATGAGGGAAAGTGTAAGTATGAGTGTGAGTTTGAGGGAAAGTGTGAGTATGAGTGAGAGTGTGAATATGAATGAGAGTGTGACTAAGAGTGAAAGTGTGAGTATGGGGGAAAGTATGAGTGAGAGTGTGAGCATGAGGGAAAGTGTGAGTATGAGGGAAAACATGAGTGAGGGTGTGAGTATGAGGGAAAGTGTGAGTATGAGGGAAAGTGTGAGTATGAGGGAAAGTATGAGTGTGAGTGTGAGTATGAGGGAAAGTATGAGTGATAGTGTGAGCATGAGGGAAAGTGTGAGTATGAGGGAAAACATGAGTGAGGGTGTGAGTATGAGGGAAAGTGTGAGTATGAGGGAAAGTATGAGTGAGAGTGTGAATATGAGGGAAAGTGTGAGTATGAGGGAAAGTGTGAGTATGAGGGAAAGTGTGAGTATGAGGGAAAGTGTGAGTGAGAGTATGAGGAAGAGTGTGAGTATGAGTGAGAGTGTAAGCATGAGGGAAAGTATGGGTATGAGTGAATGTGTGAGTATGAGGGAAAGTGTGAGTATGAGGGAATGTGTGAGTATGAGCGAAAGTGTAAGTATGAGTGAGAGTGTGGGTATGAGTGAATGTGTGAGTATGAGTGAAAGTGTGAGTATGAGGGAAAGTGTGGGTATGAGTGAATGTGTGAGTATGAGTCAAAGTGTGAGTATGAGGGAAAGTGTGAGTATGAGTGTGAGTATGAGTGAAAGTGTGAGTATGAGGGAAAGTGTGGGTATGAGTGAATGTGTGAGTATGAGTGAAAGTGTGAATATGAGGGTAAGTGTGAGTATGAGTGTGAGTATGAGTGAAAGTGTGAGTATGAGGGAAAGTGTGAGTGAGAGTGTGAGCATGAGGGAAAGTGTGAATATGAGTGAGAGTGTGAGTATGAGGGAAATTGTGAGTATGAGGGAAAGTGTGAGTATGAGTATGAGTGTGAGTATGAGTGAAAGTGAGTATGAGGGAAAGTGTGGGTATGAGTGAATGTGTGAGTATGAGTGAAAGTGTGAGTATGAGGGAAAGTGTGAGTATGAGTGTAAGTGTGAGTATGAGTGAAAGTGTGAGTATGAGGGAAAGTGTGAGTATGAGTGTGAGTATGAGGGAAAGTATGAGTGAGAGTGTGAGCATGAGGGAAAGTGTGAGTATGAGGGAAAGTATAAGTGAGAGTGTGAGTATGAGGGAAAGTGTGAGTATGAGTGAGAGTGAGAGTGTGAATATGAATGAGAGTGTGAGTAAGGGTGAGAGTGTGAGTATGAGCGAGAGTGTGAGTATGAGTGAGAGTGTGAGTATGAGGGAAAGCATAAGTGAGAGTGTGAGTATGAGGGAAAGTGTGAGTATGAGTGAGAGTGTGAATATGAATGAGAGTGTGAGTAAGGGTGAGAGTGTGAGTATGAGCGAGAGTGTGAGTATGAGTGAGAGTGTGAGTATGAGGGAAAGTGTGAGTATGAGTGTGAGTGTGAGTATGAGAGAAAGTGTGAGTATGAGGGAAAGTGTGAGTATGAGTGTGAGTGTGAGTATGAGGGAAAGTATGAGTGAGAGTGTGAGCATAAGGGAAAGTGTGAGTATGAGTGTGAGTATGAGAGAAAGTGTGAGTATGAGGGAAAGTGTGAGTATGAGTGTGAGTGTGAGTATGAGGGAAAGTATGAGTGAGAGTGTGAGCATAAGGGAAAGTGTGAGTATGAGGGAGAGTATGAGTGAGAGTGTGAGTATGAGGGAAAGTGTGAGTATGAGGGAAAGTATGAGTGAGAGTGTGAGTATGAGAGAAAGTGTGAGTATGAGTGAGAGTGTGAGTATGAGTGAGAGTGTGAGTATGAGGGAAAGTATGAGTGAGAGTGTGAGTATGAGGAAAAGTGTGAGTATGAGGGAAAGTGTGAGTATGAGTGGAAGTATGTGTGTGAGTATGCGGGAAAGTATGAGTGTTAATGTGAGAATGAGTGAGAGTGTGAGAGCAGGAGTGAGAGGAAGTGTGAGTGAGAGAGTGTGAGCATGCATGTGCGTCAATGCGTTAGTGTGTGTATGTGTGTAGATGAAGCGCTTAAAGAGTGGTAAAACTCTTCTACTGGGGGTATTCAAATTAACAGACGTAAGTTAAAAACTATTTTATTTGCAGACAATCAGGTTAATTTTGAGGTAATGGAAGATGGTTTACAGAGAAGTATTAATAACATGAAGAATATCATGGAGACATACAATTTAAAGATTTCAATAGCCAAGATAAAATCAATGACTTTTAAAGGGAACAATTTGTAACATATAAGATAGCTATTAAGAGATTAGCTATTAAGATGAAGAGATAATAGAGCAAGTTTCCAGTTTTAATTATTTGGGTTTTAATGTATCACACATTTGTATTAAAAATAAAAATGTGAATGTAAAATTAAATAAATTGAAATTATATGGAACAAAACCATGATCAATGAAGAACAAGGTGTCAAAAACAGCGCAAATTAAAATTCTACAAAGTAATGAAGTGTCAATGAAAACATATGGAAGTAAAAACTGAACTATTAATAGGACAGTCAGGAAAAGAATAGAAATTGCAGAGATGAGATTTTTACAATCAGTAACTAGATTTAATCATTTAGATAAACAAAGAAACCTGAAAATATTTGATATTAATGCTATTGTGCTCTCTGTAAAAGATGTTTTAGATATGCATATTGTCCTAAGATTTAAAACAAAACATTAGCACTATGTGTTTTCTTAGATCTCAGGTACAGAATGCCTAGATTTACTAACTATTACTACAGAAGAAGCAAAAAATATACACTATAATTTGCTGCAAAAGCATTCAATTTAGAGCAAGCAGCTACAGACTCATGTGCAGCAAAGGAACCTACAAAAACCAGCAATAGTAAATCTTCCTCATTGGATGAGTTTGACAGAATGAAGCAAAACTCTCAGCCTCAAGGCAAGTCAAAACTAATAAAATTTTATGTATATTATAAAAACTCAATTTACTAGCTGTAGTGTTTAGTTACTCAATTTCAGGAAGTGGTACATCAGCATCTATAGTAGAATTATAAAGGTTACAGCAAGAACAGTATCATCCAAGGAATCTCTGCTGTGGTGTATAATTATTCAGTACTTTCAAAGATGGTAAAAGATTTGATATGGGGCTACCTCAGTCCTAGTAGAATTCTTTTTCTCAAGAGGGAGTGTGAAATATCAAGAATTCAAATATTAAGCATAAGAGGTGAAAGGTTAAGGCCTTTTTTAAATATGTAATATATAATATGTATCAAGTGTAAATAAGGTAAACATATAACAAATTATTTATGAGAAAGTCACTCAAATTTCACTAGTTTTATTCCACCTACTTGGATATGTTTAAAATGAACCAAAATTCTTAAAAGCTCTTCAAAAATCTATAGAATTATCAGTGTGGGAAAATATATTTTTGAATGAAAACAAAGAAAATTTAGTTAATTTTGATCTTTCAAACAACAGCAACCTCATCAAAAAGTTTATAAAATCCAAAGAGCGACATCTTAATACCACGCTGGAGAGCCAACAGTGGAACCGTGCTGACTATAAAGGAAATTTGCCTGTGAAACTTGTCCAAGTAAGTGGAATAAAACTAGTGATATTTGTGTGACTTTCTCATAAATAAGTTGTAATATGATAGTATATTTCACTGTGAAAATCCCAAACTATTCATGAAAGGTAAACATTATTCACATCCTGCATTTTTTTCCTTTCCTTTCTTTTCTTTATCTTTCTTTTTTTTTTATATATGAAATGCTCTATGCATAATACCATAAGCATGAAGGGCCATTTCAGTGTATTTGGATTTTTATTTTCCCTATGCATTTCAAAATACACATAAATAAAACAATTCAATAATTAAGGATGCATGTACAATTTTAATATGTGTTTAATGAGTTTAAATATTACATTTTAATCTTTCATGTCCAGTATATTGTAATAAACAGGAATACAAGTGCTAAAACCTAAAGCTTGCTTAGAAACAGGCCATTTAGGCCTATATTAGAGCTCCAAAAATAAAGAAAAATGTAAAAATATATGCAACTTCTGCATAAATAAACTGCATATTCATCATTTATTTAATAATAAAATACTAGTTTTGAATTTATTTATCTTTACATCAACATACAATTTTAAATATTACAATAAGATCTATGTCTTCATCAATTCCTTAATACTAACTGACAATATAAAATTAATACATATCATTATGACTCTATTACAATATTTTAATTCTAAACACTACATCCAACTATTCTTTACTTGTGAGTTACTTATTTCCTTAGGACTATATACATATTAACACCCAGGTCATTTGTATATAATAATCCTGTTTCTAATGCTAATTTACTCCCATAACCTCCCCTATATATAACAGAACCTCAAGCCTGAAAGAGAGGCCTCTGAGCAAAATTTGACGGCCGTTTCACGCCCTGAGTTGAATGGGACACTGATGACCTGAGATGTTAAAGAGCTTCCATAAATAAATAAATAAACAAAAAAAACTCCCCTATTCAATTTATTAATCATTAAATATCTGATCATCCATTACCTTTTTTCCCTCATCTCCCCTAAATACATTGTAAATCCATAAATTATTATGCATCTGAGGTTACATTTCTTTCTACATTTTATTCCTTCATCCTCTTCATCATTCTTATCCATTTTTCTCTAGCTTTACCTAAATAGTTCCCTATCATTTTTGTATTCTTCTGTACTTTAACAGTTAAAATATTCATAATTAAAATTACCCCATCTAAATTTTCCCATGTTTTATTCCAAAACTTTTCTCTTCATAACTTTGTTTGATTACAATAACAAACAATGAAAATCTCTATTGGTTTCTCCTCACATTAAACAATTTCCTATTCCTTCATCATATCCTAATCCTTTTAAATTTGTAACTCCAGTTCTAGTCCAAGCAAACCCTTCTCTACCTGCCTTATCACATGTTCTATATATTTTATCCTACCCCATATTATTTTTATTCCCCTATAAAGTCTCAATGAACTCTTTTCACCTAAACTACTAATTACTTCTTGTCATTCAACATCTTCCAATCTTAGATTTATTTCTTTTCAAAATCCTTTGTTTTGGTATTTCCTATTTATTCATAATTTTCCTGAACCTACCTGTTGTAAAATTTGCTGCACTTTGAAATGCCATGATTCTTCCCACTTACATTTCTCTTGTACACTAAAACATTCTTTAATAAATTCACTCTCCTCTAATGTGGTAATTCTGAATAAATATTTCATAGTTCTTATGTTTGTTTTTTTTTTCTTACGGGAATATCTACCTAATTCTAACTGTGCTGTACCATTTGGGGATGATGTTGGTAAACCTAAAGTCAATTTACAAAAACTTCCATTTACTTTATCAACATCTTTCCATGCATCCTCTACACTCCAAATTTCTGATCCATGTAAAATTTTGCTGTGATTATGTATATTCTTTCCAGTCAATTCACTATTATATCAGGAATTTTTCTTAAACATGCTCTTATAACACACATAGCTTGCTATTGCTATTTTTTTCTGCTCATTCCAACTACCATTGGAGCTTAAATGTGCCTTTATATAATTCATTTTCCTTATCATCTCTATTTGTCTCCCATTTAACTGACATTTTTTTATCATTTTTCAACTTATAATCTCTTTTGAAAACGAAGACCTTTGATTTATTTTCGTTAATTTTCAATCCCTATGTTTACCAAAAGTATTCACTACTTGAATTACTCTTCTCAATCCTCCATTAGATATATAGATGTAATTACTAAATCATCTGCAAAAAGCTACTTTGATATTTCCTTATTATTTTTTACTGGTAGATGTAACTTATCTCTTATCTTATCTCTTTTAGTTTCTTCCAAAATGTCATCAATATAGAGATTGAACAGTTTTGGACTTAATTTACAATCTTATTTTACTCCTGTTTACTTTGTATATAATCCATTACCTCATCACCTGAAAATTTGACACAAAACAGGTTCTTACTATATATCTTTTGCAATGGTTTTATAAACATCTTAAATATTTCTTTCCATTTTAGTTATAACCACATTGGTTCTGTATTTATAGTATCAAATACCTTCTCAAAGTCTGTAAATACCATATAAACTCTCCCCTTTTTCTTGCTTACATATTAATCTACAATTGTCTATATTAGGAAAACATTATCTGCAGTTCTGAAACCTGTTTGAAACTATGATGATTTCTTCTCTTTCTAAACCCATTTCTTTAATCTATTGACTAGACTATGGAGAGAGAGATACACAGGATACAGATGTAAGGAGTCTTGATGGTTTAAGTGTGGTTTCTACAAAAACAGGAAACAGCTTGTAGGTTGAAGATGGAAAAAAACACAAAGGTAGAAGGACAAATGTGCACAAGAAGTCAAATGACATTGGATAAATATAGGTTAAAAAATAAAGTATCAGCACAGGGATTTGAATTATCAGTAGTGAGTTGGAATGTTGAAGGTTTATTGTATAAGGTGTACAGTAGGAAAATCCTAAGAGTATGGAAAGTAGGACATTTTTTTTTTTTTTTTTTTTTTTTTTTTGATGCTGTTTAATGCCCATTTTTAGTACAGAGGCACCACATGCATTTCGGAGAGATGTAATAGGGGTGGTTGAAACATGGGTAACAAAGAAAGTTAATACTGAAATACCAGGTTTATAGTGTAAAGAGTGTTAAAATTATTCATCATTTAGAAAATACCTATAGCTGTTGTGGACTTCTACTTTATTGTACTGCAAAAGCACAGAGGTCCTACATCAGTGATGTACGTGGTTAAGCATTTCTTCCATTCTTTAGATTAACTATTTATTCACTTTTCACTTACATTAACTCAATCTCACACACACAGCAATTCTCTACCCTTTAATCAAAAAAACTAACATCTCCATTGAACGAGGCTAAGCAAAAATATCCTGCCTTCATATTCACCAATGAATATGAATGGTAGTTTCAGCTTCATCACAATGTAAAAATTAGCTAAAAAGGTTGTAAAATAATAGAATTTAGTTACTGCTAATTATGGGATTTTTACTAATCATTCTGCATCATTAAAATAGAACAAATACTTTTTGATTAGAGAATAGTAATGTAATTTATGGGATTTTTTATTCCATTCCTTCCTATTGAAAGTTTGAGTCAAGAAATGTATGGGGAAATAAAACTCTCTTTTAGGTGTGAGATATATCATGTTAAAACAAATACTTTTTACGCATTTTCAACACTGAAATGTAACTCCATCCAAATAATTTGCTCTTATAAGGTCAAATTAATTACATTATACAAAGCAAGCTAGGCTGGAGATTACTACATGTATATATTATAAACTTTTGAATTTCTTTCGTTGTAATTCCACTCATGTGATGTTGAATTATCATTTGATTTTGAGCTATATACGAAACATCCATATCCCATTGTAACCTAAAACCAGTATGACATAATATAATTTATTGTGGCACTGAGTACACACGTATTTTTGTAATTTTTTCAATCAGGAGGAACAAACTCAAAAGTTCGTTCCCCTCTCCAAAAATTCCGGAGTTTTTTTTTGGTTTCATATTACGTATTAAATTCTTGTATATCCAACCATAGTCTCTAAGGAATAACAAGTTAGAATCTTTTTTAAATATACAAAATAAAATTTAATTATTTACCACTATGGGTCTCATTTTATTGCTATATTGTATTATTAAATAATATTATTAGCTTTCATTTAAATTTTCTTACATATATTGCGTTTTTCATTTGCTTTTCAATTTTAGAGCTAATAAATTTTTGGTGCTGCTATCTATTGACCGCAAATAGAAAAACTGAACTCCTATAAATAGTTAAAACTAACTTGTGAAGATGGCAATAATGACAGAGTACAGCAGCCAACTTGGACTCAAAACAAGATTGCCAACGCACGGCTGCCACCATTTGTTATGCAAACCGTTCACGGCCCCATAGATACATGTTCATGTGAACTATAATGAGGGTATTATTACACAAAAGTTCTTATACACTTATTGTGTATTTGCCAATATTTAAGCGTAATAGTTCATTATGAGACACATATGTGCACATAATAGTATCCATTTCAATCATCGAGAGATATTAGAAGAATTCCCGATTGCCCAAGATTATTTACTAGGGGTTTTCTAAAAGTTCTCGAAATGACTCAGTAATGTCGTGAAGATGGCCAAATTACTATTATAGTTGTTAAGTATCATCCTTTAGATGAGGCGCTGTAAAATTTGGACACGTAAATGTAATCGTTTTGACCATCGTATATACAAATTAGTGTTACTAATTTCTACAAAATGGATAACATTGAAAAACATTCACACAGTATAGATTTGTCAAATAATGGTCATACATTAATAATAATAATAATAATAATAATAATAATAATAATAATAATAATAATAATAATAATAATGTGGTAATTCTAAAAATGTGGTTTCTCTTTTGTAGCACGTATGGATTGCAAGAATTGTAATTTTGTTCCCCTAATAACACATATGTCGTAACTTATTTAATTTTATTAATTAATAAGGCCTAAGTTGCATTTTATATTCATTTTTATTAAAAGTTATTCAACTAGGTGAAGAATTCGCAGCCCCTGCTTGGCGGATTTTTTTTTTTTTTTTTTTAATAGCATGCTTTGCGCTTTGCTTGTATGTCAGTAGCAACCTTTTACTGAAAATGGTAATAATTCTTTATTTTATCAATTTCATTCCTTACATTCTCTACCTCTTGTCTAATGCTACTTATTTCATTATCTCATCTGTCTTGATTTTCCCTTATCTGAGCCTTTATATCCTCTAGATTCTTCTTAATATCCTCAAAATTCCCATCAACTTCTCTTCTGTTTATGTAACTCTGGTTTCTGTTAAATTCCCCAAACTGTTGCATTAATTGGCTCATCATCAAGGCTAATTTCCCCTCCATCCCTAAGTTACATTAACTTGTATTTTTATCTTGCTCATTAACTCTTTGTCGGTCCTATTGGTGTAGTGGTAACCATACTTGGCTCCTAAACCCAAAATCGCGGGTTCGATCCCGGCCAGGACCAATGGATTATTTCGGGCGTAAAAATTCAAAGTATGGCTTCCTTTGGAAGGGAAATAAAGCCATGGGTCTCTTGTAAATTTATGGCACGATAAAGAACCTCAAGCCTGAAAGAAGAGGCCTTTGAGCAAAATTTGTCGGCCGTTTCACGCCTTGAATTGAATGGGATGCTGATGACGTGAGATGTTAAAAGAGCGCCCGTAAATAAACCAAATCAACAACAAAAAATCAACGGCGGGAGAAATGGGCGCCCCTGAGTGACCCATGCTCAGATTTCAACTGGCATCCGCCTACAGCCGTCTCTCTCCCTCTCTCAAGCACGCGCACACACACACAGGAGAGAGACGAAAAAGAAAAAGAGGACATAAAACACGTCTCTCACTATTTCCCTCTTGGTTGCAAGAGTGATTTAGTATTTCTGTAACTCTTCCTTTCTAGCTTTGAGCTCTCTCAAACACAAAAAGTCTTACTCTAAAGTTATACTTAATATTTACACTACTGATTAAATGATATTAACTATTGTAAAATGTTTACAACATATATGTTACATTAATGTTTTAATGGAGACCGGCAACAAATACTGTTTCACCTCTGAGCAAAGTGAAGAGGACAAGAAGTTTAGGGAAGAAAGTGGTGGTAGATTTACTTCTCTAGAAATTGTCACTTATTCTCTTAATCATTTGAAAATTAATGGACAGTGACTGCAAACTGGTACACCAATGTTTTTTAATCGTTTCCAACTTTTGCCACATAATAGCTGTAATGTAAAATCCTGAGGCACACCCATAAAACTTCAATGAAGTATATGATTTTTGCATGCTTTACTAAATTATTTTGTGTTTTTGATCATGAAGAAACTTTGCAGTTTAAAAAGAAATACAATTTAATTACAGAAAATTATTACAACGTGATGTATTGATGTTTCATAATTTCTTTTGGAAAATGAAAAAATAATACATATTCTGCATCAAGAAAAATTCATGTGAAGCTTGCACTTGGTGTCCCCCCCCTTTTTTTTATCTTCTTTATTTCCAGCTGAACGATTGATAAATTCACCTTTATAGCCTTTTCTAGAGTTATGACCTATTTTTTCATTAAATCTTTGCTCAATGGCCATATAAATTACCTTCTGACTGCTTCCACATACCCAATAAACAGAGATTGGGATTTAAACCAGCTGGAAATTAAAATTTCCCAAGTGGTAGAAAAACATTGTTTCCTTTAAGAAAAATGCCAATACTTTCTTTAATTTTTAAATATATTTTGCTGAAACAGAAAAGGAATTAAAGAATTAGTTTTAAATAGCAGAAAATTTCACATTGAAATAAATTTAAGACTTTAGTGAAATACAAAAACCAAAGCATAAAAAACTCATAACAATAAGTGAATGAAAGAATCATACAGAGGAAATTAGAAAACTGGGAATTGCCCTGTTTCTTTTGATGTGGTCTCTCTGTTTCCCAGCATCCTCAAAGAAAACGTACTAATTTCATAAAGAAATGGCTACCCGAATAAACCTACCTGTAGCAAATTCATAATGGAAATAGAAAACAAAATTCTTCCCTTCCTAGATATAACAATTTTTATAAATGGCAATATTCTGGAATTTGGCCTATTTAGAAAAGATACCCATAGAGATAATTACATCACAAACAACAGCCAAAGGCAAAACAACTCACAATAATCAACAGCCTCACATACAGATGACAAACCTACCAATAAGCAAGACAGAATACGACTCGGAGTACCAAAAATATTAGATAGAGCACACAATAGATATGGTGAATAAGACAATAGAAAAATTAAAAAAAGATACAAACATTATTTTGGCTCCTGAAAACCAATATTGCTTAAAAACTTCCTAAAAACGAACACAAAAGAACAATTTTCTGCCAAGAAAACAACCAGGCATTTATGAAATCACTTGTAAAGACTGCAATATGAAATATATAGGCCAAACAAAAAGAAACATTACCCCATGGTTTAATGAACACAAGAAATATAAAATATAAAAGCTTGTCCAAAAAAAAAAAAAAAAAAAAAAAAATAGCAAGTCTGGAAAAATATATCCATTAACAAACACAAGGGAACTTTATTAATTTTTGATCTTCCAAACAACAGTAACCTCATCACTAAATTCGTAAAATCTGCAAAGCAACATTTTAATACTATACTGGAAAGCTGATGATCAAAACATGTCCATGTAGTGGAACAATATTTGATGGATTTCCTCATAGAGGATTGCAGAATTAAAGAAAATTTAAATTCGTGGCACACTGGCCCTTTCAAGTAACAGTGCAGTAATTTGCAGAATCTTGAAAAGGGCTAAAATATGGTAAAGATTTATGCATTTAATTTTCATTCTTAGACCAAATGTATGTCCAAACTGTACTTCCATCTGTCTCAGGCTGCCTGATACTAAAACTAAACTCCATTGCCTCTTGTGTAGGTTTTGCAAATCAGTATTTATTTATGTACATCTAACCTACCTAACCAGGCTGGGCCATGCATGCACCACATTCACACATACACCTCTGCATCTTAATTTTCTTAACACCTATAGTAATAAAAGTGCAGAAATTACATTAGAGCATAAATGTAGATTTTTACATAATAGTTTTAACATTAAATTAATTAACTGAAGAGGCCTTGTAGAATATTCAGTAACAAATCAAAAGAAGCTCTGTAAACATAAACCCTAGATAAGAGGAAAGTACATATAATGTCTAATTTTAAATACTATCAGAACATGTAATATTACTATTTGTAATGAAATGTGTTGTTTTATATTAAAAAACATACACAGGTAATGAGGAACATCACTTCATCTATAAATATATAAAATTATAAACAAACATAATATAAGATATTATGCAAAAGTATTCTAGATGACTATTAAGCAAAGGGAACACAAACAATTTACTAAGACATTTGTACAAATAGATTAGACTTTGAAGCAGTATAAGGATACCATATGCATTATATTAAGTGTATCTATAGTCTTAGTATGTGATAATTACTGTAAGCATCATAAATAATACAGGTTTCACATATCTATATTTTAAATATACATGTATATATTTCTTTTCATATATTATTGTTAGCATACCTAATACTAAAAGAAAATTTAGCCTAAATTTATCATTAAATCACCAAAAACGTGTCATTTAAGAAATAATGGCTCTAGAGGTGCCTTGGGATGGAAATAGAGATTGGAAGCAGTATAAAAGACTCAAGAGAGAAGATGTGGCATAAAGAATTTTGATATTTGTGAAAGTAAAACAGGATATTTCTACAACAGCTACATTTATACTAGTAAAGGGACTGACAACACGAGATAAAGAATTTGGGTTGTCTGGCTTCACAGTATTGTTCTTGATCAGGGTACAACTGTGCATTTAGATAAATGGTACAGTTCATCAAAGTTATTCATTTCCTTATACTATAATGATGAATGCAATTGAACAGTTTGTTCAAATTATATTGGGTTGCTAAAGAATGTAAATACACTGGAACTAAAGGAGGGGAAATGGAGGTGTGTCAGCTTCCACCATTGACATATATTGTTTTGCAAGGTAGAAGGGTTGTCACAGCATTATCAAATTGCAGTTAAAACAATTTGATGGTTAACATGGACAAAATACATGCCCAAACTAATATGGCCATTGTCAATTCTGTATTATACAGGGATTCCCTCTCCGAAAAACCACCATGCATTAGACATCACTACATACAATTTCTGGGTTACTGAGATAAGCACGAATTGTGTTTTATAAGTTAATAATTTCTTTCGCTAAAAAGAGTTAACATAACGAAGATTTTAAGAACATTAGTTTAGATATATGTGCAGGATGTTTATACATGCCATAATTGCTGAAGCTCATTTAAATCTTGATGTATGTAACATGCGTATTGTGGAAAAGGCTAATTGTGTTCATTGCAGAAAACCCTGCCTCACATATACAGACTGGTTCAGTAGCCTCTTATAATTTTGTTTTATGCAACCCCTTAGTTTATAATCAATCTAAAATCACTTGGTGCCAGTTCATATCCTAATTTAATATGATCTATTTGGGTTGCTGTGGGTAAGAAGTGAGAAAGTCTATAGGTAAGTTCAAATCCTAGATAGTTTTGTTTCCTTCTTCCTTCACCTATTAATGTGGATATGTAGCAATTTCTTCTTACTTTTTTCAAAAATATTTGGGCCTAAAAACAACTATTTTACCTTATTTTATTCAGTTGGGTTGGAAAAGAATGAGTTGGCCTATGAACAGGAAGCAGGTTTACTCAAATTCAGTTAGCTACTTCTTTAATGAAGCAACTACTTGAAACTACGACTTTCTTGTTTTATACAGGTCTGGGTAAGATATGAAATTATAAGTAATAGGTGGAGTGTAACGAATCTGCAATTCTTGGTGATATGTTGAAGATGAACAGGATTTTTCTGTTCCTGATGGTAATCTATTTCCTTTAATGGCAGCGTAGAAAGAAGTTAAATGGTGTTAAGAGTGGGCAATCTGTGGGCAAGGAACTGGTGTTGCCCTTCCCATTCATTTATCAGGATGTATATCATGAAGGTGGCTCTGGATAGCCATGTCCTTATCATGTTGAAACATCATTCTTAGTCTTTCATACAAATTCTCCAAATACTGTAAAACTTCATTTTGGAAAACTTAAGATAGTGTGCTTCAGTTAGATTACCATCAAAGAAATATGATTCGGTGAAATGATCACCTAAGATGCGACACTATATATTTACTCTTCACTGAGCTTAAAATGCTGTCCATCTTACTCAATGGAGATTACCAACACTCATACTGCAATGATCCATGGCTACATTATTGTGAAATTTTGAATCATCCAAAAATAATATTGTTGATAAAAGAGATGCATTATTGCGTGCATTGTATAATATCCATTGATAAAGCGCTACTTGAGCTTTGAAACCATAACCATTAACTCCTGATGTAAATGGAGACAGTAAAGATTAAATTTGTTTTTAAGCAACATTTGAAATTTTGAATCATCCAAAAATAATATTGTTGATAAAAGAGATGCATTATTGCGTGCATTGTATAATATCCATTGATAAAGCGCTACTTGAGCTTTGAAACCATAACCATTAACTCCTGATGTAAATGGAGACAGTAAAGATTAAATTTGTTTTTAAGCAACATTTGCATAACAGATGATCAGCTGATGTTGGTCTCTTAAGCAAGTCTCCTATGTACTTATGTCACAGAACAGCTCTAGCAGAACATGGCCTATCAAATGACCCAGTTGCTTGTAAGCATCCTTCAACAGTGGCTGTTTGTTTCTTCTATAAGGAAATCTATTTTGACATAGGCATTGTTCTTTCTTTCGTCACAGTTTAATGTGCCTTATAACAATGAAGGACTGCAGAGAATGATAGTGAATGAAATGAGGGTAAATGAACCTAGAGTCCACAATGCCTTAAAGTTACCTTACAATTCAACTTTTCAGAGTAAGAAAACTCCAGAAAATAATCTACCCAGATAACTAATCTTATAGGATTTGAACCGGGGACCTCTGGATTTCAGACAGACACATTGACCACAAGACAACAGTGGCAGTCTTTATAGGCACTGTTCCTTTAATGCAGTCTGTTGTGCTTCTCCACAGATGTGTCACATTTTGACATACACTTCACTGCAATATACTATAAGTGAATGAAAAAATCTGTGCTGTGACCTTTATTTACACTTAGGAGTGGAGTTCAGGCAGCACACATATACAACATGCTGTTATCGGTCAAATGAGGCAACTTCAACCCTGCATTTATACAATGCATGTGTTAATAAATTGATATAGAATATACATCTTTGGTAAAACTCAAATCATTAATTCAATTGCAGCGTTTAGGGTACTTACTCAGTCAACTTACTCAGCCAAACTGGCAACATTGGTCCACCTATTAAAGAGCATGCTTGCCGCATATCAACATCTAATTCTGTTTCACATCTTTTAGTTTCCAGCAGGTTAGAGTCAAATGATAATCACACCAGGCATTAGTTTCATTATTGTAATTTTGGCTCGAGGCTTGCGTAAGGTCTGTTTCACTGTAAAGGGAGGCTCATTTTAAGTTGCCATCACATACAGATGGCAAGCGAAGAAATGCCCACTTCAAGACATTGTAGTACATTGTAATATTGCAGATCTTCAAGAAATATAAGGACCTAATGGAGGAGCTATTATATGATGTAGAAAGAGGAAGGAGGATTTTTATAGTCTTTGTGAAAATAATTGGACATTTCCGTTAAACAGAAATCCAGAATAATGCAGTATGCAGTATCTATGAAGCTTAAAACATCATTCTTACACAACTCAATTCGTGTTCTTTCTGGATATTTAACTCTGCTGATTGAAGCACAATAGGACTAAAAAGGTACTTAACCCAGTTGATTCAAGTCAAGCCTAGTGCTGGCTAATACTTTTCAACAAGGACAAAGTATCTGAAATTAATGTTAGGAGATTATTGTCCATTATAGTGTCCTGTTTTTTTTTTTTTTTTGAGTAGTGTTTAACGCCCGTTTTTACTACTGAGGCACCACAGGCGGTGGACACTGATGATACATGAAATGAAATGATAAATTGGGAAAGGATTTTTTTTTTTTAAAGGAAGGAAGCATTCCAGGCCTAAGTTTAGGTACCTCCCCGGCATTTGCCAGTTATGAAGACTGAGGAAAACCTGGAAAAAACTCAGGGAGGACGGTCCTGGCGGGATTCGAACCGCAGACCTCCCGCTCACGAGTCCGTGCCATAGTGTTCTGTAAGCACACTATATATATATATATATTTTTTTTTTTTCAAATACTAACTGGAACTTGTACAGTGAAGGTAATCATATAATTAAAATCATTATATGATTGAGTATAACTACATACTCACCATTGTTTGCAGTCTCAGCTAACTGTCTAACGCTGAATAATTTGTTATGCTTTGGGGATGTATATTCTACTCCTCTGGTGGAGGTGACATAAGCTTAAAGTTTGTTTTCATCCCCAGAAGTGTCAAAGTTCATTAATCTGTTTCTGTATTTGTAAATATAGATTTTCTCCCTCGTTGCTAACTCTGTAGGTCCTTGTACTAATTTTAATAATTTTGCTATATTCATTACATCATGCTTTCTGTCCAGAAATGAGATGTTACTACTGATTTCTCCATTTGTTTGTACTTAATGTTCCTGATATGTTCTTTTAACCATGTGCCTATGATTCTCTTTGTTTTTCCAAAATGCACTTTTCTGCATTCTGAACAACTTATTTGGTAAATACCTGCTCTTTTCTCCAGTGGAATACTGTTAATATTGTCATTCAGGAGATTTGTAACATTAAATTTGTATATAGGTGTCAATCTGATATTAAAATATTTGAGAATATTTTGAAATTTTTGTGCAGTCCATGGATGACAAGAATTTTTAAAAAATTATCTTCTCTTTTCCCATTGAAAGTATTGTGGTTTCTTTGATAAGTTTCTGCCTGTTGAATTTCTGCACTTTTTTGTGAACTAGTTCTTTACTAAAACCATTTTTAATTGCTGTTCTATTTGACTGCATTTGTTAGTGTTCTTCCTTGTTAATGTGCAGGTTAATAGCCTGTGTTAAACTGTTGATCACTGCATGTATATGTGATTTGGGATTAAAAGAATATACAGCCCTAAAGCATAAAGAATTATCCAGCAGTCAATGGTCTGTGCAACGTGTAATAAATTTAAACAAGTAAGTGGAGTCAATAAGAGTGTGTGGTTCGATTCATACAATGATCTTAATTAAGTAATAGTTTTCTTAAAGTTTATAAAATCTTGACTACATGCAACCAATTTTTTTTAATTAGTGTTTAACACCTGTTTTAACTACTGAGGCACACATGCAGTGGACACTGATGATACATAAATGAAATGATAAACTGGAAAAGGATTTATGCGGCCAATGTTAATCATCTTGGTGAGAATGAGTTAATGTATCTAAAACCCATTGTAGAACACAACTCTGAAAATAATCTCCTTTTAAGGGGCCTTCATTTTATGAAATTATGTTTGCATTTTTATCATTTGGTGCAAAATATCTGCCAGCTCAGGAACAATTGACTTCGAAGCATGAACTTCTCTGAAGAAAACAATGTGTAAATATTATTTTAGGGTTATATTTCTTTGCTAAGGCCAAAATTCTTTTACACAACTTTACAGTATGCCACCTGTGCAAATTCTCAAAAAGGATTTCCATGATATACCTGCAGCAACAAAATAATCATTTACAAAATATAAAACATTCAGTTCTTCAGTTGTTAGGGCAAGCTCTTTACAAAATAACAACTGCGCTAAAGCTTTCAATATGAATGAATAATACAAATGCTATCAACTCTGCTTTATCTGTGATGTCGGTTGACCCATCCAGCTACTTACAAAAATAGCAAACCTGATGGAGTACTTTGAAAACTCAATATTTTTGGAAATATCAGAATGCTGGAATTTTCATTGCTTGCTTTTCAAAATCAACACCAAATATTATTTTTACAATCTAGGTATTTCAAAATATTTTCCACTGGTTTTTCTTTCATGCTTTGTTACAAAATGACATTTTAATTCATTTATTGTCGTTCATTCAATTGACAATTGCTCCCCACAGAAGACACATCGAGGTCATAGTTTTTCTTCCCATATCAATGTGAAGTTAAATGATTAATAAGTTAAATAAATTGTACTTACAAAGCTGTAGACAATGGAGTGGCAATATATTCTACACCAGGTACCATTTCGAGTAACAGTGGTCAGTCAACAGCTGATGATGGGAGTGATTACTTCCAAAACATGCCCTTGTTTATGTAAGTGGAGTTAGTGTGAACATGTTGAATACATTAGTGTAGGATAGATCAATAAGTTTTTTGCATTTATGATACTCAGTGGAAGTAGAACCATCTGTTTGGCCATTCTCCTATAACTTTGGTTTTTTAATAATAAACAGAGTTGACGGTAGGGGGTTGGGAATACAAGGTAACTGCTGACAAATGGACAAAATCTCTACAGTAAGTAAAAAACCAATAAACTTAAAATATAATTATTGGCAGGAAATGCTTAGTATATTTGGATTCACTACCTTAACCATGTCACAATCATTAACAAAGTGTTTTTTTTAATGGGGAAAATATTCTTGTTTGTATGTGTTTATACTATTCAACAATGATTAGTAAGCACATTTCCATTCCTCAAAAATGAGAAATAAAGATATTTTAACAATGGCTATTTGTTTTACAAAACTGTAAATAACAATAAAATATAGCTAATGCAAATGATTTTATGGCATAAATGATACATTTTATATATTGAGCATTATAGTTCACAATGAAGGTTTGATCATTAGTTAGTTTCAATATAACCTTATCATGGCACACCAATGGGTATTTCATGGCATTCCAGATGTCGGTACTGGTGGTGTAGTGGTAACCATACTTGCCTTCTAAACCCAAGATTGCGGGTTCAAACCCAGCCAGGATCGATGGACTTTTTTGGGCGTAAAAATCCTAAGTATGGCTTCCTTCGGAAGGTAAGTACAGCTGTGGGTCTTGTGTTGTACATTTACGGCATGAAAAAGAACCTCAAGCCTGAAAGGCAAGGTCTCTGAGCAAAATTTATCAGCCGTTTCACACCCTGAATAGAACAGGACACTGTTGACCTGAGATGTTAAAGAGAAATAAACCAAATCAACAAAAATGGCATTCCAGAGTGCCAGGGCATTGGATTATTGCTCGTCTTCCTTATATCTTGAGAAAAATTTCGGAAAAAATTACCAAGAATATTCCTGAAGAAACCATAACAAGTTTCTACTTGCACAATAAATGTGACTAAAGAATGTTTCTACTTAGATGAAAAATATAACCAACCGGTTTCTGCAGCAGCCTCTTGTTCACGTACTTGCACATCCTCACTACAGCGTAGACCTACATCTTTGCATCTTCTGATTCCTATGACGAAGAAGAAACCAAGAGAAAAGATATATTTAAACCTAGAAGCACTTGAAGCATATTGCAAGGAGCTTACGTGGATGAAAGAAAATCAATGGCACCAGTGCTTCCAGAAGAAGTTCCTTTGTATGAGAAATTGCTTACAATAAGGTAGAGTATTTGAAGAACAAGTGTTAGTTGTGGTACAAGGACAAGCATCTGAAAACTTTCTGAATTACTTTGCATTCATTTTGTATGATTTCAGATCTTGTTGTCCTTACTGTTTGTTGTAAGGAAACCCAAATTTGTTTTCAGTTAAGTGTTCAGTAACATGGCCTAGCCTCTATAACATTAGCAGTTAACTTGAGTTTGTATCTAGTGATTACAAAATTTTGTTCCTCTTACATTTTCTATATCTATAAACATATTCCATTTCAGTTTTATTTACCCATTCACTTAATATGTTTGGTTTTCTTTTAGGTTAATTAATTCAAAGGTTCTATATAGATTTTAAGGGTACAAAACAAAATAACGTGTAACTGGCTTGAGACTGGCCTATAGTGTTTATCTGTATTAGTGTTATATCAGAGGTGCACATTCATTACCTTTTTTTGCTGAAGGGTTCAAACAAATATTCCACATTATAATGAACATATGTAGTTATAGGTTGTGCAGATGAAATATCAAATTACAGGAAAGGAAATTATGAATAATAACAATATATGTATAGTTACGTTTTATTTATTTTTTAATCATTAAGATGAGAATAATAACATGAAATAATTATTTTAAATCTCTAAACATATCTATTTCCACATACTTAGTCCTGTCATAAGTTTTGTCCCTCATACAGAGGCAGCTAGTTTATAGAGGAATTATGAAACAAATGTGTGTATATATATGAATGAATGAATTTAGCTACTTTTGCCCCATCCAGGGCTAGGGCCTCTGCAAGTGCGGAGAGCCATCGATTTCTAATATGGTGAGTTGGTACATATGAACCATTGTGCATATGAATTTATTCATTCTATAATGTTTCTTATTTTACATATTTAACAACAATTTAACTAAAAGGTTGAAACTGAGCTGAGTCTATTAAGTTTTTGTATTACAACTTCAGTATCATTTCTAATATTGGCTTCAGTTATTCTCTTCTTCCTACAGCTGTGTTAATAGGCTCTTCCAGCGATTGCAGTTTTGTGCTATGCTGGTTCAGAGTGTCCTGGCTGCTTCCCTGAAGAAACCTGCCCCCTTGTCTCCCTCTCTCTCTCCTACTAATATGTGGTAACTATATGTGAGACTGACAAAATTTAACAGACATTTGGTATAGAAAGTAGATAATGCGGGAAATGTGGCTGGTGTTAATTACTCAAGTTGTTAATTTGCAGTGCTCTGGTTTATCACAATGATTTATAGATGGAAGTAAATGACCAGTAGCATGTTACTTCAAGTTATTAATTTGCAATATTCTGTTTACCACAATTATTTATTGGGGGAAGTAAATGACCAGTAGCATGTTACTTCAAGTTATTAATTTGCTGTGTTTCTGGCTTATCACAATGGTTTATAGATGGAAGTTAATGACCAGTAGCATGTTACTTCAAGTTATTAATTTGCTGTGTTTCTGGCTTATCACAATGGTTTATAGATGGAAGTTAATGACCAGTAGCATGTTACTTCAAGTTATTAATTTGCTGTGTTTCTGGTTTACCACAATGGTTTATAGATGGAAGTTAATGACCAGTAGCATGTTACTTCAAGTTATTAATTTGCTGTGTTTCTGGTTTATCACAGTGGTTTATAGATGGAAGTTAATGACCAGTAGCATGTTACTTCAAGTTATTAATTTGCATAGTTCTGGTTTACCACAATGGCTTATAGATGGAAGTTAATGACCAGTCAAGTTATTAATTTGCTGTGTTTCTGGTTTACCACAATGGTTTATGGTTTATAGATGGAAGTTAATGACCAGTAGTATGTTACTTTAAGTTATTAATTTGCAGTGCTCTGGTTTATCACAATGGTTTGTAGATGGAAGTAAATGACCAGTAGCATGTTACTTCAAGTTATTAATTTGCTGTGTTTCTGGTTTACCACAGTGGTTTATAGATGGAAGTTAAGAACCAGTACCATTCAATCTGTCGTCTTAACACTCTTCATGCTTCACTAACCTTAAAATTATACGGAACCGGTTTCAAAGATATGTTATCTCCATCTTCGGCCATGGATGACTGGTGTGAACGGTTGTTGTTGCGTGGTATCAGAAGCAATGTTACGCACTGGTGAAACTTTTATGAACTTAAAATATATATTTTCTTCTTTCGGAATGTCAAAATTCATCAAATGATCCTTATGTTTGTAGATGTAAATCTTTTCCCAAATATCCAATTCTACTGGTCCCTGTACAGCTCTCAATAATTCAACTTTTTTCTTTATATCATGATTTTCGGTCCAAAAGTGATATGCCACCGCTGATTTTTCTATTTGTTTGTATTTTTAATTCTTCATATGTTCTTTAAGACGTATCCCCACATTCCTCTTGGTTTTTCCTATGTAGATCTTGTCACATTCAGCACATGAAATCTTGTAAATTCCTGATTTTTTCTCCTTTGGAGTATTATCTGTAGTATTGTCTTTCAAAACGTTGTTTAGACTGAATTTATTAGTGGGAGCCAATTTTATATCAACATCTTTAAATATTTTTTGAAATTTATACATCACTGTTGGATTATATGTGAATTTTTTAAAGGACATTTTTTCTTTAACTATTGAAATGTAGTGCAATTTTCAATTCTTTTCTTCTTCTGGAATTTTTTAATCTTATTATGTATTAAGTCTTCATTAAAACCATTTAAAATTGCTATTTCTTTAATTTTCTTATATTCCATGTTACATTCTTCTATTTACTGATTGGCAAATTGATCATTCTGCATATCAGACTATTAAAAATTGCATGTTTGTGAGCCATAGGATTAAAACCATTTTCTTTGATATAATTATCTGCATGTGTGTCCTTTCTATATATGCCAAATTTGGCATATATAGATATTGGTTCGTCCTTCAGTGAATTGCCTGCACCATCGTCTTACCATACTGTCGCACTAATGTCGTGTCCATACACTTGACACAATTGGCGATGGATCTCTGCTGGACTTTGCTTTTGAGCGTGCAAACATCGGATGACTGCACGAACCTCGCAGTTGGCGGGAGACAATATCAGAGCAGCCATTTTCTCCTGCACAGCGCGGTAACCACAGCCGTCACGAGGCTGAAACTTTACTGCATTATTCCCACATACTTCCTCTCTACTCCTGCGCATGCGCATTCCTATCCGACAAGTGGTTCCATCTCCAGGCGTGATTGGGACTTACTTTCTGGATGGCCCTCGTAGATGGAAGTTAACGATCAGTAGCATGTTATTTCAAGTTATTAATTTGCTGTTACTGGTTTATAGATGGAAGTTAATGACCTATAGCATGTTACTTCAAGTTATTAATTTGCTGTGTTTCTGGTTTATCACAATGGTTTATAGATGGAAGTTAATGACCAGTAGCATGTTACTTCAAGTTATTAATTTGCTGTGTTTCTGGTTTACCACAATGGTTTATAGATGGAAGTTAATGACCAGTAGTATGTTACTTTAAGTTATTAATTTGCTGTGTTTCTGGTTTATCACAATGGTTTATAGGTGGAAGTAAATGACCAGTAGAATTTTACTTCAAGTTATTAATTTGCAGTGTTTCTGGTTTAGCACAGTGGTTTATAGATGTAAGTAAATGACCAGTAGTATGTTACTTCATGTTATTAATTTGCAGTGTTTCTGGTTTATCACAATGGTTCATAGGTGAAGTAAATGACCAGTAGTGTGTTACTTCAAGTTATTAATATGCAGTGCTCTGGTTTATCACAGTGGTTTATAGGTGGAAGTCAATGACCAGTAGCATGTTACTTTTTTTATTTTAAATAAGTTAACACTGATTTAATAAAATTAAATCAGGAAATTGTTTAAATAGTAAGTATTTCAAACATGTGAATTTGCTCTTATGTCTTTATTACGGATGTAAAGGCATAATACCATATTTACATTCCCTAAATAACAGTAATTAGAGCAGTGGGTAAAGACTAACATTATGCAAATTTTGCAGTTAATGGTGAAGCTGTTGTGTATATTAAACCCACCGCACCAGACATTGTGGCTATGGAGGACATTTTCCCAGCAAATTTCTCTAATCTACCAATGTTTGTGACTGTGAGAGTTAGCAAAGAAAGGGAAAATCCGGAAAAATGTATGAAGCATGTTTTGGAACAAGAGTTTTAATGAATGGCACGAGCTGAATATTATGTTTAGCGTAGTTCCTGGAGCATTCATTGAGTTTGTGAAGCAGTTTTACAGAAACGTACGTACATAGAATTTGCCATTTACAATTCCCACAAAAGCATACATTCTACATTTACAAAAAAATATGTACATCTACATAAATAGTTACAATAAAAATTAAAAAACAACTGTCTGTGAATAAGGAGATTTACCAGTGGCATCGAAAATTTGTAGAAGATGGTTGCATCTGTAAACAGAAAAGGACGGGTCGTCCACACACATCGAATGAAAATGTCGATCTTATTTGTACAGTTTAGAAAAGGAGCCAAAAAAAATCCACAGCAGGAGCAAGCAAGGACATTCCTCAACCAACGGTATGGCAAGCTGTGAATCACCGTCTGCACCTGAAGCCGTACAAACTGCAGTTATTGCAAGCAATGCATCCTGACGACCACAACAAAAGGTATGAATTTTGCATTAGCATGCTAGATGATATGGAAGAAGACAACTTTTCTGAATGATTAATTTTTTCCGATGAATCCACTATAAATTTTTCTGGTAAAGCTAATGAGTATAATGTTAGGATTTGGGCAAATGAAAATCCTATGTCAGTTATTGAACATAAAAGAGATTCACCGAAGATTAACATCTTCTGTGCCATATCTGTAAACAAAGTTTATGGGCCTTTCTTCTTCATGGAGAACGCTGTGACAGGACTAACCTATCTACACGTGCTTCAGAACTGGTTATTTCCTCAAATTGAAGATGAATCAGATGACTTCATCTTCATGCAAGATCGTATAATGCCTCATTTCTGTAAGCACGTCCGACATTACCAAAATAACACCATTCCAGGACATTGGATTGGAAGAGGAGGAGCAGAAGATCAATTTCATTGCTGGTAGCCTCCCAGGTTTCCTTATGACTTTTATCTGTGGGGTTACGTAAAAGACCATGTTTTTATCCCCTCTATGCCTGACACTCTTGAAAGTCTGCAACAACAAATTGTTGAAGCTGTGAATTCAATAACTAGAGACCAGCTGATTCATGCGTGGCAAGAAATGAGCCACCGTTTTGATATTTGTCATGTAACACATGGTACTCATATTGAATGCATAAAAAAGTGAAAATTGAACTTTTCTCTTTCCAGGAATGTTGGAATTGTGTTTCTATCTTTTGTAGTTTGGAAGAAACAAATGTTTAAAATCTATTCCTTCTTTTTGAACAGTCCTGTATATTCCTTTACAGAATAAAAGGCCTTTTTACATAGGTATTTTCTAATAGTATATTTAAAGGATTTACCATTGTTTATTAAGACTTTTAGGCTAGAGGGAAGAGCCTTTAGTACTAAACATTTCGACTTCTTTGCAAGTGAGGTTAAGGTAAGACAGGTACTCCCATTTATAATCATTACCAAGGAAGACTGTGTTCTTTTCCTTAAAATAGAGAATAATAAATATGATGCTACTGACATTACGTCGATTAGTTTTAAGTTGTTCATTTACTTGGAGGTTGCATTTTTTAAACAGTGCTTACCTGTGGAGAAGTTTATAATTTATATTATTGTATATTTCATTTACATATGAGAAATATTGTTTGTAAACAATTTCAGATTCTTTAAAATCATTGAAATATTTTCTAATGATGATTCATGTCATCTTGTCAACATAATACTGTGTAAAAGTTTCGTATTTGCTATTGGCAGCAATCAGGCCACTTCAGCAGCCATTTTTTCTGTATTTGGGTCATTGTTGGTCTTGCTCTATGTCCCGATTTGCTGCTCAGTAGCCTTGCTACATAGCCTCCCCATTTCCATTTCAGGCTGTTTACATGTTGAGCCACATCATTTAGTCCAGGCATCTTTTTTAATTCCACAGATGATATTTTATTCTTGATATCCCGAGAATTTTTCCACTTCATTTTAAGTTGGCAGATGCTAATATTATTCTTTTCTATCTCTGTTAGGCTACAATTATGGCATATAACAGTGTTGGGAATATGCATGAGTCCAGTGCATCTAACCTCAGGTTTCAGCTCTAAGTATCGTCCATCACTATGAATTTCATTGACCAGAATGCTCTCCATTCAAGGAAATTCTTGTTTTGATTTCTTTGCCCATGTGATACTATAATGCAGCTGTTTGTCCTAGGTAGATATACTCTGTTACATATTTTAGTAATGTTGGGTTGATTCTAACAGGTGTTACTAGGCTGTTTGTCATGATCTGTGTTTTCTCCATGTTCATAGATAGACAGGCAGTTTTACTGTGCTTCTTGAGATCTTGTAGCATTTTTTGAAGGCTCTCTGCTGATCTGACATAGGACCATGTCACCTGCGAATCTTAGATTCTGAGTTTGTATCCAGTTATGTTAATTCCAAATCTGTTTCCCCGTTTTATTTTGCGGAATATTTTCTCTAATATGCTAGTGAAAAGTTTTGAGAATGGGTCACATTGCCTTACTACTTTGCCTAGTTTAAATGTATATGCTGTAATGTAATGAAATATATTCAATAGAGACTACACAGAATACATCAATATACTATTTACTCATAATGTACACCTTTTGCCTTGACATATCTCTTCAAATGTTCTGGCCACTCTTCTAGAGGCACATCTAGCGGTATTGAGAATGTTGCCTTCGCCAAATCTGCCTTTAAGGATGTATTATTGTGGTGAGCAGGCCTTCTCTAAAATGGACAACAAGCAATAGTCCCTTCCTGAAGGCTAAACGGCAGTGGTGATAATCTCTGGAATGTTGCTCTCCAGTCAACATTGTGTGGACTTTACCTTGTGAGCAGGTACTGAGTCCTGCTGGAATATCCAGTGCTTACCTGCAAACAAGGTGGTGTTCAGGGGCTTTTGAACTTTTCCAGGCCAGTTTGGCACTTGGCAGCACACGTTTTCACCCCGTTTGCAGAAGTGCTGTGATGTCAAGCCCTCAAATGACACCCTCCACCATACACACTGGCTGATGACCTCTTTGCACTTTTGGAAATTTGGCAGTAGCTTCCTTAGAGCTGTGAGCATACACGTGATCATTCTGGCATCAAGTTTTTCTTCTTGGTGAAATTTTTCTCATCCATGAAGAGAATTTGGCAATGACTGCCTTTTGCATGCTTCTCCAGTAGTCTCTTGGCTCTTACTTGCCTTAAAGCTGCTGTTATTCACTGTTTCATGTTTCTTCGGTATGCTCTAAGCCTAAGGTATTCTTTCACATGTGTGACATCGTTCATGGAGGGATTTTAATTTTCCATGCTATGCTCCTGTGCTTGTGGAGTGGATTTCTCTGAGTGCTCTCGGCAACAGTTTTGACAGTGTCCTGGTCTTGGGTGTATGACCATATCTAGCTCTATCATTGAAAGAGGAAGTCTCTGTGTATCGTTTAATAGATTGATACACAATTTTCATTGTCATTTGCAGCAGTCTCAACTAGTTAAAAATCTCTTCTGGTCACTCGTTACACTTTTGTAATGCAATCACTGCAATGTGATTCTCTTTGACCTCCCCTTTTATGTTTACTAGGTGGCAGCTGACTTTCAACAGCATGCATGAGACTACTACAATGTCACTGCTACATGCCAAACTGCAGACTTGCCAACATAACATGTGCTGGCAGCTTCAGAAACTTATGGACAGGACTTATGGCAGAACTAAGTATTATTTACACGAAACTTCATTGGCTAAAAACTTTTATGACATCTTAATTTCTCATAAAAATGTTTATAAACATACATGCTCACACTACTCTAAACCAAATTGTAAACTGGATTGCCAATTTTAAAAATGCATAAGCATTTTTTGGTGAAGAGGTGTTCCTAGTGAAGCTGGTTTCAACCACTTTGACATAATCTGAAGAAGTGTATAGTACCTGAAAATGAACACAAATTACCAACCATATGATTTACGACAGGTACAGCCAAAACAAAACATGTAAGCTGTCATTCAATGTTTAATAAAACTGCCTGAGTCTGCATGCATTCTTAAAATATACATTAATAAGTATGGTGATCCCACCAAATGCACAAAATGATGCAACATGCTAAAACTAACCCTATTAAGTTAATGTAGATAAATAACAGCATTTATAGGCTGCTATACAAAGGTGTTTAAAAAATTAACAGCAAACTGGACGTTTTAATGAAACGAAAAGTCCAAGGATTTCAAACTCCCACCCAGGCAAGATAATTCTTAGGTATCTGTTAACACTCCCCTATAGATGGCATGGCACGCTTAATCAAAAGTGCAGCATATACATAATGCCAGCTTCATTAGTGATATGTACTACAGCAATAGCAGTCAAGAGGTGTGAGGTATGATCATGTGAAACTTTATGAAATTCAAAGAAGAATACTGTAGCAGTATGGAAAGGATTGCTTTGGTGGGAGAAGATTGTATGAATTGGGAAAGACAGTTTGATACTTTTATGAGCCAGAATGAAAGTGATGAAGCATGGAGTAGTGTAGTGCAGTATTCTGCAAGCAAATGTTAATTTTATTTTGCTATCATAAGGAGCTGATCTTAGAGCACTCAAGAGCATGCACTATGACAATGCTACCTACTCAAATCTTCTAGGAAACTCTAAGAAACTAAGCAAGTTGTTGATGGTGGAAGTGTCTCCTACCTGATGAAAACAAGAGGGTAGAAATGTTTCAAAACAATATGAATTGTGAAGTGAAGGGAACATTTATGATCTTTTTTAGATCAATTTGATACAGCAGTAGTATTTATCCAATAGTAAAGTAACTCTTGCCTTAATGGTGAGCAATTTTACACAGTTTCAAAGGTTGCAGCATGAATGCATCCCTAACTCTCCACACTCACCTCCACATCTTTGATTCATTAAAAAAACCTTCAGATCGTTAGATTTGGTCAGCAATATATGAGTGGTTGTGTATACATTTGGCAGAATCCTTTTCCTGCAGTACTATACACTTGTTAAAGCACTGGTGTCATATGTATTCAACATGAAGCAGAGTACTAGAAAAATGCCCGATATCTTTGAAACATCGTAGATTTATATCTTTTCCAAGCACAAGTGGGAAAGTCTGTTGCTTTCGTCAAAAAATGCTATTCTTATAGGACTTGCCTCCTTGGCATTTCTCCCTTTTGAATACCTAAGTGCTTTTGGGCTTGGCATTGAAGAATTATACAGTTTAAATGACAAAAATATTCTTTGGGGTATATGAAACAATTATAGATGCCACCATCTGTTGACATCAGTGATGCTTATAGATTTGATTTCTAGATATATAGCTTGCCAGGTGATACTGTGGTGTTAAATTTAAAACTAATTACATGTTGGAACTAATACAGTGAAGCAACTAATATATTCTTCATTAGCTGTTGAGTCAATCTGATACTCTTATGCTCCACCATTGAATTATATAGAACATGTTTTACAGGCCTTTGCCAGCTGTGAGTTGACTGCTGGATTTGTTGATGGTTGAATGGACTTGGTGCAGCTCTCATGGACATTATATAAACTTTTGGATTAATTTGTCTCCCAGGGTTCTTGAAGTTCATAACCTTATCTTCATATTTTTTATAAATTGTTTCCCATATTCCCAGCTCCAAACATCTATCTAGGAATTTCAATAATTTGATTTCCATTTCTATATCATGTTTCTCTCTCCAAAAGTGATTTGTAACTGCTGATTTATCTATCTTATTATACCTGATAAGTCTTCAGTGTTCTCTAAGCCTAATTCCAAAGCCTTTTTGTTTTAACAATATATACTTTTAATTTAATTGATATTATTGTATGATTTAGTTGAACTACACACTCTTAATGCTTCACTTACTTGTCATAATATATAAAACTGGTTTCAAGAACATTTCGTTCTAATCATCAGCAAGGCTCATCATCATCATTAATTTAACGTGTGCCTATGTTTCTGTTTGTTGTGAAAAAATCTACATTGGAAAAACAAAGAGAAACATAGGCACACGGTTCAAGGGACATTTCAGGGACATAAAGTATAAGCAAATAGAGAAATCAGCAGTAGCCTATCATTTTCGGACAGAAAACCACGACATAGTGAATAAAACAAAATTATTCAAATCTGTACAAGGACCTTCAGAACAAGCAACTTGGGAGAAAATCTACATCTACAAATACTAAGGCAGTCTAATGATATTTGACACTGCCGAGGATGAAAACATAAACTACAAGTTTACCACACTGCCACCAGAGCAGAATGCACATTCCCACAGCTTAACGAATTATCCGACAGTTGAATTTTAGCCTGGCTGATGATCAAAATAAAATGTTCTCAAAACCAATTCTATATATTATGACAAGTAAGTAAAGCATTAAGAGTGTGTAGTTCAACTAAATCACACAATTGATATTATTGTATGATTGGCTTCATTGTGCAAGTTCCAATTTACATTTTAATTAATATATACTTTGTTACATTTTAAAAAGTTGATTTTATACATTCCTGGTTTCTTCTCATCTGGGATTCTATCATTATCACTGGACTTGAGCAGATTATTTAGGCTGAATTTGTTCACTGGGGACAAAGCAATACTGAACTCTCTGTATTTTCTGAAATTTTTTGTTAGTCCAAGGATGATAAGTAAATTTCCTGTGAATGGTACTTTCTTTTCTTGCTATCAATGTTATAACCTGTTTTAACCTCTTCTAGTTTGAATTACTTCATTTTTTTGTCTATTATTTTTGGTCATACCCAATGGTTTTTTTTTTCTGTTTGTGTTATGTATGTGAGTACTTTTCACTGTATTCAAACTCATTCATGGGTATGCTGACAAGTCTATGTGCTAAGCTGTTGAGTACTGGATGTTTGTGTGCTGTGCGATGGAAGACACTGGCCTTTATGCAATTTTCAGTCTGCATATCCTTTCTGTACATCCCAAATTTCAAACTATTGCCTGTTCTCATGATCTTTAAGTCAAGGAAAGGAATCATGTTAGCTTGTTCTGATTCTAATGGGAATTTAATTTCCCCCCCTTGTAGGTTTAGCAATTTCTAAGCGTCATCCAAGTGTTTCTTATTAACCACCGTAAAGGTGTCATCCACATATCTGTACCAGACTTAAAAATGTATGGGAATGATTTGATGTGTATTTCTAAACTACTCATATATAAATCAGCCAGGAAAAGTGATAATGGATTTTCCATAGCTAAACCTTCTTCTTGTTTATAAAATTCACCACTGAAACTAAAGAAATTCTGATTGATGCAGACTTTGGTTACTTGGATGTATTTTTTAATCTCCTCATTGCTTAATTTCACAGACTGCAACCATTTTTGAGGGATGTTTGGGAGTTTGTATTTTGGTATTCTGGGAAAGAGGAAATTTACATCAAAGGATACTAGAAGATCATCCTTTTCAAGAATCAGATCAATCTTTTTCTACCAGTTCTATTGCTTATACTTAAGCTATCAAACCTGGGAAAGTTACAAAATCTCTAAAGGAGCCATTTTGCTAGTTGGTAGGATGGGCATTTCTACAATTGATTATTGGTCTCATGGTATTTTTCGGCTTATGTATTTTAACCATTTAAATTGCTCTACTGCTGCCTCAGGCCACTAATTAGAGATTAAATTTATAGTGGAATAATAATTTTAGTTTGTTTAAATGATTTGATGCGATAAAATTGAATGAAAGTTAATTTAAATGTAAATATATGAGCACATTCAAATCAGAGATTTCTCTATAAATGAAATATTTAAACATAATATATTTACCATTTTACCTTTTATCTCATTTTTTGTACATATTTATGTTGGTATTTTCCCCTCTTTTTTTTGGGGGGGGGGAGTTATAGCATTGTTCACCAATTTTGGTTTTAACTGTACAATGTTATTCTTTATTGCCATACAATTCTAAACTGACACATTTTATCTCATATTAGATTACTATACTGCAGTAATAAGTGTGTTCTGGAAACTGATTCAATTATATGATGATGATGACGACGATGATGATGATGATGGAAACAAAAATGGCAATCTGTACGCAACTGAGAGTTCCTTGTATGCTAAATATAAAGAAAAATACATGGCAGATGCCATATTGGATATGTATACAGACTATCAATGAATGAAAACTTTATTTCTGCATAGTTCTCTTATATTAACTTTACACTTTATACAACAATCTTGGAGTGCTTATCATTTTAAGCTGTATGCATATAACTCCCTGGTTGTATATGCAATAGATCCTATTTCCCACTCTCTATCATAGGTCCTGGCAGTGTAGTGGTAACCATCTGGCCTCCTAAACCCAAGATTGCAGGTTTAATCCTGGCCAGGAACGATGGATTTTTTATCGGGCATAAAAATCCTAAGTATGGCTTCCTTTAGAAGGGAAGTAAAGCCATAGGTCCTGTGTTGTACATTTATGGCACAAAAAAGAATCTCAAGTCTGAAAGAAGAGGCCTCTAACCAAATTTTGTTGGCCGTTTCAAGCCTTAAATTCAATGGGATGCTGATGATCTGAGATGTTTGGTCGATGCTTCACCAATCTTACAATATAAAAATTAATTGATATTTTGCTAATGCACTGTGCATTCACCATTTATAGCAATTCAGTTTAATAAATAATCATGTCTTGCGTTTTTTTCTTAAATTTCCCCTAAAGGGGGAGGTGAGCAGCACCACCTCATCCTTCGACTGCAATCATCCAAGAAAAGTCTACATTCCCTCCCCATGCTATTAGTAATAATAACAAAAGTATGTTTGGGTACTGCTGTTGCACCATGGAATTCAGTGGAGAATATGAAGGGCTCGCATGCCAACATGTAAGCATAGATAGGAGTGCTGCTTTCTGGGAGACACATATGATCATGTGGAGAGTGAGGGGCATGCACTTACTGCTATTCTTGGGTGAAGTTGCTGTTAGTGATATCAAGCTGTAATTTGCAACAGCCTTAGTCAACTATTTGCTTTTAACTTTTATTTAACAGTTTTTAAAATTACAAAAATAAGATACCATTAGCATATTCAGTTTTTTGCAAAATTGTTCTTACTAATTTTCTATGCTTTACAAAACAGTTC
The DNA here is from genome assembly GCA_030762175.1 of Metallyticus violacea. Lineage (NCBI taxonomy): Eukaryota > Metazoa > Arthropoda > Insecta > Mantodea > Metallyticidae > Metallyticus > Metallyticus violacea. Next base: position 93,825,630 of record CM060830.1, on the reverse strand, counting down.
GTCATTTTTAAAATTTAAAAAAATTTACCAGGTATAAGTTTAACATTATCTGAAATGCAGACTTAAACATGTTTCAAAAAGCAACCATTTCTTTGGTCACTCTATCATAATCAGAAAAAAACTGTAAATGGCATGGTTGCAAGATATCTGAACTCAAAATACAAAGAGAAGTGTGGTCTAGGTAATAAAATTATTGAAACAGTTTGCATAATATCGACATTTTTTTAATAAATGGAAAGTGGTTTACATTTTAATCTGTGCCAAAATTGTATTTTAATTTGTTCTAATTCATGGATAGGGTTAGAAATTATTTTCCTTAGTTTTGTATTGTTGCTCATTCTCTAGAGCCAAAGTTCTCAACCTGGGGGGGAGGGGGGAAGGAACTATGAAAGTCTTACAATTTTTGTTTTGATGCTCATTAATTATTTTTACCATGGGTATTTAGTATCCCTTTTTGTTTACTTTTAATTTAATAAATATTTCTAATGGCTTGTTGGGATTTTGTGCTTTTCATCCTGTTTTTGTTAAAATGTTTTCCAAGCAATAATTTCAAGGTGGCCATTGCACAGGCACAACATAAATTATAACACTGGAACAAAACCTTATCTCCCAAGAACCATCTCTCAGTGGTACAGCGAACTGATGATCTGAGATGTTTGGTCGATGCTTCACCAATCTTACAATATAAAACTTTAAAATCGCCAATAAACCCCTTTTCAGTCCTTATTTTCTATTCTTCCAAATAAATCAGTCTAGTTTTGCTTTTACTCTTGTAACCCTTTTAATTGATCCTGAATTTTCATACTCTCTATTTTGATCAAACTCCCCATGGGCGATGCCACCACACTCAAAATTCTTGACCACTGACCAGCTAATCTGGATTTATCAAAAATGATTTCCAACATATCTTTGAAAACTGGCAGAAATGCTGGGACAGGAGCACTGCATCCAACTTACAATACTTTGAGAAAGATCATCAAAATTATGATGGTAAAAGTATGCTGTCAAAAAATATTACAATCGTTCTTTATTGAACAGCTCTTGTAGCATTGGCACTGCAAGGCTGTCCTTTGCAGCAGCTGAGTCATATTTCTTCACATTTCCTCTTCTACATTGTCTACAGTAAAGTCTTTCTTTGTTTCTTTCTTAGGTCATTTACCCCTCATAATAAATGATTCTTTTTTTTTTTTTGATTTGTTTTATTTAAGGATGCTCTTTAATATCTCAGGTCATCAGCGTCCCATTCAATTCTGGACGTGAAACGGCAGACAAATTTTGCTCAGAGGCCTCTTCTTTCAGGCTTGAGGTTCTTTTTTGTGCCGTAAATGTATGACACGGAACCCACGGCTTTACTTCCCTTCTGAAGGAAGCCATACTTAGGATTTTTACGCCCGAAAAAAATCCATTGATCCTGGCCGGGTATGAACCCACGATCTTGGGTTTAGAAGGCAAGTATGGTTACCACTACACCACCAGGACCGACTCATAATAAATGTGAAATATGCTCTAACTTATGAAAATAGAATATGAATATAAATTTATTTCCAACAAACACAACATTGAGATTAACATATTTTCATTATTTCATAATTAATGAAAAACTATTCCTAAGTTCTTATTATACTGCCATCCAGCTCTATATTCATTTATTTAGCACCAATTATATTCCAAAATAGCTAGCATACCCTGCATCTTACATTCACCAATACATTAATACATTATTGTGGGGTATGTTACCATTACATGTCTACAGCTTCGCAAAAACAATTTATTTAAGTTGAAGTTTACCAAGGAAAGGTGCAGCACTTTCACAAAACTTAGAAATATTAATCTCCATGCTTAATACAACTGTTAAAAATAAAGACTCAGTTACATTAAGTGTTAGAAAGTGATTCAAACTGCAAGAAAATGAAGTATGCCACTTACTCTAAATATGCGGAATTGGAAGAAATTTTAAGAACTGATTTCAAACTGCACATGCTTCAAACATCCCCATGAGTGACTTATTGTTACATGAAAAAGTGCATATAGTGCCAGATATGCTCAGCATTTGAAACTTTTTGTATCAAATGGATGGATCAAAAAATTCAAAAAGTGCTATAACTTAGTGTATGTAGTGAAGAAAATAATGTGAAAGAAGAAATCATTCTCAAATGGCAAAATAATAAATTGAAGCATCATGCAATGCAATATGCTCCTAAGGACATTTTTAATATTGAAAAGAATGGCCTTTGGGGGGGGGGGTGTTCTTCCAAATGAAACATTAGCTTTATGGGGGAAGGCACAATAAATTTTGCCTTACTGAAATGTTGAGTGAGGATGCTGATGGCTCTGAAGGACTTCTGCATTCTTGATTGGCAAATCCAAGAAGCCACATTGTTTTATAAACTTCAGAACACTGTCAACCATTATGATGCAAATAAAAGAAATAATTGACATTTTAACTTTTTGGAAAGGAAATGCATGCTTTGAAGATGAGAGCACAAACTAGAAGGTTTTTTTTGTTTTTGTTTTTTTTTTTGTTTCCCCCCCTCCCCAGATTACTGTACTGGGCATCATTAAAAATCTTCATTTAAGAAATGTGAGGACTACAGTCAATGAAATAATACATGCTTTTAAATCGTATTATATGAAAAGCATAGCACAGAAAGCATTATTTTGATGGAAGATGGAAAGAAGGCTTGATGGGAGATTAAAGCATCCACCATTTCTGTTTCCTGAAAGTTGACTTCCTTTAGCCAGGAGAATAAGGAGAAACAGAAGGAGGAGGAGCAGAAAAAGAAGGCATGTATAGAAGAAGTTGTAGATTTGTCATCCAGTATGAAATTTCCTTTATGTCAGTGAAGTTTATCAGTTCAGAGTATATCTGTGGAAGATACGGTGGATTCACATATAAAGCAGAAGATGAAGGCCAAGAAAGTGATCGGTATTGTGATGATGACAATATTGTGGCTAGTAGAATAGATGTAATGATAGCAATAAATATAATAACATATATTTCTGCTGCTGATGGAGATATCAAAAGTTTTAACACAAATTAGGGAGTACAATGTATACTTATGTGTCAAACCTTTTGTACAAATTATAGATTATGTTATTAATAAAAAATTAATAGAATGGTTTATTAGTGTTCTATAAACTAAGTACATATGTATATGCAAATGTAATTTCCTATAATCTACATTTTCCTGCAATTTAAACCATCTTCTTTTGATGGCTTGAAAAGTACATAAGAGGTGTTTTACTGTATATAACTACTATATTTCAACAATGGAGTAGTAGCTTTAAGAGGATTTGTCATTCATTAATTTTATTATTAAATCGGCAATTATGACATTTTCTACAGCTTCAGGACTTCAATAACGTACTTATATAATGCCAGCTTTACAATGCACATTGACTTGTTCATTACATTAGATACACAAATGGACTAATACTGTAAACAGAGCATGTTTTAAATCAATCTGAAGCAGAAAAAAAATGACAACGTACCTGTTAAAATATTTAAGTAAAATAACTTCCAAATAGCCATGTCATTTGCTTCAGTCACACCGATGAGATTCGAGACCCCTCTCAGTGCGGAAATTTTTGTTGCAAGTGATGCATGAGAAAAACTTCTGTCGAAAGTGTAACTTCTTGTGATGCAGAATCACATCATCTGGGAAACTTTTCAAGCAGTATGGACATACATGGCCATTACCTGTATTCTGCTGGTCACCACTGATGTTCATCTCTTCTGATTCTAATGAAGATGGAACCCTGCAAATTTGAATTAGTTTTGTACATCACTCCATATAAACTTACACAAATTAGATTTCATTATTTCACAGTCATAAAACATTCATATCACTACTAGGGCGCTCAAAAAGTTTTGAAACAAGCCTTTGCATTGTAAGATAATTATTCAGTATAAAAATGTGACTAAAACAGCAAACAATGGTTGATTAAAATGATGCATTAGTGCATGTTTTAGGTTGCTAACTATTTCAATATCTCAATATGAGACACAATAGTATTCCAGAGTTTACCCAATTAATTGATATTTTGCTAATGCACTGTGCATTCACCATTTATAGCAATTCAGTTTAATAAATAATCATGTCTTGTGTTTTTTTCTTAAATTTCCCCTAAAGGGGGAGGTGAGCAGCACCACCTCATCCTTCGACTGCAATCATCCAAGAAAAGTCTACATTCCCTCCCCATGCTATTAGTAATAATAACAAAAGTATGTTTGGGTACTGCTGTTGCACCATGGAATTCAGTGGAGAATATGAAGGGCTCGCATGCCAACATGTAAGCATAGATAGGAGTGCTGCTTTCTGGGAGACACATATGATCATGTGGAGAGTGAGGGGCATGCACTTACTGCTATTCTTGGGTGAAGTTGCTGTTAGTGATATCAAGCTGTAATTTGCAACAGCCTTAGTCAACTATTTGCTTTTAACTTTTATTTAACAGTTTTTAAAATTACAAAAATAAGATACCATTAGCATATTCAGTTTTTTGCAAAATTGTTCTTACTAATTTTCTATGCTTTACAAAACAGTTCGTCATTTTTAAAATTTAAAAAAATTTACCAGGTATAAGTTTAACATTATCTGAAATGCAGACTTAAACATGTTTCAAAAAGCAACCATTTCTTTGGTCACTCTATCATAATCAGAAAAAAACTGTAAATGGCATGGTTGCAAGATATCTGAACTCAAAATACAAAGAGAAGTGTGGTCTAGGTAATAAAATTATTGAAACAGTTTGCATAATATCGACATTTTTTTAATAAATGGAAAGTGGTTTACATTTTAATCTGTGCCAAAATTGTATTTTAATTTGTTCTAATTCATGGATAGGGTTAGAAATTATTTTCCTTAGTTTTGTATTGTTGCTCATTCTCTAGAGCCAAAGTTCTCAACCTGGGGGGGAGGGGGGAAGGAACTATGAAAGTCTTACAATTTTTGTTTTGATGCTCATTAATTATTTTTACCATGGGTATTTAGTATCCCTTTTTGTTTACTTTTAATTTAATAAATATTTCTAATGGCTTGTTGGGATTTTGTGCTTTTCATCCTGTTTTTGTTAAAATGTTTTCCAAGCAATAATTTCAAGGTGGCCATTGCACAGGCACAACATAAATTATAACACTGGAACAAAACCTTATCTCCCAAGAACCATCTCTCAGTGGTACAGCAAACTAGTGTGATTTAATGTATGGATGCTATCTTTCTGGAAAGATACCAATTGTGATTGAATAAGCACAAAGTTACCAAGCTACTAGTATCTTCTATTTAAGCAAACAATAAAGAATTAATGATGTGCCTTGCTTATTTGGTTGACATTTCCAAGCAGTTGAATGAGTTAAATATTACAATGCAAGGAAGGAATAAAACATAGTTCAATTCCTTGAAAGCCTTCACATGCAAGCTAAAAAATTGGAAAATAAAGATCAAGCTAAATAATATCGCAATGTTTGAAAAATTGTCATCAGTTCTTACTGCAGCTGAATATAACCAAATGTTTCCAGAATACACCAAAGTGATATTTTGAAACATTTGACAGCACCAAAATATGGGTTTAGCTTAAATTTTCCTCAAATCAGCGAAGATGATTTGACATTGTGTGAAAAATCATGTACATTGGCAAGGTTCCTGACAACTGGTAAGCTGAATTTTAGATGATAGATGAAACAAGAGATACAAATGATTAAAAAAATCACTCACAGAATTTCGGTCTCTGACATGTATTTGTGTAAACATGTACTTGTATGGCAGGAAAAGAAAAGGAAGCAATTAAGTAGAATTATGCTCTTTCAAAAACCCTACATACAATTGCTGGTGAAGAAAGAGCAATCACAGGTTTCTCTTTAACAGAAAAATTCTTTATAACTACACAATTATTTTCAATATCCTGGCATTCTATCAACTATTTTCTGATTACTGAATTATGCTTCAGTTTAAAGGTAATTTTATAAAGGTTGCCCATAAAAATAATCAAAGTAAATTTTTAACTACTAATGTTTTTCACTCACTTTCACTCCTCTCTCTTTTATTTTGTTATTGCTATAAAGGAAATTAGTAGCCTGTTTGTTGACATTTGTACACAAATGAGTGCTCATCATTACCAATTCAAAACCTCAAAGGACATTATTCTCAGTCTGTTCCACTTCATTTTTCAATCATGGATATTCAACACATGATCAATCAGACGGACATAAAGAAAAAGGTTATTGGTATGAGTATGAGTGACATGCTGTGCTATAAATTTGCTCGACTGATATCTAGTGGCATGGAGCATTCATTTCCCACTATGTCAGTGTATTGCAATAATTGTTGGTCCTTTGTGATGGACAACTTAAGAATGAATCTCATTGTGTATTACAATTCCTCAGCAATGTGAGGCGTAGCATCAACTGAACTGTGAGTATGGCATTTTGTTTATATTTACATAAACAAACTGCAACATAATTAAATACTTGTATTTTTTGCAACATATTTAAAATATTTTTACCATACAAAAAAATAAATATCCTCCCGATTTTTAGTACCTAAAATCCAAGCCCTAGTTATCATCAGGATCAACACTCTTTAGAATGATGTGTCATAATTTCTGGTAGTAGCTTGGTAACTTATGTTTTGGTTGAAATGGGAGCTTCTTACCAGTTGCTAGAGACACTCAAATTTTGCAACTTGCAAAAAACATGAAACATTTTAAATGTGAATGAATTTTACATTTAATCAAGAAATTGATTGCATTCAGAAAAAAAAAAAAAAAAAAGGTAAATTAAGGCCATTTTCTTCACACATCACTTTTACTGCTTTCAACCTGCGCTAAATGTAAATTAATATACACATTGTTGCCATGGCGATTTAACTAATATATCTATGCCAGCTGATTTAACTAATATATCTATGCCAGCTGAACGCGAGAGCCAGATGAATACTGTGCTACAACTTATCATTATTTTATCAGTTATTATGTAATGAAGACATATATGAACACCTGAGCATGCAGAAGCAACGTTTCAAACTTGTTAGCTCTTTTCATTTCCAATTATAGCAGCAGTAGCTACAGCATCAAGGAAACTGCCACTGGTGGGCCGAGGTCGTTAAGGCGTGAACTCATGAGCAGGAGATCTGGGGTTCAAATCCCACCAGGACCGTCCTCCACGACTGAGGCTTTTCCAGGTTTTCCTCAGTCCTCATAAACGGCAAAAGCTGGAGAGGTACCCTAAACTTAGACCTGGAACATTTCCTTCCTTTAAAAAAAAAATCCTTTCACAATATATCATTTCATTTCATGTAACATCAAAGTTCACTGCCTGTGGTGCTCAGTAGTAAAAATGGACATTAAACACTATTCAAAAAAAAAGGGGGGGGGCATCAAAGAAGCACATATTAGGCAAAGAATTATTGATCATGCTGCCAAATATAAGTTGAAGGGCAAATAAAGTAATTCTCCCAAGTTGGAATCAAGAAATCCTGAGATATAATGCTACACAGTTTCCAAGATAAGAAGTTGCATGGGAAACTTCTGGTAATGTTAAAAGACACGTTGCAAGCTAAGGCACATGAACACAACAAACGTGGGCAAGTGTCAGAGGACAATGTTCTAGCCTATTGAATGAGTAATGATGCACAGGTATACTATTTCATCACAACAGCATTAGAGCTTTAGTCGCTATGAGAACACAAGAATTGTTGTGTTTTTGTTTAGCATTTATGCTATCAGAAGTATTAGTAATAAGATTGTATGCAGTGCATTATATTTTAACTAGTATTAGATTAAATATTGTACTTACAAAGCTGTTGACAATGGAGTGGTAATATAACCTAAACCTCAGTTTAGGTTAGTATTAGATTCCTTTAACTATCTCCTTAGTCTAGTGGTTAATGTTACTAACAACTGTCTAGTGGTTACATTGCTAACTGCTTTGTATGCAGTGCATTATATTTTAACTAGTATTAGATTAAATATTGTACTTACAAAGCTGTTGACAATGGAGTGGTAATATAACCTAAACCTAAGTTTAGGTTAGTATTAGATTCCTTTGACTATCTCCTTAGTCTAGTGGTTAACGTTACTAACAACTGTCTAGTGGTTACATTGCTAACTGCTGGCCAGGAGGTCTGGGTTCAATCCCCGGTACCTACTTAGGAATTTTTCTAAGTTAGGGAGTTCTGAACAAGGTTCACCTAGCCTTGTAAGGACAATAGGGAAGGTACCTAATGAACAGATAGCATTCTTCGATCACAAAAACTGCATGATAGGCAACTGGCGGGTTCTGGCATGCTGATCACATGCCCCCCTCCTGCAATACTACTATGTATCGATGAACTCATAAGGTGGAGATAGAGGAAGCAGGGGTCGCCACAGCAGGGCAGGCTCATCCTGGGCTATAGCGCCAAATGAGAAGAACAGATTCCTTTATATTACATCGTGGTGCGAAACAAAAGGCTCAAAATGTTCTAGAAAACTCATGCTTTAAGCAAGTCTTGCAGCACATATGGCAACAAAGTACAAAATAACTAACAGATTCACAATCCTTCCAGTTTGGATGTTTAAGACCTGAAAATAAGTATAATGTGCCTTCTTATGAATAACAGAGTGTTATATAGGATGTTAATGAACTACACCAAAATAATTTCAGAGAGTATAGAGATGTCATATATAAATAATTCAAGATAGGCAATGTATGGTCCCAACTAAACATAATTTGTTGATATGGTTTATTTAAGAATGTTTTTTAACATCTGTCATCAGCATCCCCTTCAATTCAGGGAGTGAAATGGCCAATAATTTTGCTCAGAACCTCTTCTTTCAGGCTTGAGGTTCTTTTACATGCCGTAAATCTATGACATGGGACCCATGGCCTTATTTCCCTTCCAGAAGAAAGCCATGCTTAGGATTTTTATGCCAAAAAAAATGTATGGCAGGACTGAATCTGAAATTTTGGGTTTAGGAGGTGAGTACAGTTACCACTATACCACCAGGACTGACACACAACTAACCATAATGCAGTTTTATGGCATTGAACATTTTGGCTTCAGATGTTGATAAGTTGGTGTAAACAACCTGAGTGAAAAATTATTTTAGAATGTCTTTAAAATTACCTTGCGATTACCATAAACATATTGATTTTCTTATCTTGTTGTCAACATTTTCAAGATTTAGTGCCATAAAAATCCTTAAAATTTCGAACTAATCATTTGACAGTGCAACCTGAACATCCTAACTGCCTTCTTGTGTTATGTACCCAAGACATATTACATTTAAATGAAGTCAGCCTTGATGTAGCCCACTCTAGAGGGAGCTGCTTGTGTGAGTAATACATAATGCAAAAGCTGATGTTCTGCACGCTGTGGGTTGAATTTTTGTCATGACATTTATTTTTTATTTAATATGAAGTGCTGCGATATGCATACTAATGAATTATGAATGAAATTTACTTAATGCTTTCAAGTTTTATTCTCTTTCTCAACAATAAATGTACTACTAACATACATATACTAATAAGCTTACTGCTAACATGATGCCTAAAACTTCATTTCTTTAACATATTCTCATGACATAATTCTGATTGGTATATACAATAAAAACTACAAGAGTTGTAATTATATGAATTGATATATTACGATTTAAGAATATAAAATTAAAACATCAACTTAAACATAAGACTTAAAATCTGTATTATTAGGCCCTAGTGAGGGAAAAAAAAATATAATGATTAAGACTCAAAATCGAAAACAAATTACTACCTCTTCTCAAAGCTAATGTCATAACCATTGCACTATTGTTATTGTGTGTTATATTCATTAGCCAGTGGTGTACTGGTACTTTAGAAACTTATAGCCATAGCTTCAAAATATGAACAGAAGCCACAAGTTTTCTATCTCCAATTACATGTCTAAGATAACTCCACACTCTCTGAAATCATTTCAGTGTAGTTTATTAACGCTCTGTATATGTGATTCTTTTGTGGTTTTATAGGCCTGCCAAAATTTATTTTGTTGCCTCAATTGTGGAATTCATGATTTCCACCAATATTCCATTGGAGAAGGCAGATCATCCAGCTTTCAAGGACTGAGTGGGAAAGAATGTTAGTAGAGATATCCCTGGAAGCAATATTCTCTGGAGGGAATATTACCTCTCTTGCCAAATATAATAAAGAAAGGACTATTGTCATCCTAAAAGACAACAAAGTTACTGTTATGTCTGCGGAGACTACAAACAAGATGGATTGGGCAATTTATATTGTCCTTCTTTCTACAGTGGAGCCTTCCAGGTCCCAGGAGCAGTATGTGGCTGGAATCACTTTAATGGAGGCAGTAAATGGATGAAGCTGTGCTTAAGCCATCACAAAAGTTTTGCAAGACACTGAAGTGAACTTTGATTCAGTAGTAGCATTTGTAAGAGGCCTTTGAGCAAAATTTATGAACCATTTCTGCCCTGGGTTGAATGGGATGTTGATGACCTGAGATGCTAAAGAATGTCTATAAATAAACCAAATAAATAAATAAAAAAAAAAAAATGTACTGCAATTTGTGAATCAGCGCTTAAACAATGTGAGTTATGCATTGAGAATCATATTCTCCAAATTAACAAACTTTGTAAATATATGTATAATAAAAAATAAAGAAGCTGTTGTTCCTTGTTAAAAACTTTTTAAGAAAGTGAATTTCATCTCATCATGTAGTAATATCTGAAACATTAGCATAATACATACAAAGTTTTTTTATGAGTGTTGCAGGGGAATGATTATTTGTTATTAAAATCATAGTAACTTAAAAGCTCTAGTGCAAAAGGTATCTAAAGCTGATATTACCTGTTTTCATTAACTGTATCTGAAGTCAGCTCTGAAAATGATTCGACAATTTCTGTTTTACTTTCTTCTATTTCTGTTTTACTTTCTTCTATTTCCTGTTCCTCTTCAGCACTGTCATTTTGTAGAGGATCTGGATCATCTGCTGCATATTCATCTTCATCCTCATCTACGTTAACCATGACTGATGTGTCGGGTTTCAAATCCTCTTGCTCTTTTAACTCCTCTGACTGGATATTCTGAGAAGATTGTTGTGAATTATTTTCTGATGGATTAAGTGGATCTGCAGAATCCAGTGTATCACTTATGATGGATTCCAGCATTGATGATGATGTTGATTCTAACGGTTGGATGCCCATCAATTGCTTTGTCTTGTTTAAAGGTGTTGCTTTTATGGATGACACCGTGCCCTGTACAGCTGATATCTCTGGAACTGTTATTTGCTCAAATGCCTTCACACTGCCTTGAACTGAAGCTATGAGTGGTGCAGATACCGTGGCAATGGCTGGCTGAAGTGTTTTAGCAGCTATATGAACAGATGGTGCAGAAGCAATCTGTGGTGGTGGGACTGTTTGTACTGAAGCTATTCGTGTCTGAGTCACAGGCGTATCCTTAAATGTCTGTACAGCACTCTGAATTGAGGTGATCCGTGGTATAGATATAGATACTGAACCTTGCACAGATGCAATCTTTGGAGTGGTAGTCTGCTGAGATGCATTTGTCTGTGTTGGCACATTTTGAGTGTGAGGTATCTGATGAACAGCTGCTGCAGCTTTTGGTACAGAAATAGTGCTCTGAATCACTGGCAGAGCTGAAATCTGCTGAATTGTTCCCTGCACTGCAGCTATCTGTGGAGCTGATGTCTGGGTAGTTCCACAGGAAGAAACTTGAACTGAGGTATTAGTTTGTGTAACTTTTGACATTAAAGTTGTCTGTGGCACTGATAATTGTGCCAAATGCTTGACATCTGCTATGTTTGTTGCCTGAACTGCACTCACTGGAGCTTGTGAAGATGGTATTTGTGCAACAGTGGGCATTTGTGGAATTGAAAATGGTTGGATTGCTGGTAAATGCTGAATTGCAAATTGGCCTTGGGGTACTGAAGATGGAATTAACACTGCTTGTGGCATTGGGGCGGAGGGCATCAGCATATACTGTTGACCTACTGATCCTGCAGTTCCCATAACTGGGTACATAACCCCCTTGCTACCTGTTTTAGATTCCTGTTTTCTCTTTTTCGCTCTTTGTTCATCACTAGGAGTTTCCTCAGTTTGACTGTTGCTGTCTTGAAATGAGTACACTGTATTCCCTAATCTTATAGAGGGTCGTTTATCACATATCTTGTCTCGCAATTCATTTACCATTTTTAACTGAAACAAAAAAACCAATCAAGAATTAAAAAAATAATAAATAACAAAAACATACACACATGCACACACCTCTTTCAAACAAAATTTAGTAATTTGTTATACACTTTGTTATCGTAAGTTCTATCACAAGTTTAAACAAAAGCTATAAGAAATGAAAAAAGCAAATCAAATGTCCAATTTCATACACAATTTAATTTAGCATTTTCAAATGGGCATTACACAAATAAAATTATTCCAAAATGTTCATCCATTACGTTCCATTTACAATGAAAATTCAGCAATAACACATGACAGGAACATTGTAGTTTGAAAATGCCATTCACTCTGAAAATATAAGGATTAGCATTCCAGGTCAAAGAAGAGAAATCCTTACACACAGCATAATGAATTTTTAAATCTCCTAAAATTATTTTATTACAAAATTATGGAGATTGCAACAAAATGCATAAATAATTATGCCCTTGGTATAATGTAATAACTTTTTCATCATATGATTCTACATCAAACTATTTTGTTGTTACTTTGATTTAACATTTTTAAGCATAGCCAGATGGGAAAAGTGCCATGTAAGCAGAATCCAAGAGATAGCACTATGCTACATATTATATCTTATGTAAGAGGTTCATTCATATTTTATTTAGGTTTTTTGATTTGTTTCAGCTTAACTTGAAACAAATAAAAAAAAAATCAAACTCCTTAATTGATATCATTGTATGATTCAGTTGAACTACACACTCTTAAAGCTTCACTTACTTTTCATAAATGTATGCAACTGGTTTCGAGAACATTTAGTTCCCATCTACAGCCAGGCTAAAGTTCAACTGTCGGATCATTCGTTGAGATGTGGGAATGTATATTCTGCTCTGGTGGCGGTGTGATAAACTTGTAGTTTGTTTTCATCCCCGGCAATGTCGAAGTAAATTATGCTGTCTTTGTATTTGTAGATGTAGATTTTCTCCCAGGTTGCTAATTCCGTAGGTCCTTGTACTGATTTTAATAATTTTGCTTTATTTATTATGTCGTGATTTTGTGTCCAAAAATGATATGCTACTGCTGATTTCTGTATTTGCTTGTACTTTATGTTCCTGAAATGTTCCTTTAACTGTGTGCCTATGCTTCTCTTTATTTTCCAATGTAGATTTTTTCACATTCTGCACAGTTTATTTTGTAAATACCTGATCTTTCTTCTTGTGGAACACTGTCATTAACATTATCTATCAGTAAGTTTTTAACATTAAATCTATTAATCGGTGCCTACCTGATATAAAAATCTTTAAGAATATTCTGAAAATTTTTTGTGGCCCATGGATGATATGTGAATTTTTTTAAAAATTAGTTTATCTTTTCTTGCTGAAAGTGTTGTGGTTTCTTTGATATGTTTTTGTCTCTTGAATTTCTGCACCTTTTTATGTACTAGTTCTTTTTTAAAACCATTTTTAACTGCTGTTTCTTCTATTTGTTTGTATTCATTAAAATATTCTTCTTTGTTATTTGTAGGTTAACTAGTCGGTGTGTTAAACTGTTAATTACTGCATATTTGTGCGCTGTGGGTTAAAACTATCTGCTTTGATGTGATTATCTGCGTGTGTATTCTTTCTGTATATTTCAAATTTAAGATTTGAAATGCCAAGAAAATCTTAAATTTGGAATATACAGAAAGAATACACACGCAGATAATCACATCAAAGCAGACAGTTTTAACCCCACAGCGCACAAACATGCAGTAATTAACAGTTTAATCACTGGCTAGTTAACCTACAAATTAGCAAAGAAGAATATTTTAATGAATACAAGCAAATAGAAAAACAGCAGTTAAAAATGGTTTTAAAAAAGAACTAGTACATTAAAAGGTGCAGAAATTCAAGAGACAAAATCATATCAAAGAAACCACAACACTTTCAACAAGAAAAGATAAACTAATTTTTAAAAAAATTCACATATCATCCATGGGCCACAAAAAAATTTCAGAATATTCTTAAAGATTTTAATATCAGATTGGCACCGATTAACAGATTTAATGTTAAAAACTTACTGATAGATAATGTTAATGACAGTATTCCACAAGAAGAAAAGTCAGGTATTTACAAAATAAATTGTGCAGAATGTGAAAAAATCTACATTGGAAAATAAAGAGAAGCATAGGCACACAGTTAAAGGAACATTTCAGGAACATAAAGTACAAGCAAATAGAGAAATCAGCAGTAGCATATCATTTTTGGACACAAAATCACGACATAATAAATAAAGCAAAATTATTAAAATCAGTACAAGGACCTACGGAATTAGAAACCTGGGAGTAAATCTACATCTACAAATACAAAGACAGCATAATGAACTTCGACATTGCCGGGGATGAAAACAAACTATAAGTTTATCATACAGCCACCAGAGCAGAATATACATTCCCACAGCTCAACGAATGATCCATCAGTTGAACTTTAGCCTGACTGAAGATGGGAACTAAATGTTCTTGAAACCGGTTCCATACATTTATGAAAAGTAAGTGAAGCTTTAAGAGTGTGTAGTTCGACTGAATCATACAATGATATCAATTAATATGATTAGCTTCACTGTGCAAGTTCCAATTTACATTTAAGTAATCAAACTCCTATTGGATAATAATAAAAATCCATTACAGAATATCTAAATGCAAGTGTCAAAGTTTACAAACTTTCATGGAAATGTTTCATGTTCACATTAGCATTTACACTTCTGTAGTTCATTGTGAATACTTTCATAAAATAACAGGTGCAAAGTTTTTTGTTTATGTTGCATTTGCATTTTACTGTGAATGGGCCATTAGCTTTCACATAAGCTGTCAAACAACATAGCTAAATTTAAGTAAAAACATAAAGATTGCTCTAAATATTTTGACTCAGAAAAGATTATTAACACAGCCAAATCTGTCCTGAATGTATGACATCACATCCAAATCAATTACTGCTTGACAAGGAATTGTTTAGGCTCATTACATTTTTATGCCAGGAATAGCAGTCTTATTCTCCAAAATGTCCCATAGTTTGTAGTCCAGGTCTAGGGTGTGATGGGCAATTTTTGTTGATGATAAACTTAGTATGTTGCTCTTCATACATTCTTCATGTTTGCAAGCATTATCAGCTGTAGCTGTATCTTATTGGAAGATTAAATGCTGGTTTTGAAACAGACCTGGCCGATAGGCATTCTCAAGAACAGCCTCCTTCTAGACTGACAGCCTTCAGGCCCTTCTTGTAAAAAAGAACTATGTTTCAGAGCCACAGTATAACATTCCTAGCCACCCTATCACTGGTGCTGAATAGTGATAACATTGAACATTGATAAGAAAGTTTTTTTATGGGTCAAGAGCATTATTTTATGTTGTTTGTATGCCTCTGAAGATGATTCCTTAAACTCTTCTGTCTAAGCTTCTGTAGATGAGTAAGGCAACCATACCCCAGGTTATGTTTAACATGTGAAAGATATTTTTTCATATGCCCAGCTGCTAGACCATTCTTTTGTTTTCAAAGAATGTATGCCCAAATTTCCTGCACTGCTTCCAGGGTTGAAATGAGTGCAGATGGACATGTCTCACGGGTCATCAGCAAGTTTTGAATATCTCTGTATATTTTGGTAAATAAATCTGAGGGTAATTCCTAAAGGATTCAGCAACTTGTAAGTGCTCTTGGATTCTTCTTGTAGATATGTAATAAAGTAATAACTATACAGTTTTTTTTCATTGACCATTCCCGACTGCAAATTCCTAGCCATTATCTGCAGTAAACAGAATGTGTATATTATCCAAGTATTTTAGTGCAAGTGCACCCTTAGCAGCGTTGCTTATGTTTCTGACAGAACTTATGATGCAAGTAGGTACAGCAGTTTATTTCTAACCTAACAAATAGCAACAGTTATATGTCAAGGATAAGCGGTGACTTTTTTATAAATTCAGTGAGTTATCCATTTTGCCACGAAGCTCACCTTCTTGCAAACATGACAGAAAAGCAAAATACGGCCATAAGTTTGGGAACACCAATACACATTGTATATAGAATGAATTAAATGATCAAGTTTGCTAGTGTGTCCTTACTAATTATGCACAATATTTCTAAATTGAGCTTATCTGACTTTCAAATTAGACAAAAATAGAGCTCCAAGAGAAACAAAGCTCACCATTTCTTGTGTGGAGTACACCCTCACCATCTCTCCTTGGCACTGCTTGTTAACTAGTACCAAGTTTTTTATAACAGACTGTGCTTCCATGCACCGTGTATATAGCTCATAGCTGGTATCCAAATTGCTGAGGCAATTGAGGCATATCTGCTTTGGAAAATCATCTGACTCTTTTACCTGCAAAAGAATAAAATTCAATCAATATAACTGCATTTTCAACAACTGTGACTACAATCAATATCCCCTTGGGTAAAATATTACAAAAGGTGACGTAAAGTGAGCACATCTTCATAATATATTTTATTCTGCAATCTCAATATTGTAGTGCCTTATATATAATTTTCTGAAATACAGGATTATTCATAATTCCTCGGCACATTTAAAAAATAAGTAGTTGCTAATTAAACAAAGGATAGCTGCTTCAGAGATATCAAATCTTAGAGTAACTCACTAAGCTTTTTTTTCTTTCAAACTGACTACCAATCCTAGTTCCATTAGAGGCATCAGGATGAAGGTGCAAGCATAATGACAGTCTAACAATACTATAAGGTATTTCTGCATCTTGTAAGAGGAGCGGAAGCACTGGTGTATTACAGCATAAAGAGTTGATATATGACATTCAAAGAAAAATGTGTGCTTGAAAAAGCATCCTATATGGCCTTGTCTATCTGCCAGAAAGAAAAGAGTGGGTGAGTGGAATATATTGTGGTCCTTGTAAGTCAACAAACTGTGCCTCCTGGGAACATCATAACCAACTTTTTGCAAGCATACAATAGTAAAGTCCTGTAAACTGCAGTTGGTGTAAAAACAGATTTATGACAAAGGCAACACAGCATTGCAAGCCCTATTTTAGATTAAGGTTTTCAGGATAAACCAATCTTTAGTGACGGGGCAACATTATCTTCATGTTATGGATTATTCGTAAGAATTCCAAGCTGCACTACAGTGCAAAATGTTAATACTTCAGAAACTACTTTTTATGGTGTTATGTCATTTTATTTATAATAAATGTCTATAAGAGCCAGTCATGCCAAAGGGTATGGAAAATTGAACAGCAAAGCTTTGTTCACTTTTTTAATGCTCTTTTAGATATAGCAAAGCTTTGTTCACATTTTTAATGCTCTTTTAGATAATGTATACAACCAAAATTATAAAGTAAAAAAGTCATCCAAACTTTTGAAATTTATCCTTTTTTTTTTATTATTGTTATTATTTTTTTTAAAGAATAATTGTCTACAATTGCAGGTAATACCTGTTTCAAAAATCAAAATCAAATAACTAAACAAATTTGTGTATATCAGGATTCAAAGAAACTTCATATGCAGTGCCTTTTCTTTTTGCATGTTTTGCTCTTACTTTCTACAAATGAACTAGGGAAAAATCCTCAAAACCTTCAGCTTTAAAGGGGCTTGCATTGCTGTGTTGCCTTGTCACGAACCTAAGTTCTTGCACCAACTGCAGTTTATAGGACTTTACCATCATATGCTTGCAAAAAAATCTCCAAATTGTTGGTTTTGATCTTCCCAGCTGTAAGGAGGTACAGTTTGTTGATTTACAGGGACCCCATATACAGGAGATAAGTCATGGCAAGTATTTTTTTTTTTCTCGTGAGCAAGGGACAACACAAAAAATTTAAGATAATACAATTGAAAGGATATTCCATTTGTTGCCGAGTGGTGCCATCAGTGGAAGGCTGGATTTAGGTAGCCCTTGTAGAGAATTTTTTTTTTTGAATGATTTATTTATGGATGCTCTTTAACAGCTCAGGTCATCAGCGTCCCATTCAACTCGGGGCGTGAAACGACCGACAAATTTTGCTAAGAGGCCTCTCTTTCAGGCTTGAGGTTCTTTTTCGTGCCTTAAATGCACGACACGGGACCCACGGCTTTATTTCCCTTCCGAAGGAAGCCATACTTAGGATTATTACGCCCCGAAAAAATCCATCGATCCTGGCCGGGTTCGAACCCGCGATCTTGGGTTTAGGAGGCAAGTATGGTAACCACTACACCACCAGGACCGACCCCTTGTAAAGAAGAACTAAAACACAGGCAACTGGACAACATTAGTTTATTATAGCATTAGCAAAAGTTACACACAGCTGTTTAAAACAATTGCAAATTGTAAGAAGACAGGTCTCTCAGGGTATTTTGAAGTGGTCTCCTAATACATTGACAGTTCATTGTCAGCAATGGGGAAGGCTATAGATGAGTTGCTAACATGAGCCACTCACATTAAAATGTTACCAAAATGTCCATTTTGTTAGCAAAACCTTTCCCACACAATGACTGCTTCACTTTGGTATGGAATCATCATCACAGGAATTGAGATCAGGAAAATATGGTGGGTGTGTGAGCTGGTATGTTATCATGGAGAATAATGACATTGTTCAAAAGTTCTGGCCATTTGTACAGCATGGTGCAATTGTGACACCAAAAAAAAAAAAAGATCTGTAATACTGCGCATTCAGTGGTTCCCTTATGCACTGGATGATATACATGCACACTTTGACTGGCATGTACCAGAATGACCATGACTTTTGTTGGTAAAGGAGTTTGACAAAACTTGTGTTTACATGGTGACCCAGGGTGATGCCATTCACTGGACTATTGCTTGAGTTCTGATTTATATGTCCTTGCCCATGTTTCATCAATTATGCATTCAAGATGGTATCTGCTTCTTCCTGAAATCTTTCCATATTGATGCGACAGTTTCATAGTGAGTCCACTTAGGTACCTCACTTAATTGGTGCAGCACCCTCTTAGCATACATTTTGTGCATGTTCAGCTCTTCCTGTAAAATGCCCTGTTTTGCAGAAATTCCTGTTGCTCTTCTAATTCCACAAGTGTCCAATGCATATCATCACATAAGCACTGTTCTAACATATTACCTGTACATATTTGTCCACAGACACAGGATGCCTGAATTATGGCAGGTTGATAGTTGATGTTCTGCCCCATTTGAAGGTCCCTGTCCACATTGTCATTGTTTGATAGGGTAGGGTATGTGTACTACCCAGTGCTTTCTATATCTCTGTGTGGCATTCTTGTGCATTTCTGCCATGGAGAAATGTTAATTTCACATGCATACATTCACTCTTCATGACCTCTATTCCTGACTACTGTTGCTTATTAACTGAACCTTGGGGCATGCTGAGATATGCAACTCTGCTCACATCACAATCTCTTGGGTTATTTTTAGAAAATATTTCATGTACTTTCAATTGCATATCTTAGATTTTTCATGCTGTCCCTTGTTCACAAGAAAAAAAATAGTTGCCATGACTTTATTCCTTGTATATGTCAGCCTCAACCTTTCAATTTTCTTGTCAGAAGGATCAGGTCATATAGGATGCTTTTTCAAGCATGCATTTTTCTTCAAAAATCTTATATGTTATAACATACAGTGCTTTTCCTCCTCTTACAAGATGCAAAAATGTCTTATAATGTGCAAAAACTTCTATTAAACTTCCTTCAAATCTCACTACAAGGGCTGCTGTCTATGTAGGTATCATTGAAACTCCAACAAAGAGAATCTTCTGGTGGAAATGCCAGAGTAAATAAAATTCCTTATAGAAAACTTTCAAGTTGTGAATTGATGATATGATTATCTGGTTAGAATAAAAAATTGTTTCAGGAAATTGGGCAAAACAATATCTAGACTAATAAAATGTGTAATCTTACATTTGCAAATGCCGGTTAAGAAGATATATAGTGTACATTTTAATACTAATGCAGGAAATACACTGATAATGGTTCATGCTGGCAGTAGAAACATGTTTTTGGATAATTCATTTCCGATTTACAAGGCCAGATTACCTAAGTTGATTACTATGGAAAAATAAACCAAGAAAAATTTGAAATGTGGTTTTGAGAAATACTAGCTTCTAATTTGCCATCTTCTTATGTTGTAATATTAGATAAGGTGCCACATCTAAGAGCTAACACAATATCTCTGTACTTAGCCTATGCTACAGGATGGAGGCAGCTTCTGTACTACCTGCTATGACAATGACTTCTTAGGCCATTGCCATAACATAATGGAAACTAAACTTGCATTCTGTAAACTATTTCAATGTCTATTATTTTAATAATGGTTATTAAATGAACTAAAGATGGCATACAAACAATTTCAATTGTTTCCATGACTTTACTTTTCCTCGCTCAAGCACAGAATAGTGTTTCCTTAAAAAAAATGATATCAACTGCAGAAGAAGGTTACTCTAATGCACAGGATCTTCTGTCTCTCTCACTGAACAGATTTCTGTTTCTCGCGATAATGAATTTCAAGTGGAAAATGATGATCAAGAGGCTCCAAAAGTCACCTAATAAAAGGAAACTTTTTGGTTGAAACACACACCTATTTCAATGAAAATTTATAGGATGATCAATTGATATATCTCAAATTTAAAAATGTAACCATGTTGCCATAAAATCAATGGTAACTCTATAAATTAATGAAAAATTGATAACTGGTTCAGGGTAAGACAGCACAGTTAGATAGCGTTAAATTTTATGGCCTACCTTATTTTAAGGTTTGAGTGTGTAGATAGTTATATAAAAAGTTAGGTTAATATGAAGTGTTAAAAATCAATAAAGTATCAATTTATTAAAAATGTGATGAAAATTATTTATATAAAACATTTTTAATATATCACAGACTAGAATTAGACATAAGTTGTAAACAAAGAGTTAGGTATTGATGACAAACAGTTTGTGACCATTCTTGAAATGTAATAGAAAAAATATATCTTGGATAAAAATTTGCAGATTGCATAGATTTCATTGATGAAAATGATTACATATTACAAAGGACTATAGTAATATTAACGTAGCTGAAAGTGAAGATGATGGAAACAAAATGCTTGGCAAAATGGATTGAAGTTTAAGTAGTTATGCATCATCTCCACATAAATACCTTAAAAGACTGATATTTTACAGCACTAAACTGTAGAAAATGACAAATACAGGTCTTCAGGAAACAAAAAATCTGCAATTATATGCATTGATTCTTAAAAAATTAGTGTTCTAACATTTCTATATTGCTTAAAGTGAAAGTTAAAGGTTACAGCTTCTCTTGCTTACATACATAGCATGAAATTCAGACCAGTGACATATAAACATGCCATAAAACAATTTTCAGTATAAAACAGAAACCATCAGATTCTTGTTCAGCATAGTCATTTTGCTGTGTGCTGTCATATTCTTATGAGTAGTGCAATGGGTGTTGTAGCCCCATGTGTGCCAAGTCCTAGTGGCCGGATAGTGCCAAGCCATGCTGCTGGTGACAAACCAAGTTGAAATGAATGTATTATTTGGTGGCAAAATGATTAAATTAAATTAGCTTAATTGACAATTTAATCAAGTCGTTTCATTTAATTTAATAAAACAGTTTCCTTGTGAGTATTTTGAGAAATTCACTATGATAATATGGTTGCAAAAAAGAGGGTTTGTTATGAGAATCCTCTGAAATGGAGAGTAACAGAAGATGTATTCATTCAGGAAATATAATGAACATTGCACTATAATGACAAAAACAGATTGGAAAGATTATTCCAAACTTTCAGAACATCCCGAAAGTAAACACTTGAAGAAGAATTGAGAAGAATCAACATCAATTCCTTTTCTTTTTCTCTAGTGATGGTGGATCCTTCACTGAAGAGTTGTGCACATTGTTTATTGAGTAAGTGCATATTTTTACCTAGATAGTGCTCTCATTTCAGCAAATTGTTTGCTGAGCTTCAAGTGACTATTCTTCACTATACAGATAGTAAAATATATGAAAGAAGGATTTATAAAACCTTTTTTTTAGCAGGTAGGCTGAGCAACCAGCAGCAATTATATTTTCTTTTTTAAAAATCTATGCAAGATAATCACTGCTGTAAACTTGTGCTGGAACAGCGATGAAGTCTTTACACATTCCTTTGCAAATACATAAATTACACTTTCCTGATGAGTAAATTATTGAGAAAACCTATATGTAATGTAAAGGTAAATTATACAGTCAACTCTGGATAAATAAAGAACTTGTTTATAGTAGGCATTAGATTATAGTGAACATAAAAGTAAAATTTCCTAGAAAAGAATTTAGTGTAAATTTGAAAAAATATGAAGAGAATATTCTAGGCCCTACTAATCTTTAAGTGCATAAAAAAAACTTTAGTTGTTCTATTTCCTGGATAACAGAAACTAAATGCAGGTACAATTCTAATGCCTTCTCATGCTCCTTCCAGTTTGTGATTTCTGAATCTGGGAAAATTTCAAAGCCGAGTGTATGTACATAATCACACTTCTCTAATTATTCTGTACATATAATAAAGGTGTAGAACAATGTTAATGTATGGAGAAACCGATACGGATTTTCATTGTTTATTATACTGCAAGCAAACAAAGTTACAGGCATGGCAACCAAAATGGAAGAATTTAGATGGGGAAATATTAATTAGAAAAACTTTAACTGTAAAAGGAAAGAAGAATATAAAACTGATAGTAAAAGGAGAGAAGAATATAAAACCGATAGGGAACTATTTGGGCAAAGTTACAGAGAAATGGATAAGAATGATTAAGAGGAAGATAGAGGGAAACATAACCTTAGAAGTACAATAGGGATAGTCACCAATTCATTAATGACCTGCAGTTGTGTGTTTTGGGATAAGAATGTAAGCAAGCAACTCTAGAAAGAAAATATCTAAAGGACATAAGTTAGATTAGTTATATTTTAATTTTAGATTTTATTTTGTAGTAAATTGATGAAATATGTATTTTTGAGTGTAGTATATTATATACTTTGTTGGGATACATTTTCAATAAATTTCAATATTGCAGCAGCAAGAATTTAAAGTTCTATGAAAGGAATAGCTTTGAGAGAATATTTCATTAATTATTTTAATTCATCCCATAGGTGCTTATCATAGCAATATGACACAACTTAAAGGGAGAGAGCTAATGATTCCTAATTTATCATGTATATACATTTTACCTTACTATATCCTTATGTTTCTTAGTATATTTTTTACAGCGTTCTGTATTTAAATGTATTAAAGTTTTACATACAATAAATGTTGTTGTTATTGCTCACCTGGTTCAATTTGGTTTCAAGTTTTGAACAGTAAAGCATAATAGAATGTCAAAGAATAAGATGTGATCCATACAAGAGAAATAAAACTTTATGTGACAGTACATATAGTCTTTTACAAGCGGAGTTAGGCCAGAATTACAGTTTAACCAAATTAACTGTGAGCAACGCAGTAAAAAACAAGGAATGAATTTTCATTCTGAGTGCAACTGAATGACATAGAAACCATTTGAAAAAAAGTTAGTTGTCTGATGGAGTGATACCACATTGAATGGTTTACTCTTCAAAGATCTTTTGAAGTTTTTCAACAATCTTCTGTTGAAAATTAAAGCTAAACTGCTAGCCAAGTAACTGTACAAAAACTAAAAGTTCGTGTATTCAGAGTGAGCAGATGGAAGAAAAGGCCTAATTTTACTTTTGTTAACAAGAAGCAAAGCCTGTGGATTCAGAAATAGCATCCATGGCTAAATAATTTCATCAATTGGAAGGATGAGATGATGCTTCCAATATTTGAGCCTTGCTTAAATAGAGGCACCTTCTGGAGAAAGGGTTGAGGTGAGCAAGACACTGGGCAGTCAGGATCTACGGGATATTGACATATGGATACAGATGTGGTCCATAACATGTTTCAAGATAGAACACACATCAAGTATGAAGCCCCCCTGCGAGTTGTTCCAGCCCCTCAAAAGTTCAGCTTCCATTCCAGAAACCAGAGCAGAAACCTTTCTTTCCAAAATATGCCACCAGCCCACCTTGCCCTGGCATACTCAATCCTGTAACAGAACCATGGAATGATATATGAAATGGGAGTGCAGAAAATTTGTGGAATGTAAATCCATTTCAGCATTTGCCAAAGGATACGGCAAAACAATGGAAAACCCAAAGCCAGGATGGGCTGTCTAAACAGAAATATGCAAGTCTCAAGCATTACTGCCTGAACCATCACATTTGGTATGCCATCCATTAATGCCAGACAAAACACTCAAGTATGAAGGAGAAATAGTAGAAAAATGTCATAAAACAAGTAATAACATTGTGGATATATCAGCACCTGGGAAGAGGCAATTGTTGCTAATTGAAAGAACTTGAAAGAACCCAAGGTGTTTTAAAATTGTTAATTTACTGCTGTTGAATTAACGGTTCAATAATAAAGTCTGGGTAACATCTATTTTTCACCACAATTTCAAAGATGGGATCAAGATCTGAGAATGAAAAAAGATGCTTCTGGTAGATTTTTTTTTTTTTGAGTGGTGTTTAAAATAATTAATTATCTTCTACTTTAACGCCCATTTTTACTCATGAGGCACCACAGGCAATGGACACTGATGATACACGAGATGGAATGATAAACTGGGAAAGGAATTTTTAAGGAAGGAAGCGTTTCAGGCCTAAGTTTAGGGTACCTCCCCGGCATTTGCCATTTATGAGGACTGAGGAAAACCTGGAAAAAACCCCAGTTAGGGAGGACGGTGCTGGCAGGATTCGAACCCCAGACCTCCCACTCACGAGTCCCCACCTTAACGACCTCGGCCACCCATGGCAGTGCTTCTGGTAGACATTGCCCAGTTCATCCTTATGCTGAAAACAGTAACATTCATGCCTGCCATCACCATGTTAATCCTCCTACAGAGGAATCATGGTGTGGTTCACTAATTCAAGCCTTGGAATCAAAGCTGAACATATCAATAAATATTCTGTATGCTTTGAATTTTGCCAACAAAATGTGGAGCAGTGTGTTGACAATCACTACACAGAGTTTTTCTGAGAAAGCAGTTCAGCTGCTGGACGAATGACATTGACAGGAGAGGATGTATTCCAAGGAATGTTCAGCATATCAATGACAATTCAAGATGAAGATTTTATTAGAATATATAACAAATGAAATCCCAATGGATGAAGCTCTTGTTGAGGATGTGAAAGGTGACTGCAGCATAAAAGAAAACAAGGCTGAAGATGGTCATAATGAAGAACCTGTTTCAACAATGACAGAAGCACTGGTGTCAAGACTATGAGAACATTCTTTGAATATACGGAAAATGTAGAATCAAGTGTTCCATAAAATGACATATAGAAAATATTTATTACAACTGTTTATAGGACCCAGTAGCACATAACAGATGGTATATTTTTGTGTTAATTAAGAATGGCTGATTTTATGTATTTTGTTTCATGAGAATGTATCACACACAATTTTTATTACATTTTTTGTTTTCTTGCACACCATTCCATCTTATTCTGGCAAAGGATCTTAATAATAAATACCTAATTACCTGTATAACTTTATGAATACCTACATTAATAATAAATACCTATTATATATCTGTTCTTATAGGTATGTATAATTAAATAAAGTAAATATAATTAATTAAGCTCATAATATATATATATATATATATTTAGGCATTAGTTTTAATGAGTCTTATACATAGTGAACAAAATATGGGAGTCAGCAAAGGTTAACTACAAGAGCGCAGACTGTATATTAAATATGTTAGTTTTTAATTTATTCAACTTTATATTTAGAAGACATTTGGTACAATGGTTATAGGTATAGCTTTAAATTAATATTATTAAAACAAATTTGGCATAAAATTTGCGCTAGTCTTCTGCACTGAGAGATGAATGAAATAACCAACACCTTATTAGAGAATTGATTATAGTTATCAGGCAGATCACTGGCTAAGTCCAGCATGTGTAAATTCATTTCACACATTTCTTTCTGCTTCTATTATCTAAAAGGCTACAGCATTGTCACACAAAAATGTTTCCAATGTTATGAATGTTATTAGTCAACAACATCTTTTAATTGATGTTTTTATACAAAAAAACACTCCACCGTGCTAAGCTATCTAAAAGAGGCTTATGATTTCTGCCACCAGGTGGTACTATAGTATTTGAAATAATTTTGCCACAATTATAATAAAGTGTACACTGATTTACCTGTCAAGATATGATTTTGATACTCAGCAATGTCACAGACCATAGAGTTCATTAATGCAACTTGTTAACTTTATTCTAGAGGTTACAGTTTAAGATTGTTGTGGATCACATGTGTGCAATCCACTGCAATCTTACAATATAACCTCTAGGCTAGATTTGCTTAAGTTAAAAGAACTGCTTTACAACTGCATAATCTATTGCAATTAATAAGCGAAAAATCCCTGCATATTTTTTTTTCCAAAATTTAACAGCAAAAAGTATGAGTTCGGTTATTATCCTTGTTAGGGTTGGTACCACAATTCTAACACACCAAAATTCAGAGTTGGCATTCTTCCCTCACAATAATGTTAATAGTAAATTCAACAATTTTTTTACATATTTTTAAATTGCATTTTGAAGCATATTTCCTACTAAAAATTAAAAAAAGAAGTTATAATATGAGCAGGGAATGGTTAACCCAAGGAATTAAAATATCTTGTCAACATAAAAGACAATTATATAATGAGCAAAAGCTCACTATAGACCCTAAATTAAAAATACATTTTAGAAAGTATTGTAAGATACTTAGGAAAGGCATAAAAGCAGGTTTATATTCTACCTTGACAAAAGGAAACAAAAAGTAGTGATAAATTGTCCCTTCAATAATAAAAACAATGCATCAGAGTGGGAAATGATTAACCATGGAGTGCCTCAAGGATCTGTTCTGGGTCCTCTTCTTTTTCTGATATATATAAATGACCTCTCCTTATCTATCCAAGATGGAGGAAATATTGTTCTAATTGCAGATGACACAAGCATATTGATAAATGGAAAGAGGTTTAATGATTGTGCCATTAAATTAAATTTGGTTCTCAGTTTATTGTGTGTACAGTTCAAAGCAAACAAATTGTTTCTAAATCTAGATAAAACAAATGTTATGAAATTCATTACTCACAGATCTCCAGATCCACAATTACAGATAGGATATTATAACAGTGTACTTTCACAAACCAAATATATTAAATTCCTTCATTTAATAATTGATAACCATCTGAATTGGAAAGATCACATTGATCTTATTACACCTAAACTAAGCATTGAATGCTATGCAATATGTGCATTAGTAATGTTGGAGCCAATTAAGACTTTAAAACTAGTTTATTATGCTTATTTCAACTCAATAATGAATACAATCTAATATTTTGGGGAAATTCAGTTAAAAGTGAACGTGTCTTCCTGTTACAGAAAAAAGTTATACGAATAATCGCTGGTACACATAGCAGACATGCATGCAGAAACCTCTTTAGGAAATTTGAAATTTTAACTCTCCCTTGTGAATATATTTTATCCCTCGTGAACTTTTATATAAGAAATAAACAAAAATTTGTTCAAAATCAAATACTAGAATACTAGACCAAAAAGCAAATCTACACCGCCTAATTTCAGCACTTTCATGCCATCAAAAAGGCATTTATTATGATGCGAGAACCGCGTGCACAGACCAGGTTTCGTTTGCATAACGTCTGCTGAAGTGAAAGCGCCAGTTCGGAATGGCTAGTATCAAACATCGTTACAGGTCGTTCACGGCGAAGGAAAAGCTGCACATCATTGAAGAGGCAGAACAAATTGGCAACCATCTTGCTGGAGAAAATATAACAGGAATGAGAGCTGTTTTTGTAATTGCTGGTTTTGAGCAGACGAACAGTAACCAGCGGGCATTTTACTGGCAAAAAGTAAAGTTTTCAGATGTAGGAAATAGATTATGTAAGTACGTGACTGAAAAGAGAGAGTTTCAATGTGGCATTACGAGTGAAATGTGCCAATTGAAAGGTATAGCAATGACAAGAGAAATAAGCATAACCGATACTGTTTTTAAGGCTAGTCGTGGATGGCTCAAGCGTGTTTTCCAAAGCAATGACTTCAGTTTTCGTAGAAAAAAGAGCATTGCTCAACGTCTCCCTACCGATTACGAAAATAAAGTGAAGTTCACAGATTTATCATCAGATTGCACCAGAGAAATCAACATCTAATGCCGCAAATTGGCAATGTAGACCAAATGCCCATGTACTTTGAAATGCCGAAAGACTACACAATAGATAAAATGGATGAATCCGACGTGGTAATTAGAAATGGCGGTAGTGAAAAATAAAGATGCACTGTTAATGCTGTGTGTGACTGCAGATGGAAGAAAGCTACCGTCATTTGTGATCTTCAATCGAAAAAGCATTTCTAAAGTGAATATTAAGGGCGACTTCATACAAGTCAATAACCTTCTAGTAGATTGGGTGATGCGAATTTGGCAATGTCGCCCAGGAGCTTAGAACATGCGTGTTCTGGATAGTACTGCAGCCATACTACAGACAACAAGCAGAAAGTCTTGAACAAGGGAAGGGTTCACTTTGCTAATCGTTCCTAGAGGGCACATCGCTTCTCCAACCATTGTATGCCTGCTAAATAAACTGTTTAAAGTTGCATTAAAAGAACTTTAAACAGATGGGTGTTAATTTGTTACATTGTTAATAGTGTTTC
Source organism: Metallyticus violacea (assembly GCA_030762175.1). Lineage (NCBI taxonomy): Eukaryota > Metazoa > Arthropoda > Insecta > Mantodea > Metallyticidae > Metallyticus > Metallyticus violacea. Next base: position 93,796,782 of record CM060830.1, on the reverse strand, counting down.
TTTATTTTTATTTTTCATTAATATATATATTAATGAATTAATATATATTAATTATATATATTCTTCTTGCAGAGTACTGGTTGGTTCTGCTTCCGCGACATGATTGTGAAGATTAGGACGCAACGAAATTCATAAAATGCAATAACATTTTAATTTATAATTTATTGTAGTCTTTAATGTTTTCAAAATAAATATTAAATACAGCTGCACAACAACCTTTTTATCTCAAATCTCCCTTCCTAAAATCCGGGTGTGGGAATTATTTGCACATATACTATACAGGGTGAATCCGAACTCCACCGACAAACTTTACAAGTTGTTCTGAGTGTATTGATATAAGGAACCCATGGTCCCCGGTGACTCATTACCGGGCATTTCCTGATGCTATTGTACATAGACGAGGCAATGAACAGTAGAGATGGCATGTTCAATAGTCGGAAAAGCCATATCTGGAAGTATGAAAATCCACCAGCTGTGGTGAATCCAGCCTACCAATAGACATTCTCTGTGAATGTATGGCTGGCATCGTTAACGATTCTGTGATTGGGCTGTATGTACTACCGGAGAGACTGAATGAAGAGTCTATAAAAAGTTCTTTCATCATGATGGCGCGCCAGCACATTTTGCATTGAGTGTTAGGAAATACCTCAATGAACAGTTCGGACACTGATGGATTGGTCGTGATGGTCCTGTTCCACGATCACCAGATCTGAACCCAGGGACTTTTTCTTCTGGGGTCGCGTGAAGAGTCTAGTGTATGTGACTTCTGTCTAGATTGTAGCAGCCGCTGATGATGTGCGCCAATCTTTTGGGATGCTAGAGCGTATGCCACAGTCCATGAGGCGCCGCAGTGAAGTTGTCGTAATCGTGGCAGTCGACATTTTGAGCATTGTTTTAAGCAGTGTATTTGGGGTTTTTTTCATGTGAGTTTTTGTAATGTTTGGTCATCTACCCTTAAAAGTAAATAAATGCAATTTTCAGGTGATAAGTAGTTGGTTAATTGGTGGGGGACCGTAAGTAAACACGCTCTACAGCAGTCAAATGTTGTGTTTTGTTTGGAAACAATCATATTTCGAGTAAGCAGATACAAAGGGGGTTGAATTATTACTAAACGAAAACAATGAAACTACCCGGTAATGAGCCACCGGAGACCATGGGTTCCTTATATCAAAACACTCGGAAAAGATCTCTGAGCAACTTGTGAAAGTTTGTCGGTTGAGTTGGGATTTACTCCTTATATACGTAACTGGTGGGACAGACTTTTGCAATATGAAGCAAATTTGTGTTAAATATATACTGAGCAAAATGTTTCTTAAATATATATCACAGTATAATTTATGAGATATCCACCATTGCAGCCTTTTCAAACAATCCAATTTTAAATTACTTGTGCAATACAAAGTCTGCTAAATTCTTCTACAAGTTCTTTTATGTTGCCCAACATGTTATTTTGACTAGTGAGAAGCCTGAGGCTGTATAAGAAATGCATGCACAAGATGGACAGTTGGGCATTGTGGGAGGCTATTCCTTTGTTGTTATGGAGCCAATATTATGGACAGAACAGTTCCAGATGCTGTTGTTAGTTGCACTGGTTTCAGGAAGCATGTTCTACTTTATTATATAGCATCTGAGAAGATGTACATGTCATGAATGAGATGCAATTGTCTGCAGCAATATAGTGTAATTTAAGGCTTGCTTCATGCTCCTAAACAGTCATCTCATTGAAATGCTGTATATGCACAGTTTCTGATTGCTTATTCTGCTTCTGACTATAATAATGAATAGCAGGAAAGAAGTGTAAGCAATGTGACATGTGTAGCTTAAGGTTGGCTGTCCTCCCTTACACCCAGGTTTTGCCCAGTCTCGTCGATGGCAAATGTCTGGGGGGTACCGTAATGTTGGCCTGGAATTATGCATCATCAGTAACCATTGCCTATGAAGTCTCAGTGAAAAAAGCAAAACAACAAGAGAAGTGTTCCATTGTGCCTTAGAATTATTCAAAAGTAATAGTAGGCTGCATGCTCATTTTTTTTGCTCACAACTAGAAATGTATTCCTGTACTGGGTAATTTTTCTTTCACAGGACTACTCCACATGCATTTTGTTCGCATGCTTAGGAGCCAGGAAGGACAGTACAAGTTTAACTCTAGGATTGTACAGACGTGTTCTTGTGTGTTGTGCGACAGTGTTAAGTATTCACAATACTTTGTATTAATTATATTAATATGATTCAATTCAGGTATTCTATTCATCAAAGAGTATTTATTTATGATTTGTATGTGCATATACAATTGGCTTGTGGAGCGCAGAGATTTTTCAAGAGAGATTCCCTGATATTCAACTTCAAAGCTGAAGTTTATTTCATGAAGCAGGATTTATTCTTGATAAAAAGCATACACAGTCAAGTACAGTGCTCAGAAAAGAAACATTAAAATGATATTCCATTAAAAATCACTTCTGCATCTTTCTTAGCAAACTGGAACTGCCTATTTCTCTGTTCGAATGGCTACAAAACTGCTGCTGAAGTTAAAACCCTACAACTGTAGTGCAGGAACTCAAACTGGCGACCTGCATCCAGGAGTAAATTTTGTGAATGGATATTTAATTGCATGTATGATGAAGAAATTGACCAAATCAAATTTTCTTTACAGGCAAACCTTGGTTCCATTTAAGTGGGTATGTTAATTCAAAAACAACCAATACACAACCTGCTTCAAATGAAACCCCTGCATGATCAAAAGATAGGAGTGTGATGCACCATTAGTGGCAAGAGAACAATGCACTTTCTTTTTTTAAAGAAACAATTCAGTACGTTCACAACTTTCCAACAGGACTCTACAACAGCTCATATAGCTCAAGTATCCTTGCATACAATTCATGGATTATTCACAATAGTCAGCACTACATTATTTTGTTATTAACCTTGTCATATGATGCAAGTGTATGATTCCAGTAGGTCTAATTGCTGCAGCTTATACTTCATCAACCTCAATCTGAAACCAATAGTTTCCAGTACTCCAAAATGTACGAGTTCATTCTCAAGCTCTGCTGTGCATCCTGAGACAGTGTACAGCGGAGAAAATTTTTTACAGCTAATTCATTTGATGAATAGGCAAAGCAGAAACTAAGGGCAAACTAAACAATTTAACACTGATAACTTTGCAATCACCTGTTCTTTGCTATGTCACATATATAATTACGTTGTTCTTTATTACAAATATGCTATAAGACAACTTTCAACATCATCCTGCCTCTGACAAACTAGCAAAAATAGGATTCTGCAATGATGGTCATAGACTTACTGTTTATGTAAGATTTACTGTCTTGCTAAGTATCATAACAGTTGTCATATTTATTTATTTATTTATTAAACTACATTGCACATATAGAACCATAGCAAACCTTCACTTTAGTTAATTCAACAACCATAATCAAAGATCACAATGTTCATTATTCTAAAGTAATGAAAATATCAGATTAACTTATTTGTAGCCCCATAACTGTTATCTTTCAGCATTTTTGCATCGTGGCAAAATAATGAATTTGCAATAAATGTGGAAACAATGTTACTATGGTTTATTATTGACAATGTGAGGCAAATGTCACTTTAAGGCTCGAGATTATTTGTTCCTTAAGTGCTGATTTTCAACACCTTGAAAGAGATTTTTAAATGTTTCTTTGAAAGTAGATTTTAGTAGTTGCATCAATGGATAAGTTCTCAAAGACATCCAAAAGAATGTTCCTACAGCTTGCTTTGGAAAATGTAGACACACCAAGTGTTGCCTATAGCAGCAACTGTCCACATCATTTCTTTTTTATTATTATTGCAACATCAACTGATTGGAAGGAATGAAATAAAAAATTAGGGTCAAGAGAGTGCATAGTAATAAACAATTTGTCAGAAATATTGTACTTACGGAGCTGTTGACAATGGGATGGTAATATATCCTAAATTTAGGTATTCAATTTTTACACCAAACTCCACTTATTTACATAAAAGTAAGACGCGTTTCAGGACGATCTCTCCCGTCTTCAGTTGCTCACCGAATCGCCGTTACCGGAAACGATGGCTAGACACCCGGATGTTTCGTGGTGGCCTCTGTTGGTTGAAGTAGGAAATTGTCGAGTTCATCCATAGGAGGAAATTCAAAATTGATAAGGTTTCTCTATTTTTTAATATAAAAAATTTTATATTAAAAAATAAAGAAAACCTAATGAATTTCAAGTTTCCTCCTATGGAAAATCTAATGAATTTCCAGTTCCCTCCTATGGATGAACTCAGCAATTTCCTACTTCAACCAACAGAGGCCACCACAGAAACATCCCATTGTCCAGCCATCATTTTGAGTAACGGCGGCTCAGTGAGCAACTAAAGATGGGAGAGATTCTCCCGAAACACGTCTTACTTTTATGTAAGTAAGTGGAGTTTAATGTAAAAATGAATACCTAAGTTTAGGATAAATGTGTCAGAATATTGTGCTTTTGTTATCGAGGATTTCACTCAGGGCACACGTTGGAACACTAGATCTGTGCAATCCATCCCTTTGTGACTTACCATAAAGAGAATGACACAAAATAGGAATTTTGTTGCTATTTTTATTTTTAAAACATTATACAAATGCTATCTACTTTTTAAAAACAAAAGACTACTTTAATAAAACAGAACTTGGATAATGTGAGAGGTGTAATAGATTATTTTACATAAACAAGGAATGCAAAATATGCAATAACAGATGTAAGGGTTTTTAGAAGTGTAGAAATGTCTACAGAGCGCAAATTACTTATGTATGATAATAGAATTAGGAGATCAAGAGGACAAATAGAGAAAGAATTTGAACAAATCAAAATAGCAGCCTTAGAAGATAAGCAGAAAGGAACAAGTTTGAAGAAACAGTTAGAAGATTAGATCAGGAGCACATTAATTCCAATGAAGAGAGAAATTTGGAAAATAAATGGAAAATACCAAAGGAAGTATTAAGTCAGCAGAGGAAGCATGTGCTACCCAAAAAAAACAAAAAAAAAAAAAACAAAAAAAAAATGTTGGAATGAAACAGTAAAAATTAAAATACAGGAAAAGAAGCAAGTGTGGAAAAGTTACATAGCAAGCAAAAATGAGGAAAATTATGAAATGTACCACAGGAAGCAGTTCAGGAAGCAAAAATGGATAAATGGGAAACATTTGGAAAGGGTTTAGAAGAGGAAATTCAAAATAAGAGTAGGGAATTTTGGCAAATAGTCAAGATACTATCTGTAAGGGGAATAAGAATAATAAAGTAAAAGCAGAATTGGATGATACATTGGGGATATGGGGGGCTTATTATAAAACTGTTTTTGGGGTTAGTGAGGAGAAAGTACACTTAGGGAATGGAGGAAAAGGAAAAGAAGGAACATACAATATGGAAGAACTGTGACTACTTCGCAAATTCACAGAATATTCCAGTAATTAAACTAAACCAATAATGCATGTATGTGCTAATGACATGACATGACATGGAAAGGCCAAAAATCTCTTTAAATTAAAATACAAATTTTAAGTTACATATATCTAATAAATAACACACAAAATTAATCTGAGTAAAATAATCTTGATAACTTGCTACAAAATTTTAAAATTAGCTAATTTTAAATTAAATTCACATTATGCTAAATGCAATCAATAGTTATAATGGAAATTTTGTTTCATGTAGAATAAATACTATTATTGTTATTTCAAAAATAATTTAATGAGTTTAAAGCAGTGATGAAATAAATATGCCGTAACTACTCTTTAAAATAAAGTTCATTTTTCAATTTTTCTCATATCAATGTTTACATTTTTTTCTTGAATTGTGTTGATGTATTTCTTTGTTAGTTATGTAAGCTATGTGCATTTCTTTTTTGCTTATGCTTGATCCTGGGGAAGAGTTGGTGCAATGAGTCAAGCATAACCATAAGCAATCAAGAAACTCTTCTGGCTATGGAAGTTAGAAACCTCCCTTAGTCATTTGTGTAATGAGTCTTTAACATCTGGCATATTTCTTGAAAGGCAAAAATATTCGGTAATTGAGCCTCTATTCAAAATGGGAGAAAAAGTATATGTCTCTAATTATAGATCTATAGCATTTCACCTACATTTTCTAAGGTGTTTGAGAAAGTAATGTACAATAGGCTTTACCATTATCTTGACAGTAACAATATTTCAGTTAATGATCAGTTTAGTTTTAGAAAAGGAATTTCAATGGAAAATGCAATCTTTAAACTCACTGTTAAAATTTTAACATTCAGTGAAAGAGAACATGTAGGAGAAATAATTTATGATTTAGCAAAGGCTTTTGACTGTGTCAATCATGAAATTCTGCTGGATAAATTACCTTTCTAAGAAATAAAAACCAATATTTAAAATGGTTTATATCCTACCTGGACAATAGGAAACAAAAAGCAGTAATAAGGCCAGCAGCACACCAGAACACACCAAGTCATTCCACAGACATCATCAATCTTGCAACATGATGCAATGAAAAGCAATGCAAATATGATATTTGCCGCAAACCGATTTGTGTCATGAACATATTGCAGACACGATTCACGAGATTCAGTATGCTGCATTCTGTGCATCAAGAAACTATCATTCTCAAGAAATTTACTTACCAATTCCACAAAATACTAAGGGAGTTTGGTATTACTTTGTCCCCATTGAACAAATTCAACCTAAATAATGTGCTCAACTCTGGTAGTATTGATAGAATACCTGATTACAAGCCATGAATCTGTAAAATCAACTGTTCGGAATGCAACAAAGTGTATGTTGGCAAAACAAAAAGCAGCATTGGAATCAGCTAAAGGAACACTGGAGAAACACCAGGTATAATCAGATAGATAAATCAGCGGTTGCACATCACTTTTGGAGAGGTAAACATGATATAGAAATGTAAGTCAAATTACTAAAATTCATTTGGAGCTGGGAATATGGGAAAAAACTGTTATAAAAATATGAAAAACGTTATGAACTTCAAGAATCTAACAGAAGACAAATTAATCCAAAAGTTCATAAAATGTCCACCAGAGCTATACTAAGTCCATCCAACCGTCAAAGAATTCGGTAGTCGACTCACAGCTGATGATGCGGGCAAATGTCTGTTCTATGGTAAGTGGAGCATTAGAGTGTTAAATCAACTCACTAGCTATATAACAAAACATTAACATTGCTATAAGAACTATTTTAATTACAGTTGACATGAAAGCTGAAGCCATATGATATTTATTTTTAATTCTTTCATTCAAACATAAACAGTTTTTCTCTCTCCCCAAAGTAAAATTTTGAGTCTAATATGCTTTGGAAAGTACCAGCTATTTACTATCCCACTAATTTTTGTGTTTGCAGAATGTGAAACCATCACTAATGTATTTGGTCAGGAATCATTTATGAACCTGGAGATAACAAAGAATTATCACTCAGAGATTCTGCAACTCTTCCAAAGGCCACAGCCGCTGCACCAAAGAAAAAGTTCTCTACTGTACCTTTTGCCAGAAACCGAGTGATTGAAAAAGATTCACTACAATCAAAGCTGCAGTGAATCCAAAAGCAACTGGAAGAAAGATGGGGCTCTTCCAACTTACGATGAAGGAGGAGAGCTATCTTACTCAAGTTGGAACATATTCAAGCAGAGGAGAGATGGAAAGAAGAAGCTTTTGATACACAGAAGAGAACACAACAAGAAGCTGTTGGTTGAAACAGAGGAGAGAAGGAAGCAAATGCTTTTGAAGCAGAGGAAAGATGGAAAGAACACCTCCATCAGCTTGAACTTATTATTTTGCAAAAAAATTGCAGTTTTTCAGTTTTTTTTTTTTTTGTAAACATGTAGATTTTTTGCAGGCAATTTGCATGCATTGCACATTTACTTCCAAGTTTTTCTTTTCCTGCTTGTGATATCACATTAATGCTTTTAATCTATAAATATTATTATTATTATTATTATTATTATTATTATTATTATTATTATTATTATGTTATAAACTGATCAAAAAAGCTTTTCTTCTGATGACCACTGTGACAAGTTTAATGAAACTGGTTTGCTTTCAGTGACAAAAAACATTCTTTACTTTAAAAACTGATTTTCTACAATACAATCTCATATAACATGAAAGAAAATATAGCATTATTTAAACAAAAAATATGAATTCTTAATTTGATTGAAAATGGAGTTAAGAAGCCAAGCATATGCTCTGTATTTGCAAAATGGCACATGAGTGCTATAAATACCAGCATAAAGATTAGCAATTCAGTTTTACAAAGAAAACAATGTAGAATTTCTTTTTTAAATATAGATTATGGTAACCCTATAGTCACAAGTTCTTCCTAAAGCACAAGTGAGGCATAATAGGACATATATGAGTGAGTCATGCTTAAAGGAACAATATACTACAAAATGGATTACAGCAGCAAATTTCAAAATTAAAATGTCCAAATTGTTCTAATGATGAGGTGGAGTAAAATCTGTTTTTGCTAGCGATAGAAAATATACCAAACTTATTGTGTCAACTGGTTTGGGAACAGTGATACATAATGTTCTCACCCAACAATTATCACTCATTATAAATATTAATATTTTAAAATAATATTACCACACATCTGCACTGGTATTCAGTAAAATTTAATTAAAATTACTCAAATACATAAAGATGAAATGGATTAAAGTAAATGAATTAGAGCTAGGCATTTAAACATTTCTTTACAAGCTACAGCATGGTTTTTGAATAAAATAATGAGAAAATTCCAAAAACCTTTTTTTGGTGTCATTTACTTCCTTGCTAAAAAGTATTAAAAATTAAGTTTGCACTATCTAATCAGTTTGTGGTATCTTTGCAGTACTGCTCTAAATTATGTAAAGTTATTTCAATACTGCAATAAGAGTGTGCAAGGAAATAAAATACAGTAACAATAAATGAAATGTAACCAGATATTAAACATTTCTTTATAGATCAAAATGGTATAGTTTTCTGATAAAATAATGGAAAAATTCTCAAAATTGTTTTCATGTTACTTCTTGCTAACTCTACCTAACTCAAACTGCTAAGTTTGCACTATCTGTGCGATATCTTTGCAGTACGGTTCATATATTATGTATTTATTTCAATACTAAAATAAAAACCTTAATTTTGAATATGCAGGAAAATCAAATGGAACCTAAACATTTCTTTATAGGTCATAATGGCATGGTTTTCAACATCAAATAATAAGAAAATTCTCTCAAAAATGTTTTCATGGTGTCACTACTTGATGTTATATGCTAAACTGCTAGGTTTGTACTATTTGAATCAGTTTGTGATAGCTATGCAACATCATTTACAAAATGTGTAAATGTATATCAACACTATAATAAAATACTTAATATGGAGTACTAAACTATATGATTACCAAAGATTCTTATTGCCCTAATTTGAAAAATGCCCCTCTCTAAATTGTTTACAAATAATATTTCCATGTTCTGGATACATAGAACACAAGAACAATCTGCCTCTTCAGGAATATCTTGGCACATTACTCCAATGTTGTGAAGAAGAACTGCACAAGACACAATGATGGCCTGAGTAGTTCTCATCTTTGTTAGCAATTTTCTACGAAGGCATTGAAATCTTTGCTTTAGTACCCCATTAACACTCTCAATAATGTTTCTGGTTCTTCTCTCTCTCCCATCTTCAGTTGACCAGATTCTCCTGAAATGCGTCTTACTTTTGTGTAAGTGAATGGAGTTTAGTGTAAAAAATGAATACCTAAGCTTAGGTTATATTGCCACTCCATTGTCAACAGCTTCGTAAGTACAATATTTATTACATTTGTTATTTCAAAAACAAATTCATTCAAATAAGTGTACTTACGAAGCTGTTGACAATGGAGTGGTATATATATAAACAATGTATACAGTTTTGTTTTTTCACACTAACTCCATTCACTTACATAAATTTGGAACATATGTTTCGGGAGCGATCCCTCCCATCTTCAGCCTGTTGACAAACTGTTGTTAAATGTGGCGGTTGGGTCTCTTGATGTTCTTGTGGCGGCATCTGTTGGTTCTATTAGGAATTTGCTGAGTTCATCCAATGGAGGGATATCGAAATTCATCAAATTATCCTTATTTTTTGTAATGAAAATGTTTTCCCAAGTGGAAAGTTCTATTGCATTATGAAGTTGTTTAAATAGTTTTATCTCTGATTTAATTTCATGATTTTTATTCCAAAAGTGCGCTGCTATTGCTGATTTATCAATTTGTTTTAAGCGAATATTTCTGAAGTGTTCTTTTTTCCGGATTCCCAAATTCCTCTTCGTTTTTCCAATGTATTTTTTGTCGCACTCTGCACATTCTATTTCGTAAATACCTGACTTTTGTTCTGTTGGCATGTAGTCCTTTACTCTGCAACCTAATAAGTTCTTTATATTAAAATTGTTCTTTGGGGCTAACATAATTCCTTGTTCTTTGAATATCTTTTTGAACTTATTGTGATAAATTGGGTGGTATGTGAAACTTTTGAATTTGTACCTTTCTTTGGCACTTTTAAGAGTGGAAACATCTCTTATTGCCTTTTGTTTTTTGGTTTTATTGATGATTTTTATTACTGTTTTTTTGTTGTATCCATTAGTTTCTCCTATCTTTATGATTTGTTGGTATTCCAATTTGTACTCTGTTTCTGTGAGTGGAATGTTAACTAATCTGTGTGCTAAACTATAAAACACTGCATATTTATGTGGAATGGGGTTAAAACTGTCATTTTTTATGTAATTTTCAGTGTGAGTATTCTTTCTATGAATTCCAAATGTAAGATAGTTTTTATTTCTTATGATTTTTACATCTAGGAAGGGGAGATATCCCCTTCTTTCTTCCTCTATGGTGAAATTTATAGATTTGTGCTGCAAATTCAGAAGTTTTAGTGCATCCATTGTATGTTTTTTCAGAATTATTGCAAATATGTCATCCACATACCTATACCATGTTTTGAAGATTAGAGGGAAGGCTTTGGTGATATGCATTTCAAACGAACTCATAAAAAAATCTGCTAGAAATGGAGATAACGGGTTTCCCATAGCTAGTTCCGAGACTTGTTGTTTTATTGAAAATGAAATAATTTTGTTCAATGCAAATGTTCGTAAGTTTTATCAAGTCTTCAATTTCTTGTGTCTGTAGATCTAAGGATTTTTTCTTTAACATTAGCATAAGTGTATCTTTTGGTATGCTTGGGAATAAGGCTTCTACATCAAACGATACCATTATATTTTCTGCTGTAATTTTGTAATTTTGTATTTTTTCTACCAAATCTTGTGAATTTTTGACACTCAAACTTTGGTATTTTTTCAAGGATTTGAAAATGTCGGTTAATTTTTTTGCTAACAAGTATGTTGGTGAATTGATATTATTGATTATAGGTCTCATGCTGTTGTCTTTTTTGTGTAATTTAGGAAGTGCATACATTCTAGGTAAAACTGGGTTGCTATGTGTGAGTTTTCGTTTTTTGGTAGTGGACAGTATTTTTATTTCATCTAATGTTTTATTCAAGTTTTTAGTGCAGGTTTTTAGTGGATTCTCTGTAATTGGTTTATAATCTTGACCTTTTAACATGGTTTCTATCCTGTTTATGTAGTCTTCTTGGTTCAATATGGCGATTTTATTGCCTTTATCTGTTTTTGTGAATACTACCGGTTTTTCTTTTAGTTGTTTTATTATGTTTATGTTATTGTTGAATTTACTTTGGTTTTTTATTTTCTCTAAGGTTTTTGTACATTTCAATTTGATAAACGATTTTTCATTTTCTTTCAGTTCATTGGTGGCTATATTAATCATAAGAAATAAAAACTATCTTACATTTGGAATTCATAGAAAGGATACTTACACAGAAAATTACATAAAAATGACAGTTTTAACCTCATTCCACATAAATATGCAGTGTTTTATAGTTTAGCACACAGATTAGTTAACATTCCACTCACAGAAACAGAGTACAAATTGGAATACCAACAAATCATAAAGATAGGAGAAACTAATGGATACAACAAAAAAACAGTAATAAAAATCATCAATAAAACCAAAAAACAAAAGGCAATAAGAGATGTTTCCACTCTTAAAAGTGCCAAAGAAAGGTACAAATTCAAAAGTTTCACATACCACCCAATTTATCACAATAAGTTCAAAAAGATATTCAAAGAACAAGGAATTATGTTAGCCCCAAAAAAACAATTTTAATATAAAGAACTTATTAGGTTGCAGAGTAAAGGACTACATGCCAACAGAACAAAAGTCAGGTATTTACGAAATAGAATGTGCAGAGTGCGACAAAAAATACATTGGAAAAACGAAGAGGAATTTGGGAATCCGGAAAAAAGAACACTTCAGAAATATTCGCTTAAAACAAATTGATAAATCAGCAATAGCAGCGCACTTTTGGAATAAAAATCATGAAATTAAATCAGAGATAAAACTATTTAAACAACTTCATAATGCAATAGAACTTTCCACTTGGGAAAACATTTTCATACAAAAAATAAGGATAATTTGATGAATTTCGATATCCCTACATTGGATGAACTCAGCTAATTCCTAATAGAACCAACAGATGCCGCCACAAGAACATCAAGAGACCCAACCGCCACATTTAACAACAGTTTGTCAACAGGCTGAAGATGGGAGGGATCGCTCCCGAAACATATGTTCCAAATTTATGTTAAGTGAATGGAGTTAGTGTGAAAAAAACTGTATACATTGTTTATAAACAAATTCATTGTTTAAAATTCCATTATCCTGATTTCATTTTGAAACATTAAGCAGAAACAGATATTTCACAGGCCTTTTAATTTTCAAAAAGACTGTAAAGGACTTATTTTCTGTAAATAATTTCCAAAAAATAACATTTTTATTTCATTTAATTTAATATCTTGTAGTATTTATTTAAATCCAGTTTCTTCTAGTTTAATATATCAACAAATATAATAATCACTATATTTCTTTCTCTCTTCTTTCACTAAGTCATTTTGTACAGGCATTAAACTTTTCAGATGACTTGCCATCATTTACTTTAATTACATTAACATGCTATGGAAAATTTTTTCTAACTATATCTACCTTCTTTCTGCAAAAGTTCTAACATGACTGATACAAAATAGGTTAAAACAAATATGGCAAGGGGGATACCCAATGTCACCCAACAGAATGCCTTGAATCCTGCCATTATCAAATTTTTGTTTGACAGCAGAGTTATAGAAAATTTTGCTGTCATGGGTGGAGCCAGGCCATCTACTAACTATGTTGAATTTCCATGTTTGAGCTACAAATAAGCTGTACATTTAGGAATATCCAAAATTTTCTGTTCCTATAGAGCTCAGCAAATTGTCCCTCAGGGTTTTGGACAGGGACATGGGTGAGTTAATCACTCCATAGCTCCAAAAAAGTGGCCCATCTGATAAAACGAGCCTTGTAGTCCTAAATTTGCCTTTCTGTAGCAAGAATTTCATAAAATACGCAATACTGCTGGCAATGCCAACAGAAATTTTTCTCAAAATTCTTGATACCTTTGGATGACAGATGCTTCTTAAATCTCCAAGAAGAAACTAAAATAAATATATATTTTTAAAATTTGACATTTGTAAATACATAATTTTATGTTTTTATATTTATATGTATAATTCACAATTATAAAACACATCCCAAATATTAATGTGCATCTAATTTTGAACAGAATTTACCAATGAAATTCTTTTCTCTTTCATGCTAATGTGATAAAAAAGCTTTCTCTTAACATAATCTCAAAAATGGGCAACTGTTTTTATTAATCTCCAGCATAATAAACTAACAAAACAAAGCCTATATGAGGGTCTAAATTAGCTGAAATTATTCAGAAAATAATCTTAACAATAGCTGCAAATGATACCATTAGTATAAATGTAACCTTATAAGTAGCACTTAGAAAATCCCCAGTAGCATAGAATCTTAAATGACCAGAATCTGTAAAAGTGGTTGGACTGGTAGTATTCCATTTACAAAACTGTTTTTTGAAAATCTATATTGTCTACAAAACTGCTGGTTTTTATATAACTCAAGTGGATTTTCACAGTATCTTATACATCTTCTAGGCAATATTAGTTCGTCTTCAGCTTCATGTGCCACAAAATCAAGAAAATTTATTAAGTCAAGGTCCCGAATAACAGCCATTTCTTCATCTGTTAAAACTGAGTGCGATCCCAGACACCACCATGTTAGTCTTGGGAGAAACTCGATTCAGACTAAAGTTAGACTTGCCTCAGTCTCAGAAAAGCAACTGTGAATATGAAATCACACTGAATCTCAAGTTAGACTCATCTCGCACTCAGCTCATGCCACTATGAATATGGGCCTAAAATTAGTGTATTACGCTTATTTCAGTTAAAAGTGAGCGTGTCTTCCTATTAAAGAAAAAGTTAATGAATAATTGCTGATGCAAATAGCAGACGTTCATGCAGACATCTAACCAATTTGAAATTTTAACTCTTCCATATGAATATATATTATCTCTCTTGAACTTTTATATAATAAATAAAGAAATTTTTTTTCAAAATCAAAATATACATAATATGAATACTAGATAAAAAGCAAATCTACATAGACTGGTTTCAACACCTTCCTGCCATCAACAAGGAGTTTATTCTGAATCATTTTAGTACAAAACTGCTCTTTCCTCTAGACTAAAAGCTTTAATAAACAATAATAAACACTTCAAATTGGCTCTTAGTTAATATCCATGTAAAAAGGCCTATTATTCTTTAAAGGAATATATGAGTGACAATATATTATGCTGATTAAATAATTTTATATCAATATATATGGAAACTGTATTACTGTTACATTTGTGTGACTGAGCGATTTGTCTTTATCTGCTTCTGTGGTTTTGCTGTTTTGAATAGATTGTTCTAAGTATTACTTTTTCATTTTTATTTTAACAGTTTATGCAGAAGTACACAAAATTTTTTTGTAAATGTAGAATGTGTGCTGTGGTAATTGTAAATGACAAATCCTATGTTCATAAGTCTCTGTGACTGTTTGGCAAATTCAAGTAATGCTCCAGAAACTAAAATAAATATCAAGGGCTCAGTTCATATAAATGGTTACATTTAATTAATAGCATACCATAAATTTCGGTGGTTTAATATCAATAGTAATAAGAATTGTAAAAATGTGATTTCACCTTTGTAATACTTCATAGTTTGCAAGAATTCTAATGTTGTTCCCCTTAATTTTGAAAATTACAGTAATTCACTATAAGAATTTATTTTCAAGTGATTTTAAAGGGGAAAAAATCTAGTTAAGTAATATATTACAAATCAGTATTTCTTTTGTTAGTTGGCTTAGAATTTGTTGGGCTAATACCAAAAAGTAAGCTACAATGTATTTCATTAATTAATAAGGTCTTTGGATTTTATATATTTTTTCAAATTTACTCTACGAGGTGTGAAATTCGCTTAGTTTATGCACCTGCTGAATGATGAACTTTTTAGGAGGATTGTGGATGGCATACTAGTTTTTAACCAAATCTCCTAATACTATTTTTATTATCTCTCCTATTATTCTAGGTAAGTTTTTACACTTTAATTTCTCCTGTGTACCTCCAGAGAAGTTTCCCCATTTAACGTAACCATTTCTAAAATAGGGTAAAATAAGAAACATGACATTATTCCCATTTAAACCATTTAGTTAAGCCGCCAGTACATGATTAAAACGGTATATTTGTCAACATGGACACGTTCTTACCCTGGGTGCTCCTAACTTGAATTTGTGCTGACATTTTTAATTTGATTTTCCTTGACAAAACAATTAAGTTAATGAATTTTCTTTGAATATTACTATTTCTGGTACTTATTTTAAAGTTTAACTATATTGAAATAGAGCTGGGGCATCTCTTAATTGTTATCTGTAGTGTTAACTATAAATGCTACGAGAAAAATATAGCATTGCACACTTACAATTATCGGTAAACACAATCTTATTTTCTTTGCCACATGCTGCTTGACTCCTTCAGTACCAAAAACCTGTATGCAAAGTGTGTCTTCCTTGGCACATAATCTACACACCAAATTAAGGTCCATTTTAAACTAATTCAAACCTTCCTGTCGTTTAATGTGTAAAACACTGTCTTTGCAGGTTAATACAATGACGCCCATAAAAGAAGTATGAACTGTTTTTTGAATTACTAAGATTCAAGGTAGCCAACTAACGAACTTAGAAGGTCGCTATGGGTCTGGCCATCGCGAGTATAATGAAGTATTAGTTACGTAATTTATATTTGCCTTCCCATTCGATTGAACAGGCGTGTATGTGCCCCAACATGGGCTAGTTGCCTCTCTCACCGCATAAGAGCTGTCTCCCTGGTACTCTCGTATAGAAATGAGTTTATAATAGAATATCATAGGGTGCTGGTAGCCCTGTGGAGGAGTAGGTCACATGCCAGGATTTGAGCTCCAACTTTATTGAATATTTATTCTGTCATATCTATTTATCTTTCAAATATTGAATAGAACGTAGCTTAAGTATCTTTCTTATATATTATACTGAATTATTATTAGTGTTTATATATCGGTTTTGCAAAACAACGATATTGTACACGACCGTTAAAATTAGCTGATTGTGCGCCATATTGGTTTGAATTGTGTAACTAGTATAGATTCTATTTTTCCTTTCTGTCTCTTTTTCATCCACGTTAAGTATAGTTAAACCCGTGGCTAACGATTTGTTAGTCTCGAGTTAAATCAGATTTATAGATGGTGTGAAATAATACCTTGAATTTTGTGCTGTGTGTGTTAAGTGTAGCTCACGTAACGTAGCTTTGTGTGACGTGTGAAGTGTAAATTTAGCCTACATACGGGAGTTTTGTGTTGCGTGTGGTTGTTAAGTGTAACTTAAGTAGTGTAATCAAGTGTTGTGTCCGAGTTTTGAGTGCAAAACGGTGTATGTAAAGTGTAGCTCACGTGACGTAGTTTTGTAAAGCGTGTGAAGGGTAAGTTTAGCCTACGTACGGGAGATTTGTATTGCTTGTGGTTGTTAAGTGTAACTTACGTAGTTTAATTTAGTGTTGTGTCCGATTTTGAGTGCAAAGCGTGATAATGAGTGCTAAAGAGTGTGATTTGAGCGGGAACTGTGGTGCGTGTCGTAGGAAGGTGAGTTCAGGCGTGTTTTGTGATGGGTGTCAGTTATGGTTTCATTGGACTTGTGCTAAAACTAACAGTGATATGGTTGCTACTTCTGACCAGTGGCATTGTGAACTTTGTAAATATAAAGTCCTAGTTGTGAAGCAAGAGGAAACTATTCTCCAACTGCGAGAGGAACTGGCACTTGCAAAGATGCAGATTGAGAGCTATTGCTCACCAATTAAAGTAAATAGTAAATCACCTGAATTCAAGGTTGTGCCAAGGAACACTCGCAAGAGGAGGAGAGTATTCTCTGCTGATGATGCTACCACTATTCCTCTGGTGAACAGATTCAATGTACTTGGGACATTGGAAGCTCACCATAGCACAAGTCCTCCTCCAGTAGAAGATGCTAAGCCCAAGGGGGAGAGCAAGATTTTGTTACTAGGTAGTAGTCATGTGAGGGGCATGGCATCCCTACCGAAGGAATACTTGGGTAGCGATTATGATGTTGTGAGCATTTTTAAGCCAAGTGCTGGACTCGCTGATGTCACTAAAGACTTGGGAAAACTAACTGCTGATTTCAGTAAGAAGGATCATGTCGTGATTGTTGGTGGTGCAGGTAATAGCCTTGATGTAGATAATACCTATCAGATTGAGCAAGATCTTGGTGACAGCGCCAAAAGCAGGCATACCAATGTGCAGTTTCTAGGACTGTTAGATAGGCATGATAGGCCTCAGCTTCATAGGAGGGTGCGTAGTATGAATCTGAGGCTTGAGCATGCATTAATGACTCCCAGAAACTCCCACATTTGTATGATTGATGTAAATCACCTAGGTAGAGATAATTTTACTGTACATGGCCTGCACTTGAATTCTAGAGGCAAAAAGCAGCTTTCGTGCCTTATTGCTGACAGAATCAAGGGTAAGATTCCTGTTGTTATAAATAGTTCAAGGTCCCGTTTTTTAGTATAAAGACACCTGGTCCAGGCCAGAAATTCATCAAGTCAAACTTAATAATAGTTAATGTTAAATCAAATGACAATCATATCAATGATCATGATAGCACAGAAAATAAAGTAAAATTGAAGAGTATTCAACAAGCAATAAAAAATCTCTGTATATTTCATCAAAATATTAGAGGACTTAGAAGCAAAACAGATGAATTATTAAACAGCTTAACTAGTGACAATATAAAACCACATATTTTCTGCCTATCTGAACATCATTTGAAACAACAGGAATTATCACAATTGTCATTACATGGTTATTGTTTGGGAGCAGGAGCTTCAAGAAAAAAACTAAATAACGAAGGAGTTTGCATTTATGTCAGGCAGGATGTACCATATAAAACATTAGACATATCAAAATTTAATTCAGAACAGGACATTGAATTATGCACAATCCAATTAGATAGCAACAATACAAAAATAATTATAAATGCTATTTATCGCTCGCCATTAGGAAACTTTGAAACCTTCTTAATAAAGCTTGAAGATACCTTAAACTTTTATTTAAGCCTAAACATGAAATACTTATATATGGAGACATAAACATTCATTACTTAATGCCAAGTGTAAGAATGAATCGACTGAATTCCCTTCTAACTGCATATAATATGGTTCTTACAATTAACTTTCCCACCAGGACTGATAAAAACTCTAGCACAGCAATAGATAATATATTTGTAAATTTAGACAAACTGTCATTAAAGTCTGTGTCTTCATTGATCAATGGTCTCTCTGACCATGATGCTCAAGTAATAATGAAAAAAAATTCTACAATAAAACTCAAAGAATGTTATAGATATATAAAATATAGAGATATTAATGATGCTAACCTCAATATAATGGTGAAGACTCTTCGACAACAATCATGGAATAGTGTTTACAGTGCAAATGATGTTAATAGTAAATTCAACAATTTTTTTTCATATTTTTAAATTGCATTTTGAAGCATATTTCCCACTAAAAATAAAAAAAAAGAAGTTATAATATGAGTAGGGAATGGTTAACCCAAGGAATTAAAAAATCTTGTCAACATAAAAGACAATTGTATAATGAGCAAAAGCTCAGTAAAGACCCTAAATTAAAAACACATTTAAAAAGTATTGTAAGATACTTCAAAAGTCATAAAAGCAGCGAAAGGCCTCCATTACCAAACACTTATCAATCAGTCAAAAAACAAAATAAAAACTACTTGGAATATAATAAAACAAGAAACAGGCAAAAATCTGCAACAAGACGATGCAATAATCTTAAATATTAACAATCAAGAGATACAATACCCTGCAGACGTAGCAAATGAGTTTAATGATTACTTTCTTAATGTAAAAAAAATTTAAATTTATATTCAGGTGATAAAAGAGATGCTTTAAAAATTTTACAATCATCAACTCCCCATCATAATAATGAATACAAGCCAGGTATCACTACCCCACTAGAAATTAGTAATATCATTAGGAAACTAAAATCAAAAAACTCTTCTGGCTATGATGAGATCAACAGCAAAGTCATAAAAGCCTGTGCAAAGGAAATAAGTACCCCCCTTAGTCACTTGTGTAATGAATCTTTAGCATTGGGTGTATTTCCCGAGAGGCTAAAATACTCAATAGTGAGGTCTCTGTACAAAAAGGGAGAAAAGATAAATGTCTCTAATTATAGACTATAGCTATTTCACCTACATTTTCTAAGGTGTTTGAGAAAGTAATGTACAATAGGCTTTACCATTGCCTTGAAAGTAACAATATTCTAGTTAGTAATCAGTTTGACTTTACGAAGGAATTTCAAAAGAAAATGCAATCTATAAACTCACTAATGAAAATTTAAATGCATTTAATGAAAGAGCACATGTAGGAGGAATATTTTGTGACTTAGCTAAGGCTTTTGACTGTGTCAATCATGAAATTCTGATAGATAAATTAACTTTCTATGGAATAAAAAACCAACATTTAAAATGGTTTATATCCTACCTTGACAAAAGGAAACAAAAATTAGTGATAAATTGTCCCTTCAAAAATAAAAACAATGCATCAGAGTGGGAAATGATTAACCACGGAGTACCTCCAGGATCTGTTCTGGGTCCTCTTCTTTTTCTAATATATATAAATGACCTTTCCTTATCTATCCAAGATGTAGGAAATGCTGTTCTATTTGCAGATGACACAAGCATATTGATAAATGGAAAGAGCCTTAATGATTGTACCATTAAACTAAATCTGGTTCTCAGTTCATTGTGTGTACGGTTCAAAGCAAACAAATTGTCTCTAAATCTAGATAAAACAAATGTTATGAAATTCATTACTCACAGATCTCCAGATCCACAATTACAGATAGGATATTATAACAGCGTACTTTCACAAACCAAATATATTAAATTCCTTGGTTTAATAATTGATAACCGTCTGAGCTGGAAAGATCACATTGATCTTATTACACCTAAACTAAGCAGTGCATGCTATGCAATATGTGCATTAGTAATGTTGGAGTCAATTAAGACTATAAAACTAGTTTATTATGCTTATTTCAACTCAATAATGAAGTACGGTCTAATATTTTGGGGAAATTCAGTTAAAAGTGAACGTGTCTTCCTGTTACAGAAAAAAGTCATACGAATAATCGCTGGCACACATAGTAGACATTCATGCAGAAACCTCTTTAGGAAATTTGAAATTTTAACTCTTCCTTGCGAATATATTTTATCGCTCATGAACCTTTATATAAGAAATAAACAAAAATTTGTTCAAAATCAAAATATACATGACAAGAATACTAGACAAAAAGCAAATCTACATCGCCCAATTTCAGCACTTTCATGCCATCAAAAAGGCGTTTATTATGAGTGCATTTTAGTATACAATGCTCTTCCCTCTAGCCTAAAAGCCTTAATAAACAATGACAATTCCTTTAAATCTGCTCTTAGAAAATACCTTCGTAAAAAGGCCTATTATTCTGTAAAGGAATATATGAGTGACAATATTATACTGCACAACATATCAATGTATATGTAAATATGTATTAATAAAAGTTGTATGATTGATTTGTCTGTTTTTGGTGTTGGTTGAGTTGTTCTTTTTTATTTTATTGTAATTATTTATGTAGATGTAAACAAATTTTTGTAAATACAGATTGAAAACTACTGTGATATTTGTATATGACAAGTTCAATGTTCGTAGGTCTCTGTGGCTGCTTCACGAACTCACTGAATGCTCCGAGAACTAAACTAAACCATCATGTGAAGTTTTCTACAGTACCAATGGAGTGTAATTATTTACTTTCTTTTATTTCCCTGACATTAGCGGTGTGTACGAGAGTAATTTTACCTCGCCTACAGGCTATGAAATGTCCTCCAATAATCTAAGGTCCAATTAATTTGCTTTAAATTTGTATTAGAAACATTAACTGTTTCTATTCCTTGTTATTGCAAGTGCCATTGTTAGAGGAGATAGTTAAAAGTTAATATTTGATTACATGTACTTCAAAATAGTTTATTTTCGTGTACCATTTTGTAAAAACAAGAGTATGCCAGGCAGAGGATTTCTTGTCACGAATTCCCCCTAAATGAACAATAAAGACAAAGATGGTTGAACGCTATCTATAGGAAGAATTTCTCCCCATTTTTAACTCAGGATCGCCAGTTCTATGGAATTTAAATATCTTGGATATTTATTATTGTTTTGGCCTAAAAGCAAGAGATTAAAGTCCAATGTCATTCCAAGTGTTTTCCTGAAGTACGAAGGTAAGTCCATACGTTTTCGGCATCGCCGATAATGACTATCACCTTCACAAAGCCCTTATCTGGTGTCATACCTTATCTGTTAAGTAAATAACTGCAGCTGTAACTTTCGCTCTGCTGTGCTCAGTTGTTCAGATATAGTTGCATAAAGAAGGGTATGTGTAGCATATTGTGACATGTTCAAACTGGAGAATCAAGCTGTTATTAAGTCCTCACAAAAGAAGGATTTACCCAAAAAATAAAATTAAACGCGATTGGACAGTGTATATGAGGAAGCATCCCCCTCATTTTCTACCGTAAAAGAATGGGCCAAACTTTTTCGAATTGGATGGGCCGAGAAAAAATTGAAGACGAAAAGCGTGCAGATTCGCCTTGGAGATGCTTCCACCTGAAAACATTGTTCTTATGGAAAAAGAAATTGTTAAAGACCGCAGACTCAAAGTTCAGAAATACCAGCAAGGGGGGGGGGGGGCCTTCAAAACAACAAACCTTCGAATTTTTATGAACATTTAAACATGAATAAGGTTTGTGCAAACATGTCAGGCATTTTTGGAGTTCGGCCATGGCAACGAGGGAGAAGTTCTGCAAACCATTGTTATACGAGATGAAACTATGGTCCTCTTCTATGATCCCCTGTCCAAAAGAGAATCAATGGAGTGGCGTAAATCGTAAGCACCGCCTCTAAAGGCCAAGCTCACTCAGTCAACCAACAAGATCACGGCCACAACTTTTGGGGCTGTGAAGGAATACTCTTCATTGACTTCACATTTCACACTTTTTAATTGAGTTCGAAGGTTCAAATTAAACAAAATATAGTTTAAAAAAGCACATACACAAAATTGAGTTCTAACATTGTAAGATTAAAAAAGCGAGTTGTAATAATTAAAAAAAAAAACTCAATGCACAGATTATTTGTGCTGCAAATAAAAATTCAAGTTGCCGCACTGAAAAGAAATTGTGTACCTCATCAATGTTCTGTATACAAAAGTGTCAAATGAATATAATGCACGAAGGAAACCGACTTATTTGTGCTAAAGGCAACAATATTTCATTTTATGTTCTGGTCTGTGTTGTTCATAAACATTGGAAAGTTTATAAACACAATATTCATGTTATGATACTTTTTTATGGATTAAAAGCAATTTAGATTATGTATCTGTTTCCAGGAATACTAGGCCTATAGCGAGTACAATTCTTATGACTATAAAAATATAAGGGAAACAACTATTATTTTAATGGGAAAAACACAACACCTAATAAATTACGTAACAAAATCCCCATGGAATAGTGAGATTGGATTTTGCTTGTCGTAATTTTCAATTTATTTGCCGGACGTTTCTTTAATTTTCCAAGGTCCTCTAATATTTTGCAAGTGCAAAAAGTTATATATATATATATATATATATATATATATATACACGCACACATGTGTGTGTGCATGTGTAAATGTGCCAGTGTGCTACCATTCCTTAATTTGGAAAATAGGTTTAATTTTAAGAAAAATAAATAGTTCGAACTCGGGTAAATTGAAAACAACCCATCTTCTAACGATCTTATACCAAGCTAAGTGATTTATTATTATTATTATTATTATTATTATTATTATTATTATTATTATTATTATTATTATTATTATTATTATTTTAGTGACTGATTATGCATTTTTTATTATTTTTAGTACGTATGCATTGTCATGGTCGTAAAAAATAACAAAATTATATTAGAATTCTCTAATTCTAATAAAAAATAACTGGTTATCATGCGGGCTCTTAGTATACGAATAATCGGTTTCGATAATTAATATTTCTGTTAGTATCTTGTGTAGTTATAAATATGAATTAAAACATTGTCGTTTTATTTACTAAGTAATTATTTGAATGTCAAAGAGTATCTTTAAATATGCAAATATTGTTCTTTATAATCACATACGTAAAGTTCTTTATGCTGTGAATCTGTCAGACTGCCAGCGTGACGTCATGCCAGAAACCTACCGGCGCTCCGCAGCCAGTCTCTCGTTTGCTATGTACCCTTGCATCATGTCGCCTCGTCCAAATCCAGCACACTAGCTCTCCCCGTTTTTATGAGAATATACTATCTGTTTTATGGAAGCTCTTCAAAATAAGTGGACGAACACAATTTACTTATGATGCAACAATAAATTATATATTATTCTTAGGATATTAACAAAATTTGTATATTTAATGTATATAAATTTGGGTTGTTAATTTGGTTTATTTACGGACGCTCTTTAACATCTCAGGTCACCAGCGTCCCATTCAATTCAGGGCGTGAAACGGCCGACAAATTATGCTCAGGGGCCTCTTCTTTCAGACTTGCGGTTCTTTTTCGTGCGACACGGACTCACGGCTTTACTTTGCTTCCGAAGGAAGCCATACTTAGGCTTTTTACGCCCGAAAAAACCCTATCGACCCTGGGCGGGTTTGAACCCGCGATGTTAGGTTTAGGAGGCAAGTGTGGTTACCACTACACTACCAGGACCAACGTAAATTTGGACATGTATGTATTGCAATTTGTAATTTCTTTGCATTAATTGTTGTTCACATCAGTAACATAATTGTTTTCAGGCACATATTTGACATTAGGCACTTTAGCAAGATAACTACCATAACTTTACGTAAAATTGAAAATCTCAAGTAGGCTGGTAAGTTGAATTTTTTCATAAATCAAAATAAGAACGTCTAATTTATTTATATTAATTAGTTTATTTGCTATTGTAAATAATTAACATTTACAGTAAATTTGAATCCATTTTTGCTACTGCTTTTTAAGAGATCTGTAAATGTGTTTACAACAATATTTGCACAAAAACGTTATTAAAACATGTCTGTCCACCATTTTCAAAGAACTTTTATCACATTCAGGCCCAATAACAACAGCATAATTCTGACACAAGAGTTTTGAGCGACACAATTCGCCTAGCATAAACCAGGGGAAAAAAATTAATGTAACTTTCAATATCTTTACTGTTATCACATCACTATTTTGTTCTACTATTACACTATTATGAAAGTTTGGTCTGTTTATTGTTTTTGTCGTGGAGCTTTTCTAACTGTTTTTCTACAACTTTATCAAAATCATCCAAAGGACGATAATAAACATGAACCACTTGTGCTCCTGCCAACATTGTTAACATAGATGACACAAAAAAACAAATATAGTTTTTCCAAGGCACACCAGCGGGCATTTTTCTCCTAGGATGAAGTTCTCCACTTCTCCAGTTCTAAGCGTTCTCGTGCCAGCTGCTCTGCTCGACTACGTTTATAAGTACGATAAAAGTTTATTTCTCCAACATGCCAATTTATCATTGAAAATTCCAAAGCTGCTCCAAGCACAAAGAATAGAGGAAGAAAACGGTAAATTCCAAAGTATTTTTTACCAGGCCATCTATCCAATAATCTCCGCAGTGTAATGCTATGCAGTTTCATAACCTGAACAAAGTGAACTGTATTGCAGACTTACAAATTCAAGTATTATTGAAGCAGAAATAAGACACCACGGAAATAGAGAAGCACTCTTCAACGTTAGGTGTTGACTGTAAATAGGTAGCAGCCATTCCTAAAATCAGTATGTCCAACTTTCGCCGATTACGCCTCAAGCTTAGCATTTTGTGCATTCCAAGCATCTGCTCCTCCGGAAGCCTTGGTCTTCCTAGCAATACCTCGGTCAGGTCTCATGATGCACCGCCAAAACGTATGTCCAAAAGCGTTTTCCGTATTATCCATGATTCTATGATGGCTAATTCGCTACTCAAAAATTAAAACTATTGTGTTGGCAACAGAGATACTAGCTCCGTTATCGAAATAGACCAAATTGGCTCTGTAAGCTTTCTAAGCGCAAACCTTCAAAGTTCAATTCAATGCCATTACTAACCTAAACAGAAGGTGTGACCATACGAGTAGTGTAAAGTTTTTGCCAAAATGTCTTTATAACCGCTATTATGATACTGTAACCATATTGGGGATACTGGCGCCAATACATTCATTTTGCTAATAACTTAACGATTTTTACTACAAAATGCCTTAGCTAAGGCATAAAATATTCCAAGAGGAAATTCCTTTCTATTTATGTCTGATAATATTTTAATGGTGAACTTAAAAGTGGCATATATAGCTCATATTCCCAGTCTTAAGTCAAAGGGCAACATGCAATGTGATTGTACAGCTTTTTCAATAACATTTGAAAATGCGAAGTGAAATAAGATGTATAAAATATTCCAAGAGGAAATTCCTTTCTATTTATGTCTGATAAAATTTTAATGGTGAACTTAAAAGTGGCATATATAGCTCATATTCCCAGTCTTAAGTCAAAGAGCAACATGCAATGTGATTGTACAGCTTTTTCAATAACATTTGAAAATGCGAAGTGAAATAAGATGTGTAACTGTAAATTCATTTTCAAATAAAGACCTAGTTACACCATGTTTCATCCCATCTAGAAATATCCTAGTCAAGAATGAATGATTGCACATGCTGCTTAGGTTTTAAGTTTTGTTCTTCATTCATCCAATCCACGCACCTTTTGCCCTGAAAGGACAAAATGATTTACTTAATTTCTAGTGGTGTTGCAAAATCTATTTTACATTTTTTTTGGTATATTTCATAGTCAACCTGCCTGCAGTGCCTCAATGGTAACAACAGACATTCAACACTACTTAAGAAAAAAAGTCGACCTATATTCAACATTGGTCTAACCACCCTATTCTCAGCTGCAGTAAGAAATAGGCTTTAAGTGCATTGATTATCACTATAACTGAAAGCTTTTGAGAGATTATGCATCCACACATGTGAATTACATGTTTTATGATCATCTTTTACAAAATGTCACATCCACATACTTGAATAGAGCTCCGTTTCATTTTTTTTTACCATGTTTTATTTTGGTATAAAAAATAGAGCTATTAAAATTATCTTCAACTTATATAGCTGGAGAGATAGGAGTAAGTTGATAATGTTCAACTGTCTACTATTAATACTCTGCATTTGTTAATGCAAAAAGATGTGCCAATTCATAAGTATTTGAATAGATTTATACATGCAGTGCGTAATATTTTACTTGGCAGATGAAGCCCTCTCCCTGCATTCGTCTCAAGCCATCTCTCCAGCTTCCAGCAGTACCTCCTACATATATCTTATTATTTCACTGAAATTATTCAATTAATTGTAAACCATAATTTTTCACCGATTAAATTTGAACATGCAGCTGCTGGTATTACCAGATAAGGCATAGCTTAGAAATGTTACCATATATTTCAATTTCATTTGCAATGAAAGAATGGCTAAGGGCAAAGTAAATAGTCCTGGATGTTTGTGAAGGAATATAATTGCTAAAGTATGAGAAATGAATAGATTTTGAACAAGTTTTGTAGCTAGTTATTGAATATAGGTATTATAAGTAAATGTCTTAATATATAATCCTAATCATTTTGCATCATTATTTTTATAACTACATTCCCTATATTTAACTTCAGTTATACACCAGGGTTCTTATAGCCAAAGCTGATTACTTTGCAGGATTTACACTTAAGTTTAGTACTCTGAAATATTCAACAGCCGAGTTTAAAACTGCCTTTGCATTTCTTTCTAAATCATCAAAATTTAAGTCACTAATGGTAACTGTAGAATCATCCAAGCGGTGTGAAGTTAGCAGTTAGTATTTTGTAGCTGATGTCGTGTATATGTAATATAAATAATATCGATCCAAGAATGAATCCTTGGGCACACCATTGATTATATTTTGTGTTTGGGATAGATTTTCACGTTATTTATTTTTAAATGCACCCGTTGTTTTCTACTTGTCATATATGATTTTATCAATCTATACCCTAATCCCGTAATTCTTAACATACATAATTTAGACATTAAATTTGTCCACTTCTACACAGTCAATAGCCTTTGTAAGATCCAGTAGCATGCCAATTGTATTTTTCCTAGAGTCAGTGCACTTTATTATACTTTTAATGCAGTCATTTATTGCACTTACAGTAAATCGTTACTTACAAATTCATTTTGTACTTTAGGTAATAAATTATATTTACTTAGATATTTTAATTCAATTACATAAGATGCATTCAAAAATTTTAGAGATTCGATAGTACAAATATTTCCAGATAGTTATGTACATCATTTTTATCACTTTATTTTTAAATAGTGTTTGTTATTCTTGCAATTTATAATTTATCTGGGAACACTTTTATCTGAAGAATAACAGTTAATTATTTATTATAAAGGATTTGCAGGCTTTTATTAGTGCCACTGGTAGGCTATCTATTTCTAAGCTATCATTTGATTACAATGGTTTAATTTTTGTATTATTTCAGTTCTATTAGTAGGATACTATTCCGTAAGTCATTAAAGAATGGAAGCAAGCATGATATACTGTTTTTAGGATGCTCTTATTTATAAAATGAATTAATGATCTGATTGCAAAACATGCCAGCTTAGTTTGGGGCAAAAAGTTAATTAATATGGTCTTTTCAATTGGTTGAATTCACGTGGATTAACCCATTCTGGGGAGGGGGAAAAAACTGGGGGGGACACACTGAGCAAAGAAGCCTGCAAATTAGTAAGAGGTACTATGTATTATCATAGACAATTGCCTGTACCAAGTTATACAGGCATTTGAGCTAGCGTTGCGCAGATATGAGAAGGAAGATTCAGCAAATCCAGGAAATGTTCGTGGATTAATAAACTTTCATTGGAGTTAGCACAGATGTGAAGCTATGGTTTTAAAGGGTCCTCAAAAGACATGCAAAACTATCTCTGGCAAAGTATGTTAAAGAGTGTCAGAGATAAAAGAAGAGATTAAAAAAGCGGACTAAGTGTCAGTCATTGTGACAAAAATATTAGATTATATCATTTCTTTCATAAATGGTCATTATGTTATCTTCTGCTTAATGGCAAGCCTGTAGAATTGTTGTGAACTTTCGTAAATCCAACCATTATAGCATGGGAACTCTTCCAGGTTATATCAAATAAGCTTTATCAGTGGAGGTGATAAAAACAAATTCATTTTGCAAAACCATGATGGAGCTAAAGTCATGAGCAGTGGTCAATGCTAGGGTTAATGTGGTAATTAAACAGGAGTATCTGCACATTTTGTTCAATTCTTTGCACATAAACTTAATCTAATAATGGTGCAAACTATGAGTCAAAATACTAAAATAAGAATATTTTTTGCAGATTTAAATGAGATACCAGAATTTTTTTTATAATTCACCACAATGAGTATACCTTCTGGATGAAGTTGCTGGTAGTAGATTTTCAAATATTTCAAATATACTTAAAAAGTGCAAAAATATGAGGTAAATCCAGAGAAATTCTACAATCATATCTACAAAACCACAAACAATGTACAGACATTCTCTATAAAAATGGACACTTCATAAATACAACTAAATCAAACTGTAAAATAGTTAAAGCTGGAATGGCTCAGGGATCTGTACTGAGCCCATTATTATTTCTGATATATGTAAATGATCTGCCTAATCTTGGCAAATGTAAAACTATATCATATGCTGACGATAAAACCCTGCTATTTTCGTGTAAATCTCTTACGGAATTAGAAGAAATTATAGCAGAACAATCAAATGCCATTTACAAATACTTATTAAGTAATAGTTTAATATCAAATGTGCACAAAACTAAAGCACTTAAGTTTCACTACTGCAACAATAGACATGAGAATCTAGACATAAATGTTATAATGGAATAGAACAATTAATCACATAAATTTCTTGGGAGTCATTGCTGATGATCAATTATCAATTAACTTTCAAATGCTATGTAGACTATATTTGTAACAAAGTGAGTTCACGTGTATATTTATTAAGGAAATTATCATAATATTTAAATTCAAACGGTGTAAAATGTGTATTATGGTTAAATATATCCATATTTTTTTTATGCAATTGAGGTCTGGGAATGTATATGTGGTGTAAATATGAATAAATTATTAATTCTGGAAAAAATGTATGACATGTATGTATAAGGTACACATGAGAGTATCATGTAGAAGTCTTTAAGGAGTATAAAATATTAACTATAATGTCATTATATATGTATAAGCTAGTTCTATTTGTTGTTAACAATGAACAAAACTAGATCCTAAACAAGAACTACCACAATTATAGCACTGAGACTCAAAATAATTGTCTAAATGTAAACACAAAGCTACTGAAAGACATCCACGAATTATTGGTAAAATTTTGTATAATAAGCTGCCACTAACAATTAAGAGCCACAGAAGGAACGAAAAACTTCCTGATAGATAAATGTATATCCTACATTAATGTGTTCAATTTGTTAACA
This sequence comes from Metallyticus violacea, assembly GCA_030762175.1. Classification (NCBI taxonomy): domain Eukaryota; kingdom Metazoa; phylum Arthropoda; class Insecta; order Mantodea; family Metallyticidae; genus Metallyticus; species Metallyticus violacea. The sequence goes on along the minus strand of CM060830.1, from coordinate 93,766,606 downwards.
CTAACTCCACTTAATGTTTAAAAACTAAGGACTAGTTTCGGGAGAGGTCCCTCCCATCATCGGTTACTGTTGACTGAATGCCGTTGTTCAAAACGGTGAATGGATACCTGTTCGTTCATTCAAAATTCCGCCACTGGATGAACTCAGCAAGTTTCTACTAAAACCACCAGATACCACCACAGGAATGAACAGGTATCTATCCACCGTTTCGAACAACGGCATTCAGTCAGCAGCCGATGATGGGAGGGACCTTTTTGGAAACTAGTCCTAAGTCTTTAAAAAGTAAGTGGAGTAGTACAAATTGAACACATTAATGTAGGATATATTACCACTCCATTGCCTACAGTTTCGTAAGTACAATTTTACTTAAAGATAAATGTATGTATAACACAAATGAGTTATATATATATATAAAATATAATTAAATGTAATTGTTCATAATATAAATGGAAATACTCCATTATTATGAGATAAACTTGCTTCTTGTTAAAAATGTTTTGTTTATCTACGTATTTTGTGATTATATTTTCTGATAATGATTGAAACTCAAGTGTAGAGCCAATGGTGTGAATAAAATAATAATAATAATAATAATAATAATTACTGCCACGGGTGGCCGAGGTCGTTAAGATGTGGACTTGTAAGCTGGAGGTCTGGGGTTGGAATCCCGTCAGGACCATCCTGCCTGACTGGGGTTTTTTCCAGGTTTTCCTCAGTCCTCATAACTGGCAAATGCTGGGGAGGCACCCTAAACTTAGGCCTGGAATACTTCCTTAAAAAATATCCTTTCCCAATATATCATTTCATCTCGTGTATAATCAGTGTCCACTGCTTGTGGTGCCTCAGTAGTAAAAATGGGCGTTAAACACTACTAAAAAAAAAATTATTACTGCTACTGCCATTTGTTCACTAACGGTTTTTGGAAAAGACAATGAGGATGCATCATCCCACACTGCTGAACAGACAGTAAATATCTGGTCATTTTAGGTATGAAATTAAAGACTCATCCACCCTAAAATCCTGATATAACATCATGCAACTTCTTCTTGTTCCTAGCAATCAAGAAGAAAATGCATGACTTTTCCTTTAACACCACTGAAGCTGCCATTAAGCTCTTCAGAGCTAGTGTCTGAAATGCCTCTAGAAATATCAAGCACTAGTACCAACAAATGGACATGTGCCTAAGATTTAAGGGGTATATTAAGAAAAGCAATAAAGCTGAAATCAGGAATAATTTGTTGCTATATATATATATATATGTTTGCCAACATTTTAAGTGTTACGCTCTTACATATTATGAAGACCTTGCTAGCTATTTCATGAAAGAGATTCAGTGCTTAGAGATAACTTGAATGCTCAAATATTTTTATTAATTAATTTAAGGGGTACATTAAGAAAAGCAATAAAGCTGAAATCAGGAATAATTTGTTGCTATATATATATCAGTTCGCCAAAATTTTAAGTGTTACGCTCTTACATATTGTGAAGACCTTGCTAGCTATTTCATGAAAGAAATTCAGTGCTTAGAGATAACTTGAATGCTCAAATATTTTTATTAGTCACAGCATAAAGATTAATTTTAGGTCGGAATATATTGAGCATGTGTACAGCAAGGATTTGAAAGAAAATCAGAATATTCAAATCTAAACTTCAAAGGTCTCAAACAGAAGTTTATGTTTGTGACTGTACAACATTAGCACATGAGCTAAATATCCATAGTTTGAGTACTGCACATGATCTTAAATTTCTCTTATCTGACCTTCACTGGAAATCCTTGACAATCACATGCTTTTTGTATTATTTGTATTTTGTATTACTTGTATTTTTTGTCAGTTTTTACATTTATGTTTATATTATGAACCCTTTCAATGTTTGTATTTCAAAACTCACTATTGTTGCATTATAATTAATCATTCAAAAATTAGATAAGTCAATATGAATCTGAATTGGTGGTATATATATCAGAATTTTAAAAAATGTTACTGTTTTATTCACATATTTATAACATTAGACTTTATACAGACAAAGAATGTTTAATAGTGAAGTTCACACATTATATAGAAAAGTAAGTTAGGAACCTATGGAATGAAATTACAGTTGCTGTACTGCTAATCAGAACTACTTTGCTCATCAGATTTATATTCATTACCAGACAGCATGGCTTCATCACTGTCAAAACTGAAACTGTTATGTGACTTTTCTGAGTTGCTATGACTCTCTGCATCTTCTTCGGTGAAGGGCACTGGAGCAATTTCAACGCCACATTTGTTTAGCATGTCCTTAACAATGTTCAGGTTGAAATCTCGCTGGTGCATGTTACCTGCATCATCATTGTGGTTGGCAGCCTTATAAAGAAGGTATGCATTGATCATTGCATATCCTACAACCAGCTCTAATCCATAACGCTGATACCATTTTAGTCCAGGGCGACCATCTTCATCCTCCTAAAAAAAGAAAAAAGTAAAAAAAAAAAAAAAGAATGTTGTATATGCAATTTTTCATGACTCTATAGTTCAAATTTGCTGGAACTGTGCATATATTTCCCATTCAGAAGATAATAAAACAGGCTTATATCACATTTGCTTGCAAAAAAAAATTTTTTTTAGTTTAATTTTCTTATCCAAATGCATATGGACATAATTAAGTGCATACCCATAAAAAATGCTGTGGCTAGCATGTAGCTAGTTAAGTTTTAAAGTCTTTCTTAAAATTTTTAAATTGTGTGTGTGTGTATGTATGTATATACAGTAATGGAACTGATTCTGGACACTTGAGAAATTCATTTAAAATCATATTGATTTAATATAAATTTATAACATAAATTTACCTCATAATTGAATACAAACTTTGATGAAAACCAGAAAAAACATGTTCTAATGTTCAGTGTTTGAGAAATTGACCAAATTAAATTACAATTTAAGATCAATAATTCAGCAAAACAACAGTTTTAAAAGGTAACTTTTTGGTATAAATAAATACTGGGTTAATGCAACAGTTTTTCTTAATGTTTTGTTAGGTATCCTTTCGATTTAATCTCTGTCTCAATTCTTCATGGCATGGAGTCCACCAAACATTGAAAATCTTCTGGTGTAATTATCCTAATTCACAAGAGAATGAAGACCTCTATTATCTTTCTTGTTGCTGGGATTCTGATGTGACACCAGAAATTTCAGCCTTCTCCACAAGTTCTGCGTCAGATTGAGATCAAGATCAAGAGAAGGTAGTAAAGTAACGCTATGGTTGCCGAACCATTTCTAATTGATTCTAGTAACGTGACACTTTGCATTGTCCTGCTGAAAGATGCATTGCTAAGTGTTACCTTCAAAAATTTGAGTTTAGTGGGCAGCAGCAGACTCTATGAAATCACTAGTAAAAGCCTGCAGTACCATAGTTGCAAATCCTTTAGGATCAATAATTAATTGTTGTTTTTCAGATAAAAGTGTTCCCAGATAAATTAGAAATTGCAAGAATAACAAATACTATTTAAAAATAAAGTGATAAAAATTATATTTCTTGGCATTCATGTTCCTCTAGCACTGCGATGCACCAGACACTATGTCTTGCCACACACCATGATACTGACAGGATGCTTCATAGTGGTAGTAGTGCACTCAGGCAACAAGACTTTATCTGGCCAATGACAAACAAACATTGCTTCCAAAGAGATTGATCTTAGACTTTAGTTTAGTCTTCCACTCCTTGTGTGCCTAAAACCTACTTTACACATTTCTGCCTTTGATTTTGACTCAGATAAGGCTTCTTTCTTGGGGTCCTTACTCACAAATTACTTTTGCAAAGAATTTGTCTGACCATTCATTCAGAAACTTACACTCCTGAAGTCTTCATGATGAAGAAAAAAATGTAGAAAAAAATGGCAGATACTATGAAAGGCTTGGGCAGTCAATTCTTGTTTTCTCCAGTTCTTGGAGAACCCAGCTTCTTCATACTGCTTGCAAACTTACCTCATACACAACTTTTTAGCATTTCCACCCAACTTGTTTGCTATTCTTAATAAGAATAACATTTTTCACAAAGGTAGTCTTACTTCTATTATTTGAAGGCCAATCGGAGCATTTTCATGTTAGGGATCATTGATTTTAATAATAACCTTTACATTTACTTTAACTTTACCAAAGTCAGCTGCTGACAACTACAACAATGATAACACCCTTCTACATTGATGCAACAATTGCATGTAAGCATTCTGCAATTGGTTGAAATTGAACATACAACAAATCTGCTGCACAAAGATGGAAAAAATACAGTTATTGAATAGAATACAAACAAGATATGCAACATAAGAATGTAATTTATTGAAAAATACCAGAATCTGCATCTCTCAGGTAATCCGAAAACAAATCAAAATTTTTTTAAAAGTGTCCAGAATTAATGCCTTTGCTATATGTAATATACAATAAAACAAAATTCATATTCCTGCCCCAATTGTACTTAGAACTGTAGTTTTTTTTGAAACTCAATAATATTTTGTAATCCTAAATGTTCAGTGGAAATTTATACTGTGAAAATTGTTAACACTAATATCAAAGACACAATTCTTTTTGTAACCATGCAGAAAAAAAATAGCATAGTGTTAAGTATGGTAAATAATATGGCATCTGACAAAGAGATATATTTGCTGCTTTTTCCTTTACATAGACATTCCTCTCCACAATTGTGTAACCATCTGCAAATGGATTTTTTGGAGGGTGAATCCCTTCTACATTGCATATGGAAGTGATGCTTGACAATAGCAATGGAATGACTTTGATTCTTTTTACCATTGGCCACCACTTTGCAAATGGTGACACCTAGTGATCAAAAGCATAACTACTGCTTGGTCGGTAGTACAAAAAACTTTGAGAGTTACTTTATCCTTCCATGCAACAATAACTGTATGCTTAATGCACTACATACAAAAAATTCACCAAATCCGAACAATAATTTTGAATAACCCTGTACAAACAGAAAAAAAAAAAGAAAAAACCTTTTGTTGAGAGCAAACTCATTTGTTATTGTGGTGAAATGAAGCTAAACTTGGTTCATAATTGTAGACTATCTTATTATATATGTGGGAGGCATTCTTTCCTTTTGACTAAATGCCCTTTTCTTATTGGTTGTGTTTATCTCCACAGTACTAGCAGTAATGTGTAAATCATTCATATACCAGATGGTTTAGGCTGTAGGTATAGGTACAAGTCATGTTTGCGATATATGCACCATTTCCTACAAATTGTGCAATAACACCTAATGCAAACCTTTAATGCACAATGAACTAGCTGAGGAGAAACAGCATGGCCTCCCTGATCATTTGACCTTAATCCTTGGATTTTCATGTTTGCCATTTAAAGACCCACTGACAATGCACAAACTTTGCAGGAGCATATTTACAAGGCATCAACAAATATGAGAGCAAGCATGTTTGCATGAGTATTTGAGGTAATCATTCTGAAGTAGCATATATCTGGAAGGTATCATACATTGCTTGGCTAGAAAGAAAACCTGTCAGCTTCATTTTCATATATATTTTTAATTAGATTTGTGGTTTGGCACAGAGGAACACTATTACCAGATAAGAACTACCCATTGTCCTTTGAGAGAATATGTTATCTTCTATTCAGTATTTTGTACATGAAAGTTGTGTGGGATCATTTTTTAAGATAGACAGATTTTAACTTTAGTCAATCATAAAATATTTTGTGAAAAAGAGGATTGACTCCAACAGTAATTAAAACTCTAGAAGAATCTGCTTCTTAATTTTGAATGATAAAAACGAGCACTGAACTGGTCAAAAATGGCCAGTAAAACCTTGAAGATGACCTCCCATATTGGGCAACTGTTCATAGCCACAAATGAACATTTTTTTTTTTGATTGATTGATTTATTTATGGACGGTCTTTAACAGCTCAGGTCATCAGCGTCCCATTCAACTCAGGGCGTGAAATGACCGACAAATTTTGCTCAGAGGGCTCTCTTTCAGGCTTGAGGTTCTTTTTCGTGCCGTAAATGTACGACACGGGACCCACGGCTTTACTTCCCTTCCAAAGGAAGCCATACTTAGGATTTTTATGCCCCGGAAAAATCCATCGGTCCTGGCCGGGTTCGAACCCGCGATCTTGGGTTTAGGAGGCAAGTATGGTAACCACTACACTACCAGGACCGACTGCAAATGAACAAACCAATTACAAAATGTACAATATTATGTTAGGAGATCACAGAGTGAAATTTTGCACAATTAGCAACATTACGGTTTCTTGAAAGGATGCATATTTAACACCTTAATAAAAGAAATAGACAAGTCAAAGGTCTGTGTGAGATGGGTGTCATGCATGGCGATTCTGGAACAATATGTTTACTGCCCTACATCAAAGGGGTGTTTGGATTTTTTAAGGATGGTTTGTCATGACTGATGATAGCAGAAACAGCAGTGAAAACACACAGACTATCTCCCTCCAAAGAAAGTATTTGTTTCGTTTGCTGGCAAAGTTATGCCATCAATATTCTGGAATTATAGTGACTATCTTGCAAAGAGTCTATCAAAAGAAAATATACCAACCTTCGTCAAGTAATACAGGAAAAAATTTGGAAGAAAAGACTTAGAATGGTCAATGAGAAAGAGCTGTTTCTTCAGGACAATACCCTGGCTCAAGTGTCTGCATTGAGTTACCATAATTCAAAGTTCACTTGAATTTGTTGCCATATGCCCTTTATTCACTATATCTGGCTCCATTAGACTATTTCCTACTTCCTAAATTGAAAAAGCTTTAGCAGAAACAAAATTTTCATTGGGTAAAGCAGTACTTTTAACAGGTGAACACTTTTTTTACAGGTCTGGACAAATCTTTTTACAAACAGTGCATTAGTGCACTTGCAGCATCACTGGACAAACTGTATTAACATCAGAGTAGTTCCAAATATTTTCAATGTTATTTATATGTGAGGCCATGAACTTTGGAAATGCCTCTAGGTTCTCAAAGAAGTGCTTTGATTGCTAATTTAAAATAGCCTACCACTGATACCAAGCCACTCTACCTTAAATGCCTAAAATTTACTTACGACACTATGAACTACTTAACCCTTATTTTAGAATAGTCACATAAGGAACTTACATTTGTTGATATGTAGTTGCATAGCAAAAATCTTCGAGGTAAAAACTCCTTATGAAACTATTCAAGTACTGTCTAACAAATCTGTTTCACTGTTGCAGGCCAGATATTTTACATGCCATAAATATATAACATGAGGTCAACAGCTTTACTTTCCAACCAAGGGACTTTGTGTATTAAAATAAATAAATTAAAAAAATCGGCTGAGATTTGAACCTGTGACCTTGGGTCTATGAGGCAAGTATAGTAGTAGCAATCAAAACAGTGGGTGATTCTGTTTATACCAGGTTTTCCTTGCTTTCATTGTGAGTAAGCATTAGAAAAAGCAATAACTTCAACATGATATTGAAATGTAACTTTGTAGAACTCCCACAGTAGGCATATAATTATAAACTAATGCTTTATCTGGTGAGTCAATTACATAAATAATGTTGGTAAGTGGAGAAATAAGAACATATAATTGACTCACCAGCTAAAGCATTTAATTTATAACTTCAAGATAGTTTATAAATATTTACCATAGTTTTACTGGTGTAAGATGGGATTGAATACATTTCACTAATGCTTTTCACAAAATATAAGGGTAGTAACAGTATGTAACAGTAATTTAATTTTCACAAGTTTTCATAATTCAGCATGAAATCCAATTGATAAGTTTCATCTATGTCAAAGAGTGGATACTGTCTCAATGTTTTATTTTTTTACCAATTTTTATTCAGAATTTTTTAAATACAGAATGTAGAATGTAAATACAGAATTTGACAGTGGCAGCATATTGTGGAATGAAAGCCATGAGGCAGAGAAAAATATGAAAGTTATTAACAATTGGTCCAAAACCCAAAAGAATTAAACAATTAGGAAAGGATTAACATAAAATATGCGCAACATTTAATGAATTTTGACATGCAGGAAACAGAAAAATCAATATTGAAGTTCATCATAAGGCCACCAGAGTCTACTCAAACACCAACTCAACTCCAACCAACTATCCAATTGGTGTATAACACCTAAGATGTGGATTAAGCCCAATGATATGTTTCCTGATTAAATCTTGAGTAAGTGAACCTGATTTTTGTTTCACTTAAATACCTTAGAAAATAACGGAGTAAATTACATTTTAAGGAACATCCAAATTGAAATCGATCATCATATGGGAATGAATATTTTTTTTTATTTGTTTATTTAAGGATGCTCTTTAACATCAAAGGTCATCAGTGTCCTATTCTGTTCAGGGGGTGAAACAGCCAACAATTTTGCTCAGAGGCCTGTCCTTTCAGGCTTGAGATTCTTTATTGTGTCGTAAATGTACAACACGGGACCCATGACTTTACTTCCCTTTCGAAGGAAGCCATACAAACGATTTTTTCGCCCGAAAAAATCCATAGATCCTGGCGGATTTGAACCCGCGATCTTGGGTTTAGAAGACAAGTATGTTTACCACTACACCACCAGGATCGACTGAATGAATAGTGAACACCCATTTTTGCTACAGAGGCATCACAGGCGATGGACACTGATGATACATGAAATGAAATTATATTTTGGGAAAGGATTTATTTTAAAAGAAGGAATCGTTTCATGCCTAAGTTTTAGGGTACCTACCCGGCATTTGCCTGAGGAAAACCTGGAAAAAACCTGTCAGGGAAGACGGTCCTGGCAGGATTAGAACTCCAGACCTTCCGTTCACGAGTCTGTGCCTTAACGACCTCGACCACCCGTGGCCACCACCAAATGGGATTTAAAATATCAGCTGAGTGTGGGAAGTGGCAGAAACATTTAAATGGCTGATGGCAAAAGAGTTAGCATACTTCATATATTAAGCAAGTATACCTGTAATACAGGTGGCTTCATTTCATCTGCTTCATCTAGGGCTTTCATCACCTTGTTGTAATTATCCAGCACAAGTGGACGTTTCTTCACCTTGCCCTTTCCATCTGTCTTCTCAACCATGTCATTAGCATCATGTACTGTTGTCAAGTAAAGGCACTTCTTCTTACCTGTATTGCATTTCATCACTGTCACACCTATAGAGATAGAAAACTCTCAAATTATTAGGCATAGAAATGGAATTACAAAAAAGGGTATCAGAAAGATTTGAGGGAAAAAAATAAGAAATTAGATGTGACGAGTGGGACTATTTAATTTTCCACATTCTGCTGCCAACTCTTTATTTCATTTTGCAGCAGGCACTCATGCTTTGTCATGCTTTTTTAGCAATGGCCCTAATCTGTACACTATACAGCTGATTGATGCTAGGGCACAATCACTACTTATGAGAAACACATTGGAACATAACAGATTGGAGCATGCAGAATTGGATAAACTGACCAAAAGAGAAACCAGGAAAGATTATTCACAACTACCGCACAAAACAAACAAAAATATCATGAAATCATCATAATCATTCAAGAAATCAAAGAGCAATCTGAACAAAGGAAAAAAATGGATATTTGGAACAAAGAGTCCAGAGGAGAAAAGCACAACATTGAGAAAAAACATAATCAATTCAGTTACAGACTACTACAAATACCTATATGCAAGCTCCATCCCCACTCTGTCCAGGAACCCAAACACATAACCTGCACCTATCCTGCACAGCAAAGTATGAACTACTATTAACAAGCTGAAGAATGGGGATACCCCAGGCAAAGATGGAACACAACATGAATTACTAAAGGTTGCAGAAGGCCAGCTGGCCAGCTAACACCCAAAATCACCAAAATCTTTAATACAATTCTAGAAACAGCAGACATACCTATGCAATGAAAAACAGCACAATTGTTCTTCTACATAAAAAAGGCATTAGAGATGACATGAGCAACTACAGACCGATGAGTCTGATGTCAACTATGTACAAACTGTTTACAAAAATCTTAACTAGAAGAATAACGAAGATTCTGGTTGAAAATCAACCACCAGAACAAGTGGGTTTCTATTCAGATTCAGCGCAATAGACCATTTACAAACTATTAATGAGCAGATAAAGCAAAGGAATTCCATCTAGTACTATATCTCACCTTTATTGACTATTGCCTTTGAATCAGTTGAACATGCAAGCATCTTATACACTCTGGCAGCTCAAGGAATAGAGGCAAAATACATTCATATGCTACACAAAATCTACAGTCACAGTTTCACAAAGGTAAAAACAGAAGGAGGACACCCATTGGAGCATATATTCAGGAAAATAAACTGGTACAATAATTTCAGAATCAACATAAACAGCAGTCCACCAACAAATCTAAGATTTGCTGATGAAGTGATCTTATTTGCCAAAACATGAGAGCAATACAAACTATGCTGGAACAATTATGCGAGCATAGCAAAAATGCAGGGTTCTCACTAAATGAATTGAAGACACAATTATTTCAAGTGGACCTGAAACCCTGATACAATTAGATGGATAATTCTTACATATATGAATGAATATATATATATCTATTTCCTTCCAAGAGAAATGGAAAGAGAAATCAAAGAAGAATCTCATTAACCTGGAGAGCATTTCAGGATCTTAACTTATACTGTTAGACCAAACACTAACTAAGAAAATCAGAGTCCAGATGCTTGAAAACTGTATATCCTGTATGGGTGCCAGACATGGCAGGGGAGGGGGAACCACCATCAAATATGCCAAAGAAAATGCAATGCAGGCAAGATCCTGGGAACAACTTTAAGGACAAAATGCCTACAGTAGTAATAAACCAGTTATCTCAGACAACAGACATGGCACAAGTAGCTACTAGAATCAAATGGCAATGATGTAGTCATATCGCATGAAAGCAGGACAATAGGTGAACTTACAAGATTTACAAGATCTCCACATAGGAAAAAGGACACAAGGCAGACTCAGAAGAAGATGGACAGACCTCTTCAAGGAGCATGCAGGTCCAGATTGGTCAAGAGTAGCAAGAGGAAGAGAAAAATAGAAATCTTTCGAGAAGCAACTAGAACAGTGTGAAATGGTGCAGCCAAAGAAAAAATCAGACAGCATTTTAAACAACATACAAACAACTAGCTTGGAATAGCTCATCGTGTTAAGAAAATGCAAGCTCCCCCCACTTGCTAAGAGGCCGATGCTCGTTTAGGCACACAATAGGTTATCTTTATCTTCACTTGAAATATTGTTTAACTCATTGTATTTAATTGACTAGCTTTGCTTAACTTGTTTATATTATTATTCAGACTGATAAGTGTTTAGGTCTAAATATGCGAATTATATTTGATAAAGTTAATAGTTTTATAAATGTATTTAACTAGATTGACATTCAATCAGGCAAAATGTATTTAATGTGAAAAATTAAGTTGATATGTACTTAATTAGTTTTACATGCTTTAGTTAGGTGCAATGAATTAAATTAATATATGTAAAATTAAATTCACATGCATTTAATTATTCTAATGTATTTAACTAAGGTGATATGCATCATATTTTATTTAGGTGAAATGTATTTAAATGTAAATAATTTTCATTATTCTTCAGTAAGCCCAATCACAATTTAAAAAAAATAAAACACGTGCACACACATCAAGTTTGCTGATGATAGTTGTATCTCCAAAAGCATTTTAAAATTGTAGGATGTACTGCTTTGGTGTCAATGATTATTTATTTTTACATAATAATAATAATAATAATAATAATAATAATAGCTTATTCCCCCATAGACAAGTTATACGTGTTGCACGTTTTGTCACATCGTAAATTATATGTTAGCTTTAATTTGCTAATATTAGTTTTATTAATAGCTTTTTATTACTCACTGAGTGAGAGAAATTGTAAGTCATAAACAAAAAGTCTCTACTTAAATCCATTATTTTAACAAATTGTTAACTTAAAATATCTAAAGTCTATCCTCTCTTAGAAAAGAACCTGATATAAACAAGAGTATACAGATAAATATACTTACGAAGCTGTTGACAATGGACTGGTAATATATTCTAAACTTAGGTATTCATTTTTTACACTAAACTCCACTTACTTACATAAAAATAAGAAAATAAGACACGTTTCAGGAGAATCTCTCCCATCTTCAGTTGCTCACTGAACCGCTGTTACTCAAAACGATGGCTAGACACCCGAATGTTCCTGTGGTAGCCTCTGTTGGTTGAAGTAGGAAATTGCCGAGTTCATCCATAGGAGGAAACTCGAAATTCATTAGGTTTTCTCTATTTTTTACTATGAAAATTTTATCTCAAGTGGATAACTCCAATAGGTTGTGAAGATGTTTCAGCAGTTTAATTTCCGGTTTTATTTCATGATTTTTGGTCCAAAAGTGAGCTACTACTGCTGATTTATCCACATGCTTAAACCAAATATTCCTAAAATGTTCTTTCCTATGAATTTCCAAATTTCTCTTTGTTTTGCCTAAGTAGCTCTGCTCACAATTTGCACATTTTATTTCGTAATTTTCTGATTTAAAATAAAATGATAGGAGTTGCTGAATCATGCAATCAAATACGGTGGTTAGTAATACCATAAATTTGTTAATCAACAGATTAAGAAATGGAAGATCTGCAAACAATTGCATCTAGCAGATGGAATTATTTGAATGAACATTCATACTATATTTATAAAGACACACAAATTTTCTGGCATAAACATTCACAGTTTAAATACTTAGTTTATGTAAATGCACTTACCTGAGTGAAATGAAAATCCTTAAAAATTCTGGATGAAAGCATATGTATCGAAAGATTTAATTAGAAGTTTTATTTAAATCAAAAATATTATAAAAATTATTTAGGGAGGTTTAATATTACAGATGTGGTAATGTAATACTTTTCACAGATTGAATAAAGAGTAATTTAGAATTCTGACAGATCAGTTAATATTTACATTTATCACCTTTCTCAAGATTGCAACATAAGGAGGGTATCTACAAAGATTTACATGTTTTCTTAGCCTCATACATATTTTCAAATATGTGTAAGCTTCAGCATTATACATACCTATGCATTTCTTAAGAAAATATTTCTGGATTTGTTCTAAGACTTAAAAAATATTTATTTCCAAATATATTATGAAATGAGCAAAGGTTCAGTGATTATTTAATATCTAGGAAGGAAAGTAATTAAATATCAGAAATTTTATTTTGAAGTTCATGCTAAATTTAAGCACTATGAAAAATCTTATTGTAACACAAAGGTTCGTTAGCAATATCCATCTAGGTGGTAATAATCAAACAATATGTAGCTGTGCAAAATATGACCACTTGCAAAGTGGAAGAGCAATAAATGTGTGTCTGCCCGCACTTTCCCCAAAGGGAGCGAGTAAAGCGCTCTGAAATCTTAGCTGAGCAAAAGTTCAGTATGGAGAGAGTTATTTCAGTCAGAAATGAGTACATGAATGGATAGAAAGATTTAAAATTAGAAGACAAGACAAAATGTCAGGTTAGTGTTAGAACTGGTACTATGAAACAGCAGATCAAGCATCAAACCTGTGACTACAGGCAAGTTACTATTGATGAAATTGCCATAGAATTCTACATTAGTCTCAGCTTTACATACAATGACCTTCAGTATAGAAAGTGGCAGATGGTCCCAGAGCAGCTGTCCAATGATTGCAAGCATGTGCAACAAACAATTTGTCACTTGGACCATCATCTCCACCATCTCCATAAAATTGTGACAGAAGAAGAGCCCTGGATGCAACATTATGAACCAGAGAGTAAGAGCCAATGCAATAGAAGCATGTGTCATTCTTGGTTCAAGAAAAATTAAGACAAAGGCTTAGTGATGATCCTTTGGAATGCCTGTAGCCCTGTATTTGTGCAATTTCATGAAAAGATGTCATTGGAACTAGTACTGGATACACTAACTTCTTGGTGAACAACCTTAAGTCTATAATAAGATTGACACGCTCTCAAAAGGAATATTGCTGTCCCTATATGACTGGATCTGAAATATGAGGTGATCAAACATCCCCCATACACACCAGAATGAGAACCATCAACGTTTCACTTGCTTGGATCTTCGAAGAACATCTGCAGGTTCAGAAATCTGCAAATGACAAGGTAATGGAGGTGGTGCACAGTTGATTAAAGGCCACACCAAAAAGCTGCTTTCTTGAGGGCATTTGTAAATGTGTGGACAGGTGAATCATGTTTGTGAAACAGGATTAACTGTTTTAAAATATAAAACATAAACAATATCTGTAAGCACCCTTTTAAAAATATAATAAAATGTCTGTTATTTAATTATGTGGGTGAATCAAATATAAATTGGAATATTTTTTTACAATTTTATTGAATCCACCAACAAAAACAAAAAACCACTCATTTTTCTATATAGTCTCCCAAATTTGACACACTTTTTACCATTCAATTGGCAAATTTTTTATGCAGTCCTAAAAGAAAGAAAAGGAACATTTTCAGTCAGTTGTGCATGTACTCCTCTACCGCTCCATCATCATCAAATCGCTTTCCTGGCAGTTCTTCTTTCAGTAGCCCTAACAAATGGTAGTCCCAGGGTCACAAATCTGGACTGTAAGGAGGATGTTCCAGAGATGTCTAATGTATTTCCTCCAATGTTTTGTTCCTGAATGAGGAGACTAAGAACCCACCTGACATAAATTGAGTTAATCACTGATGATGGCTTGAACACTTCCAAAGGTTATTCCTATGAGTGAAGCAATTTCAGAAATTGTTATGCCCCAATCTTCTTCATTAAGATCACATACAGTGCGAATGTTGTCTTTAGTGATGCTTGTACATGGTCGTCTTTGGTGGGGCTCATTTTCCACTCTTTCCGTCCTGCCAAATTTATTTTGTGCCATTCATACCTTCATCAAACTTTGCACAGAGCCTTCTTAAAATTTCCAAAGCTTTGGCGCCTTCTTTTGCCAGAAACTTGATGATGCGATGCACAACAGATGTGTGTACTTCTCGCTCGCTCATGGTGTACTGAAATGAGCAGCTGCAGTATGTGACATATCAAGACCCTACTCCAGATATCCTCATCAACATCCTCTTATAGCCCCACCCATTTTCGTTCATTACCAGAGCTGCCACTAATTTAAAATTCCAGTTTAAATTTGATTTACCCTCGTATTTTCCACTCATAACACAAAGACACAAGCCAAAAGAGGAGATAAAAGAAAGAGAAAATAGTAAGTTCACTTTTTATTTTGTTACCTTTTTGTAACAAAAGGTTGAAACAGAGCCTGGGCTAGAAACAAACCATATTAATGTAGATTACTTAGAACTGAATGATTGAAAAAATAAATATATAACAATCTAACACCCCTTTTTCTTAGTAATTCAAAAGAAATCCAGGATTTCTATCCAATTTCATTGTTAAATTCAGAAATTGTATTTCACCACATGCACAACCTGACATTTTGAAGACTCACTCACTAATAAATTTTTTCTTTGCTGTCATGACAAGTATTTTGGACCTTCTACTTGATATTTTTAGAAATGTAATGCTGGATTGGTGCACCCAGGAGATGGACTACAGAGTCCCCACGGGAGAGAGGGTAAGACATCAACATTTTAAATTATAGGAAGAAATATATGTTCTGTGTGTAATAAAATGAAAAAATGTATATGAATTATACAAATTTATAAAAAAGTCAGGTGCAATCAACTATAAAAGGTATAAAAAACAATTTACGCAATCATAAAACATTAACAAAACTGTTTGGAAAATTGTAAAAGAAAAAACTGACAGCAAGCATCCATGATCAGGATGATAGTGTTAAGTTCAAAATAAATTTTGTGTCAGAGCTAATACAGTAAAGCAATTAATTTATTCTTAATTAGACAGTGAGTCAATTTAATACTCTTATGCTCCACTTACCATTGAATTATACCATTGAATCACACAGCTGATGATGCAGGCGAAAGCCTGTGAAACATGTTCTGTATAATTCAATGGTAAGTGGAGCATATGGGTATTACCTCGACTCTCTGTCCAATTAAGAATAAAAAAAAAATTTTTATTAAGTTGCTTCACAATGGGGCATATATGAGATGCATTCAAGTTATAACAACTCCAATTTTTTTTCTCAGGACTAGAAACAGATAGAAACATGCAAGCACTCATGGACACTTGACAGAGATGATAGCACTGTATGGCACCCAGAACTCTAGCAGCAGACTGTTTTTGATACTTAAAAATGGCGATGTTTTCATTACAAGAACAGTATGTTTTCTCCATTTGCGTGGTTTGACACCAATTGAAATTCATTGCCAGTTGAGTGAGACATGTGGTGATGGTGTCATGGATGTGTTTAATGTGCGTTCATGAGTGCGACAGTTCAAGGAAGGCAGATCATTGTGTGACAACAAACCAAGGCAATTTTGGCCTTGCACAAATTAGTCTGACAACATGATCGAGCGAGTGGAGAAAGTTGTTTTGGAGGATCGCCAAATGAGTGTGGAACCTGCCTCCAAAGTTCGCATTTCCATGGGATCTGTTCCTGCAATCCTGTATGAAGACCTGAAAATTTGAAAAGTGTCTTCCAGGTGAGTTCCACGAATGCTGATGGATGACCACAAGGCTGTGCGCGGGACATACTGTGAGGCAATGTTGACGCATGATGATGACATGAATGGGATGTTCTTGTCATTGATTGCGACAATGGATGAGACATGGTTGCTGTTTTTCAATCCTGAAATGAAGCTCCAATCTGCTCAATGGAAGCACTCAGATTCACCACCACGACCAAAAAATATTGGGTAAGTGCCAGTGCAGAAAAAATTATAGTGGCCATGTTTTGGGACAGTGATTAATCCTTTCTCATTGTATTCCAAAGGGCACTATGGTGATAGGTGCATACTATGATGATAGCTCCTTCCAGCATTGCATGAAAAATGGGCGGAAAAGGCTGCATTTGTGCTCTTTCGCCAAGACAAAGCCCCAGTACATCGGGTGAATGTGATGCAGCAGTTTCTTCATGAAAACAACTTTCAAATGATTCCTCATGCTCCCTAATCACCTGACCTGGCTCCTAGTGACTTTTGGCTGTTTCCAACAATGAAAGACACTCTCCATAGTTACATATTCACTAGCCGTGCCATTATTGTATCAGCAATTTTCCAGTGGTCAAAACGGACTCCTACAGAAACATTCATAGTGGCCATGGAATCATGGCGTTGATGTTGTAAAAAATGTGTACGGCTACAGGGGAATTACGTGACACAAGTTTCTTAATAGTTAGTGAGAAAAAGAATTGGAGGTGTTATAACTTGAATGAACCTGGTACATGTGACCGCTCAATTTTTAATAAATATTTTGTACGTGTAGGTATAAATTTATATGATAATGGTAATAATGATAATTCCTCTGGCCTAGAAATGAATTCTATCTTTCCACTAATGAGGATGAGGTTGATAAGACAATCTGCAATTTCAGAAATCAAACATCTTCAGGTTGGGATGGTTTGTCGCCAAAAGTATTGAAACAGTGTAAAAATGCTTTGTTTAATATTGTAACTTATCTTATAAATTACTCAATGGATGTTCAAAAATAGACATAGTAAAAGCTGTGCATAAGAAAGATGATAAACACACGTTAACAATTAAGACCAATAACATCAACTTCTGTTTTTGGCAAACTATTTGAAAAGATTTTGTTAGTAAGCATAGTAGATTTACTAAACAAGTGTGATACACTAAATAGACAGCAGCATGGTTTTAGAAAGAACTTTCTAATCTAACATAAGATTTTATTCACCAAATTTTTGATAATCTTAATGGTTTCAAAACTGCTGGAATATTCTTAAGATTTCAGTGTTTGACTGTGTCTATCATGAGAAACTGATAAATAAACTGGAAGTTAATGGAATTAAATGTAAAATGTGTAAAATATGACAGTCATATTTAAGCGATTGGAAGATAGTGACTGGAATTACTTATAAAGCAGGTAAAAAGAAAAGACATACATCTAAACCTAAATTGGTAACTGCAGGTGTGCTGCAGGGTTCAATTTTGGGACCTTTGCTCTTTCTAATATATATGTTAATGATTTGCATAAATCCACAACAAGCAACCTAGTTTCCTATACTGATAACTTGATGGTATGCCATAACAAATCCCAGATCCAGTTAGAAACTATTGTTACAACATATTAACACAGTATATGATATGAATTTAAAGGTTAATCCTATCAAAAAAGGTCTCTTGAAACATGTTCTGAATTTTTAAATTTTGAGAGTGAAACATTAAGAGCATTTTATCATTATATTAATATTTTAAATGTTTTAACTCAGTCTGTTTCCTTGTTCATTAAGAATGAGGCCACGAAGGTGTTTTTAAGTAATTTAAAATATATTATCTACTGGAGATTTTATACTTGTTTTCACTATGTTGATTCCCGAATACATTAGAATTGGAAGCTAATGGTATTTGATCAGTGTGTAAATAAGGAGTGTGATGTTGTAATTATGTTAAATAATACAAAAATTTAAAAGTAGATTGTTACAAATTTTTAGGAATATATGTAGACTATAATTTGTCCTGGAATCCACATGTACACTTAATATGTAAAAACATTAGTATATAAAACATCAGTATATATACATTTAAGTAATCTAGCACTGTATTTAGACTAGTAAAAACTGTATACTATGGTATTGTGTATCCAATTTCATCTTATGGCATAGAATTACGAGGAAGCTGTAGTATAAATAACATGAATAGAATATTGTTACTACAAAAGAAGTGTTTAAGGTATATATATATATATGGATTAAAACCGAGAGACTCCTGTAAGGATATTTTTATAATTAGCAGATTATTTACCAATATTGCACTGTATTTGCAATTTCAAAAGATGAAAACAGCTTATCAATGATCATCTATGTTCTTATAATACAAGAGAATAGGATAATTACTAAAGAATAATGTTAAACTTAAAATCAACAGACAAAGATCCTAAAATTAATGGATTAATATTGTATACCAAATTACCTTTATATATAAAAATTGTAAAGTTACTAGTTTTAACTTAATCTGACGAACAATATAATTGATAAATGTATTTATGCCGAACGAATTTTAAGTTTATTGTAAATATAAAATGACAATGTCAGAAACTTGTAACAAGTCTATTGATAGTACATGATGATGATGATGATGATGATGATGATGATGATGATGATGATGATGATGATGATGATATACTCTAGTGAGACAAAACAAAACTTGTATATTGACATAAAAAGAAACAACGGCTAACCCTTATTGTTCTCCAGTGCTGCAACCACATCCTCTTTTGTTACCTTCCTCTTGACAATTGAAAGGGGTGCACCATTACGGGGATGTAACAGCCCCACACAGTTAGTTCCCAGGTTCAACAGTTCATTGGCTAGTCCCACTGAGGTATATGCTTTTGAGGTGTACAGTACTCTGCCATTATAGCCTGCAGGTATCGCTAACTGTAGTGCACTCTGTCTCAATACTGGATATGCCACCGAGCCCGATTCATTCCCTGTAATCAACTATAAACAACACAACTTTTTACTGTTCTATTTATTGGTCATTAAAGTTCTCTAAGGCTATCCAAGGGAACATACACCTGTGTGAACATGGTTGTAACTTGGATTAAAAATGGTACATTGAGATCTCTAAAAAGGAAAAATAGAATATTGCACTTTACCATTAGACAAGCCTTGAAAAATGTTAAGCATTAACTATTTCTTGAGAATGAATACAAATAAAATATCCATATTCTAAAACACTTCGTAAGTTTAATACTTAATCTAAGCATTTATGAAATAAGTATATTGAATCAGTACTTGAAAACACAATTAACAGAATTAAGTTGAAAGTTCAATCAAACTTGAGGAATGACTTTCTAAAATAAGTCAATTCTACTTTGCATACAGAAGGTTGCCCCAAAAAGCTGGATGATTTTACACTATTTTTATTGCATGGTGATAACATAGCAGAAATTAATTATGTGCCAAGTGTGAGCAAGTTTATACTGTGCATGGGTGCAATGAAAGCAACAAATAATTACTAATGCCATAAAAATTTGGATTTTTGGCATGGATACATTGTAGGACTTTCTTATGCCAACCAAGCCTCAGTCATAGCTCAGCATTGTTTTTTTAAATAGTGTTTAATGTCCATTTTTACTACTGAGGCACCACAGGCGGTGGAAACTGATAATACACAAGATGAAATGATGAATTGGGAAAGGATTTATTTTTTTTTAAGAAAAGAAGTATTCAGGGCCTAAGTTTAGGGTACCTCCAAGGCATTTGCCATTTATGAGGACTGAGGAAAACATGGAAAAAACCTCAATCAAGGAGGATGGTGGGATTCAAACCTCAGAATTCCTGCTCACGAGTCCGCATCTAGATCATATCTGAAAGTCTGCCATTTTGTCTTGTGAACATCTAGAAACACAAGCAAAAGTTCTGCAGGGGATTCACAGTGGTAGCAAGTTAATGTGCTTGCCAAATACTCAGACTCTTCAGAGTTGGAAAAAATGTGAAGATTAACACAGCATATTTACAGGAGAAAATAATAGACTATTTTTGACAGATTCCTCTCTCGTACGACCAAAAGTAAGGATTCACATGGAAAGGGCACCCAGTCAAACTGACACATTATCTCTTGAGGACTACCACTGGAAAGAAGCTGAAATAGGTATCCATGTGATGCCTTTTACTGCAGTCCCCATCAAGTTACCAGATGCCTCATCCATCCCTTTCTACAGTTTTGGTCTTTTTGGTCTGGTGTGCCTCAGACAGAAACTTGGTGAAGCTCATCCAGAAGTTTATCCAATGCCTACCTAAGGCATACTAACACAAGTCACCAATTAGGCAGCAGGTCCAAGTCAATTTACAGCTGATAAGGCAAGCAATGGCCCATGAAACCTGATTTCATTGGTTAAGCAGGGCTCATGACTACAATATTAACTCAATGGTTTAATTATTAACTTACTGTATTTCCCTTCAATAAATAATAGTAAACCTCATAAAGCGAGTATTCATTTTACATTACAAACCTGTACTGTGACAAAATTGGGTGTATGACAAATTATACTTACATGTTCAAAAATACAGTGACGAACAGTACATTTATGACAAAAAATTTGGCGGTGAAACATTACCATGATGAGAAATCTATGACAAAAGGTCCCAGCCCAATTTTTTCACCATTAAATATTTGTATCTACTTTTGGAAAAGAGATATTAAAAAGCAAACCTTTGCATTCCAGGTATAGCTGTTAATCGAGGCAATCCGGAGAATCCTAAAATTTTTATATGGCAATAATATCTTTTCACATACTACCACCTCAAGTTCAGGGGTGAAGGCTGCCTGGAATCTCTTAACCATCATGTCAGTCAGCTGTTGCACCTTGAAAGATGCCTTATCTACATGCAATTGCTGCTGTTCATTGTTACAGAAATGCAACATTTTTAAAATCTTCTGGAATCGTTCCCCATCAGGCATAACCTATAAAAATTGCATGTATAATTAGATTCACAAACACAAAGAGAAGCACAAGCAAATAAATTCAATATAAAGAAAGAACTTATGTAATACACATTCTATTCCTTGCAATTTACTCATCTATAAAAAATATTTTACTTGTTCTTAGTTTCTCCACTTAGTTATCCACTTTATCTTATGATGCTTTATTTATTTTCCACATAATTTTAGTGTTCTGTGATGCTGCTCATTTCTCAGCATTCTAGCAACTTATGTGTAGTCACTGATGCACCCTAGCACTTCATTGCATGTGTGCTCAGAATGAGGAAAATGTTCTCTTTCATAGAATGTGTACGAGTGGAGAGAAAATTTGTGACTGTTGCACAAAATTTTGATTGTCCAACCGCAGCCTCATCTGTGTAGACTGAAAAGTGGGGAACTGATCCTTGAAAATAGACATGCAATAATGAACAAAACTGCTCAAAACTTTAATGTTAGCACAGAACTTTCCTTTTCTGTGGCTTATGATAACCTTATACTCTGTAAACTGTAAGTGTATACCTGACAGAAGTATATCACTGGCAAATGCCTTTTGATTACATATTTATATAACAGGCAGTCAGCAAGTAATGCAATACATTCTTTTCTCAGCCTGTTTAGATTGGAAAAGTATATTTTCATAGTGTCTTTGAACCTTCACACACCATCTCATATAGTTTCATCTTTATCCACCTGGTGAAGGTGATGCAAGAAGAATATTCTTGAATTTGGAATCTGGAAAGAAATGAAGAATATTCTTGAATCTTGAACTCTATTCCAAGAATCCTATAAATAAGTCAGAAAGAAAGTCCAGCATGGCTGACGCAACTTGGTTGCATCCTCTTGAAGATGTTTTCAGCTAAGCATAGAAAACAATATTTTTCTTTTTTTGCTAATTAGCATGGAACATGATGCATAGATTGTATAACCTTACTTGCCTAGCACAGAACAATTTGCTCACTGAACAGTTTAGGAAATGGCTGGTTTTGTTTCACATTGAAGGCAAATGACACCTGGATTTTCATCTTTCATTATGCTATAAAACTGCTTTGCACGAAGTTTATGCAATCTCTGAATAGTTTTTAACTCATTTTTCTTCTCCACATTTCTCCGATTTTATTTTTATAACACTAATCTTACAAATGGAGCATCAGTGTGGGGAGTCCGAAATAACAGATTAAAATATGTATAGAATATATTCCTGTATTTTGATAAAGAGCATAGTTTGAAGGGTGGCACCCTTCCTGTCTCTAGATCTTCTGCCTTTGAACATTCTTTTATTTGTACATCTGAGCAGTTTCTAAGTCAAGAGCATTATAAATGAATAGAAGTAATTTAATTTCTTTTGGCAGGAAATGAGTTCATTACCAACTTTCACATGTGTTTATGAATTGCTGTATGGATAAATGGCTGTGGATGAAACCACTGTTAAGTCATTGGGTGAAAAGGTTCTCATCAACAGAAGAAGATCAAGGCAGTCTCCTTGATCATCATAAGTACATGCTCCATGCAATTATAAAATGTATTGACATACTATTCAGGACAATTATTGAATAACCAAACAACTCATCCAGCTTGATATCTCTGTCAGCAGTGTCTACACAATTGCTTACTAGCTTATATCCATAGAAATTTGCTAAATGGGTCCCTCCAAGCCCAACTGCTAACAATAATGAACAAAGAACCATCATTGTTCATTACTTTTACTCATTACAATGCTGAAAGTGATTTCTTGACCAGTACTGTAATGAAAAGTGAAACAAGGATTGAAATGATTTTGAGTACTAAGCAAAATTACAGAATGATCACCAGCTGATTTTAACCTAAGCTATGGGGTGTGACCATTTACAATTTTATAAACATATTTTATCATAAATTATTACTACTTATTTATTTATTATTGTTATACTACCTATGCTTAAAAAGTTTTACAGTTTATTATTGACATACACTATTACTTATTACATACTTAACATTTATTTAACGTATATGTTTTTGAATTTAATTTTGTTAACTTTATTGAGAATAAACGTAAAAATAAATTACAAAAAGAACGTGTTATGCAATGATTTCATCTTCCTTAATAATGCATATAATTCAATAATCCAAGATACTACAATTTTTGTATCATTCATACAAAATTGAACATTCCAAGCCTCATAATGATGTGCTCAGATTTGTTGTTGTCTCCTAGAATATGTTTGTAGAATTCATTTGCATTATCTGGTATTTCAAAATAGTTTAATATTGTAGAAATGTTCTTTTTTTTCTTTGCTAACCAACAGTAGACAATAGTAGTGCTGAATGACATGGATTCTTCTGAATCTCTGAAGAATGTGCTTTTCAGAGCTTTAATGATACATTAAATTGTTCTTTACTTGTTTGAATGAAGACACAGTGATTATTAATTTTGAACAGTAACCTAGGTTTCAGTACTTTCTGAACACTATCCTTAAGGTTTTTCATTTCCCAGTCTTCTCGAGTACTTTCAGGATGGCCTGTTCTTTTAAAATGTTATATATTCTTTAGGAGACAAGGCGCTTTCTCAATTCTACCAAAGACTCATACTGGAGCCATGTAGCTATTCTCACGGACTGGAAAGAAATGAAGAATATTCTTGAATCTTTTCCAAGAATGCTATAAGTAAGTCAGAGAGAAAGTCCAACAAGGCCGATGCAACTTGGTTGCATCCTCTTGAAGACTATTTGCAGCCAGGTATAGAAAACAATATTTTTCTTTTTTTTGCTCATTAGCATGGAACATGATGCACAGATTGTACGAGGGCCATCCAGAAAGTAAGTCCCAATCGCGCCTGGGGATGGAACCACTTGTCGGATAGGAATGCGCATGCTCAGGAGTAGAGAGGAAGTATGTGGGAATAATGCAGTAAAGTTTCAGCCTTGTGACGGCCGTGGTTACCGCGCTGTGCTAGGAGAAAATGGCTGCTCTGATATTGTCTCCCGCCAACTGCGAGGTTCATGCAGTCATCCGAGGTTTGCACGCTCAAAAGCAAAGTCCAGCAGAGATCCATCGCCAATTGTGTCAAGTATATGGACACGACATTATGTGCGACAGTATGGTAAGACGATGGTGCAGGCAATTCACTGAAGGACGAACCAATATTCACGACGACGACCGTAGTGACCGACCGTCCCTGGTGACTGCAGAAGTGTTGGAAAGTGTGCGGCAAGCAATTGAGTAGAACCGGCGCTTCACAATTTCAGATCTCTCTTGTCAAGCTTCCAGGAGACAATTTCGTGCACAAGGGAGCGAGATATCTCCTGGAAGCTTGACAAGAGAGATCTGAAATTGTGAAGCGCCGGTTCTGCTCAATTGCTTGCCGCACACTTTCCAACACTTCTGCAGTCACCAGGGACGGTCGGCCACTACGGTCGTCGTCGTGAATATTGGTTCGTCCTTCAGTGAATTGCCTGCACCATCGTCTTACCATACTGTCGCACATAATGTCGTGTCCATATACTTGACACAATTGGCGATGGATCTCTCCTGGACTTTGCTTTTGAGCGTGCAAACCTCGGATGAGTGCAAGAACCTCGCAGTTGGCGGGAGACAATATCAGAGCAGTCATTTTCTCTTAGCACAGCGCGGTAACCACGGCCGCCATAAGGCTGAAACTTTACTGCATTATTCCCACATACTTCCTCTCTACTCCTGCGCATGCGCAATCCTATCCGACAAGTGGTTCCATCTCCAGGCGCGATTGGGACTTACTTTCTGGATGCTCCTCGTATAACCTTACTTGCCTAGCATAAAACATTTTGCTCACCGACAGTTTTGGAAATGGCTGGTTTTGTTTCATATTAAAGGTAATCTTAATGACACCTGGATTTTGTCCTTTCATTATGCTATAAAACTGTTTGCACAAAGTTTATACAATTTCTGACTAGTTCTTAATTCATTTTTTTTCCTGCAAATTTCTCTGATTTTATTTTTATAAGACTAACCTTAAAAGTGAGCATCAATGTTCCAAATAATAAATTTAAATATTTATAGAATACATTCCTGTATTTTTATAAAGAGTATAGTTCCCTTCTGTCTCCAGATCTTTGGCCAATCGAACATTCTTTTACCTGTACCCACTTTCAGAGTCATTGGAATCACCATCCATTCTGATTTAACTTGAAATATTTTTTCTTACAAACACAACTGCACCATTGATAACTTCTCTAAAAGTAACCAGGAATATGTTGACTACAATGAAGTCTGGTTGCAGGATTATAAGTAGCCAATCAAAGAAGAAACATTGTTACAATAATGAGTAACATAGCATAAACTATGCACACTTCTATTATTGCCAACTGTTCAGTATGAAATTAAAGTAAAGAAAAATGTATTGTAAATTTGAATAGTTTGGGATTTTCACAGTGAAATATAGTATCATATAACAAATTATTTTTGAAGAAGTTACTCAAATTTCACTAGTTTTATTCCACTTACTTGGACATGTTTCAAAGCGACATCTTAATACCACGCTGGAAAGCTGACAGTGGAACCGTGCTGACGATGAAGGAAATTTGCCTTTGAAACATGCCCAAGTAAGTGGAATAAAACTCAATTTCTTCAAAAATAATTTGTTATAAGAATTTATTGCATTTGTCTGACTTTTGCTTTAACTCTCAGATTGCATATATTGGTTTTTGCTGAAACTCCTGAATTGGCCTGCTTCTATATACAGTATTTGTTGACTTTTGCTAAAATTTGTTTCACAGGATGACATGGCATTACATGAATAACTAATTTTGAAAATTTTTGCATTTATAGAGTTTTGAAAAAACATTCCTAAATTTTCCTGGTATTTCACCACTGCTTCAAAATATGTTCATCCTTTAATTGGTATGTCTCAAACCGATACTTCAAAACTTGCTCCATCGCCAAACCTCTCATTTCAAGTATGTCCCTATAATTGATATTATTGTATGATTTAGTTGAACTACACATTCTTAATGCCCCACTTACTTGTCATAATATACAGAACTGGTTTCGAGAACCAAATGTTCTATATATTATGACAAGTAAGTGAAGCATTAAGAGTGTGTAGTTCAATTAAATCATACAATAATATCAATTATATGATTGACTTCACTGTGCAAGTTTCAATTTACATTTTAATTAATGTCCCTATGTTTGCAGAATTTTGTAGGACATTTAAAAGTATCTACAGAGTATAATAAGTACTTGATCTATTTTCTTCCAACCATTCTCTATGCCCCATATTTCTATACCATAACTCCATTCAGCTAATGTACTATATACTCCCTCCAGCCATTTAATACTCATCATTGGTACAATATATGTAAACAACTCTTTAGCAGTTCCAAATAATCTAATTTACTCTTCATAAAAGAGAACTGCTTCCATTTTTTCCCAAAGATCATGACTCTTAACATCTAAATATATAAAATCCTCAACTATACACTATTATCTATCATAATTCATTTTCCTTCTTTCTTAATTTATTATCTGTCTTGACCACTATTACTTTTATTTTATCAATATTCACTCTTTAATCCCCCATTAATCACAAAATCTTACAATTTCATTAATAGCACTTTGTAAATAATGGACACTGAAAAACAGCTAACATTCAAATCACTTGTACGAAGTAATCCAGAAGTTTCCATATTATTTATAACAGGCATTAAGTTTATTCATATTATATTAGCCAATTATACCATCTTTAAAACATGGTTTAGCTATGAGGATGACATATTTGCAATAGTACTAAAAGAACAAATTAAACTAAATCTGCTAGCCAAAGCATAAAGTTCACTATAGAAATTGCAGAGGAAAGATATTAGCCCTTTTTGGGCCTTAAAATCTACATAAGAAAAAACTTATTTTGATATCTAATCACATAAAGAATAATAGCTTCAACCCTAAATCTCAACAACACATCATTATAAACAACCTTTCTCATAGATCCCATCCAACAAGGAAGAATATACAGTGGAATACCAGTGTATTCAATGCTGCCATCAACAATAGATTCAACCGTTTATTAGTAGATAAAATCAGATATTTCAAAAGACTTAAAGATATTAAAAACACATCCATTTTCTTCATGATAAAGAAGGACATTAAGTTTTAAAAAGAAATTCAAATACCATTTAAGGAAATTCACACATATTTTTAAAAAAATTGATATTGTATTGGCAGCACAAAGCAAATTTAACATCAGGAACCTTTTAAACAGAACCATAAAGAAGACCACTCCATTGTCAACAGCTTCACAAGTGCATTTAACTGAGAATAAAGATGGTTGTTACTCCATCCAATAAAAAGGCGAGAGTGTATCAGACAGATTGTTTGTATTGTGATCAGATATATAGGCAGAACAATAGAAATTTACAGACAAGGACAAAAGAATGCTTTAGAAATTTAAGATATTAACATGTGGATAAATTGGCTGTTGCAAATTATTTTTAGACTTACAATCAAGACATTGCAAAAGAAACCAGTCTGTTGAAAGTTACCAACAATCCCAAGAAATTAGCAATAAGGGAAAAGATTTTCATTTTAAATAAGCATCATATAAACAATGTAATACAGCTTTTTTCACACTAACTCCATTCACTTACATAAAAATCAGGACATATGTTTCGGGAGTGATCCCTCCCATCTTCAGCCTGTAGATAAACTGTTGTTATATGTGGTGGTTGGGTCTCTTGATGTTCTTGTGGCGGCATCTGTTGGTTCTATTAGGAATTTGCTGAGTTCATCCATTGGAGGGAAATCAAAATTCATCAAATTATCCTTATTTTTTGTAATGAAAATGTTTTCCCAAGTGGAAAGTTCTACTGCATTATGAAGTTGTTTCAGTAGTTTTATCTTTGGAAGAGATAAAACACAGAGGAAGAAAGAAGTGGATATCTCTCCTTCCTAGATGTAAAAATCATAAGAAATGAAAACTATCTTACATTTGGAATTCATAGAAAGGATACTCACACAGAAAATTACTTAAAAATGACAGTTTTAACCCCATTCCACATAAATATGCAGTGTTTTATAGTTTAGCACACAGATTAGTTAACATTGCACTCACAGAAACAGAGTACAAATTGGAATACCAATAAATTATAAAGATCACAGAAACTAATATATACAACAAAGACACAGTAATAAAAATCATCATCAACAAAAAAAAAAAAAAAATAAGAGATGTTTCCACACTTAAAAGTGCAAAAGAAAGGTACAAATTCAAAAGTTTCACATACCATCCAATTTACCACAATAGTTCAAAAAGATATTCAAAGAACAAGGAATTATGTTAGCCCCAAAGAACAATTTTAATATAAAGAACTTATTAGGTTGCAGAGTAAAGAATTACATGCCAACAGAACAAATGTCAGGTATTTACGAAATAAAATGTGCAGAGTGCGAAAAAAATACATTGGAAAAACGAAGAGGAATTTGGAAATCCAGAAAAAAGAACACTTTAGAAATATTCGCTTAAAACAAATTGATAAATCAGCAATAGCAGCGCACTTTTGGAATAAAAATCATGAAATTAAACCAGAGATAAAACTACTTAAACAACTTCATAATGCAATAGAACTTTCCACTTGGGAAAACATTTTCATTACAAAAAATAAGGATAATTTAATGAATTTCGATTTCCCTCCAATGGATGAGCTCAGCAAATTCCTAATAGAACCAACAGATGTCGCCACAAGAACATCAAGAGATTCAACCATCACGTATAGCAACAGTTTATCTACAGGCTGAAGATAGGAGGGATCACTCCCGAAACATATGTCCTGATTTTTATGTAAGTGAATGGAGTTAGTATGAAAAAATTTTTATATATATATATATATATATATATATATATATATATATATATATATATATACCACTCCATTGTCAACAGCTTCGTAAGTACATTTAATTGAGAATAAGCATCATGTTATGAATTTTGACATCCCACCAATGGACTTCCTGCTTTGCTGTATATGTCACTCATCACCTGCCATCGTTAGCTGGTCTCTAGCTGAAGATGAGAGCGAATTCATTATACTTGTTAGGTATAGAACTGGAGAAAGAAGAAATAAAACGATGTCAACGATAAAGAAGTTTATGTTTTTTGTGACAAAAATACAAATATGAATGGAAAATAAATTTTCAACATTCTCATTAGGCTTTCAGTACATGCAGAAACAAGGACACATCTTGCAATTAGTGCTAATGCTATTCTTGATAGCATGCAGAGTTATAACATTGAAAGAGAGCATGTTCTTTCCGTACTGATTTGGCAAGATATATGACAAAATGTGTTCACAATCTACAGGGGCTAATACAAAATGTAAATGTGTTCAGTGTTGGGCACATAAAGTTGATAACTTTGATAGTATATTTCAACGTCCTTGAATATTGCCATTGCTAAGGATAAAAATACTTTCCTTAACACCAGGAAGAGGAATATAAAATATTATGACTTCTAAGGGAGAAATATATGAAGATTCAGATCATCAAGATATGATAGCCATTTTTCCAGTGCCAGTATCCATAAGGTGCAATGCCTAGTTCAAGTATGCATGTTATCTGGCAACTCACATTGAAGACATTGCTGAATTTTTATAATACACTTAATGATAGCAATGCTGGGATTAAGTTTTTCATAAAAGCATCTACCATAGAAATTCAGATAATAAATTGCAAGCAGTGAAATTTGCCCTCTTATAAAGGATTTGATTTCATTTTTGGAAAGATCATCTTATATTCAATAATCCATGTTCTCACAGGAAAACCGAAAGAATTGAAGTGAAAGTGAAAATGATGAGTGACAGGAGTTTTTAATGCAAATGTTCTTAAAGAACTTTAACAGCTCGGACCACAACTGAACACATCAATAGAGAAAAAGTTTACACATGCTTTGCAACCAGTTTTCGTTAAACTACAAACATTTACAATTTAACTAAAATTTAACTAAAAATGTTTTCAATTATTTAAAATTTAATTCAGCCAAGAACATTATAGAATCTGTAGGAGCACTGATTGGTCTGTGCAATACTTCTAAAAAATATAATTCTGCAATGGAACTGATCACGTCATAGAAGAACATATTATTTCATAAAATGATACAGATGCACCAGTTCAGGGGGTAATCAGTGTGCAATTTGCAGGGGGGATGACCCCCTCTGATTTTAAGTTGCCCATCCCAACCAAAGATGCTTATTTCCAACTTATTGGATTTAACTATAAAATTTAACACTTAATTTACATTTGTGGACCTGTACACAGAAATTATACATGCCCTATACAATTTTAACATGAAAATATATTTAAAAAGCATATAAATATATAATAGGTCAATAATCTTGATTATTAATTTTGGAAATAGCATTATGTATTTAAACATTTCAAATTGAAACTGCATTCTCTTTGTGTCATTTGTGCTTTTATCTGTTACATCAATTATTGTGTGCAGTCATTGTTAATTCTTGTGAGTCAAGCAGCAGTTATTAGCTTGAATATGTCTAGGCCTTTGTAAATTATGGAATTTCAATATTCTCAATAACAAAGTAAAATTTTGCCATTCTTCTAGAACATGCATTGCTAGAAATTTGTGAAAATAGTGACAGTCAGGATACTAGCAGTGGTGTTAAAAGAGTTAAAACAGACACCAAATCTAAGAAACAAAATGTTAATAATGATGGTGCTAACAAAGAAAAAGTTAATGAATTTTTGGGGACCAAAAGCTGTGAGAAGTCTCTAGGTGGGAAAGGAATAACAGAAAGGATGAACTTAATTTGGGAAATCGTGTTGCTTTATCATGTTTTCAACACAAGTATAAGACTAAGCCATGGCTGTCTGTAAATGACAAAAATGTAATATATGCACAACATGTTCAGAAGTTTGTGAACTTAAGGTGTAAAGTAAGCAACATGAACATATTGACAACAACTTTTTAATTTATGCTTCAGCAAATAATTAAAAAAAAAAATTAAATGATAAAATTAGTGATCGTGCGAAGTGCATATTCAACATGAGATGTACAAAAATCACATGTAGTACTTGAAAGATGTAGTGATTTCTATATTAAAAAAAAAACATTGAAACATTGAAAATAAATGACTCTCCATGTATTAAGATAGTCAAGAATTGCAGGAGAAGCACACATTAAAGAACCATGCTGAAGATAAGGCAACAGCTTTGAAACATATCCAAGTAGGTGGAACAAATTAGAGTGATTTCCTCAATAATAATTTGTTATACTGCACTTTTAGTTGCCTTATAGATATATTGCTCAAAACAATTAGAGGGATTTGAACATTTATTTTGCTGCATAGTTTGATTATTTAGGGTGGTAAATGTTGTTTTATAGAAAGTTTAAATCTTTATTTAATAGCATGTGCATCTTGTTACTTCTCATTTCATATGGATGCTGTAAGCCGAAATTACAGATAATGCTGAAAATGATGTTCAACAATTAGCATTGTTTGAAACTGACGTCTAGTGTCTGTAGGTAAAGGGCTTAACCGGTGTACTCTTTCTTCCTTGTTTTTGTTTATGAATATATTTTCCCACACTTAATTCTATGGGTTTTTTGAAGAGCTTAAGAGTTTTGGTTCCTTTTGCAATTCTTGGTTCTTTGCCAGAAATGATTTGCTATTGCTAAATTTTCCATGTGTTTATATTTTACATTTCTCATGTGTTCCTTAAACCGTTTTTGTTTAGCCTGTGTATTTCATATTGCAGTCTTTGCAACCGATTTCGTAAATGCCTGATTGTTTTCCTGGCAGAATTTTGTCTTTTGTGTTAGTTTTTAGCAGGTTTTTTAAACTACATTTGTACACTGGAGCCAAAATATTTGCCTCTTTAAAAATTTTCTGGAATTTTTGGTGTGCCCATGAGTGGGATATGAATTTCTCTCTCTCTCTCTCTCTCTCTCTCTCTCTCTCACACACACACACACACGATCTCCTTTGTATCCTTTTAGTGGGGTGATATCTTTTATTTGTTTTTCTATTTTGAATTTTTCTATTTTCTTATTGATCAAATCTATTGTGTAGCCTTTTTATCTGTGCTATATATATGATTTTATGCTACTCCTAATTGTATTGTCTTATTTCTTGGTAGGTCTGTTAATCTGAATGTGGGACTATTGATTATAGTAAGTTTATGTTGTTTTGGATTGTGGCTGTTGTTTTTTGTATAATTATCTGTCTGGGTATCTTTTCTGAATATGCCAAATTCCAGATTATTGCCATTTTTTTTATAATTTTTATATCCAAGAAGGGAAGAACCTTATTGTTTTCTATTTCCATTGTGAATTTAACAATGTCTTGTAGGTTCAATAGTTTTATTGCATCCTCTTTCCATTTTTCATTTACTATTGCAAAGACATCAACATAACGGTACCAACATTTGTATATATGTGGAAAAGCCTCAACTAATTTTATTTCCAAGAAACTTGTGTACATATCTGCCAAGAATAGTGGATTTCCATTGCTAGACCCTTCTTTTGTGTATAACTATGAATGTGAAGTAGTTTTGATTGATATTCATCATAAAATAGATGTTGGTGGCCTTCAAATACCAAGGTGTCTTTTTTTAATATTGTGTTTAATTTCTCATTGTCTCTTCAATTTATGTGCAATTTTGTAATGAGAGACAAATTTGTTAGCCATATCTTTATTGTGAATGAAGACTTTGCTGTTAATAATAAGAGGTTTTTGTTTTGTTACTGGAACATTATTTAAAGTATTAATATTAGCGCTATTTCTTCTATAATAGAGAGAATAAGGAATTTATCAAATTATTCCTTCTTAGCATTTTTTATTTCTCTATTTAGAAGCGCAGTTTTCTTTCTCCAATCTCTCACCAAGTTAGAATCTTTTGTTGCTTCTGTAATATTGGTCTCTTTTTAATGCAGATAATCTCTGATTTCAAAAAGGTTTGTACCTAATACTCTTTCCTCTGGATATTGTTATTTTTGCAGCATTAATCAGTTTTTGTTAACTTTGTTAATCAGTTTCAGCAAACTTTCCTCCGTGTCAATATCTTCAAATGTTTCATCAGTGAGTATCTGAAAAATTATCGTCTGCTTTTTGGAAGATCCATCTCTTCAATCAATTAGTTTTTAAATTCTTCCTTTCTTCCAAAAATTCTTCAGTCACTTTTCCTACTGCATTGGAGGAATTGTATCCCCACTGTTTTGAATTGTCCATTCAAATATCCCATTATTAGGGTATTTTGTTTAACTTCTATTAAGGCAAGATTTAGTTGGTGGTTATTCCGGGGAGTACATATACCAAAATTATATATTTTGCATTCTGTAACAATACTTCTGATCGAATGATTTCAGCATAGTCTGTGGAATTCATGGTTTTCAGTGCAGATATTTTACTTATAAGGGAGTTTCTGACTCCACTTGCTGTTAGTAGATGTATATCTAGACAGTATATATTGTAGTTTATAAATTTATGACATTTTTCATTCTCAATATCAATATTAGTTTCAAATTACAAACATACCTACATTATGCTTATATAATAACATTTCAATTTGTGACTTTTTACTGTGTGATAAGCCACTGGTATTCCAGAGTAGTGTTGAAAAGCGCTGTTGTGTATTAGAGCTCTTACATCTTGGAAAGCTTGCCATAGCTGTAATCTGTTTAGCATTACCCAGGTGCACCACAAGGAGGTAGGATTACTGTGCACTCACTGGGAATTTATTGGAGGACTTATACTACTACTATATACTATACCCAGGCTCCCCGCATTAACTCACATTACCTTCTTCAATTTTGACTCCCTCTCTAACTTCTCCCCTCCATTTGTTATTCATAAATAATCCCAAACCCCCAGACTCATACTCCTTATTCCACACTTGCTCATTTATAGGACTTTCGCATAAAAACTATCCTACTTGTGGGGCAAAGAGTGAGGAGCGCCAATAATCACAGTCAACAGGATTCAAAACACTGCACAGCACATGTGGGATGGTTTTTATGTGAAAGCTCTTTATTTTAACTTCAACTTCAAACCATGTTATCCATCAATACTAATATATGAGCCTCTTTCAGAATTTCCTAAAAATATAACATATACATATACATAATATATATAACTTTCCTTTGCCCTTTGCAATTTCAAAAACTCAACCATAAGAGACTGATCTCCCTTTATCACAATCTTATTCAGAATATTTTTTTTACATGGAATAGTATTATAACACTCATTTTACTACTATGGCATCACAGGTGGTGGACAGTGATGATACATGAGAAGAAATTATAAGATTGGGATGTTTTTTAAGAAAGGAAGCATTTCAGGTTAAAATTTAAAGTACCTCCCAGCATTTGCCATTTATGAGGATGAAAGGAAAATTGGAAAAACCTGTCAGGGAGGACTATCCTGGCTCCCACTCATGAATTCATGTCTTAATGGCCTTAGCTACCTGTGTAGGTAGTGAGAACTTAATTTCTATATGAAAAACTGTAGCGTCTTCCTACTTCTTAATTCAATATCTTCATATTTTGACTCTCCAAATATCTGTGATTCGTTTCTGACCACAATCAATATACTTCCAATTGGGTGTCCATACCATATTAATTAGATTCTGATTCCACCTCCATAGCTAGATCTCTTCCTCTGCTGCTTGCCTCTTCATACTTTGACAAATGGTGCACTTCACATGATGGTTTTCTCTAATATTTTCTTCACCTTTATATCTGATGCCTGTACCTTTATCATAACTTGTGGTTCTGTCTGCTTCTTCAACACACAGCTCTATTGCTTCCACAACCTCTGGACTTCCTCCTATTCTTGTCGGCATTTTCTCTCCCCCTCTACTTGAAACTTAACGATTCATGCCTGTTAGTGTTTGTCCTTTAATTCCTCTTCCTCTCTGTTATCTTCTTGCATTCAACACACAACTGAAGCTACAAGTATATGCCATCTTTCCAGCTAATTTTGGTACCCTCCATCAACATTTATGGAGATAAGCGTGATCAGGCTGGTGGAGATAGCCATACTAAAAAACTCAAGTTTTTTTATTGAATATCTAGCTTATAATGGTTTTCAGTGTGAATATTTCACATATGAAAGAATGTATGCATCATTATATTCTCCAGAATATTGAGGTAAATTTATGAAGTATCTTATGTTTTGCAATACTTTCACTTTACAATTTTCTGAAGATTTCTCAGAATTAGGAGTTTAGAAAGAAGTGAAATTATCAGTTTTTAAAAATCTTTTTCCTTAATTCCATGGTGGAGCTATCATATGTAATCATTCATTTTAACTTGCAGAAATTCTGTATTTACACCTTTGTATCATATTTTATAAATTGTAATCAAAATATATAAATAGAGAAGAATGAATTTAGAAATTCTGTTTACTTTTTAATTATTCTTATTTCAGAAAACCTTTAAAATGTTATTACTTTTTGTCCAAAAAATGTATATTTAGCAAGAATCTAAATTTTCAAATACAATTTCTCCTTTTTCCACCCCACAGGATTATATGTGCATGACCCAGTTCACTATGTTAACTATAACCACAATATGGAACTACAAACTCCTTACAGATACAGATAAAAGTTATACAGATTAAACACCTTCATTTCACCTGTTTTGGCACTGTCTTCTGCAGATAGGGATCCTTGGACCACATGATGTCAGCTCTAGAGCATGGAACAACAATTAACATCCACACTAATAGAGCAATAACTTTTTTCAACTCGAGAATCGTCAGGGGTTCCCAGTTGCCTCCCAACTTGTTCAAAGCATAATTGTTGGTTTCCTCCATGATGAACTGAAGCACTGCATCATCCACAAACTTCTCATATGCCTCTAGCACAGACTTCTTTGAAAGTTCTTGGATCAATTCTTCACAAAAACCTCCTTTACCTGTGTACTCAAAACAAGCACTTTCCCGTTTTGGTGATGTCCACAGTCCTTCATCCTGAGTCCCTGGTGTACTGGAATCACCATCACTACTACTTAAGGAAGTAACATCCTCTTTGTCGACACAATCAGAGGAAGAAGTGCCTGAATAATATTCCAGATAACTATCAGAATGTAGCAACTTTTTTCCTGTCCTTTCAGCCATATTTAGTGTTAGACACCTGCAAACAATAATCAGTAAGTTAGAGAAATATAAATATTATCAAAAGCTTTTATGCTTAGCTCCCATTTTCTGAATAATCAGTTTAGGAGCAAAGAAATGTAAGTAAAAGTAGGCTTAGCTATATTGTTCACTCATGAGCAATGTTATGCATAATCTGTACGGTTACTGCAACTAACCTTGTAGATCAAACATCAATTCCATTTTCTTGCTTTGTAACATTGTGAATGTTCTTCTGAACAACATTCCTGCCTATCTATCATGGCAGTATACAATCATTTGTGAAGATAGTTAAACAGTTGACTCTAAAGTGATGAATTTGTATGTAAACATTATTTTAAATATGATTCAGCTCATCATGTGTAAGCAAAATTTATTCAGAACATTCCTAGTTCCCTCCAGAACTGACACTATGCGTAAATTTTAATCTACTGGTTCAATGCGAAACAAAATACCTGAGTAAAAACATATAGTTTTAAAAGAGAAAAAACTAGATATACCTGGCATGTTTCTTGAAATTTTGCTAACAAAATCACTCCTGCAATTAGTACAAGTTGGGGTTTCAAAATATAAGGAAAACATTAAGTGTATTTGCAATATAATACTTGCCTCAGAGTTGAAATATGGATGCTGCCAGCTGCAACTCACTCAATAGCCAAATCAAAAAATACCATTAGTGGACAAGATTTATGACTAAAGCTCCATAGTTGAAGAGATATTTCACTAATTTTTAAAGTAAAATATTCTTACAAGTAATACGCAATGAATGATATAAATGTGTTTTACAGTGAATTTTCTTTACCTTTATATTCTGAATTCTCAAAGATGCTCAGATGAATAACTCATTTGAATGGCTGGTAAGTAAATCAACTATGAATTGGTTGCAGGTCTTGAAATGAGGTATCATCGCAAGGTTTGTTTTAAGCCATATTAAATACTCTTTAATTTGCAACAAACAACTTTTAAAATATTCACAACAGTTAAGTTCAAGCAATTATTGCCTAACAATTAATATTTTGAGAACAAATAAGCCGATTATATAATTTAACTGTCATTATATGTGTACCCTGCAAACTACCTTTTTGTTTCAATCACTCTGTCCATTAAGATTTGTAAACACATTACTGAAACTTTTTGATGTTTACTACAATGAAGCTTAAAAGACAGTGAAATGAATAAACTGAAATATAAACTTAAGTGATGAGCTCTGTTATTCACATGGTAACCTACTAGCCATAGTAAGTGACAACTCAGTACGGTTAATTTCTTGAGTTCATGAATTATACACTTTTTGAATTCAAACTGGAATTCTAGACCTTACACTCAATAGTGATTGTCCATTTCTTTTGATAGTATCCCTAGGTGACCTATATAGTACCATTATCAAGCAAGGCTTTGGTATATATTTAACAATTTTTTGCTATTATGGCCTGAATGAAAATACTTTGAATCTTGGGGTTAGATTTTCTAGTAATGGAAGTTGGAGTGATCAGAAAAAGAAGGTGATGACAGATGGAAAAATGGCTATGAGTGATTTTGTTTAAATAAAATAACCAATATGAAAATTAAATTGTTAAAATGAGTATATCATTCAATTATAGAGTAAAATGTTGCATGGAACTGAAATGTGGGGATCAGATGAAGGGTGAAAATCAGTAGATGAGGGTCATTTTGTAGATTGATACTTGATTAACTGGATCTTGTCCCAACAAATTTGCCCTAATGGAATTAGGAAGATTACAATATAAAAACAAATTATTAAGGGGTCTCCAATTATAGATAAATGCCTAAGTAAGAAAAGAGAAAAGGCATATTTGTTTTTTGAAATAGAAAGGGCCTTCGATAACGATAAAAAGAGATTCACTTTGGATCAAGTTGAGAGAAAAAGGAGTGTGAGGGAAGTTTATAGGACTAATACAGAGACTGCACTCAGATAATAAATTCTGCATTAAACTAGGAAGCAACAAAGTAATAGACCAGGTACCGAATACAATTGGCTTCAGACAGGGTTGCAAAATAACTCATATATTATTGAATTTGTTAATAGATGATATACTGAAAGAAATAGAGGGAGAATGCACACTGTTCATCAATTAATAATAGAAATATTCCACGTTTGCTTTTTAGATGATCTAAACTTCAGCTATTACCTGAAGACATCATAGATTACTTGAAAATAATTATAATCAAGCCAGCAACAGCAATTAAAGAAAGCAATAGAAGCAACAGAGAAACACTGTAAAGAATGGGGTATAAAGATAAATAAAAGTAAATCCACAATTATGGTCCGTAAAAAGGGTACAAACTTAGCAGAAATGAAAAATGGTGGTTAGAGGGGAGTGAAAATGAAGTGGTAAAGAAATTTGATTATTTGGGGCTAAGGCTAAATAACAATGGACAGAACAAAGGAAAAATGTACTGGGCAAGGGAAGGTTACCTACAAATAGCATAAGAACATGCTTGAAGAAAATACCAAATATGAGTATAGACGGACTAGAGAGCTATATATGGTTACAGTTGAATAGAGCATAGGATAGAAATTTTGGGGACAGAAAAATGGGAATGTATACATCAGATTCACGGAACAGTCTGCAAAATGATATTGGGATTACTAAGAGCAGCATCCAATGGAGTAGCCCTAGTTGAATTGAGAAGGGTTGGCTGGAAAGGATTAGTATTAAAACAATTATTAAATATTGGTATAGGATCCAAAATTGGAGGAAAGAAATATTGTCAAAAGACTGTTTTGGGGATATAAGAAAGAGCAAAATGGGAAAGAAATCGGTTATCTCGAAAATGAAAAGGAAACTGTATGAGAAATTGGAATGGATGAGCTATTGAATTTACAGACAGTAAATGGACCAAGGCTATGGAATAAAGTGAAAGCAAGGATTGATGACATACAGAAACAGGATATATATGGTAGCTTAAAGGATAAGAATATTCTGATATATTATAGGAGTTTTAAGACAGACTGGGGCAGGGAAAAATATATGATGTATGTGATAATGGGGAAGGGAGGGTTCGGCATGGGCAAGAACAGGAACAATGTTATTAAGGGGTGTAAAAGTTGATAAAAACTGTGCTGACCATATGGTAATGCAGACAAGAATTTGCATAGCATATTAGATTGTACAGAAACCAAAGTATGGAGAGAGGAAATATAGAACAAGAAGTGGGATAAAATGCAGACAGAATTTTTAATTAGTTTGGGAGCTGTGTAGAGAATGTAAGAGAAAAATGGTGGAGGAAAGTGATCAAGGCAAAGGAAGAATATAATACAGAAAACAAAGAAACAGTGACGGAAAGTTGATCATTTTTAGAGAAAATTAATAGTAATGTCTGCTTTAAAAAATGTATAGTTAGAGTGAAACAGATCCATAGTATACAATGACCAGGTGTTAAGTTGTATAGGATCCTGAAACAACAAGCATTTCATGTATAATGAAATATATTGAAAAACTTAATGCAAATGTGTAGAAATAAATAAAGTATCATTAGGGGTGGTGATTTTTTGCACATATGATATAGCGCCATGAAATATGAAATTGACTATACTAAAATGTGATACAAGTGTGAAATTGTAGATTTGTTTTATATA
Organism: Metallyticus violacea; assembly: GCA_030762175.1. Lineage (NCBI taxonomy): Eukaryota > Metazoa > Arthropoda > Insecta > Mantodea > Metallyticidae > Metallyticus > Metallyticus violacea. Next base: position 93,726,384 of record CM060830.1, on the reverse strand, counting down.
TGAAACTTTTTTTTTTTCCTTCTGGAAACTTCAAGTACATCCTTGACATGCTTATGACCCACTTGACCACCATCATTCTGGAATTCAGAAAGTAGCCTCCTGCTAAGTGCAAACCCTTCAAACCTCATTGTTCGATCATCACACATTTTAATGAGTTTAGTATCATTCATTCCCTTTGCATAAGTCAAGTCAACAATGCTAAGATGGTGAGGTTGAAAATATTGATAAAACAGCAGGCAAAAAATTATAAACAGGAAAGTTTTTAAATCAGTGATGGCAAAATTTTAATGTATTCATTTTGTAATCAGTGCCTGAATTGGCAAAAGAAGGATGTTTTGGACAAGCATATCAAAAGTAAGAGACATCTCAGTGCAAATGATAGTTTCAAAATAAATCAGAAGAGGAACAATATCGATTAAAGCAGCAAGCCACCATTCAAATGTATGGTAAAGTGAAAAGTGCAAAATCTGGAAAAAGTGCTTTTGTTTAAGATACAGCAAAATTTTTGGAGCCATCCCTCTTCACAAAGTGGACCATTTAACGTTTATACATGTTTACATTTTACCAAAGACAATAAACAATTAACATAAATAAAATGAAAATTAAAATATGTAATTAAATTTAGAGGTGTAAAATAACACAAAACCATATTAAGTGCTCAATATTAAAATTATTAACTAATGACAATTTTTATTTTGCATTAAGGTTATTTCAAGACATAACTGGTTTATCTGAATTAACTCAAATTATATTTCTCTTCAAAATACTATAAAATGTTACATTGCAAATGTATAAATGCTATAAAATGCTAAAAATCACCACCCTTTAAATACAATAATAACAGTTTCGAAATTCTAATATAAAATTGGGAGGTTTGATAAGAATATTATCAAGTATGATAACCCAAGAGAAAACTGAAAAGAAAGCTGAATAAATAAAATTCAGAAAATTCTTCAAGAAATTGTGATGGGAATATAATCAATGGAGAGAGGCAGAATGAGGGTAGGATTTTGGAATGAGATTAAAATTCCTCCTCATTTATGGTGCAACACCTGACATGTGTCCATCTCTCTCTTGAAACATCATTGATAGAGGGTAGTATTGCAGGGGGCATGCCAGCTTTCCAGATCAAAGGATATCACCTCTCCTCTATCAGGAAGCTCTCCAATTTTCCTCATGAGTTTGGATGAACCCTGTTCCAGACCTCCATAACTTAGAAAATTCCCAGAGATTAAAACTAAAGCAGAGGGTACTGAAAAACAGGAATTATGGACAATCTTCAATTAAAAAAAGTCTTTAAAACCATACAAATGCTATTTGGTTTATACAGAACATTTCAATAAAAGTGCTGCATATTTTCACAGCAAGTAGAGTTGCTCAAAAATAGCAGAAAGTTTCAATGAACACAAATGCACCATATTATTTTGTAGCCTGTTATTCTCAACTTCCTGAACAGTCACTGAACACATGCATATGAGGGCTGTTCAATAGAGCATCATCGTAATTTTTTTTTGACAACATTCCTTCATTCTCATAACTTTTATGATCTATCTGAAAGTATTCCCCAATGGAGCAATGTACTTGATCCAGCTTTTCTGCCAGTCTTCAAAGACTTGCTGGAAACAATTTTTCAATAGGACCTTCAGAATTGCCTTTGCAACCTTTACCACTGCTTCTGATAATGGAAAATGATTCCCACTAAGGTGCTTCTTCAATTTTGGAATAGGAAAAAGTCACTAGTTTAGTTAGTTCCTGGAGCATTCAGCGAGTTCTCGAAGCAGTCACTGAGACATATGAACATAGAATTTGTAATTTACAATTAGCAAAGTAGCACATATTCTACATTAACAAAAATATTGTGTACAACTGCATAAATAATAACAATAAAAATGAGAAAGCATCACTTAGAACAACTCAGTCAAAACAACAAAAACAAGAGAAGCAGAAACAGACAAATCACTCAATCACATAAATTTTACTATATAAACATTTATATATAATTATTGCAGTGTTTTTAATTCAGTATAATATGTTGTCTCACATATATTCTTTTACAGAATAATAGTCTTTTTATATAGGTATTTTTTAAAAGCAAAATTAAAAGATTTACCATTGTTTATTAAGGCTTTTAAGCTAAAGGGAAGAGCATTGTGTACTAAAATGCATTCGTAATAAACTCATTTTTGACATCAGTAAAGTGCTGAAACGGGTCTAAGTAGATTTGTTTTGTCTAGTCTTGTCACGTATATTTTGATGTTGTACAATTTTTCTTTATTTCTTATATAAAAATTCAGAAGGAATAATATATATTCACATGGGAGAGTTAAAATATCAAATTGCCTAAAGAGTTTTCTGCATGAATGTCTGCTATGTATCAGTGATTATTTGTACAGCTTTTTTTTTGTAATATGAAGACGTGCTCACTTTTAACCGAGTTGCCCTAAAATGAAGACCATATTTCATTACTAAGTTAAAATAAGCATAATAAACCAATTTAAAGTCTTAATTGACTCCAGCATTACTTCTGCACGCATTGCATACCATGAACTGCTAAGTTCAGCTATGATAAGATTGATGTGATCTTTCCAATTCAAACTGGACTGTAGAAGTGAGTGACAAACTTCACACTGATATTCTTGAGATAGTCAGCAATAACATTTGCGATGTGCTCCATGCATTATTGAGATGCAGCATCCAGTTTGTTGCATGGAGAAGTGGCCTTTTTAGGTGTGATGTGACCTTGCAGAGTTTTCAGCATATCTCTGTAAAATTGCCTAGTTACAGTTGTGTGTGCAGGTATGACACGCTGGTGAAACCATTCCTTGAATATTTAAAAATGAGATCACCATATCTTTCCCAGCAGTAGCAACTCTTTTGTTGATTTTTCAGTTTGCAATGATGGAGAGGTCTACACAGAGCTTTGGTGCTTGTTCTCAGAATTGAAATGATGTAGCCAAGTTTTATCAGCAAAGAAACTCTGCATCCTACAAGCAAACATCTTTTTAATATGACAAGTTACGAAATCACTCAAATTTCACTAATTTTGTTCCACTTACTTGGACATGTTCCAAAGGCCTTCGAAAATTAGTGAAATTTGAATGATTTCATAACAATAATTTGTCATATTATGATATATTTCACTGTGAAAATCCCCGATACAAAATAACTACTTAAAAAACATTTTTTTTGTTCAGGAATCAGCAGTTTTGGAGCCCAATCTTCATAAACATATGTCATGTGCAACTTTTCAGTTATCCAAGTGTGGGTGACACCAAGTGAAATTTTAAAATTTTCTCTGTTAAAGCATGAAACTCCTGGTCTACCTCCCTTTGAAATTGATTGCCTCCCCTCTTCATACTTCACAATAAGTAGAAAGCCTATTATCCTGTTTCATGTTTACAGACTATCCACAATAAAGAGGGGTCATATCTCTAAAAATACTTGTTTCCAGATATACAGAGGGTGCCAAAATATGTATACACACTTTCTCAGTAGATATCTATTTCATATATTTCAAAGTTGAACCGAAAAATAACAGTAATGTGTAGAATGATGTTCTGTAAACAGGTGCGGCCCACATATATTATGATAGTGTTACTATGTGAGAGGTAAATCAATAATGAACAAATGATGCTAAGATTATCGTAAATTAACAATGAACAAATGAAGCCAAGATTATTGTATGATGTTCTGTAAACAGATATGACTCACATTATGTTATGCTAGTGTTGTTTACAACCAAATGGAGCCAAGATTATCGTTTGAACAGCAGAAAGTAATTTTGAAGTGGTATTGGAAAACCGAGAATGTTGTTGAAGTTCAAAGGCAATAGAATGAAGAGGTTTCCACCACATTCTCCTGATCTAACTCCATTGGACTTCTGCCTGTGGGGAACTATTAAGGATGTTGTATACTGTAGAAAATCAGCTACACTGGCAGCACTTCAGAAAGAAATTGAAACAGCAAGTGCTGCCATCACTCAGGACACTTCCGCAAACATTGCTCAATCAGTGGGTTCAATGTACTCAGAAGTGCATCGAAGCCAATGGTGGGCAGCAACTGTTGTAACCGTAAAAGTCTAAGGTGATTAGTGTTCATCATTTTCTGTTTGTGTGAACTCAGTTTTGTTATGTTACCACAGTTTTTTCTTTGCTTTAAGTGTGTATACATTTTTTGGTACTCTCTGTATATGTATTATAACATTTTTGCTAGTTTTAACCAACTCTAGCTACTGTAAAAAATGTGACTGTTTTGTTTAAACACCTTGTAATACACTTTATTTGGTTCACAATATTAATGCATTAACTGGTTCAACCTTTTCCCTTGAGCACTAATGACCTTAGCAGTTTTGCACCCTTAAACAATAATTATCGTCAATCTTTCTCCTACTCTAAAAAGTTATCAAAAGCTCAGAAGACAAATATTATTGATCTAGTGGGATATGCATAGAAGTGTGGACTTTTAGAGGGGAAATTATTATGGGATATTTCTACTAGAGTCTGACCTATGATGAGGTGCCTTTCCATCAGTTATTTCTAAACCATGAGGATGTGTTGTTGATAGTATTGATACAAATGAAGGGGAGTGAATACAAGTGATAATTTGCAGCAATGAGGAAAAGAAAGCTTCTAATGTATTTATTTTAAAAGTATAACACTACTGTCTTTAGTTCTTACACAAAATTGATCAGAATCTATAGAACTAAAGCTAGGTTATCTTGTTCTGATCTTACCATTCTTGTAACTCCACGCTGGGGAAAAAAAGTGGATGATGAATCTCTAGCTGCAGAGGTAACTACATTGTAAGTGGATGGCCTTATAGAGAGGTGATATTTTTGTGAGCTGAATTTTTATACAAGGCTAAGTCAAAAAGTAGCCTTTAGGAATCAAAATTAAATATAATATTGTATATTATATCTAACAGACATCTATACTGTTCTGCTGGAGGAGCACATGCGTGCAACATCTTGGTAAATGTGATGTAAATGACCATAATAAGATGGGAGCCCCCTTGAAACATGCATGAGCAAGAAGCAGCGAGTAATTTCTAGCATTTTGCAAGGTTATAGATGCATAATTTTTTAACATATTTTTTTTTAAAAGTTTATGGTTGAGTGTGTCAAAAGTCTTTGCTAAGCCAAAGAAAATGCCTAACAAAGTCTTATTTTTTGTTTACGGAATGTTGGAATCCACACAGTGAATCTTTTGTTAATCTTATTTTGATTTAAAGTAAAACACTAAAAATCATGTCGTCACATTAAAACTCTCTTTAAGTTTCATCAGTGAAACTTTTGTTAATCTTATTTTGATTTAAAGTAAAACACTAAAAATCATATCGTCACATTAAAACTCTCTTTAATTAAGTTGAAACTTAAAGACTTCTTATTTTGATTTAAAATAAAACACTAAAAATCATATCGTCACATTAAAACTCTCTTTAATTAAGTTGAAACTTAAAGAGAGTTTTAATGTGATGACATGATTTTTAGTGTTTTACTTTAAATCAAAAAAAGTCTTATTTGTTTAGTGCTGTTATTATATTGGTATTGCTTCATACAGAGGCAGTGTTGGTTTATACTCCTCTTCTAAAGCCATATTGAAATGTGATCAGCATAATACTAACTGCTGAGATGGGAGTGAAATATTCCCAGAACATGTCTAACTAAAAAAATCAAGTAAGTGAAGTACAAGTGTCATCAAACCAACTCTACATCCATATAATTTTACTACTTCACTGTTAATAGTTTCAAGAGTACAAGTTCATTATTTCAGCCTGTTTTGCTGTAAGACTTTTAAATGATTTCCTATCAAAAGACACTTTATGTATGGTATATTTTGCATGTTTTCATTCGGTAATGAAATATGGGATTATTTTTTGGGGGTAACTCTTGTTATAGAGAAAAAGATTTCTGTTTGCAAAAGAAATCTATTAGAATAATCTGTAGGAGGAATAGTAGAGAATCCTGTAGGCTTCTTTTCAAAAAAATTAAAAGTACTTACTGTCACAGAAGTAATGATATATGTTATGTGATAGATAATTTCAACATTTTTAATTGAATTTCCGTGTTCATAGCCTTAATGCTAGAAACAGGAATGATTTGTATGAATCGTAATTCATTACAGATTTTCCAGAAGTGTGCCTAATATTCAGCAATTCAGTACATAATGGCCTACTCAACTGAATTAAATTATTAGAACGTAAATTCATATCTTTAAAAATTCTCTCAAAGAATTCTTAATAGCTACAATATGGGTACATTTTTTGGACTTAATTTATCTTAATTATGGACATATATATGTTTTTTGACATTTTTACATTCTAGAGCTCTCGCTAAACTCAGGATCTACAAATTGAGATATGTAATTTGTTCAGTGTATCTTTTGCTCCTAAAAAGACTAAATGTTTACACTCCAACGGTTATTTTAACAGGAGAATTAATAAGTAATAAGTCTATTAATAAGTTCAGATAAAAAATTACAGTAAGTACCATATATAGATTAAACCATATACGTTGTATTAATGGTGTTTATGTAGAACGAACAGTGAAACAGTCAATGAATTTATGGTACTTTCAGAGTACCTCTTCAGAAAAAAAATATATAGCAGTTTTCTGAAGTTTTGCAAGGCTTAAAATTAATAGAAAAGGGATTCTTGATTTGTTCTCAAAACATACGTAACGCAAAGAAATTAAACTCACCTATTCCTTAACGGGCAAAACAAGTAAAACGCTTTTGACCTCGCCGGTTCAGGGAGCAATGTAAATTTGTTGATGACTTAATGCTGACAGTTACTTCGTATTTCTCGCAGCTGTTGTGTATATGGTTTAGCACTTCAGATAGCACCACTGAGCACTGGCGGTAAACATCCGGAGGAAGAGAAGGAGCGGCAGTTTAATTTGTTCAATGAAAGGGTCTACTGAAGGCCGGTCATGAAAGAAATAGATTTATACCTACGTAAGTAATAAATTCTATTTGTGTCATTGTACGCAACGACTCAACGTACTCGTAATAGAAAATAAAGGCAAAATGAATCAACCTAGAGAAAATTACGGCAATTTTAATGGTAATGAGGTCATTTAGAAAAAAGGAAAGACAGTTCCTTACCTTTTCCCAAACACGTTGCTTAATCTGTAGGCATCAGCAAAATTTATTGTTTGCTGTACCATAACCAAGGTTCTGCTTAGCAATTAAAAACACGCGATAACTCCCCAAGTTCATAAACGTTGCAGCAGGGTTTACCTGAAAGGTTCGCAACGCTTACTTATGAAAAGTATTGATAACATTTTGTAATGTGACTGCAATATCGCTTCTACACCTGACTCGTAAAAGAAATTCATCAATATCATTATGTTGAAAATTCGCATTTATATGGAAATATTTTTGACCGCGACAGAGCTCAAACAGCCATTTGCCGTTAGCTATAGTTCTTGTCCATCAAACTACTCCCAAATCCTCATTGCAGTCTCTCTTCCCTGTCGGTCTTGGTGGTGTAGTGGTGTAGTAAACCCAAGATCGCGGGTTTGATCCCAGTCAGGACCGATGGATTTTTTCGGGCGTAAAAATTCTAAGTATGGGCTTCCTTCGGAAGGGAAGTAAAGTCGTGGGTCCCGTGTCGTACATTTACGGCACGATAAAGAACCTCAAGCCTGAAAAAAGAGGCTTGTGGGCAAAAGTTGTCGGTCGTTTCACGCCCTGAATTGAATGGGACGCTGATGACCTGAGAGTTACAGAGCGTCCATAAAAAAATAAAAAAAAAAAAAAATAAAAAAAAAAAAGTGTCTCTCTTCTCATCAGCTAGAATCACATACACTTATTGTATGCAAATGGAGTTCATGGACAACAAAACCGTCTGTGGTGCCTCAGTAGTAAAAACGGGCGTTAAACACTACTCAAAAAAAAAAAAAAAATGGACAACAAAGCTACTCACATCATACTGTCATTCACTTCCTGCTAATGAAATATTGTTCGGTTCTATTCTCTTGTTTTAATGACTATTCATATTTTTTATTTTTATTTATTTATTTATTTTATTTTATAATATTATTTTTTTTTTTTTAGTTGTCGTTGCTATGAGACTATTCGTTTCTAAAGCGATATTTCTTGGAATATTTCGGCAATTTTCAATTTCACGTACATACCGAAATCTATAGATTAAAACTGGTTTACAAAGTCACAGTTTATGCCTATTAAGTCGTTCAATTTCATTCCGTTTCTTTCGAAATGATATATATATATATATATATATATATATATATATATATATCATTTATCATTTATCACGGCTTTACTTCCCTTCCAAAGGAAGCCATACTTAGGATTTTTTACGCCCGTAAAAATTCATCGGTCCTGGCCGGGTTTGAACTCGCGATCTTGGGTTTAGAACGCAAATATGGTTACCACTACACCACCAGAATCGAGAACAACGGTATGTACAGGATACAGCTGAAAATTATGTATAAATATAAAACTAAATAACAAGAACTAGAGAAGTAGAAATAGACAAAAGACTTCAATAGTCATACAATTTTCGCTTTAATTTTTCTTCAAAGGCAGAAGTGGGTTTTACCTCACTGTCAAACTCAACCTGGAGGACGACAAGAACTTCTTAGCTTGGTTTCAGGGTTCATATCGGACTTTTATGGTTATCATAGCGGCCTTGACGATACAAGTTCCCACTGCACTTCACTTCAATAGGAATTTTCCTGCTTTCCATTGTTTAATAACTGCAGGACATTTTTGGCATAAAAAGTTTGCAAATTGCAATAAACGTAAGAAAAAAAAACACTAAAAACTATAGGATTAAGCCACTTGACTATGGGCACAGAGCACAGCATGGGAAACGGGAACTGGAAAACACCTTTCCTTGAAAGAGAAGAAACTTTTCCTAGTGAGGAAAGATCAACATGTCCAATGTAAAATTAACTTGTGACTAAGAAGCGTACCAAATAATAGCACATCAAAGATTTTGTATATGAAATTCAAAGATTAAACTAATAGACCTTTTGAATCAAACTTACTTTATGAGAAAAGAAGTTCGAAATTAATAAGCGCTCTTCAAAGAACAATAAACGCAGTCTTAAGATAGGATAACGCCAGTTCTGACCGTCTACGTGATCAAATGGTAGCGTCTGCGACTATTAACCTGGGTTTGATTTCCGGTCAGTTCAACTTGACTGCGTGATGTTTTTTCGGAGTTTTTACTTACCCTAATAGCGCGAGTGATAGATAGCTTTAAGGCGCGAAGGACTCCGAGCTCATTTAATTCATTTCACTTATTACTTCAAACTACACCCACAGTTTTAAAGTTCGTAATTTACAGATACCGCAATGAGACCAATGCGTCAAAGCGTAATAAATAAATAGAAAAAATAACTATTATTTGTAATAATACTTAAATCATTATTTATACTAAGGTATTAACGCATAGGTGAAAGGAACTTCCGTTCTATTTCATTTGTTTATTATTGAGAAGAAAACAATAAAGGTAATATCTACGTCATTAAAACATATTTAGGCTTTTAAGGTAGTCTTGTTATTATTTAAATTAATCATTACAGTACTATTTTGCCATGGTCGTTGGTTTAAATTTATTTAAAATAATTTTAAACTTTATTTTACCATGCAAATGTGTAAGTACACATTGGTATGATCGAAAAATCCATTAAAACCCGGATCGTAGATCATCAGCGGCGACATTTATGTCTTAATGAGCCAGAAAAATCTGCGATTGCTATTCAAAATTTCTATTGAACAAAATTTAAAACATAAAAAAATTGCAAAAAATAACAGGACATTTTAATCTAACTAGGAAAATGGCCTTACAAATAAATCAACATTCAGATAACACAAAGAGAGAGGTTTCCAAATAAGAACAAACAACATCAGCGTTCACAATTCACTCAACGCTCCTACCCCGCTCCACTTCTAATGTTGCCTCTGCTTCTCCAGACACTTTCAGCTCACTGATGATGCCGGTCGTAGCGTCAGCGAAAGTTTTTTTTTTTTTTTGTTTTGTTTCTTTCATTAATTTATACAAACGATTAGGGAAGAATAGTTCAGTAATTATAAATTTCAAAAATAATAGTAATACTTCATTCTCTATGAATATTAATAAAGGTCCGGATTTGCTCTTTGCAGATGATCTTGTAATGAGTTCGCTATCATGTGGAAGATTATCGAAAGCATTAACTGCAACATGTAGATTTTGTAAAGAATCGGACTCTAAAATGTGCAGGATAATTGTTTTTAGGTTAAAAAGAAAAAAAAAAAATATTGGATAACAAGAAATTTGCAGTTTTGTTTACATAAAAGTTTGAAATCCGTATAAATTGACTGGGGAGGATTTATGATGTAACAGTAGAAGCCAGCAAAAATGCTACACTAACTTGAAACTTGGAGCACCGAACAAGGTGAATATTCATATGATATATTAGAGCAGTGGTTCCCAAACTGTGGGTCGGGACCTCTAAGGGGGTTGCTGGATTCTATCTGGGAGGTCGCGGGGATATGGGTAAAGTAGTTTTATTTAAGAACTTGTCAATTTTCACGTCTTTTCTTATTAAGAATACTTAACTAACTGTTGCATTATGATTATTGTGACCAGTCAGACAACAGCGCAACAATGACTATTGTGATTGATAAATGTCACTTTGTTGAAGCGTGGGCGCCAGCCTGCAAGTTAATTATTATTAAGCAGCGAAGTGAACGAAGGAGTGGCTAATAATTTCATTCTCGAAAAGAGGGTCGTGCATGCAAGAAGTTTGGGAACCGCTGCATTACAGCGTACTGTCGGCAGGTTTTAGACTTGCCTAACGCATCACTTAAAGCTAAATTAGTAGAGGATAACAGAAAAAAAGTATCGGAGTAATGAGCTTGAATGAGCAGAACATTGTTATAAAATGTACAGCTATCAGGGTAGGGTTAAAGAAAGAAAAATCAGGTTTGAGGAAAGTGGAATGAGTGAGATTTGAACAGAGAGAGTGAATGGATACCGGTTTCTGCAGGGTCAGGATCCAGAATGTGCAAAAACGGCAACTATTTAACAGTTTGAGGTACAGGAAAGCTTCGGTGATATGCAGAAATTTAGAAGTGAATGGGCAGGAAAAATTATAAAAATATATTTTAAATGAAGAAGGGAGATAATTAGCATGGGACAGAGCTAGAGCATGTGATGAAGTTGAAGGAGTAAGAAGGCGAGTTAAAATACCCTACATATGCCCTATATAAAGTGACGGACCGTCTCTGTGTATTCGCTGCTAGTTCGTTGTAAATGAAGCAGCTCTCAGAGTTCTTGAGTTGTACTTTATTGCGGGGCACCTTGTGTCTCTTATACCGCTTTTACTCTGAATGTTGAGTCTTCGTCTATATAAAAACGTCGATTAATAGTAAGCGAAGAAAATAAACTTAAAGCTCAATTGCCGCTTGAAGGGTGGCCTATATTTCAGAAAAGGAAGGGGCGGCCGATTCGCCTGGTATAGTCTACAACAAATTCTGAATTTAACTGTACTCTTTGCCGGGGTTTAATTTGAAAAGCGGCTACAAATTTAGAAATTAAGCAATTCCATAGACATGCAGATGTATCTTTGAAATAGCAAGGAAAGAATTGCATCTTGTGATCGTCAGACCACCCATTAGCTCTAATGGTCATATCAAACTTTCTAACAAAATCAATAGCAGTTACAGCCGAAGAGTTGTCGAAATATAATGACTGTTAATGATGTAGAGGCTGTTGTATTAATTGTAGCAGTTGATTCAGTCTGAGTTACTGCAAGCATTTGTGCATTAGAAGTAACACCAGAGCCAGAGGTTGAATTTTCCTCAATATGTTATCCAACTGAACCTATTGGCATACCTGAGTTCTGTCTACTCCTTCTTCTAGACATTGTAAAAAGATTCTGAATATCAATTTATGAAAAACGTGCTGTTAAATCACAAACAAAATTGTAAATGAGAATTGTAACGTAAATGTGCTGCTAAATCACAAACTAAATTGTAAATATCTCAATATATTTCCATATTACATAAATATCGTATTTCTTATTTATACCTGTGGGAGAATATTTAACACAGAATTTACTAAATACCATGAAAGATAAAAATAATGCAGTATGGTCAGCTGATGCTGAACCAAAACGAGGAAAAAAAGAAAACATTCTCTTGAAATCGATGCAGAAACTGCTAATAACAGGAACAAAATGCGCTTTGTTTGTTGCAACAGAATCTGTGTATGAATAAGCATACTAAACATGGCTGTCTGTTTGCTAGTAACGGATGTCACCATGATTATGTGCTTTGAATTTTTAATATTATTTGAATAAAATTTATTTGAAAAAGGGACAGTTAGTTATGGCTAAGCACCGCTAACAAGTACCATAACATAAAGAAAAGAAAACAAAGGAGTAAAGCTATAAGGAAGGAAGAAATGCAGAGAAAGACGCACACCTACCGCCAAAATATAAATGCAATTTTATTAGAAGTACCTACCCAAAATAAGATTGCCCAGAATTTAATTTAAAAAAATCTGAAAAGAAGGGAATTAAACCCTAATAATTCAGTTAGCGTCTCCTATGCCATACCTCGGCTCCTTACAAAAAAAAAACAAACAAACAAAAAACAAAACAAAAAGCAAAAGAAAAAACAAAACAAAAACAAAAACAAAAAAAAAAAAAAAAAGGAATTTAGAAAATGGAGCCTAAAAGAAGAAAAAAAAAAGTAATCATCATCTCACACAATATGCCACCAATAAGTCTGCCCGGCATCTCAAACCAATATGTCACTTTACTTTAGAGTTACTCGCCTAATTATCATTCTATACTCATTTCATCATCATATGGCCCGACATGGGAGCTAGCTTACATCATTTAATCAAATGCATTTATACAACAAATATCCCTACTCAAAATGAAGTGAAAACAAGGAAATAATGAACCGCAGTAATCTCTGAAAATACACACACTTCTAATTTCAACTATATAATTTTATTAACATGGGTAAATAATTTATCTAACATCGAGTTACCTTCGTAAAGGTGGCCCATCCTGGAGCAGTTGGTGAAATGTCCTCTCTTTTCAACCTTCCGAGCTCGTCTGTACCTAAGATACCGCTGGGACAACGCGCATTTCCATTCTGCGCATGGAACATTAATCGTCTGTGTGATACAATATGCAAACTCTCCCCATATTGTCAACCCCCCCATATGCCACAACTTGTGAGCACTCTTAACAGAAGCAAACAATTGAAGACAGATATCCATATATGAAAGTTAGGTACAATGATGAATTACAACCTAAGAAAGCTAGATTTATCATCTGGTGCAACAATTTTATTACATACTCCTGGAAACCGGTATGAAAATTAACTTTACACGGTTTGATGTAAAACAGGAGCTGAATTGATTGTATTTTGCATCAGAGCTTTATACTGGTTTTTTTACTTTGATGGTTTAAAAATTCGATATGTAAAAATGAAAAACCGTAGCATGTAATTTAATATTGCGAACGGACTTGCTGCTCTTGTAAGTGTATGCAGGTTAGTTAAAAGGCCCGTAGTAACTAAATAGCTTTTGAAGCATGTGGCTCAGTCACATGAAACTCGGTGTGTGGGAGAGCCGTGTACTGTAACGGGACACCCAGATTTAATCTCGTATAATTAATTAACTCTGGTCAAGATTTATTCTGTTTAATTAATTAAATATTATCCTAGTGTATTTCCATGTATTATTTTATTATGGATTTATATAGAATGATGTAGATTGTTCAAGAATCAGAAATCTCTGCTGTAAAGATGAAAACTTTCATGTAACACAAAGAAGCGACTTCCTGGTGCCATAAGCAAGGTCACTCATTCAATTGCAAGGGAATCTTTCTTTTCATCTCTGTAAAATAAGTCCTTGAAAAAGACTGTAGTGAATAGCTTTCACCTTGGGCAACCGTCCCTTAAAAAGAGAAATCTTTTGCTCCCGTAAAGCATCTCTAGCTAACGAACAATGAATTAAGTCCAGCCAATGAGTTCTCATATTTCAAAATGTTTCTTCGAAAAACTTCCAGCGGCCAGAGATTAAGCTGAAAGAAGAAAATCTGGTCATGCGTCTGCAATGTTCGAAAATTGGAATTCTCGTAGAAGACGCGTAGAAAGTTTCCACACAGTTCACAGTTTGCTTGGTGAGACGAGACAGGACAGATCGCTTCGGAAAGCTAGGAAACAATTCGCTTGGAGAATTGAGATAGGTCAGTTCAATTTAGTTTGTTAGTAATATAACTTGTGAAGTGGAACAGTATAATTTTGTGTGTTCAAAGCGATCGCGAGAAACTGTGGTTTAAAGATATCTCGTAAATAATAATTTTTAGTGCAAGTAAAAAATCTTCACTCTAACCTAGCTACATTATATGTATATGCGAACGACTAGAGAGTTTGTGAGTTACGGCCTCAGGAAATGTTTACGCTTTCACAGCTCCTTGCAAATGGCATGGAAATGTTGCTAAAGAAAAGTGAGTAATAAAATTAACCTTGAAGTGTGAACAGTATTGTCATTTGTGAAGCCTTAATTCGCATCTTCAAGCGCGCCTCTTTAGCAGTCATCCCCTCTCCACTTACTCCCCTGGAAACTTTCCAGAAAAAGCCTTGAAGTAATTTCAGCATCCCTGAGAGAACACCTCTCCGATAGCAGGAGGATTGTTTAACGCAGACTTTCAAGCCGTGACAGTGACATTCTACATCAACAGTGAACACCACATCCACTCCAATTCAAATCAAAAGTAATTAATCATTCCCCTCAGTCTTATAATAGAACCCGCAAATTGGCACTTTAATGTGGGCTTAATTAATCATCCCCCATCCCACAAACAAATCCGCCGCAATACCGAAAACTCAAAAATGATATTATCAGATTTTTAGCACTTCCTGTTGAGCCAGAAGTAACTACAATTCTCTCATTTTAAATGTAATACCCAATATATTTCTTTTTTTTAAATTTTGGAATAAAGCTCATTAAGGGCTTTTCAAAAAATACCCACGCTTGTGTATAGATTTATTGTTGTTAAATCAAGAAAACAAGAAGTAGCGAATGATAAAGCGCTTCTTTTGAGTAATGTTTTGGCAGTAATAATTTAAATAATATATGTCTATGAATCATGCTTATTAATACAAAAACTTTTTAAAATGATTACTTATAGTCGATTTAACTGCACTGGTCTTCTCGCGACGTCTGTAGGTCGGAAGTGAAATACTGTAGGTGTATGAAATGAAATGAATTAATTACGATGAAGAATGAATTCGGAGCCCTTGGCGCCTTAAAGCTATCTGTCATTTGCCTTCTCAGGGCAAGAAAAACTTCGAATTGTTTTTACAGCTTCAAAATTAATTCTGAAATGGTTAGTTCTTTTATGATGGTTATGTATTTTTCTTCAAGAATATCCGTTATAGTAAAAATCGAACTTATGCACGGAAAATAATATGAATATATAATTTCCAGTTGTCCTTTCCACAGTATTAATACAGTCATGAATGTATTACATTGTATTTATAATGTCTAAGTCAAATATGTCTGTTAGAAAAGCAAAGTCACATAACCAAATTTCTTGATTCAATTTAAGAACTTCGTATAATTTGCAAATGTCATTATTATTTTAATAATATCGTCCAACAAAAGTATGTATGTACTATAATAATGTTATTATTACACATAGCAATTATAAGTTAGTGATATTAAACGGTTCCATTTTTGATGTTTATCTGTTCTTCATGAAGGAAACAATATCATGGCATAGATGAGAAAAGTGTCTTAATATTACACCTCTACCGCCTGTGGTGCCCCAGTAGTAAAAACGGGCGTTAAACACAATGGGAAAAAAAAAAAAAAAAAACATTGCACCCCCATTGAGCCGACTGACGGAAATAAATACATTTGAATATTTGGCCCCAAGCTCTAACAGCTTGGGCCCGAACATGTGTCAAAGTTTACTTGACCTCATTCACAACAATTAACATAACATTATTAAAAGTAGATGATTTTGCACATAAAATCACTCGGTAAATTACATGGGTACAATATCAGATGAAACGCCCATATAGTAAAAATTTGCTCAGCCTGCCGTGAAACTGTTTTTTCGCCGCTCCGCCGGTATCAACTCTCACTAGTCTATTCCATAACAGATCAAATTTGTTTGCAACAAGGTGAACAACCGTCAATCCTCAGTCGCGCCTCGCACACTTTTCAGTTGGTAGAGCACAACTTATAAAAACAGCATTTCATAGAATACATGAACATGAATTTATCACACTGGTCTGAAAAAATTTTACTGCCAGGTCAAAAAAAAAAAAGTAAAATATTCACTGCACGTATATTAAAAGAAAGAATTCTCCTTAACTTAAGTTTTTCATGTATTTCAGATCTTTGTTACTAGTTTCGCTATGCATGCTTGTTCAGGAACAAGAATTAATTTCAGCAATAAATAGAAAAACATAAGATGAAGCAGTATATTTAAACTGTCCGCAACATCACTTCCCCCCTCCCCGGTATATTAAGATGTTCAACAAATCAGTGAAAGGCAGAAAATAAGCCTCCCCTCGGTTTGCTTTTATTTATGATAATGATGGTTCTGTTATGCTATTTTAAGAATACATTAGTTGAGTTGCCTATATGATGGAAGAGTTTCTTATAGTTTACATTCCTCGTAAGGCATTGGCGCAAAAGAGCAAACAGCTGGGGAGTATTAACGTTAACCTGACGACAAATCGCTTAGAGAAAATCCTCTTGCAATCGTTATGTTAGAGAATGTTTAGTGCGGGTGGAAAGTCCACAGATTCTGCATGCCCTTCATGAAGTTTCACTGACCCCTCTCATCCCCTTACCCAGCAGCTTCATAACAACGCCTTTAAAACCAAAGCATTCTGCTCTGCCAAGCCTGGACACAAGGAGACTTTGCCCTAGCCCGTTCTCTTCACACATACACACCAATTTGTTTGCATTCGCAGAAGCCGTTTAAACCGTGCGCCTCTCTTGAATACTACAATGCAGGTGCTGAAACATTCAGAGTTTGCGCTTATGAAATTTTGTAAAATTTGTTTTGAATTATCAATTTATGCAGAAATTATTTAAAGGTGCTTATGGTTCAAAATTAAAGGGTGGAGCACGTGCCATTGTGCCCTTTAGCGTGAGTCGCCACTAGCAAAAGATTTACAGATTTAAACTATATGGAGGATATATTTCCTCAGTCGTAATAAGAAGCATTCGCTGACAAATTCGCCTTCACTAAATGACTTCAACATTACAACAATCTCAATATTAGGAGCATAAGAAGTTGATACTTTCAACTCTTGTAAGTTTGTGATGTATCTTTATCTGGAAAGAAATTTTACGATTAATAATAAAAGATGTGTTAGATATCAAAGTAATATTATCAAACGTACACACTAACTACAGCTAATAAACTTGACAGAATGTCTGTCATAGTCATTATACTGGTATCTATTAAAACGTCATTCAGTGCTACAATGGCAGACATGTTTATTGCAAATAAGGCACTCAACTATATTTTTATCTTGGATAGAAAAATATTCTGCCACCCATTCAATGAGAAACAATTGCAGCCGTCACTCTCGAATACTAGTGTAACATATTAAGTACTTGCCGTGGAGGAAATATGTATTCTCTTTCCTCCATGTAGGAGCTTCCACCACCTTTTCTTTCCTTCAACGTTGTTCAGGGAGTAATCAACGAATTGAGGGGTAAACTAAGCACGTGTCATGTTTAAGTACCGCTAATCTAACAAATGAATAACTGCGTTTATATTGCCGACAGAGATATGGGTAGAAACTACTTTGTGATTTACGTTTTTACTGCCACGTGGCCGCGCCAGAACGCTGTTGCCATATCCCGTCACTCGTTATCAGTCTGGCGCGGCTGCACTCCAAGATCATCATAATCATATTCCTCCTGCTCCTCTATGATTTAAAATACATTTTACACTCCATATTTATCCTGGATATAGTAAATATTTTACGTGTATGACAAAAATTACAAAATTGAATATTTTATCTTAAACATTTACACGATTATAGTTTCAAAATTATTGTCATATGGTAAATTTGCTTTAACTACAGCAGAATCTACGTAGTGTCATCTAGCGGCAGAAATCATAAGCTGGACTTGGATGCATTGGCGGAAAGGAGTAGCGTATATAAAAAGTATGGGTACGCGTAGGAAAATGTGCATTTGATCAAAAAAAAAAAAAAAAAAAAGTCTACAGAATCATATTTGTTTGATGAATGATACGAAGTACAACCACTACTCTTATTTAAAATACTTGCACATGAAAAATTATATCAATGCACGCACTGAAAACGCGTTGCTATTGGGTAATTTTAAACGTTCTAACTTCGTAACTGTTACAACGTCGAAGCTGTCAGGTCTCATGACGATAATGTGTTTTTGTTACCTGATTGGACGAACCTCTCGCCAACTGAGTCGTCGGCATAAACAAGGCCCAAGTGCCAATCACAAAGTAATTTCTCCCCTACTAACAGCTGTTTAGTTTTCATTCGGCGTTCCTCCATGTTCCAGGTGCAGGTATAACTAACTATAGGATATGATCGTCCAGCGAGACTGCCTTGATTTTCTATTCAAATCGACTGACTATTTTATTAACCCCATAACATTTACTATATGCGTCTGAATCCTCGTGATTGTTTCATTTTCTGCCAAAAGGAATTAAAATTACCGTCCTTTGTTTGTAATGCAGCACTGCCATCTAGCGGAAGAAAACGAATGAGATAGAGCATAAAGGTTTCAAAGTATTGTTTTTTTTTTTTTTTTTTTTTTTTTGTAAATAAATGTACGATTATCAGTATTTGCATGATTTGAAAAAAAAAAAAGAAAGAAAGAAAGAAAAGAATTCTATTTAGACATTCTTTCCATTATTTGGTAGCATTTGAGTGTTGCTAGCATGTTGGTAAAAATGAAAGTCTGCTTCAGTTGTTTTACATTTTTTATTGTTTTAAAAAATAGAACAGATAATAGAGAAAGAAATAAAATGAAAAATAATTAAAGATATTTTTCTCCTCTTGAAATTGTATCTACAAAAACTTTAAAAAGAAATCATTGAATTCAAACTCATTTACATTCAAAACTCTCAATTAAATCCCATTTATTGATAATGAGCAAAAGAAATAAGTCATCTAACATTACCTTAGAGATTGCAATTGTTTTAAATTATTATTAACAACATTCTCAAATTTTTCTTTATATTATTACCTTGCTTTTTTTTTTTAACATCAATTGCAGCATTATTATAACAATTTTTTGTTTTGCATTAGGCCTATTGTCCCTAAGATATATGAATAATTATAACCTTTTGTTCTTAATATGCATCTTTTTCTTACCATTTCAATAATGCGTGAGCACACATAAACAAAGTGCTTAATTTCATTAACTTTGTTCTAGCTAGCTACTTAGCATTTCATATGTTAAAATCTGTTGCATGGCAAGTTATGAATGCATTTTTGTAAATTCTTTGTTTTTTATTAAACAGAAATTTAAAATAATACATTCTGTACATTCTGAGTTTCAGTTTACTGAGAAGCTTCTCCAGGATATGCTTGAGATACAAAGTTGAAATTTTACTTTCAGAGCATTAAACCATGCATAGCACTTGGTTTTTATGTTACTAGCAACATTTGAACACAGTAATTTTGCATACAATGGTAGGTAGTTTTTTTGAAGGGGAAAGATTATGGAAAAAAATCTATTAGCGAAAAACCATGGAAGGTAGATGAGAAAGGAATGTAATTGACCAATCTATGTAATCTATGGTAGTGACATGCAATGCTACTAATTTGTATGCTGGCTGCCATGATAATACTAAATATAAAACTATGTATATCCTTTTAAAAAGAAATGTTTCAGTTTTCTAGTAATTTAAGAAAGCTGAAATAGAATAATTGTACTTGTGTAATAACAAAACTAAGTTTAACTTTGGTAACTAGCATATTCAGAAAATGGAGTAAAATTATAATTTATAATTATAGTTCTTATAGACACCATGACCAAGTACATTAAGATAAATCTTAGAAATGGATTGTATTAAGAAAGAGGGTTTAATTTATTATTATTATTATTATTATTATTATTATTATTATTATTATTATTATTATTATTATTGTTGTTGTTGTTGTTGTTGTTTTTGTATTGAGAAATTCATTGAAATAAGCTAGTCTCAGAAATATTAAGCAAAATATAATTACAACATTTAAATATAATGATACGCATTGTTTTCTTTTAAGTGCCAAAATCAAAAGAACTTTGTAGTCATTAATTATTAACACTTAAAAGAAGACAATATAAATTATTATAATTATATGTTGCTTAATATTTCTGATATAAACTTACTTCATTGAAGTTCTAAATATAAAAATATTTTTTTTAAAATCAAACTCTCTTCTATAATAAAATACATTTCTCAGCAAACCTGATCATAGTCATCATCAATTGGATTATTGTTATAATTATTGTAATTTTACTTCACTTCATGAAGTAATTCCTTAAATTAAACCAAACTGAGTTTTAGATTGATCATAATTTTGAAAAGAATCTCTCATGTTCCACTAATTTTGAATGAAAATGCTTGGACATGTTTCAAAGTCTGTTGCCCTCACTGTCCACTTGATATGCAGATGTGTCTCTGCAAATGATACTAATTTGGTGATGTCATTATTGTTTGGAAGATACACATTTTCATTACTTGTGTATAAATGAGTTTTCTGATACTGTTAATTCTATGGGTTCTGGGATTGCTTTTAGAAGTTCATTTTAGAATTCATTATTTTTGGACCAAAAACAGTAATGGTTTCTCTTTATTTTGTATTTCACATTTCTTGTGTGTTCCTTATGCTCTTTATGGATTTTCCTATATATTTTTTATTGCATCTTTTATTGGTATAATTGGTATAATCTGTTTGTGAGGGGAAATTTAGTTTTAAGGAGACATTTTTAAGATATAATTTGTTTATTGAGGCCAAGGGAATATTATACTTTTCAAATAAGATTGAAATGTGCTCATGTAAATTTCTTGTTCTCTACGACTTTCATTATGATGTAACAGTGGCTGCTTGTGCACATTTTAGATAATGGGGCAAATCTTATGAAAATAACATTGCATTGAATCCACGATAATAAATTTATCACACTAATCTGTAAAAGTATACTGCAAAAAAACAAAACAAAAAAAAAAAAAAGAAAGAAAGAAAGACAAAAAAAAACTTAACACTTTAATTTTTCTTGAAAACATATTCAAAATAATTTTATGTACCTGTACTCAATTTTAATTTGACATAAAATATTCACTACACATTTACTAAAATAATTAATTCACCTTCACTAAAATTTATTATACATTTCAGATCTTTATTAATAGTTTTGTTATATGATCTTTTTCAGAGAGAAGAACTACTATCAGCAATAAATATAAATACTTAGGATATAGCAGTATATTTAAACAAGTGTCCTCAATGTCACTTCCCTCCCCCCTCTCCCTCCTTGGCATTATATTAAGATGGTCAACAAATCGGGGGAGGCAGAAGTGCCAAAATCGTTGATTTACTCTTATAACTATGTCTCCTCTCACTAAACGTTCAGGTTTACTCTTATTTATGATAATGCTAATTCTTTTTAAAACATAATGTTATTTAAGGATACGTTAGTTGAGTTGCCTTTATAGCAGATGCTAAGTATTAACAATAACCTGAAGGCAAATTGCTTAGAGAAGCTCCTCTTGCAAGCACTATGTTAGGGAAAACAGATTCAGTGTGCCCTTCATGAAGCTTCACTGTGATACCCCTCTCATCTCTTCCCCATCAGCTTCATAACAACTCCTTTTAACCAAAGCATTTTGCCTTGCTAAGCCTGGACACAAGGAGAATTTGCCCTAGCCTTTTCTCTTTGGACTTAACACACACCATGTTGTCTACATTCACATAAGTCATTTAAATTGTACACCTCCCTTGTATACTACAATGCAGGTGCTGAAACATTCAGAATTTTATATTCTTTTTTGACAATTTATGCAGAAATTATTTAAAAGTATGTATGGTTCAAAATTAAAGGGGGGGCACATGCCCTTGTGCCCTTTAGCACAAGCTGCCACTGTTATGTAATTTATTTCCTTTCAGGTTTAGAGAATCTATTGTTTAGCTATTTTTTTTGCATGAATAAAATGGAGTATTCTAATTTGCATGTCATTAAGTAGGTTTATTAATTTGAACACAAGGTTGTTAATTGTTGCGTGTTTATATGCGTTATAATAGATAATTTTCTTAAAGTAATTATCTGTATAGGTATCTTTTCAAAATATGACAAATTCCAATTTCTGTTGATTGCATCTTCTTTCCATTTTAATTAACTTTTGCAAAAAGTATCTTCAATGTACTTATGTGTCAGAAAATGTGATTCTTACCAAAATTAAATGTTTATTATTGTATTTCACTATAAAACTCCCAAAATTATACTCATGATCAGTTACAGTAATTCATTTATAACATCTCCATTTATTTACTATATCATCTAATTAATAGTATATCTAAAAATTCTATATTACTATCTTCCTCATCTCTAAAATACAAAATCATTAAGTATATTCATTAGCTTAAGCTCCATGAATCTAAAGCCTGGGGAAACTATTCATGTTTCCTACTTTTGCTACTTTTCTTTATTCTTAAAGTAATACAGACCTTAAAGTATTTGAATCTTTGTCAGTGATAAGTATATGTTGCTTTTATATATATTATTTTTTAAATTAATCATATTAGTACTTAAATATCCTAAATCAACAATAATTGGCCCCAAAGGCATAATCAATGTTATAATTTATGCTTTGTAACATAGGATGATATATTTCCAGAATGAAATAGGACCATTCAAAGAAATAGATCAGCATTTTTGAAGATGGTTACAATCATAGAATAGTCAATATTATGTAATTTGTAGTCATGAGAGGCCAAAACAGCTTTCTAGGTTGAAGCATATGTTAGGATAGGCAGCTGGGGCAGGAGATTTTGAAAGATTGTGACATCACTGGGTTATATTGCAGCATAATAATGCTAGGCTACATATTGTTCACCTTATTCTAGGAGGTTTTTGCAGTTTCTATCTCTTATAAACTACCTACAATTATTTTGAATGTCAACAAAAAGTTTAAATGCAGTTATCATTTGGCCAATTGAACAAATGTAAACCTTTTGTAATGTACCTGTGGACTATGTTGAAAAATAACTTTTGGAATTTTGATTATTCATTTGAAGAAAATGAACATCTCATTATTTTGAATTAACTGTATATTTTTATTTAATTATCCAAATTCTAATGTAATACATTTTCTCCATTAGGTTAATCTGGCTTTGTCTTAATGTGGTATGACAGAAGGTTATAGACTTGTTTAAAAGCATTTACAGCATTAGGATTAGATATATCTGCTATGCATTAAAAGTACTGACATTTATTAGCTTTACTATGCAACAGATTTTAACTGCTTGCACTTTTCTTAATGATTCTACTAGCACACATTATTCTAGTTATTATGTATGGGTCTTACATGGTAATATCTGTAGTGACATATAAATGAAAATTGCAACAAATAATACACTGTAACAAACTACTGTTTCATATACTTTCAATTGTTATGTTTCATCTTCAAAATTTAAGAATTTATAAATGTTCATAGAATCTATTATCCAACTCAATCACAAAACTCTCAGAGAAATTAAAACAATGTTTCCTTATTTTATTGTTAAACATAGAATTAAAAAAATATGCTCATACAGTTTTATTTCAACTGCAAAATAAATTTATCTCCCATCAATGATTTATTATTCATTAACAATGAACAGTGAGCAACAATACATCAGTTTTTAAATGTTAGTTTTCCCTATTAGTTTGTGAGAGTAAAATTTATTAAAAGCTTCAATTTTACTCTACAGGGAACAAAGGATATCCTCATTATGATTTGTTTTTCATAAATGTTTAAATAAGAAAAACAAAAGAAAGAAAAAAGGGGGGAAAAAACAGAATCACATATCTCATCAACATTGTATATAACAACCACACATGTTCACACATACAGTTAGATAATATACTAGTTCACCAAACTCAACAACAGTATTTTATTAATTTTTTTATAGTTATATAAATATTTTATATATGTGTCAATATACATTCCATTGCATACACAGGCATTTTCAAACTTTTCTTATTTCATAACGTTGCACAGTTGTGTTAGAAACTGCTCTACAGGTATTCATTTTCATAAAAAGATGAATGTTCAGGCATATCTATTATCAAAATTCCTAACTTGCACACACTTTTATTTCTAATATCTCCACATATGTATGATGGTGGGGATTGAAATATGTGCACATCAGAAATATTTTGGCAATTTTTATTTATGAAGGTTTAAAATACTGGAGTGTTAATTCTTTCAACTAACAACAGTACTTTTTACTAAACATTTACATATGCTATTAATTAATTTACCATACATAAATGTGGGCAGATGCACTGCACTCAAATATTTTTTATTTTTATGATCACTATGACAGCACTGGCCTAATGATATCTGTTCATTACTGATCATAAATAACTTTCTATCCAATAGATAGCCTTATCATAATATAGTAAACTTCTGTACAACCTGCTTTTGTTTTGAAATGAATGTTAAATGCAAGATAATGATGATGAAATATACATGTCATTATGACCAAGGAAAAAATGAAAAATATTTTATCTTAGTTACTTGAACTAACCAAATGTCCTAATTTCTAATTGAGTTTTACTTGAAGTTCACATTCATAACAATAGATATTTCTTTTGTGAACTTGAAGATAGAGATTTAAGCATTTTGTATAAGTATCACTCTATACACTGTTCTTAATCTGTAAAAATGTTCAATTTATTAAAAGATATAGTCAGCACTATTGAAATTCTAAATGAATTGTAGACTTTCTTTTCTTACTTATAATGTTAAATCTCCACTGCTTTACTCAAAATGCTGTGTCTAATTCTGCTGTTTTAAAGTACAGTTTATATCACAACTTGCAACATTCCCTGTTGTATGTTCCCTTTTGTATCATTTCTTTCTTTAACTAATCTGGTTTTCATATCAATCTGTTTTAAATAAGTTTAACATTTTCTTTAAGAAAGAGAGGAAAAAGAAAAAAAAAACATCTGTATAACATGGTTTTAAATGCTTTACAAACACCACCATTTTTATTCAGTTAATAATTATTACTTTTATAACATCAGCAATATGTTTCACTGTTAGAAAAAGCCTTTTCTTCAACGTCAACAATGCATATTCATACGTCCACACGAAAAATTAAAATAGTTTATGCTCTTATATATTTTATGAATTTCTTAGCAAAATATCAACATTCAATAATGTGAAAACCCATTAAGATGACTTTTGTGTTGTACTTAAGCTATATATTTCATAATTTTTTTTACTTGCTGACACATATTTATAAGTGAAACATTACTTATTAATGCCAGAACACTTAATATTGCCTCAAGTTTTGGACAAATGTCTTTTTTTTGTGGTTATTTTGCAGTCTTTTCAATTTTTAAATCATTTTTATTATAAAGTTACTTTGTGTGTTGAAAAGAATAAGGGGTGTCACATCTATTACGTAGCTTAAAATATTTTACCCCTGTTAATTTATTTTCTTTAAAGGTTATGTAACAACATGTCAAAGAGTATAGAAAATGCAAACACAACAACTTCGTCTTCCTTTTCATCTTCTTTCGCCATGCTCCTCATAATCTTTATCATCATAGTTATTGATCAAAATTCTGCATATATTTTGGCTTTGTTATAGGAATAATGAGAAACTGACATTTAAAAGAAAGTTATTTACATATAAAGAATTTAAATTATTCCCACCTGTATGCTGTACATGGAAATTAGTTTTTGCACAGCCATTTGCACTTACAATCATAAGTGAATATTTCAAAATTCAATCAATAATTGAAAATATTGAATGATTTAATTTACATTGCTAAAGTAAAATGTTCAACTCTGAAAATGATTTGCAATTTAAAATTGATAAGGCTCTGATACTAGTTCTCATTTTTTTTTTCAATCTCTCAAGACCGAGGAGTCAAGTTTTATGATTCTGCCACATTTGTCATTCCCTGTGTAACAGGTAAGCAAAATTGATTGCCTCCTAAGTGAGTGCTGCTAATGATTGAAGAATAGAGAGCACTTTCTAAAGTTATAACTATTTTTTATTGTAAAAAATGCTCATGTCATTACAAAATATAAACTAGATAAAATTAGAACGACTATAGTGTTGGTTACCTGTTTCAATATCTACATATCTTTCTATCAACCAGAATGAACATCTTAACTTCACACAAAGAAAATATTTTAAATATTATTCCACAGGGCTTAGTTTTAGGCCTCACTTTTTTAACAAAGCACTTTCTCATATGTTGAAAGCAATTTTATATTCTTAGATGAAATTTACTGACAATATATTACACCAATAATAGCTCCTCATAATACTTAAGATGTCCTGAAAGCTACAGTGCAATAGAATAATAGGGCCTAACAGTTTCCCTAATTTAAAGTGCATGATGTTTATTTATTAGAAAATATTCTTTAAAGAGATATATGATGTACAATGCAAATTCATTCTGTTGGAGTTTACTTTAGATAGTAAACTTCTATTTAAAGAGTAATTAAACAATGTACCAATAGATTAAATTTATTGAAGGTAGTGGCTAAATGGACTTGGGGAGTGGACACACTTACAACATCTTGCCTGAAAAATATTCCCATTCTTTCTCTGCAAAAATTAATTATGACAGTTTGGCAATATTCTACACAGAGGTAGAGGAAACCTTCATATATGTGGACAATTCTATTAAGCATACCAGACCCATCAGTTACTGAGAAGTAGGTGGCAGGCAAAGTAGTGTTCTGGGTGATATTGCACCTAAATTGTTTGGATTTTCTAAGATCTTGCCTCACAATCTTGGAAATGACTTAAATTGAATTTATATATATATATAGAAATACCTTGCAGAAATGTATAAAAAAATTGAAATTTTTAATAGAAATTCAACTAAAGATAATTTTATCAAAGAGGTAGCACAAAAATAGTCATACTCCTATCAAACATCCTTGTTAATGAAGTTGCTCTCTTGCTCTCACCCCTGAATATTTACACATTTACTTGGCAATATGAATATCTCTATGAAAATCAAAGGAGGATTGTCATAGAAACTATAAATAGATATTCTGACTAGTATAACATTTTTATGCATGGCTCAGGAGATCTGCTAACCAGAAATCTGCAGCAGGATATTTTGTGGAAACAATTGGAGAAATATTTTAGAACAAACAATCAGAGATGAAGAACTTCTTGTAATAAATGCAGCAATTATACATATAG
Organism: Metallyticus violacea; assembly: GCA_030762175.1. Classification (NCBI taxonomy): domain Eukaryota; kingdom Metazoa; phylum Arthropoda; class Insecta; order Mantodea; family Metallyticidae; genus Metallyticus; species Metallyticus violacea. The sequence continues at coordinate 93,698,947 of CM060830.1, read as the reverse complement.
CAACTATAAATTGAGAATATTGAAATGTACCTTGACTTCTGTGACAACAAACCTTTAATAAATAATACTGTCATCAATCAAAGAAGAAAATATGAAAAGAGGTCTCATTTCAACGGGTGCCTAGATACAGTTGGGTTAAAAGGAAATGAATAAATAGAAAAAAAAGCTAAAATTCGCTGCTGATTTGCACCCAAAACCATTTGAAAGATTTATGTAACAACATTCAAAATTTGGACAAAATAATGATACAACAGGATAACTGGACATGAGTTCTGCTTAATTTTGAAATCCCCTATTAATGTGGATATTTATAATAACATATCTTGTTCATTCTCTGCTTTTTGCATCAAGAACAAAAATTGGGAGTAAATGGTTACCCAATCTTTTCTCTTTCATTGCAGTATGGCTAAATCACCTATTTGTTTATTTTGTTTAGAAGAGAGGAAGGCAATAAAACGTATTATTATGATTCTGGTCATAATCCAACAAGAGCAGAGTAAAATCTAAGCATTGGCTCAAGTAATGCCATATTTTGAGAAATTATATGATTCGCCACTTTCTAGCACAAATAGCCAGCATGTGTTTAGTTTTGCTTTATTTTTTCCTTCTAAAAGTAATGTAAGGGATCTGCTCAGTGATAACAGCATCAATATGACAGCCTTTTAATCAGGAGACATTCTAACATACCCGGAAATATTTGTCATATATAATTTCCATTTCATGGAACATTTTAATTACATTATTCCTCAATCTTTTAGCACTAACAATATTAAAGATTTTTTCATTCTAATTTTATCTAGTTTATTAAAACTTTCTTTTTAATAATATGCCACATTCTGATTGAAGATATAATTCCCTCTAAGTTCTACAAATGTGTGAGCCGCACTCTATCATACAATCTTGCAAAAACTCATTTAGATGATATTCAAGGTAGTAATTTTAAGTGCCTCATCCAGTATATATTGTATTTTTTTATAACTATATGAACATAGTTTAATAGCCTTTTACTAATGATTATTATCACATTCTTGTCTCTTTTGCTAACTCTTGAAAATGGAGTGAAATTAAAATTCTCAATGTGGTCAGCAAAACAATATATCAGTTATGCCATTGTCAATTTTATGCATGTCTTAAAACATTCTTTGGTAACATTTAGCATATTTAATAGTTCTGATACTATTTTTTTAAAAAAAGGACCAAGCATGAAACATCAGCTTTACAAGTATGATGCAACAATAAAATATAGATTAATCATCACTAGCACCTTGCAAGGCAAGCATGACACTGAAAGAAGCAGTCATTTAATTTTAGAGCTATTGTGGAAGCCCTTGCAACCTACTCACCAAAATACTTTCCAACAATGTCACAGGCTAAATTTTATTTTTTTCATTCTTCATTCATTTTTTTTATTAAATCAGAGGATACATAAATATTAAAAACACTCCATTTAGTAAATATCTCACAGTACATTCCTTACTGTGGAATAAGGAAAATTTGCAAATTTTTTCTCTAATTTTAAAATGATGTTTAAAAAAATTGCATTATTCCATATGAAATCATTTAAACAGGCTTGATGAATAACAAAACCTTAACAAGTGGCTGCAATGTACTGGTATACTAATAAAGGAATAATGAACCATTTTTGAAATTTCAACATATATCAAAAATAGAAATACAATAGAAAGGAATGGGTTTCAAACAGAACAAACTCTAAAATACATTGTGCTAATATCACTTTTCTGGATTCTACATCCAAATGAATAATTTAAAGCATTTTTAACACCTTTTTCTCATAATTGATAAGTTGGCAGTGTATGTTTGGTGTTGGCTATGTGCTTTATAAATATATGCAACTATTTTTTTGCAGCATCTAGAAATTTGAAAAAAAATTTTGAATAATGATACATCATTTCTGCACATTGAATCAGGTGAGAGAAGAAGTGAAAGCCATGTTCTGTATTTAATTTTGAGTACAGAACTGGTGCAACCATAAAATTACACATTACCAATCAATAAAAAGCTGATGAACTATTGGCTATGATTAATGCCTATTTTCATTATTTATGTCCCATTTTACAGACAACTTCAAGAAAATGTAGTGAGAAAACTTTCACTGCAATATACAACAAATGCCTCCACAAGAAAATGGGTCATCACCCTTGAAAGTCCCGGCAATGATGGACAACTTACTATGCTGGAAGAGTCTAGCAGGACCTGTAAACCTGCTGTTTCTGCTGTTCTCTTCTGCCACAAAGACATTGTTCTCAATGTTCCCTGAAATATGGTTTCTCATTTCAGGTTTTGGCATCTCTGAACTATGCACTCTTCTTGGCCTTTTCCATTTGTTGTTACTCTCTTCAATAATTAATGCATCCATTCCCCACGATGCAGGAAGTGGTTCATGGGACATTACCAATTCAGCAGCAAGTGATGCCTGCTGCAGACCATCTTCTTCATCCTGTTCCTTGGCCAACTCATGCTGGAAATGTTTCAGAGCATCCATTTCCTCCTCTTCATTGCTGCTAATGCTCAAAGTGGATGTCGTTATGGAAGAGGAGGGAGTATTTTTCTTTGGTGAAGCCTTAGCTGTAGTCCCAAGACTATAGTATTTTGGAACAGAAAGCACTGGGTCATACATCTGTGATGAAGGGAAAACAACTTCTTCATCAGAGAGAATTACTGGAGTTTTCACTCTGGGCATCTGTGGAATAAGGTTGCAGTCCCACAAATCCCATTCACACTCCTGGTTTTCACTGACAAAGCTGAAATCATCCTCATTGGTTGTGATAACTTTGCCATTTTCTTGCACATTCAGTTCGTTTATTTGCATTGAATCTATGTGGCAGCCTTTTTCTCTACTCTCTTTGATCAGCCTTTTGTTTTTGGTTGTAGAGTTATTGTCAGAAATGTTCCCGTCTGTATATGATGTAGAAGCAACCCTTCTACCTACACGACCACCAAGATCGACACACTGCCCTGGGGCACTGTGCCGCTCATTAAGCGATGGTGCAGGTAAAGGGTTGCAAAACGCGTTTTTTTGACCGGTTGTCTTCGTAGCCTCTGTCGCAGAATCCTCCTCGGAAGATGAAACTTCGGACTCATCATGGCTCGGGAGGGCCAACACTGCCTCAGGAGACTGGCTCCTTAGCCATCTTGTCACCGCCATCGTGATTGGTTTTTGTCTTGTCGATTCGATTACGGCTTCTGCTATGATCCTCCTCGACATTTCCTCTGCGAATCTGCTTGTCGCCTCCGTGGGAACTTGCAGCGGTCTGGAGACGATGTCCAAAGACCGTGGTTTGTCTGGAGGTTTGGACTCCTCGCTGCGGTAAATGACGTTATCAGCTTCCTCATCCGAAGATACCAGGCCACCCGTGCCTTTTTCTCTGTCTTTCGTTCTCTCATCATCCGGACTGGTGTGTGTTGAGGAGGATAGAAGATCTATGACGGATTCCTCGCTTTCGTGAGTGGTTGACGACGAACTCTCGTCTGTAAGGTTACCACTGCTGAGATCTCTTCCAGGAGTTGGTGAACGCCGTTCAGCTGACTTGCACTTCGTGAAGGATGGCGAAGCCTGAGAGGCTTTTTTACGCCTGGGAGGTGGGACGGGACTATCTCCCGATCTTCTGCTGAGTTCAGTAGTACCACCCATAGCCAAGGCAAACGTATCTCCAGAGGGAACCTCTGCAAAAACAGCTTCAGTCTCGCTAAGTAGGAAGCCCGGGGTGTGCTTGATGAAGCTAGGCTGTTGCGTAGCCGTCTGGCCTGTAGGGGTTTCAGACTTCACGTCAACGCTGTCCTCGTGTACTACTTGCGTAGGCGATGGTATTAAGGATTTCTGTGCTCCTGCTATTGACGATGGGTCCTTTGCCAGAACCTCCGTGATGCTATCCAGAATATCAGACGTGTCTCTAAGATGCTGCGCGGGAGCGTGCAGACTTCGGTGGTCAAACCTCGGTGCATCGGGTCTCAGAGAGAAGGGTTCTGCTCTTGGGTTTTCCTCAGGAGGGTTTTCCACTTCTTCTGAAAGTGCAGCATTTTGTTTCGTTTCCTTCTCTTTCCCGTTCATCTTTGCATCCGTCACAACATTTTCGTTTGAACCGTCTTTGTCAATGTGCCCATTGATTAGTGTGCTTTGGCCTTGCTTAATCTTGTTCTTCTTCTGGGACTTCTTGGATGGTTTTTGTGGTTGGTTATTGCTCGGTTTCTCAGTCAAATTTCTTACATCTGCTTTCTTATTTCCTCCCTTTCTCAGGACGGCATCACTTGTATCCACTGCTTGTATATCAGCGGTTTTGTTTTTATTTTTTCCTTTGATCTTTTTATGCTGCTTGTTGTGGGCGGTGCTTTGAGAAGACTTTTTATGCAGTAATTTTGAGCTGCTCTCTATTACCGTTCTGTTTTGAATTTCGTCGTCGTAGCCACTGTTTACTGAGTTATCGACAGGCAGTTCCTCCTGGTTACGGAGTTCATCTTCATTCGATGCGGCGTTCTGAATGCTTCCTGGAGAATCCTCAAACGGAAGCGAAAAATCCTGAACCAATTCTGTTTCGCACTGCTGTATCGCCCCTTCAGGGATAGTTTCCTCTATTTCCGTCACACTTTGGGACTCTTGTTCTTCCTGAGGTTTTACTTTTTGCTGGAAATCTGCAGCCTCGGTCTGGCAGGGCGGGGAAAGTGATGAAGTGGATGTTGAAGATGAAGATGACGAACTCGAATCGTGGTTGTTGTTATTATTGTTATTATTGCTGTCATTTAGGGCTTGCTTATCGCATTCGAGCTCAGACCCCTGACTGGTAACGCTCATGGGCTCCTCTAAGTCTTTTTCATCGGAACTTGACTCCTCCGAACCATCTTCAGCCTCCTGCAACAAAAATATTTTTAAGAATTCGGGATTACTGGGTTTGGCATGAAAGACATAAAAAGAATGGGAATAAAGTAACGTAACGATAAACGTCGCTTAAAATAACTTTTGGAAAGTCAGATTGATCCTAATGTCATGTTAATGGCTTTTGCTTTACAAGGGTTATAAAAGTAGGGACAACACGTTCACCAAATTGCATAATAACTGAGAATAATGCCGTTGGTAGCGTTGCTAGAGGAAATGCAGACATATTCAGAACACCCATTGTCGCTTTTGCAGAACTCATACGGACGCGTACAGAGATCTAAGAATGCTAACAAAGAGCACCGCCCTAAACACTTTTGTGAATCACGGGCATGGATGAGGCGGAAGAAATGCTAAAGAATATACGGGAAGCATGTAGCAAAGATACCTTGCTATATCGGAATATGGCACGCTAGGTTTACGCATCTCGGCAAGTACACGATAGTGTGGAGAATGCATCACGTATAAGTCGCCCTGACACTGCAGCACACCACCGAATTTATTTAAGAGATACTGGGAATGAATTTTCAAAATTCCGCATTTTTGTGTGGATTTTTCTGAAATTTTTACTGTAATTGCATTGCTATTAAATTAATATGTATAAATATCATTAAAATTTGATAAATAATTTCTGAGCTAAGAATTATTTCATAAACTGTATGACGTAAATGTGTCATATAGTCAAAAATGTACCATGCATCTCATGAGTTGAGGAAATTAGTTCGCATTTTTACAATAGTAGGTACAAAAGGCGTACCAAGAGACATTTTAAACAAATTTAATCAGTGAACTGCGATACTTTTTTAATCTATAAAAAATTATAAACTTTAAAATGAAAAAAAAATTATAGGTTTTATTTTTTTGAAATTGTTATGGTATTAACATCTATTTTATCTCGTAGAATATTACATTGAATACTTCTGCACGTTCTGGGAAATTTTAATTTCATTTATACAATAAACGCGTGGGGCATTTGGAAAGTATGAGCATGATGTATTTTATAAAAATATATTCTGAGAAACAGTGAAGTGTGCGCTTTGCACATCAGAATCCTCCTGAGTTATATTTATTTGTCTCTGTACTTCCCGTTGTGTCCTGTGCTGTTGTTGTGCTACTTTTGCCACCTGTTGGTTCTTTCCCGCTTGTGGCAGCTGACCTCCTGCTCTCGTAGAGTCGAGTTGTATCCCGGGTCTTGTTGATCTTTGAAGCAGCTGCCGACTATTCCTCACCCCTTACTACAGATCTCAGATCCTGAGAAGCTGAACAGCCCACATTAAAAGCAGAAACACAATTTAATGCCCCAATTTCCAGCTACTTCTTAGAAATAAAAATGTTTTTCCAAATTAGTGAGTGAACACTTTCATGAATTTTGTGTCGCTCCATGAGCACAGCAGGCCAGTAGTTCAGAGCAAGCCGTCTCTGGTAGACGGGAAGAATTCTGCTAACATTCTATCATCAAACTGAACAGACATCTTACAATAGCTCCGAGCTATGCTGCTGTTATAGAAACACCGAGAGTCTGTCCCTGTGGGTAGTTCTGGTGTTCTGCTTCTGGTCTGTTGCTCTGTAACGGTAAAGTGTTACATACATAACATTTTTCGTAGCAGACGTTTCTGTATGACCAGTATGTAGTAGCTGGTTAATCTTTTTGTAGTTTCTAACTTCAGCTTACCACGGTCACGATCACCACTCTAGTGTTAATAGCGTCTTTCTTTAGCTTGAGGAAAGCTGTAGTCATCCTCTTTTCTACATTATCGATACATTCTTCCTTCACTATTTCCACATCAACTCCATATACCGCCACTTACTTTAGGTGCTGGCGAGTTCTTGTGTCTATATCAGACATTACAGTTGTGCATCTCATTCCACACTTCTGTACTGAGGGGCTGAAAAAGGGCACGGAGCTCTTTAAACGGCTGTAGAGCCAAAAGGGAGGGGGAGACGTGCAAATGTTGACTCTCTATGGACGCCCATGGCGATAAAGCTCTAGATTCGCATTCAGAAGGTCCTTGGTTCAACTGCGGTCTTGACCTTGGGTTTTATCGTAGCTCATTTTCACATTATTTCATTCCGTAGGTTCTGTTTCATGGTCGAAAGTGCCAGGGCAAGGTGGGCTGACGGCGACTTGAGTTTTGTAAAGTTTTCTTCCTGGCGTCGGACATAGAAGCAAATTTTCTGAGAGACTCGAACCCTTTGGGAGAGAGGGCTCCACCGACGTGGGGGTGTTCTAGTTGGAAAGAGAGGTTAGGATCCCGTCTACTACGCACAGTGTCTTCCTCCCGAAGATGCCCAGGCACAAAGGACCAACAGTAAGTAAAGCTCATGCACGGAAATTATCCTCCTGCGCCCCAAACAATCTACTATAGTTGGTAGACGACGGAACTTGCCTATACAGCAAGAAAAACCGTCTGATAGAGCTGTGGTGCGGTAGAGCTGCAGTACCCAGCGGAATTCTGCGCTGTCGCTCGGAACTGCAGCTCTAGCAGACTCAGTTTTTTCCTGCTATACGAATAAATGTAACTTTGTGGCTGCAATATGTTGTTCCTTATTACAAAACGGAGTTTTTCACTTTTTTACCACATGTTGTCTTATTGCAATTCACAATCCGCTGTACACTATACACTAACCCAATGCTAACCTCGGGTAATTACTACTAACCGGTAGACCCAATAGTTTGTTGCGGCTCGTTACGGCCTGACGGCCTACGCTTGCCTCCTTTTCGTAAATATAAATTAATAGGAACGAGTAAATCACTGTAATAGTGGCAAATCTCCTTTCATTACAACAGAAAAAGAAATTCATAAATATTTATTTATAGCGCATTGTGTGCGTAGTACTATGTTAGTAAATCATTGTAATGGTGAAAAATCTCCTTTAACTCCGGGAGGAAAAAAAAAAGCATCAGAAAGTGAGAATTCAAAACCTGTACCTTCACAATACAACATGACGCTCTTACCGTCTGAACTATCATGCTGTTTCGCTTGAAAGTCTTATTATCTAGCTAATTATGTGCAATTCATTACCTTCGACTCTTTCCACTGTCGCTCTACCACACCAGCAGCTCTAGCAGACTCAGTTTTTTCCTGCTGTACGGATCAATGTAACTTTATGGCTGCAATATGTCGTTCTTTATTACAAAATGGAGTTTTTCACTTTTTACCACGAGTTATCTTATTGAAATCCGCAATTAATTCATATATACACACACTAGCTAACCTCGAGTAAATCGTAGAAACCGATGGATCCAGTGGTTTGTTGCGGCCCGCTACGGCCTAACAGCATACGCTCGCCCTCCTTTTCGTAAATATAAATTGATAGGAACGGATAAATCACTGTAATAGTGGCAAATATCCTTTGATTTCAACAGAAAAATAAATTCATAAATATTAATTTATAGCGCATTGTGCGCGTGGTATTATACTAGCGAGTTTATGCATATTTTGCAAACAAGACTTTTGACTATTTTGGGGGGAGGGCATTGAAAGATGTGAGAAGTGTGTTGCAATAAAGGGTAACTATATTGAAAAGTGAAATATGTTTTTGACTTTATCATACATAGAAAATGGTTTGGTAGGAAACTCATGAACCAACCCTCGTATTATTATTTCCTTATACTTCCTTACACAACAATATCTAACTTTCCAAATTTAGAAAAAATTGTGCACCTACTCCTTTTTAATCACGGTATATATACCATTCTATTCTTGCCTCACATTTACCTATAATTATATATGCAAACAAAAGTACATCGGAGTGCATTCAAAAGTTTTGCAGTTCTGACACCGCCTTCTCGATCCCCTTTCTCGGCAACCTTAACAACGTGCCAATTAACATTATGCTGGAAAAGCTCTGTGAAATGCAGAAGTTCTTACACGTTGTTAACTTTTTAACACAATGTTAACAAACAACATGTTAGTATATTTTTAATATCTGTTAATAAAACTGGCCCTAAAACTGGTGCACCGTTTTCTCAACACAGGACTCCTTCCCCAGAGAGGAAACGTGTTCTTAAACAGCTATCTGAACCCAATTTTTTATAGTATCCTGTTCCCTTTTTGTTTTATGCACCTGTAGTTTTGTCGGCAATATTATCTAAGTTATTAATTACTTTCTTCAATTCAGTATGTGTATTTTTTAATGTTTTATTTATTTTCATTTTTGACTGCATTAGTCTTCTCTCGACGTCCGTAGGTTGCGAACTGATACTATAGGTGTAAGTCTATAGGAATGATATGAATAAATTATGGCGGAAATGAGTTCGAAGCCCTTGATGTCTTAAAGTTATCTGGCATTCACCTTCTCAGGTAAGGCAAAATGGCGGGAAAAATACCCAGATAGCTGGAATTCGAACTTATGAACGCTACCACTAGACCACGGAAGTAATCAATTTAATTTTATCAACCAAGTTAACTTGAGATTTCTCAAAAGGAACTGATTGTAGCCGGAGAAATACCAAAATTTGTCCTGATATAACATAATTGACCTATTTCCGGGTCTGAAAGTATTTTATTGGCACATTGCATAGATAACGATTTACTGTCAGTAACACTTTTCATTGTTTCGACGACCCAATGCAATAACTAAGCCTCAATCCGTATTTGAACATTTCAATGGGTGCCACCCATATTTGGTAAATGAAAAGTTGTACATGAGAGGTGAAGTGCAGCTAGGAATAGTATAAAACATTCTTGAATGATTATCATAGATGGTTGGACCTTTCATATTTATCTACGCACATTTCGAAAAACTATCTTGTACTATTTAGGATTTTAATAAGCATCAGACTGCTTTAAAATCTCATCAATATACCTAAGGCATAAGTTTCCTTCCTCTCGAGTTTTAATATGGACAATGTATGTAATATATATATATATATATATATATATATATATATATATATAAAATAAAAATAAAGTAACACTATTAGCCATATAACAAATTAACAGTAATAATAGAAGATTTAAAAGGATAAAACACTAAGATAAAGTCACACTTGAAATCATATTTCGAACTCGTAGAGCTCTTCTGGCAAGAAGACAAGTGACGGTGATAAAAGTAAACATTGAGTATCGAAGGTAACGTTATGCATGGAAACAGATGAAACTAGAAATGAGAGTGTGGGGGAAAAAATGAATACGTAAGATTTAAACCAGGTGGTATACGAGCTTTATGTAAAAATATAGCTGCCATTTCTCTATCTCTGAGTAAACTTTTAGAGTATTGTGTAGGTAACGCATCAATAAGTGTTAGATTAAAAGCATCATCAAAATCCTTACAGTGAGATAAGACATGTTGAGCAACCGGCAAGAGACTTAGTTTTAACAGAACGTCTATAATTGTTCATACATAGCAAAACAACAGTAGAAGTTAAACCAATATAAAATGCTTTGCAAAGCTTACAAGATAACATATATACGACGTTCTTGGAAGAACAAGTAGCAAATGAAGAAATGTTAAATTCTCTGGATAAAGTAGGGCTGTGGAATGAATGGCAAGGCTTAATTAGCGCACAGGTTTTACATTTAGGACGTTGGCAAGGATATGAGCCCGCAAAGGGACGTGGTAAATTCGAAGGAGATAGGTTTCGGCGAAATGTACTTTTAAGGTTATGGGTTGTTCTAAAAGTAAGGCGGGGTACAAATTTAGAAAAATCATTTAAAGATGGGTTTATTAACAAAGTATAATGACATTGTTTCAAAATAGGTTTGATGCTTTCAATTCCAGGCACGTAAGTAGTAATAAGGTTAATGAAGTTTTTGTTAGAAGTTTTAGGTTTGCATTGGAAAGTTTTGTACTCTGGGATTATACGGGATTTTAAAAGAGAGGAAGGATAATTTTGGTCTTGGAACTTTTGAGCTATGTTTTAAATATACTTGTCAAGAGATGAAAAGTTGTTACAAAGACGATGACCACGGATTGAAAGAGGAAAAGGAATAGATCTTTTGATATGCAAGAGATGACAGATATCAAAATGAAGATACTGTTGTAAATAGGCAGGCTTAATGTGCAAATACGTAAGAAAAGAATCATTACATAAAGAAATATCAATATCTTGGAACGTAGCAGCATTGGGAGAGACAGAAGAAGTGAACTTCACTGAAATTTTGTAGTTAAGATTAGTAAGGAACTGATCGAGAGATTCTGAGCCATGAGTATTATCAAAACTAAATGCATTGCGAGTAAGGACCAGATAAGCAAGATGACAAATGAAATCTGTGGATGGGGTATGAGGAGGTGCTCGAGAGTCCAAGAAAGGTCTAACAGCAGCTAATCCTTCATGATGGGGAATGTTAGTATAGAGTGACGTCACATCGATAGTGGCCAGAAGTATATTAGAATGTGCCGAAGGGTCAACTTTCTTTAGTAAACTCAAAAAATGGAAGGAATCTGTGAAAAAGGACGGCCTAGACGTAACAAATGGCTGTAACCAACAATCTACTAGAGAGGAAATACGTTCAGTGGGGGAATCGTAGCTGGCTACTATCGGGCGGCCTGGACAGTTTTTTTTAATGAATTTTAGGGAGAAAATATATGGTGGGAGTACGAGAGACACGAGGAGTAGAGTGATATCTTGGGAACTAAGTCCTTCAGCAGTACCAGAAGAATCAATAAAAGTAGCTATTTCTTCATTAAACTTGACTGTAGGGTCGGAAGACAATAGTTCATAATAAGTGACATCTTCAAGCTGTCGGTAAGCTTCAGCATTGTAAGAAGAAATGTCCTGTAGTACTACTGAGGGCCCTTTATCGGCTGGAAGAGTAATAACATCAGGATTATTAGATAACCTTTTAAGTGCTGATTTCTGACGTAAAGTTATCTTTCGGGATGATCTTATCTAGAAATTTAGAATCACTAATCAAAGTTAAAAATCGGTTAATAAACATTTCTAAATGATGGCTTGAAGGTAAAGAAGGAGGTTCAAGTTTGGAGGGAGGACGAAACTTGAGAAGGCAAGGAGTAACATTTGAAGTAGGCTGAGAAGATTTAGTATGCCGATAGTAACGCCATCTTAAATTACGGCAAAATTTAACGCCATTGGGAACAAATTTAAGGCGATTAAATTTGGGAGTTGGGGCAAAAGATAATCCTTTTTGCAAAAGCAATGTATCAGCATCAGAAAGTGAAATAGAAGATAAATTAACAACCGCAATATTACCAGTAGGAGAAGTACAAGAGGTACATTTGCTCTTGGGCTGCTGGCATGCAGTGCCGGAGTAAAATTTAGATGACGAGGTAAATTGAAAATAGAAGCCAAGTCAGGAGCTGACGCTACGAGCGGCGGGGAAAAGTTTTGGAAAAAAGATGCTGTAAACTGAATAGGAATACCTGCTCTTAAATATTGCAAATATAATCGCGATAGTTTAAGAAAATGTTTCAGATTGAAAGAATATCATAATTTGTTCGCACACATCGAGGTATACCATTAACTGTGCTAATATACATACATACATACATACATACATACATACATACATACATACATACATACATACATACATACATACATACATACATACATACATACATACATACATACATACATACATACATACATACATACATACATACATACATACATACATACATACATACATACATACATACATACATACATACATACATACATACATACATACATACATACATACATACATACATACATACATACATACATACATACATACATACATACATACATACATACATACATACATACATACATACATACATACATACATACATACATACATACATACATACATACATACATACATACATACATACATACATACATACATACATACATACATACATACATACATACATACATACATACATACATACATACATACATACATACATACATACATACATACATACATACATACATACATACATACATACATACATACATACATACATACATACATACATACATACATACATACATACATACATACATACATACATACATACATACATACATACATACATACATACATACATACATACATACATACATACATACATACATACATACATACATACATACATACATACATACATACATACATACATACATACATACATACATACATACATACATACATACATACATACATACATACATACATACATACATACATACATACATACATACATACATACATACATACATACATACATACATACATACATACATACATACATACATACATACATACATACATACATACATACATACATACATACATACATACATACATACATACATACATACATACATACATACATACATACATACATACATACATACATACATACATACATACATACATACATACATACATACATACATACATACATACATACATACATACATACATACATACATACATACATACATACATACATACATACATACATACATACATACATACATACATACATACATACATACATACATACATACATACATACATACATACATACATACATACATACATACATACATACATACATACATACATACATACATACATACATACATACATACATACATACATACATACATACATACATACAGATGGACCAGAATAACTATTCCTAATTTTTTGATGTAATAGAGGACATGAAAATAAACACATTTTTCTGAATAAAGTAATGTCGAAAAATGCTTCATTTTCAAGTTACAGTAGTATGAAGAAACAAATGAAGCTTACTTGAAAAGTTGCTTTATTTACTTTCTATAGTTACACATATATTATTAATATTAAATTTGTCAATGTAAGCCGAGATGTGCTGGTGCACCGTCATGTTGAAAGATTATGTTTCTCCGAAAATTAATCGCGACATGAAGTATCATACCTATATAACATAAATAAGCAGTTTGATAATTGTAATCTCAGTGCCACGGATAAAGGTTATCAGGATAAGTCCCGTAGTATCAAATATACCTAAAGTGCCAAATAAAGTTCCTTAAGTTATTTTCATCAAAGGCAGGAGAATTATCTTTGGAAAACAGAAATGGGCGCACAATGTAAGTATTGTCTTCCCTACAGTGTTATTATATATTATATTTGCTGCAATTATGTTTCTAAGAAAACGAGTGGCTGAAACATTTTCTGCTCACACTGACGTCCCACATCTCCTTAGAAGTATGTCATCTATACAACAGGTAACTTCAACCACATGTTAAGCCTCCCTTCACACAGCAGTTATACATCGCTATGGCGGTCATTTAGACACGGACTGGTGAGCGGGCCATCTCTATATCTTCTGTTACTCTTATTGCTGGATACTCTCTATATCTTCTGTTACTCTTATTGCTGAACACTCTCTATATCTTCTGTTACTCTTATTGCTGGATACTCTCTATATCTTCTGTTACTCTTATTGCTGAACACTCTCTATATCTTCTGTTACTCTTATTGCTGAACACTCTGTATATCTTCTGTTAGTCTTATTGCTGGATACTCTCTATATCTTCTGTTACTCTTATTGCTGGATACTCTCTATATCTTCTGTTACTCTTATTGCTGAACACTCTCTATATCTTCTGTTACTCTTATTGCTGAACACTCTGTATATCTTCTGTTAGTCTTATTGCTGGATACTCTCTATATCTTCTGTTACTCTTATTGCTGAACACTCTCTATATCTTCTGTTACTCTTATTGCTGGATACTCTCTATATCTTCTGTTACTCTTATTGCTGAACACTCTGTATATCTTCTGTTACTCTTATTGCTGGATACTCTCTATATCTTCTGTTACTCTTATTGCTGAACACTCTGTATATCTTCTGTTACTCTTATTGCTGGATACTCTCTATATCTTCTGTTACTCTTATTGCTGGATACTCTCTATATCTTCTGTTACTCTTATTGCTGAACACTCTGTATATCTTCTGTTACTCTTATTGCTGGACACTCTCTATATCTTCTGTTAGTCTTATTGCTGGATACTCTCTATATCTTCTGTTACTCTTATTGCTGAACACTCTCTATATCTTCTGTTACTCTTATTGCTGGACACTCTCTATATCTTCTGTTACTCTTATTGCTGGACACTCTCTATATCTTCTGTTACTCTATTGCTGAACACTCTCTATATCTTCTGTTACTCTTATTGCTGAACACTCTGTATATCTTCTGTTAGTCTTATTGCTGAACACTCTCTATATCTTCTGTTACTCTTATTGCTGGACACTCTCTATATCTTCTGTTACTCTTATTGCTGAACACTCTCTATATCTTCTGTTAGTCTTATTGCTGGACACTCTCTATATCTTCTGTTACTCTTATTGCTGAACACTCTCTATATCTTCTGTTAGTCTTATTGCTGAACACTCTCTATATCTTCTGTTAGTCTTATTGCTGGACACTCTCTATATCTTCTGTTATTCTTATTGCTGAACACTCTCTATATCTTCTGTTATTCTTATTGCTGAACACTCTCTATATCTTCTGTTACTCTTATTGCTGGACACTCTCTATATCTTCTGTTACTCTTATTGCTGAACACTCTCTATATCTTCTGTTACTCTTATTGCTGGACACTCTCTATATCTTCTGTTACTCTTATTGCTGAACACTCTCTATATCTTCTGTTACTCTTATTGCTGAACACTCTCTATATCTTCTGTTACTCTTATTGCTGGACACTCTCTATATCTTCTGTTATTCTTATTGCTGGACACTCTCTATATCTTCTGTTACTCTTATTGCTGGATACTCTCTATATCTTCTGTTACTCTTATTGCTGAACACTCTCTATATCTTCTGTTACTCTTATTGCTGAACACTCTGTATATCTTCTGTTAGTCTTATTGCTGGATACTCTCTATATCTTCTGTTACTCTTATTGCTGAACACTCTCTATATCTTCTGTTACTCTTATTGCTGGATACTCTCTATATCTTCTGTTACTCTTATTGCTGAACACTCTGTATATCTTCTGTTACTCTTATTGCTGGATACTCTCTATATCTTCTGTTACTCTTATTGCTGAACACTCTGTATATCTTCTGTTACTCTTATTGCTGGATACTCTCTATATCTTCTGTTACTCTTATTGCTGGACACTCTCTATATCTTCTGTTAGTCTTATTGCTGGATACTCTGTATATCTTCTGTTACTCTTATTGCTGAACACTCTCTATATCTTCTGTTAGTCTTATTGCTGGATACTCTCTATATCTTCTGTTAGTCTTATTGCTGGACACTCTCTATATCTTCTGTTAGTCTTATTGCTGGACACTCTCTATATCTTCTGTTATTCTTATTGCTGAACACTCTCTATATCTTCTGTTAGTCTTATTGCTAGATACTCTGTATATCTTCTGTTACTCTTATTGCTGGATACTCTCTATATCTTCTGTTACTCTTATTGCTGAACACTCTCTATATCTTCTGTTATTCTTATTGCTGAACACTCTCTATATCTTCTGTTACTCTTATTGCCGGATACTCTCTATATCTTCTGTTATTCTTATTGCTGAACACTCTCTATATCTTCTGTTACTCTTATTGCCGGATACTCTCTATATCTTCTGTTAGTCTTATTGCTGAACACTCTCTATATCTTCTGTTACTCTTATTGCTGGATACTCTCTATATCTTCTGTTACTCTTATTGCTGAACACTCTCTATATCTTCTGTTACTCTTATTGCTGAACACTCTCTATATCTTCTGTTACTCTTATTGCTGAACACTCTCTATATCTTCTGTTAGTCTTATTGCTGGACACTCTCTATATCTTCTGTTACTCTTATTGCTGAACACTCTCTATATCTTCTGTTAGTCTTATTGCTGAACACTCTCTATATCTTCTGTTACTCTTATTGCTGAACACTCTCTATATCTTCTGTTATTCTTATTGCTGAACACTCTCTATATCTTCTGTTACTCTTATTGCCGGATACTCTCTATATCTTCTGTTATTCTTATTGCTGAACACTCTCTATATCTTCTGTTACTCTTATTGCCGGATACTCTCTATATCTTCTGTTAGTCTTATTGCTGGACACTCTCTATATCTTCTGTTACTCTTATTGCTGAACACTCTCTATATCTTCTGTTACTCTTATTGCTGAACACTCTCTATATCTTCTGTTACTCTTATTGCTGGACACTCTCTATATCTTCTGTTACTCTTATTGCTGGACACTCTCTATATCTTCTGTTACTCTTATTGCTGGACACTCTCTATATCTTCTGTTACTCTTATTGCTGAACACTCTCTATATCTTCTGTTACTCTTATTGCTGGACACTCTCTATATCTTCTGTTATTCTTATTGCTGAACACTCTCTATATCTTCTGTTACTCTTATTGCTGGACACTCTCTATATCTTCTGTTACTCTTATTGCTGAACACTCTCTATATCTTCTGTTATTCTTATTGCTGAACACTCTCTATATCTTCTGTTACTCTTATTGCTGAACACTCTCTATATCTTCTGTTATTCTTATTGCTGAACACTCTCTATATCTTCTGTTATTCTTATTGCTGGACACTCTCTATATCTTCTGTTACTCTTATTGCTGGATACTCTCTATATCTTCTGTTACTCTTATTGCTGAACACTCTCTATATCTTCTGTTACTCTTATTGCTGAACACTCTGTATATCTTCTGTTAGTCTTATTGCTGGATACTCTCTATATCTTCTGTTACTCTTATTGCTGAACACTCTCTATATCTTCTGTTACTCTTATTGCTGGATACTCTCTATATCTTCTGTTACTCTTATTGCTGAACACTCTGTATATCTTCTGTTACTCTTATTGCTGGATACTCTCTATATCTTCTGTTACTCTTATTGCTGAACACTCTGTATATCTTCTGTTACTCTTATTGCTGGATACTCTCTATATCTTCTGTTACTCTTATTGCTGAACACTCTCTATATCTTCTGTTACTCTTATTGCTGGACACTCTGTATATCTTCTGTTACTCTTATTGCTGAACACTCTCTATATCTTCTGTTACTCTTATTGCTGAACACTCTCTATATCTTCTGTTACTCTTATTGCTGGACACTCTCTATATCTTCTGTTACTCTTATTGCTGAACACTCTCTATATCTTCTGTTACTCTTATTGCTGAACACTCTCTATATCTTCTGTTACTCTTATTGCTGGACACTCTCTATATCTTCTGTTACTCTTATTGCTGGACACTCTCTATATCTTCTGTTACTCTTATTGCTGAACACTCTCTATATCTTCTGTTACTCTTATTGCTGGACACTCTCTATATCTTCTGTTACTCTTATTGCTGAACACTCTCTATATCTTCTGTTACTCTTATTGCTGGATACTCTCTATATCTTCTGTTACTCTTATTGCTGGACACTCTCTATATCTTCTGTTACTCTTATTGCTGGATACTCTCTATATCTTCTGTTACTCTTATTGCTGGACACTCTCTATATCTTCTGTTACTCTTATTGCTGAACACTCTCTATATCTTCTGTTATTCTTATTGCTGAACACTCTCTATATCTTCTGTTACTCTTATTGCTGAACACTCTCTATATCTTCTGTTATTCTTATTGCTGAACACTCTCTATATCTTCTGTTATTCTTATTGCTGGACACTCTCTATATCTTCTGTTACTCTTATTGCTGGATACTCTCTATATCTTCTGTTACTCTTATTGCTGAACACTCTCTATATCTTCTGTTACTCTTATTGCTGAACACTCTGTATATCTTCTGTTAGTCTTATTGCTGGATACTCTCTATATCTTCTGTTACTCTTATTGCTGAACACTCTCTATATCTTCTGTTACTCTTATTGCTGGATACTCTCTATATCTTCTGTTACTCTTATTGCTGAACACTCTGTATATCTTCTGTTACTCTTATTGCTGGATACTCTCTATATCTTCTGTTACTCTTATTGCTGAACACTCTGTATATCTTCTGTTACTCTTATTGCTGGATACTCTCTATATCTTCTGTTACTCTTATTGCTGAACACTCTCTATATCTTCTGTTACTCTTATTGCTGGACACTCTGTATATCTTCTGTTACTCTTATTGCTGAACACTCTCTATATCTTCTGTTACTCTTATTGCTGAACACTCTGTATATCTTCTGTTACTCTTATTGCTGAACACTCTCTATATCTTCTGTTACTCTTATTGCTGGACACTCTGTATATCTTCTGTTACTCTTATTGCTGAACACTCTCTATATCTTCTGTTACTCTTATTGCTGGATACTCTCTATATCTTCTGTTACTCTTATTGCTGAACACTCTGTATATCTTCTGTTACTCTTATTGCTGAACACTCTCTATATCTTCTGTTACTCTTATTGCTGGACACTCTCTATATCTTCTGTTAGTCTTATTGCTGGATACTCTGTATATCTTCTGTTACTCTTATTGCTGAACACTCTCTATATCTTCTGTTACTCTTATTGCTGGACACTCTCTATATCTTCTGTTACTCTTATTGCTGAACACTCTCTATATCTTCTGTTACTCTTATTGCTGAACACTCTCTATATCTTCTGTTACTCTTATTGCTGGATACTCTCTATATCTTCTGTTACTCTTATTGCTGGATACTCTCTATATCTTCTGTTACTCTTATTGCTGAACACTCTCTATATCTTCTGTTACTCTTATTGCTGGACACTCTCTATATCTTCTGTTAGTCTTATTGCTGGATACTCTGTATATCTTCTGTTACTCTTATTGCTGAACACTCTCTATATCTTCTGTTACTCCATTGCTGGACACTCTCTATATCTTCTGTTACTCTTATTGCTGAACACTCTCTATATCTTCTGTTACTCTTATTGCTAGATACTCTCTATATCTTCTGTTACTCTTATTGCTAGATACTCTCTATATCTTCTGTTACTCTTATTGCTGAACACTCTCTATATCTTCTGTTACTCTTATTGCTGAACACTCTCTATATCTTCTGTTACTCTTATTGCTAGATACTCTCTATATCTTCTGTAACTCTTATTGCTGGACACTCTGTATATCTTCTGTTAGTCTTATTGCTGAACACTCTCTATATCTTCTGTTACTCTTATTGCTAGATACTCTCTATATCTTCTGTAACTCTTATTGCTGGACACTCTGTATATCTTCTGTTAGTCTTATTGCTGGATACTCTCTATATCTTCTGTTACTCTTATTGCTGAACACTCTCTATATCTTCTGTTACTCTTATTGCTGGACACTCTCTATATCTTCTGTAACTCTTATTGCTGGACACTCTGTATATCTTCTGTTAGTCTTATTGCTGGATACTCTCTATATCTTCTGTAACTCTTATTGCTGGACACTCTGTATATCTTCTGTTAGTCTTATTGCTGAACACTCTCTATATCTTCTGTTACTCTTATTGCTAGATACTCTCTATATCTTCTGTAACTCTTATTGCTGGACACTCTGTATATCTTCTGTTAGTCTTATTGCTGGATACTCTCTATATCTTCTGTTACTCTTATTGCTGAACACTCTCTATATCTTCTGTTACTCTTATTGCTGGACACTCTCTATATCTTCTGTTACGCTTATTGCTGGATACTCTCTATATCTTCTGTAACTCTTATTGCTGGACACTCTGTATATCTTCTGTTACTCTTATTGCTGAACACTCTCTATATCTTCTGTTACTCTTATTGCTAGATACTCTCTATATCTTCTGTTACTCTTATTGCTGGACACTCTGTATATCTTCTGTTACTCTTATTGCTGAACACTCTCTATATCTTCTGTTACTCTTATTGCTGAACACTCTCTATATCTTCTGTTACTCTTATTGCTGGACACTCTCTATATCTTCTGTTACGCTTATTGCTGAACACTCTGTATATCTTCTGTTACTCTTATTGCTGGACACTCTGTATATCTTCTGTTACTCTTATTGCTGAACACTCTCTATATCTTCTGTTACTCTTATTGCTAGATACTCTCTATATCTTCTGTAACTCTTATTGCTGGACACTCTGTATATCTTCTGTTAGTCTTATTGCTGGATACTCTCTATATCTTCTGTTACTCTTATTGCTGGACACTCTCTATATCTTCTGTTACTCTTATTGCTGGGCCCTCTTCCTCTCCTGTTGCAGAACGAATTCAGAGTTTCCTCTGTTCAAGTTCTAGATTACTGTAAACTTAACGGTTTTTCTAACATTAAAATTTTGAGGTACACATTATTTCATCAAAACTAAATATCTCGTTATCTGTCTGGAGCATAAATATGTTGCTAGCACACGTTTAAATTAGTAGTACACTTTGTTTAGCTTGCACCGCTTTAATACAGAATGTGGCAACGCGCCTGGTCATGTAAACGGTGTAACCTTATTATTAGCTGATTTTAATTTTTTGTACTAAAAATACGGAAAGTCTTGAATGTACAGGAATATCTTCAGTTTTGTCAAGTTATCTTTCTATTCGCATGGTAGTAAGTCTCCTTTCCAGTGCATCTTTCGCAGATTAATTTCAGCACGTTCCACATAGTGAAAAGCGAAGTATTAACAATATCTTGTAAGAAAAGTATTAAAAAGTGGAATAAATCTAACAAAATAAAGCAGATTAGAAGTCACAAGGCGAAACACGAGATAAAATGTTAAACTGGGAAATGGTTACTTTTTTGGGATGGAAACATTCAAGGCTACGTTTAGGATATCTACCCAGCATAGCCCTTCATAAACACCGAAAAAGGGAGAAAAAACCACAGCCTTGGCTGGAATGGAAGCGTAGACCTCCCGTTTACAATTAACGAACAGGACACCTAGTCGCTTCCAATAAAGAGCGTTCTAACCAACTGAATCAACATAGTCCGCTTCTATTTTTTAACCAAAACTTTTCTGCAGAATATTTTCAAATGGTAAACAGAACTTGGACAATGAATTCTTCAAATTTCGTTAAATGTGTTTGAAACAGAACTTCTAAGGGAAAATTCACTACCAACATTGACAAATAGAAACACGTGCTTTTGAAGCAATTTTGATATCTGAATTCATAAAATTGAAAAAAACAAACAAACAAAGGTAGACTGAAATTCTCAAGTGTATAAAGTTGTATTTTCTACATGCGATATACCGTCTACTATAAAGTTAAAAGAGATAATATTCCATTTTAACAGAATTTTAGGCGTGCTTGGGGATTGCAATGCTATGATTCTAGTCATATTATTCACTAATAATCTAAAAGCCGTTTGAATTATGTTATCTTTTCTAATTATAGCTACTGAAACACTTACTCCTCCCCTTCGCCTCCTCCTCCTCCGTTTCTTCTTACGCCTCTTGCTGGAACCAGTGACGTCACAAGATGGCGGCTGTGTTGCAGCTCCCTGTACAGTTACACCTGAAATAAAAACATTTAAATGTAAACACATTTGATGTCTGTCCCAAACTTACTCATTGCTTTACAGACATGCACCGTCTGTTAGCGAAAAGTGCACATTTTAACTGCAGTCGAGGTTAAGATTTAACGTCATGCCACAAACTTGAGTACAGATGTACGTAAGTAAAGTAAAATAATTTGTCAAAGATTATGCGCAAAAACCACGCGCAGTACGCTAGGTTGGTCGAATATAATTGACTGCTGTAAAAATGCTAAGATTTGATGTTAAACGATGCTCAACTCAACGAACGTACATTTGCATTACTAAACCCGGTGTCATAAGTAGAGCCGAAGTTTATGACTCAATGTGTTAGAAATATGGAAGCATGTGTGACCTAAAAATTGTGCAAATAATCAATAATATGATATAAAAACACAATTTTCTGACCCATTTACAAACTTTTATTTTTGTTTAAATTGAATTTTTGCTGAATACTTTAAAAATATAACTTATTAAAATATTGACGTTCTTTATATTAAATCAATCAGGAGATAATACCCAACACTAGGTACATTGAAAGAAAGGTTTCAACCTGACAATCTTCAGAGGAACTGGATGTTTTGACACCTATAAACTAAACACTGGTCTAGAAACTTGATTTTTTATTTTTCCGCTTGGCTATTTGTAATATGAATATCCTGAATTCAAATATGCTTTCAGTTTTACTCTATTGGACTAGGTTTTTAAACAAAATCATGTCAAATGCAATAATGTACTTATGTTTTTATGAAATATTATTAGATTTTAAGACATACAGCTAAGACAAAACGGTTTTTGAAGGTTTCATTTTAATTTAAATATTAATTAATATTTTGAAAAAATAAAGCTATGTGTAAATACTTATGAATTTCCAAACTTTTTTCATATTAGGGAGAAGTAAACTTATTTTTTTTCGAAGCTCCGATATGTCCTTCACTGGTGTCCCTTTTCTAACACCAACAGTAATCAGCCATCCCAATGCCTTAATAGCGGATTTCCATTGTTTTAACGTCTTTATGAAACGCTCACCTTGTTCTTCACTACCACACCAATATTCGCAGGGAGGTAATCAAGATGGCTGTTAAGAAAATGCACTTTAACACTCATTTCCTGCATTTTTAAGACGTAACTCCTCCACAGTTTCTTTATAGTTCTCAGATTTCTTGTTGCCAAGAATGTTTTCTGTCACTTTTTTGCATGTCAACCATGCTGACTTCCCTAACTCGGACATCGATTGAGGAAAGGTCTCATTCTACATAAGCTCACGAATCTGGGGATTACATTGAAAATATCTACTGCTATCTTAGCTTTAGTTTTTTATGGGAACTTTGTAACAAAAAGTTGAAACATTCACTGTTCTTATTCAGAGCAGCAACAAAGCATTAGAAGGAGAAAACTAAAGGTTTAGTTCTCAAGGAACTAAATTGCTCCTTTGTGAATAATTTTTGCTGATCCCAATGCTCTGATCTGTCCCAATAACAAAGTGAAAATTTTTTCTTGTTTAATACTCTGAGAATATTTCTTTTATGTATTTACTCAATGAACAAATAATACAAACTTATATTTCTTGTAATATTGATTTCTGCAAAACTAAGGCTGGTTTGAGAGATTCTATGTGATAAAGAATCAGAAAATATGAACATTTTTCATTCAGAAAAAATTGTGTAGATCGGTGTATTATTGGACATGCATGTGGTGAATCTTGTTATATTAAAAATAAATCCCATCATAAGAAGGTAACTGTCATGAACTTTCAACATTTTAATAAATGGCCATATCGTCAGATTATTCCAAATCTATCTTCCAATACAGTTATGGTATGGTTATGGATAATTTCAGTCATAATGTCCGGAAATCAACTTGAGCACACCTAAAATTTCAAATACCTGAATGACTTGGATATAATGCTAAAGATTTTCACTTTGATGTAAAGCTGGTCTCTTCCTCCTAGTCAAAACAAATCCACACAGAAAAATCCTGCATTACACACAAAACATTCCGTGACAAAAATATCCTCCATTTGGCTTCCAGCATATCAAGCAGACCTTTCATCGAATAGAATTAGTTCGTGTAGAGATCAAAGATACCATTAAAATGGATGCTTCTGGAAATCCATTACAACAGAATGAAACTTTTCGACAACTACACCGCACATGTGGTCAAAATGCTGTGAACAGCGTATTGAGAAAGAATACTGGAAAAAAAGTTGGCCTGATTGACAATGTTTTGGACAGGGTGATTATTACAGAAGATGCAGCGATCAACACGGATTTCTGTATCGGCAAATAACATGGAAAGAGATGCACAGCCCAGTCCAGTCCAAGGAAGGAAGGTCAGGTACAGCTACAGCAAGAGTGTAACGAAATGCCTTATTGTTTACTACGGAGTTCATACTTGTTGGTTAAAAAAATAAAATAAAGATTTTATTTTGGGAAGGAACAACTGTGAAGTGGGGGTGAAAGAAGAAACAATTGTATTCCCTAACTTGAAGTTATTGAATTCTTTACCATATAAACAACCAAAAATTTGCACAGAAAAAGCTTTCACCTACGGTCTAACAGTTTTTAATGATGTTGACAGGTAACTTATGAGCATTATGTTACTTTACATCTCTTTCCGTCAACTCAGTGGAAGATGAAGATGTTGTTTTGTATGCAGGACATGCTAAAACGTTTTATGAGGTGAAGCACATTGAACGTTTAGTTGTTATTGATTTTTAGATAAATCTTCCTCTTGTCAACATCCTCACAAGTGAAGTATATCGGCGATATCTGTCATCCCACTCATTTAGTGCCTATTGCTATTTATAATCCTAAACACAAAGTATTTCAAATGAAGTTTATTCAAGGATGTGACATTTACTGAACTTATTACCAGTATTTCCAGCAAAGAGACATTCTTATTTAGAATGTAACAAGAGCATAAACCTTGTAAAGGAAGAGCAAAATATGAACACAAGTTCTTTGAAGGCGGAAGAAGAAAACTAAAGCCTTCGATATGCAAGCCTTTTTTCTTCTTCAGGGGAGAGTGTTTCTAAGTAATAGACACAAGAAGGTATACCTTTAAACAACAATTCACACCTCCTTATGAAGCTTTTATACCAGAGTTGGTTCCACCACAGGGTCACATGCCCTTCCTATTGTAGATTGAAAACACACTGGTTAATATTTTTTTCACTCTCTTAAAAAGCGTCCCTTTTCTTTAAACAGCATTGTGTCCGACAAGAACTGGTAACATAGTTATGATCACAAGTCTTTCACAGACCATCGACGTCTTCATGTCGAAAATAAATGAATGTTTAATTACGTCTTTGTGGGCTCAACGGTCATAATGCATTTGTGATAACATATTGTTCACATGTAGGACCAAGGGGTGCATTAAATTGGTGGGATATGGATAATCGCCTTCACAAATTCCTTATCTGGTGTCATTCCTTACCCGTTAAGTAAATAATTGCACCTGTAACTTCCGCCCTGCAGTGTTCAGTTGTTCAGATATAGCTGCATAAAGAAGGTTAGGTGTAAAAGATTGTGACATGTTCAGAATGGAGTATCGAACTGCAATTAAGTTCTTCACAAAAGAAGGACTTATTCCAAATGAAATTAAACCGCGATTGGACGGTATATATGGGGCAGCATCCCCCTCATATTCTACCATAGAAGAATGGGTCGAGAAAGCATGGAAGACGAAGAGCGTGCAGGTCGGCCCTTGGAGATGCTCAATCCTGAAAATATCGCTCTTTTGGAAGGAGAAATTATTGAAGATCGGCGCCTCAAAGTTACAGAAATACCAGCATGGTTAGACCTTTCTAAAACAACAGTCCTTCGAATTATTCATAAATATTTAAACATGAATAAGGTTAATGCAAGATGGATGCCTAGACTTCTTTCCTCAGTCCAAAAGCAGCAACGAGTCATCTGTTGTCAGGTATTTTTGGTGCTGCCGTGGCAACCAGAGAGAAGTTCTGCAAACCATTGTTACAGGAGATGAAACTACGGTCTTCTACTATGATTCCTTGTCCAAAAGAGGATCAATGGAGTGGCGTAAACCTCGCGAAGCACCGCCTATAAAGGCCAAGGTCATTCAATCAAGAAGATCATGACCACAATCTTTTGGAACTGTGAAGGAATACTCTTCATTGACTTCAAGGAGAGGAACACCACAGTAAATGGGGAGTGCTATGCTGACCTACTGCACAGACTACGTGCTTCCATCAAAGAGAAAAGGCGAGGAAAGCTGAGTGGTGGTGTGCGCCTTCTTCATGACAACGCGTCTATGCACACACCTCTTGTTGCAAAGGAAGCTGTGACGAAATGTGGCTTCAAGGAGATCTACCATCCACCCTACAACCCAGATCTAGCTCTCAAATGACTATTTCCTCTGCTCAAAACTCAAGAAGGATCTTCGAGGATGGAAATTTAAGTGTGATGGATGCTGTTTATTTCCATTTTGCAAATGAATGAATGGTGTTTAACGCCCGTTTTTGCTACAGAGGCACCACAGGCGATGGACTCTGATGATACATGAGATGAAAGTATATATTGGGAAAGGATTTACTTTTAAGGAAGGAATCGTTCCAGGCCTAAGTTTAGGGTACCTGCCTGGCATTTGCCATTTATGAGAACTGAGGAAAACCTGGGAAAAACCTCGGTCAGGGAGGACGGTCCTGGCGGGATTTGAACCTATACCTTCCACTCACGAGTCCGCGCCTTAACGACCTCGGCCACCCGTGGTGGTCCCCGTTTTGCAGACAAGACTTGTGACTATTTGGGGGCGGGGATTGAAATATTAATTCAAAGATGTGAGAAGTATATTGCAATAAAGGGTAACTATATTGAAAAGTGAAATATAGTTTTTGTCTTTATCATACCTAGAAAATGGTTAGGCCGGAAACTTATGGACCTATCGTCGCATGAGTTAGTTGCAAATTCTAATAAGACAACGCGTGGTAAAAATTACAGTGATTTACCGCCCCTATCAACTCGTGTTCGCTTATCTCCGTTTCAGCTTTAACAAAAAAAAAACAAAAAAAAAAAAAAAAAACACGTGCAATATTTACACTCTTGGAATTGCTGGAGCTGCTGTAGAGCATTTAGAGCCGGGTTGCTCGATACCAAGCTCTGAGATGAACTCCATGAGTAACAGCAAGGCTTAAGAAAGTTAAAAGTATCACTGACATCTAACAGAGGAAGATGAAATTGCAATAGATAGTGTACGATTTTTAAAAAATACCATACATAAAATTTTAATTTCCCTAGATAAACTGCCCCCCCCCAAATGTGTTGTTCCTCGTATACAGAGACAATATTTCATTTTTTCATCACCTTAAGTTATTTATTCTCTCCTGAAATTCTGTCCCCCGTAAGCAATGAAAAAGTCATATTATTAAACTATTGGCCAAGCAACTTTCAATATATTTGCCAATCATTGTTGGCTATATGGTTGTTCTAAGCAATATCAAACGGCATTTGTTTTCCTACAACATTAAAATTATCGTTAATTTTCATTGACTTTGTGTTCCCTCGAAAATGTTTACAAAAAGGCTTCATATTTCAACATGGCGATGGAAATGTTTATCGTGCAGGGATACTGTAGAAAGGACCACGTCAGCTAGAAGTGAAGTGAGAGCTAACTAATGAGATATCGACAGCTTTGTCAAAAGTTCATTGTAGTAGTCTCTCTAGTGTTGTTATTAAAGGTGCACAGATGCCAGCAAATATGAAATGACTGTGCGCATCAGGAGCTATCAGCCTTTAAGCTGCAACTATTTTTTTAAATAGTGTATAACGCTTTTATTTAACTACAAAGGCATCACAGACGGTGGACACTGGTGATAGAGAGATGAAAATGTTCAAAATATAATAAAATGACAATAATGAATGGACGAAAGTCCCTAGAGCCCATAACTTGGTGCCTGTGTATGCTTTTTTTTTTAACTTTGTTGTTAATAAATGTAAGAGAGTTTAGGGAGGTTTTGATTGATTGAATTGATTTATTTACGGACGCTCTTTAACACATCAGTCATCAGCGTCCCATTCAAATCAGGGCGTAAAACGGCCGACAAATTTTGTTCAGAAACCTCTCTTTCATGCTTGAGGTTCTTTATCATGCCGCAAATGTACGTCACGGGATCCTCGGTTTTACTTTCCTTACGATTTTTACGCCCGAAAAAATCCATCGATCCTGGCCGGGTTTGAACTCGCGATCTTGGGTTTAGGAGGCAAGTATGGTAACCACTACACCACCGGGACCGATAATGTTGTAGGTACGTAGATAGTAGTGGAAACAGATATCTCATACTATAGTGCATATAACATTTTAACTAAAGAATTATATGTGAAAAAGTTACCTGCAAGACAGGATCCTTGAATTTTGACACCTACTCAATGACGCTTGAGAGTATAAATGTATAAACATCTAAGTTATTTTCTGGCGAACAAACATACATTTTCACATACTTGTGAAACCGCCACGGGTGGCCGAGGTCGTTAAGTCTCGGATTCGTGAGCGGGAGGTCTGGGTTCGAACACCGCCAGGACCGTCCTTCCTGACTGAGGTTTTCTCCAGGTTTTCCTCAGTCCTCATAAATGGCAAATGCCGGGGAGGTGCCATAAACTTAGGTCTGGAACGATTCCTTCCATAAAAATAAATCCTTTCCCAATATATTATTTCATCTCATGTATCATCAGTGTCCATCGCCTGTGGTGCCTCTGTAGCAAAAACGGGCGTAAAATTCATTACATACTTGTGATAATGGATGAATCATACGTCCATCGCTATGAACGTTAAACCTAAATGCAAAGGGAATTGAACTCTAAGAAGTTTACACCCACTGACAAGGGTGCAAGCGATATTTGTGCATATGTTATTCTGTTTGACTATTTCTATAAATAACCACACTAACAGGTCATTATTACTTTTAAAACTACAAGATGCAATCAGAGAGAAAGTACTAAATTTGAGGCAAGGAATGCTCTTATTTCATGACACGATATAGTGTTGCAACAGCTAACAATTGATAAAACACGATACTAACTGCTTACCCTCCCAGTAATTTTAGGTTGTTCCCAAAACTGAAAGAAAACCTTCGAGGGAAGATATTTCATTGGATTATAAAATCGTAGTTTGGGCAAATTGAGCTCCTCAGATGACGAAGGGAGAACAGAGCCTTGAAGCAGAGATGTTGAAAAGCGCAGTAAAAATAAGAAAGTAAGTCAGTTCTAGTATGCAAAATGCGCTCATAAAACACATCAATTTCTTTACCAGCACCAGATAAGGGTTTAGTTATAAAGGGGGAAAAATGCGTTCATTTCCTGTAAGTTTAAATCAATCATAAAGATATATGTTAATAGTTACACACAGACGTGATTTCACATGCAAATTGGAAACATGTAACACACATTGTTGAGATTCATTTTCCCCCACATAAATTGATTATGGAGAACGTGAGTAAAACAACGGAGAAATGTGTCTTCGATGGAAGCTATTTATAACTTTGGATATTTAAAATTAGGTGTTTTCTTTTTATACCCTCTTCCCAGGAGGGGTCACAAACAGCGTGGCCCCCGGGTATGTTACCCCACTTAGAGAATAAATCTACTGGCAGATCTTACTTAGAAATGTCATGGAATCAAACCTACAGCTTGTCTGATATTCCCGAAATGAGAAAAAGTATAAACATAACGGCAAAAGAGCTTTCGCATCCAGTAAGATTTCGCAGGTAATTTAATGTGCAGTCAGTTTTTTTTTTCTGGCGCTGTTGTGTTTTTTTAAGGTATACTTGTAGTGTTAAGGGATTAACGGGAATACCTGGTAGTCCTCCGGCAGACACCACCTTGGGAAGAAGTGCACGAAGTCCTGCACTAATTTGTGAACGGGAGGCCTCGTATTTGAGTACTCCCTGACTGAGAGTTCTTCCAGGTTTTCCTCAGTTCTCACCAATGTCAAATACCGAACATGAAATCCCTTCTAACTTATCATTTCACGTACCATCAGTGTCTATGCATGTGATACCTCTGGAGTTAAACAATACTCATGAAGAAGAAATCCAAGTAGACGTGTGGTAGCGTTAGAAACTGCCCTTAGAAGCACGAATGTCTTACAACGGCCATTTAACAATCTGTATAACCGTAAAAACGGCTAAAATGAATTAGAATGAAACGTTGTAGCGAAGAGAGAAAGATAAAAAATGCTAAAAGACAGAGGAGAACATTGATGATGTTGTAGAGGAGACCAATGAACGGATTAAAAGAAAGAAAAAGAAAAATTCCTGGATATTCACTGCCGTATAAATAAGAGGCTACAGAAACCACAGTGTTTGACTTTTTAGCACATCATTCAAGTGAATAATTCACTATTATTTTGTATTAGAGTGAAAAACCGGGAATGGGGGAGCGAACTTGAATATTAATTCTAAGCTAAATTTTCTTAAATTTAAACAATAAAATTTCTCTATTCGCTACAGAAACCAATTTAGTAATTCACTTGTAGTTTGTCAGCCACGGAAATGCACTAATGGATACGCTAAAGACAATAACTGATAACCAGGAACACAAATTAATAATTTTCTTTTGAGCTTTGGCTCAAAAAGCCTTGCTTTTTATCCCATGCTTTTCGTCTTTTATTAATTCCTTATTAAAATTAATTATGGCTTCATGGGTACATTTTACTAGTGTCCGCTTGTTGCTATTCGGCCATTATAAAAGCTCGATAATAGTAAAGTTAACACGGCTGATCTCCCTGAAGCCCAAAATCGCAAACTAGCACCGTGAGAGCTTGAAGTCTTATAAAATTATTCTAAGCATGTCATTTTATTACATGTATCTTCCCAAATCTTAATTTTTTCGGAACTATTTTCTGATCTGTTGTTTAATTTTCAGTCATTTTATTTTAAATCATAACTATTGAGATTATTGCACGCTTTAATACTGTTTAGCGAAAATGTTTTACTATTAATAAGAAAATAAACTAAAATGTTGTTTAAAGCTACTTTTATATGCTTTAGTGTCAGTAACAACATTTGTTGTTGTTGGTGGTTTTTTTTTTAAATCATGACTTTGGATTACAAGCCTCAGATCGTCAATAAAATGTTTAAACGTTTCCGGTAGATGTAAAATTTGTATTTCGTTGAACAAGAAAACATGTACTGCATTAACGCTGTAGTGTGCACTTTCAAGTTCACTGCTAATGAAAAGAAAATCTCCTTCTGACATTGATCAAGTTATGTCAGCGATTTTGGGGTCTTATGACATAATAAAAGGTGGTATGCAGTTTGTATGTGGTAGAACATTCTATGAAGGTGGTCCTTGCAAACTTATCACTAGGTGTAACTTATCATGCTCTAACAATTATTTAATTATGTATGCATTTAAGAATTGGAAAATTCCACAAAATGCACATAAATATGCCCATCATATTGACATAAAATTACGCAATTTCATGTAATCTCTCCGCGAATAAAATAATGTGGAAGCTATATGAATTATTTAAAGCAACAAAATTTATCTTTAATTTTTAAGAGTTAGGACAAATTTCCTTATAAATAAATAATTAACACACACACACACACACACACACACACACAAAATAAATAATGGTATTCATATTTATAATTCTGCACACTCTCAACTTCTTTGCAGTTTACGACTACAAAGTTAGTTTTAAGTTTTCCAAAGCAGCCTTCTATTGCTTCTTAAGATATCCTTATAGCCTGAAAATTTTCTCTCCATCTCACAGGAACTATACAAAAGCTGTAATTTGATCTGCTTTTAGTGGCATTTCACTAGGCAGTTCGGAAAGTTTCCTTGCAAAGATTTTTTCAATCTCACTCATTTGATAATATCCTGGGTTTTGTGAAAGAATACTGTGTATTTTTTCCTTCACTACATTACCAACACTTCTAGGTACCGAATATAATTTGGAGACAGTGGCTTTAAAGTACATTAACGACTGGCACAATAATACCGCTGGTTTCCAAAGAAGTAATAGAGGAACGAAAATGAGAGAAATGTGCAGATATGTAAGAAAGGTTAGTTACTACTTCTGTGATCTTTAATATATCTTGAGCAATTTAAAATAATGAAGAATAATTTGGGTCATTACATTCCTAACTGTTTATAAGTATAAGCTCCACACTTCGATTCCATTCCGAGAACTCCATAACAGCCACCTTCATATCGTGAGGGAACGGCTATGACCAGATAAGGCGGGGATTCACTGATGTGACGTGACCTATTTACGTTGCGTGTGAGCTAACGTCAGTGTTGCCAAGTTTCAAGACTGACACAATATCACATGTTATTTGGGAATATTGTGTTTGTAAATCAAATATGAAGATAAAATAAATAAAATATATTTATAAAACAAAGGAATATGCATCATACTTTGCAAATTGCTGAAATATTATGCTTACCAACAACAAAATATAAATATTACGATTTATAGTAACATAAAATATTGATTAATTTGTTGGAAATTTAGTAATTAACTTCCATAACAAGTGAGCGTACTTTCTGACAGAGAGGAGAAATATGCATTTGCATTAAAATCCCGTCCCTGCTTATTCGCAAATCACAACAGACGAAAATACGGTGAATGATACAGTGTTGCGAGATATCTTAACCGAATAAGATTTCGCATTGTGGATCTTTGTTTTCGGAAACCTGATGTACGCAGTGATGTCAAAACATGTTTACATTGCATAATGAAAAACAAGAGACATAACTTTACTTAGTTCAGGTTTAAATTGGTAATTAAGGTTACCAGCGTGAATGAGTTCTGTTAAAAATATCACATAGACACAGACAGAAATTGTAATGTCTTTAGTGAAAGTTTTCCTTGTGCGTTGTTAGCAGTTCGTGAACATTTTAGAAACTGAACCTCAGCATTCAGGTTCACCTAGTTCGGGATGGCCACGTACTGCCTTGATGAAAATGCACATCACTTTCTCAGACTTTGTGGAAAGTGCTCATAAAACAACGAGGAGGGCATTTCCTCCATGATAAAGTTTATTGCATTATACGTTTGGCACACCGTTTTACGTACAGACGGAGAACTTTCCAAACAAAACGAAGCTTCCTCTTCTTATCATTTGGCGCTATTGCCCGAGGTAAGCCTCGGCCTGCCGCGGCGACCTCTGCATCCTTTACCTCTTACAACTTTATTGATAGAGGGCAGTATTGCAGGGCGGCATATGGTCACCGGTCGCCTATCACGTGGCCTTTGTGATCGAAGAACGCCACCTCTCCATCGGCAGTCTCCCATTTGTCCTTGCGAGGCTGAGTGGACCCCGTTCTAGGCCTTCCTAACCTAGAAAAATTCCTAAGTAGGTATCGGATATCGAACCCGGGCCCCCGGCCAGCAATCAGCAACGCTAACCACTAGACCAAGGAGATTACGAACTTCTAGTCGTCGTAATTATGTGTGTTATGACATAAATTCAGAGACAAATGTTTCTGATTGGGGGAAGAATATCGAAAAGTGTATGAATATACATTTCCTAAACAAATAAGCGCATGAACTATTTCTTTAAAATTTTTATTAATAATTTTCGATATTGTTCTCTAATATGAAATATCTGACTCTCTGATTATTATAGATGTGAAACAGACTGGTGCTTACTCTATTATACCGTGTTCGCTCAAGACCGACTTCGATGTTACCGTTATCACGAATTCTTAATCGCAGTTATTGAAGATGATGACACAAGAAGGCAAAGTGTTAACAGTAAGGTTGAACGTAGATTAAATTGGCACCCGTGCGAAATTGGTGTTGCGTTCATTGCTCTGCTCATAGGATCAAATGAAAAGGGTCAACTCCTAATCTATGCACGAAACGCAAGTCATTGCAAACCAAAATGTTGCGACATGAAACTTCCGTTCAGAATAGAGCACATTATGTACAGAAATAGTCTTTTTTTCTACATTTAAAGAATGAAAGGGGACCACTACTCTTACATCGAGAAACAGCTGATTTTTTTTGAGAATTTTGGTGTAAATCTGTGTATTTTTCACAGTGCTGCACTCAAAAATTCAACTAATTATTATTAATTATTCTGAAACTGCCATAACATCGAAAGGTATTAACAGTTACGATAAAGCCATTGGGCCCGTGTCATAGATTTACCTCAGACCTGAAAGAAGAAGTCTTTAAGCAAAATTTATAGGCCGTTTCACTCCTGAATTGCATGGGATGCTAATGACAAGAGCGTCATTAAATAAGAGGAATATTTCCAATATTCTGCCTCGGCTCATTAATAATATCGTCCAGTATTAGAGAAATTGCCCATACTCCGAATCGCATCACGAATCGGTGACCGAGTCCTTATGGTCTTAAACAACACTGGACAGCAACATTTAACTTTTTTTTCTCTTACGAAAAGGAATATTTTCATGCTGAATGCGAAAGTGGTAACAAAATGTTAGATGTGGTCTAGTTTTCTTGTAAATTGAGAAAGAAAGCAACAGAAAAATAAAATGTTCCTTAAACATTGCAACTTTCGACTGTGTTTACCTCAACTACAGATATCTTCTTTTAGCTTGTCTGCTTACTAAACTTCGGGAGCATCACTCACCACCAACCAGCAATAATCAGGATGTACTCCATTTACCCTGGTACCGCCTTTCGAATATTGATATTGTCTGGTGAAGGTTCCCCCAAGTTCATCAGAAACTAGGAAATAGTTCAATGATACATTGCGTCCCATTTGATGATAAGCCAGCAACATGGTATTCACCATTTCCTTACACGACGGTTTTCTTGCACATTTGAGGCAACCGGTGTGAAAGATTCCCAAGCAGCATGTAAACTCTGGTTGTAAGTCAAGAAAAATCTCACTCCTCTTTAAGTCACCAAATATTTGTCACTTAAATCTGTCATAATTTATGTAATTAATAATATCTCTTATATTCTGATGACTCTTTCTTATGGACTGCTTTGCCAATTGGGAATGAAGCCAAAATGTTTCCGTTGTGCAATAATACAGCTTTAAGGCCTTAGCATGGATGCATCTAAAATAGTTTCCATTGTTCTGGTGTGTGTTGGATATTTATGGCTTCCATTACACGCTGTTGACCTGGGATGTTAAGGAGCTTCTGTAAATAAATAAATAAATAAAAAAGCTTCCATTAAGCCTTTGAAAGTTCCAAGTCTTGGACAAGATCATATAATTCATTTTGAGTCATTCTGTATAACTGTGGAGTCTGGATCACGAGATGTAAAAGCTCCAGGTGTATCTTCAGATGTGCTGGATTTTGGTTCATTAACAGAATCAATAGTATAGGACTCAGTTCACTGGAGTGGAGCACGGGAACAACTACTGTCCATCTTTTCCTCTTTGAAATGAACTTCACGGGTGGTATAAAAATACTCAGAAATCGCTTATTTTGTTTTTTTGTAACATTTTGGCTGTTGTCCAGTGTAATTTAACATGTTTTTCCATTGTTTCCATCACTTCACTGACTTTTGCCTTTTTCCAAAAAAGAACATGCTGACAAACGAGACAGTGGATGGCAACCAGATCACAATTACCAGAATGTTGAACTTTTTCCCTCACGAAGCAATAAATCCAGAGAGCTGCTTATGTTCCACCAGTTGTTACCGAAACCAGACGATCCCAATGCAGTTATTGGCATTTACAAACTCCTCAACACTATGAAAAATATCCAGTTCTGTTTTAGTGTTTTATTAATACATACTTTAATAATTCTTCGATTACTTGGAGACCGTTATCGCTCCACAAAAATAAATAAATTAATTAATTAAAATTACTAGTTGAGCGGTACAAGACACGTCGGTTCATCGAAGCCAAAAAATATGCGACGAATAGCGTTGTGTTGCTGTTGAACGTTCTGTAATGTGGCGAGTTACTGTGGTGCATGAGAGGGTAAATTCTGATGCACTTTAAGTGCACACATTGCCGCCGTCTCATGATGCACGTAAAAAGAAAATACTTCGCCACCTACTATGGAAGATGTACAGGTGCCAGCACTGTTACAATTGGTTCTAATTTGATAGACGGCCTACAGCGTGAACTAAACTGGTCATGCGTGGTTACTTGCGATGAATACAAGTAACACGAAGATTGTGACTTTCAAGATTGAAACTGCTTATAGCAAAGCAGAGACATGGCCAAATGTAGAACAGACACTATGAAGAAGTTCGTGTACCTTGGGCTTACTTTCTCAATGAACGGAGGATGAGCGAAACTTAAATCAATAGTACGATTTACAATGACTTATGGGGCCAAAATTTGGGGTTGAGAACGAACAGATATTGGATCGGATGAGGAAGAATTTCTGAAAGGTATTTTAAGAGTGGGGAGGGTTATAGCAAATTGAGGAATCCTTAGGAAATTTGGTGCTTATGGAATGCCGGATCCCATCAATTAAGTACTGGCTATGAATTGTTCACGGAGACCAGAACTAATTAGGTGATCTGCTACCCCGGGAGCAGCTGAGAATGGGAGGAAATAAGATCTAAATTTAAAATGAAGAAAGGGTCTGGAGGAAACGCTTAAGAAACGCTTAAGCAGCATCAATAGGCAGCTGACTCTTTTGGAGTGTGCAGAAAAAGTTTCGCTGGAGATATAATCGGAGTTGAAAATTGGATGGGGAATGGAGTGTTACGTCCAAACAGGGGCCATACTCTGCAATCAGGGCCTCACTTGGTTTAGGTTATACGTATGGCGGATGATTAAAGTGACAGTCAAAGAGGGTCTGAGAATCTGCCCTACATGTGCGGGGAAAGAATCGTGGGTTCATATTCTGGCGTACTGCAAGGGGACGGAAGAACAGAGATCAGATATCCACCGGTCCCGTTTGTTAATGGGGCAGAGGGCAGTGGCAGTGCTGGACTTTGTTGGCAGATAGGAAGGAGGAGGGAGTAGGTAAAATTTTAAACAAAGTGAGACAGCTCAGATCGGAAGAGGCAGAAAACCGGAAGGGAGGAGGGAAATATGAGTCACAATATTTTTTGGAATTTATAGTACATATATGTGAGGCAGTGTGTTTTTACTTTTGTACTCTTTTTTGTTTATTTTATTTATTTTAAAAAGTAAAATATTGCTTTTTACAATTTCATGTATTTATTGGGAAAGCATGTACGATCTCAGGACTCTTGCAACATGGATGAGCTAGATTTGTAATAAATATATTTTGTAAATAAATGCATTACTACCACTATCACTACTATGTAAGCAGAACATCAAGCCTGAAAGAAGAGACCTCGGAGCAAAATTTATCGGCCGTTTCACGCCTTGAATTGAATGGGACACTAATTACCAAAGATATTAAAGCGTATTCTTAAATAAATAAATACAATTAGGCATTCTTTTATGAAAGAACCTGCAGGAGTCATTGATGTTGCAACCTTCTATGCGGTTTGTAACTCAGGCGCGGCATTGCCTCATTAAACTCTATGGATTCCTCATATTCCTATACGTAATTACAAAAACAAACTCAACATTCAAATTGAACGTTCTAGTTGTTCTTGGAAACGTGCAAACTAATGCCATTGTTTATGAACATTTATAAACCTCAACCTATCAAGTAATAATGTAACTTTAAACTTGTGAACTTTTTTATTGCGATCTTCACCAACAAAATAATTTTTTCTACCTTTCAGAATTTATGGCAAATAAGGCAGATTGACTCCAGCTGCTATGAAAAAATTAGTATTCTCTCGAGCAATATTACACAATTTTTCCTTTTAGACTCCTCCATTATATAGCTGTAGATAAGGGACAAAATAGCTATTCACAATACACTACACCCCACCAGATATCGGTGTGGCCTTTGTGCCTTTACCCTCTACCTATAACAGATCTACTTCATTCCGACGTGCTTGCTAGCGAGCTGTGATAACGACTTTCCACTTGCCGTTGCACACCGAGGCTCTTGGGCTGCAGTCACTTCTCCTCTCACAAACGGCAACGGAGAGAGCAGAGCCCAAATAGTGGTAGTGTACAACAAATGCAGGCGGACAGAACAGTAGTAACACACGGAAACAAGCAATCGAAGGCAAAAAAATTAAGATTTTTGGGATGAATTTTAATACTTAATCACATTTAATATGCAACGAAATTAAATGGAAAACTGTAAAGTAGCAAAGTAAAATGTAAAAGAAATAATTGATACGGGAAAATGCATATGCTTCTGTTAACGGTATAAGTTGTGGATATTCTTTTTTTAGCTTAAGCTAACCTAACTTAAATTTGCAACCTATGGTGTTAAGAAAAGTATGACGCGCAGCTTATGTAGTCATAAAGCAATAGAGGAATTTCTTTTATGTGAGCATTTACAGTACATGAAATAAAAGTTAAATTGCAACGTTGCCTTATCCTCTTTAATAAACAACATTAAAAAGTAATAATATTAAGTACAGAGAAGACAAATTGTGAAGATTAAAAAAGAAGAAGAATAAAAATACTTGCACTTGTAGCACCGCTCTAACCCACTACGCTATCAAGCCGACATGGATAACGTGGTAGTTATTCTCCATTTTGAATTCATTTGGGCTCGGCTTTCTTCGTTCGCGTTCGTAAGAGGAGGCGTGGCTTAAGCTTAAGAGCTGCGGTTTGTAAGGGTACGTGACTTTCCCGCTCAGAAGCGTTTGTGCACGACTCGTATGGTGCCTTTGCGATTAATTTTCTTTCTCATTTATATCAACATTATGGATATTGAATATTGCACATTGTTATAGTATCTGAGCATTTTCCTGTGCTAAAGATCTTCCCGAAAGCCATTATGACCCAGTACTTCGCTTTTGTGTGCATGTATTTTCTGAGGCACGCAGAAGCAACTTCCACACATTCTTGACGCTGTGTATACACAAGCTCAATAGTCAGTTCTTGGGGTTTTGAAAAATCTACACTTACTCTATGGTTAGGAGAGGAGAGTTAAGTATTATTTTCTACTCTGAACACGTAACACATTATGTTTATGAATGGAGCAAAAGCTTGTACGACCTTCAAGTGACATTTTGGCATACGCATACACACCCAGAAAGAGAGAGAGAGTGAGGAGAGATTATACTATATAGTATGATGGAAGTTTAGCGGCCAACTCTTTACTTTCACAATGTTTTTCTGAAAATTTCGAAATTGAAGTGCACACTACCTTGTAATATTTTATGTTAGATAAGCAATTTAGGAAAGATTTTTGATGACCATAAGCAGTAAAGGAAGGTTTTTTTGATTATAATATTATCTTTATCTTTAAAGAACATTTCTCGGGAAAAAATTATTAAAATTCATTTTCTCAATTACAGTAATTAACAAATACGTACTGAAATTGACAACGCAGATGGGCCGGAATGAAATATTACTATTACATATTAAGAAATGAAGGATTAGTAATGTCTACTTTGTAGGTTGTACAATCTTTTTATTATAAACATATAAAATTATTTTGCAACATAATCACCTCTGGTATAGTAAAGAAGCACATTTCTTAAAAAGTGCCTAAAATAAGGGAATTCCTCAACGAGGTGAATAACTTTTAATAAAAATGAATATAAAATCCAAATTAGGTCTTATTAATTAATGAAATGAACTAAGTTATAGCATTACTGTGTGATATTAGAGGAACAAAATTAGAATTATTGCAAGCACTACTAAAGAGAAACCATATTATTTTAGAATTATTATTGTTGAGATTAAGTCACAAAAATTAACGGTATGCTATTAATTAAATTAAATGTATGACCATTGATAGACAAAGATATTCTGTGTGAGTATTTTTTAAATATTTTTAAATGTAATTATGTTTATGAGCAGCTCTTGGCATCATCTTTACATTCACTAAAATAGAGAATATTAACAGAAAGTTTCGAGTTACATTTCGTATTTAAGAAGATATTCATATGTTTCAATAAAACAAAAACATGTTACTATTTAAAACAATAGCAATGTACTACGTAAATGTACACAGTCAACAATAAACAATCTAATGTTTTATGGATATTCAATGACTTTGAAATTGTATTTAAATGTTATTGTAGTAAAAACATGTAACGCAAAATAGATTAATATTTCACATTTGGGATTTTAACGACGATGCTTTTGTTCGATATAAAACATATTAATACAGTTTATAAGCTGAATTGCTTGTACTTTTCTTTTAAAATAATATAGAGAAAATTAAACGCTACAGAGCTTTTTACGTTTTGGTTTTTACCCTTACTCCTAATGTCCAATTTTCCTAATTTTCTTAAAATGTTTTTCTTGTTTTATTTAAATGTCAAATACCAAAATTTGTTGTGAAGGAACAGATATTGGGACAATTGAACATTTTTAAATTTTGGGTTTCGGATAAACCCTTCTCCTAATAATCCCATTTCACTGATTTTATGGAACTAGTTTATTACATTTCAATGGCATATACGGAGTTTCGTTTAAAAAAAAATCAAATGCGGCTGCTAGAGCGATTTTTTAAATTTTGCTTTAACCCCCAATAGTTTTTCAGGCAAACCCCCAGTCGTAAAAATCTGATTACAATGATTTTAAGAAAATGTTTACTTATTTGCTTTAAACCGTATATGCACAGGTTAGTTGTGGAAAAAACTATTGGTGGTGCTAATGCGATTTTTAAATGTGAGGTTTCAGATTAACCCCCACTCATAATGGCCCGATTTTCCTGGTTTTCAGAAACTACATATTTTATTTTATTTGAACCGTATGTACGGAGCTTCGTTGCGAAAAAAATATTAATGTCGCTAGAGCGATTTTTTACATTTTTGGTTTCAGGTCCCCCTTCCGCCCCCTTCTTTGCTGATTTTCAGAAAGCATTTTTCTTATTTTATTTCAATGAATATATCGAATTTTCTTTAAAAACATTTAAAATTGCCGCCCCTAGTTCGATTTTTTAAAATTCACTCGTTTTTCAGGCATACCTCCACTCTGGCCCGATTGCCCTGAATTTTGGAAACTAATTTTATCAGTATTTAAAAGAAATTTACTGAGTTTCATTAAGAAAAAAAAATTCGGCCTGTGACGATTTTTCAATACTTAAAAAAAGTTTCGCTTAGGTTAACCCCCATCCCAATGGTTCAATTTTGCTGGTTAATAAACTCGAGGAATCGTTTGTTAATTGATGGTTATATGCCGAGCTTCGTTGAGAAAAAACAAAAATTGCGTCCACTA
Organism: Metallyticus violacea; assembly: GCA_030762175.1. Taxonomy (NCBI): domain Eukaryota; kingdom Metazoa; phylum Arthropoda; class Insecta; order Mantodea; family Metallyticidae; genus Metallyticus; species Metallyticus violacea. Next base: position 93,657,553 of record CM060830.1, on the reverse strand, counting down.
GAGCGTTTAGGGACACATACAAACCCACACATATATTTATTTATTTTATTATAATTTTTCTTTCGTTGTAGGTGCCTAGTTGGTACTATCGATGGAGATTTGGAAAAAGCATTAAAATCCTTCGATGGTTACAACCGCAATAGTTTACATTCCTTCAGAATTCGCTAAAAGCTGGGTGTTGATCACAGAAGAATTCCCGAACTGTGCAAAAACAAAATTATCCCTGTCACATTTTCTTCTCTGGATGTTTCTTCGGCTTTGGAAATAAGTAAAACTGAACTTGTAGCTAGGTCGGGTGTATGTGAATAGCACACTTTAAAACAAGAAACTCAGGCTCTTATGCGCCGGAGTATTGTCGTGATGAAAGAAAAATTGAAAACTACAGTTTTTCTTTTCTCTTTAATACAATCACGAAGTTATACTATGAATGTGTAATACTGGCCCGTGGTAGTGTGGCCACGTTCCTAATAATCAATCTTTAACATTTTCTCAACATCCCCCAAAAAACAGTAGCCACAATCTTGCCTGCAGAGAAATGAGCGCTAAATTTGCGAGGTGGTGGTGATCCTCGTTATCGCCATTTCTTATTTTGAATTTTAGATTCAGGATCAAAATGGTGTGCTCATGTTTTGTCTAAAGTCCTCTATTATACAAGTATGGACCGCTCCATTTTGGGCCTAACCATCTCTATAAGACTACGTGTTAAGTTTCTGCCGTTTTACTCGATCGTCATACAGTTAATTCCTAAAATATTTGTGTTATACTGTTGAATGATACCTTCTGCGTCTGCTCATGTTCTTCTTTTTGCATTAGAAGGCCTAGGTCCGACAGAAAATGCATACTTTTGAGACAATGTCAGTTACAGTTAACTCACTTACGCATCCGAACTCAGTGGCCAATGACGGATCATTTGCAGGCAGAGGAAAAGGCTGTCATCGATTAAAACAGAAATCGCAATACCAAACGTACATATTATTAATTACATCCCTTTAATAAATGAAACTTAAAATAAGACTTTCTCATTTTATTTTGCTATTCACTACTTAAATTATTTGTTGTAATGCATTTATTGTATCAGTGTTGACATAAACTGTATAAGGCCTACAGTTAACCTGTCAGTTAAGAATAAATTATAAGAATTATAGGGTTTAGAGGGCTTCTTACCAAATTCAATTTAGAACAAAAATTTTATGCAGTTTTAACATTTCTCTGCTCTAAGCTCTGCTCTAAGCTGATCCAATAAAAATAGCTATGACAACCTGAAATCTATATTTTTAATTGGTGTGTGAAAACAAGAGATAAATAAACTAAACGGTATGCCTGAAAATGTGAACTATTCATAATCCATGTGCATTTTCTACTTTTCTTCCAATTATGAACGTGCATTTAGTTATCTTACAGTAGCATGTTGCATTTTATAAATTATTTTTATGCAATAGTGGCATTGCAAATTAACTACAATGACTGTGATAAACTATTTTTATGTATAAAAATTCAAAACACCTTAAAAATAACATAAACTTATCTAATTTTTGAGAGTTATGGGAAATGTATTTAAGAATAAGCGCAGAGTATACTGTAATACAGTAATAATATTGTAAGTGTAATAGATTTAGTAATAGTCACTGCTAAATATAACGTATTCATGTTAACAAATATTTTATTAAGTAAGTTATTTTGAATGCAGTTTACATATCAAATTAAACCTTGAATGCGATATAACATAACGCCTTTCTTTCCTCGAGTAGTACAACCAAAAGCACAACACCCAGGCATATTCACTAAATTAAAATAACAATTTTAAAAATGTTCTCCATATAAGCATATGGCACAACACACAGACATCAGGCCCAAAATGGTGGCTGATGCTGGACGGAGCTCTGTTGTCGGCAAATTTTGCCGCAAAGTTTGCCCATACTTGTATAATAGAGGGCTTTAGTTTTGTCAACTGTGACAAAGCTATCCAGAAAACGTTTTGAGTCGCGGTTAAACTGGGTCACAGTTATTTCTAAAGGGATGACTCTCTCTCTCTCTCTCTCTCTCTCTCTCTCTCTCTCTCGTTTATGCGTCAACAATAGTCCCAAATCGCCACTGATTCATTGGCGACTCCTACCTTTAAAAGGTACCGATATTCACAATTATATCTGTTAGCTGTTTTAGAGTACTCATTAAACAATAGAAGGCTGATAAAGTAAAAACTACTTTACTAATATTTCAACATACGAGATGCTACAGATGGTGTATAATAGGAAAATGAACTTTTACAAAAGTATATTGATGAACTAACACAAGATTCACAGCTGTTACGTCAATTTACATAACTGCAATAATGTGCCTTATGCACCGGAATATAAAAACCGAAGCTACAAGCATTAAAACGACACCACACTAATTGCTTCAATATACCGGAACTAAATGTAATAGCAACTAAAGTAATAAGTTATAACAATAACGTTTTTATTCCTATAGCTACAAACTATAAAACAAGCAGATAAATCACTGTATGAGTAATAGTAAAATTTAAAAATTGCTTTAGCTAAACGAAGTCTCAAAAAATTGTATTTAGCAAGCTGGCAATGCTTGTCGCGTGCACATCCTTCTGAGCTGCAATGGAAGCGAGGCAAACCAATCAACCATTCACATTTATCTCCGCCCTAGATGCTGAGTCTTGTTTCACAAAAGTATGGTCTAATACATACACGTGTATTAGTGCAGGTTGTTGTAACTTTCTGTTCCACGAAAGAAATGCTACACTGTTAAAGTATTAATAAAAAGTTACAAGTGACGTGAGATGGAGGTCATATAAAAGCAAGATGGAGGAACAGCTCTTTGCCATACGTCGCCATACTTTGAATTAGGTTATGTCCACTCTTTAGGGATTTTTAATGTACAGAGCGGATTATTGTCATTTATGCAAAATGGATTTTGTTTTTCTCAGCTATAATGGTAAATTAAATACTTTATTTTGTATTTATCGATAATCAAGCGTAATAATTCAATTTGAGACGACGGTACATTTAGGAGCATCAATTTTAGCTGTCGAGAGATGGCAGAAGAATCGAGCTTTTCGATTGCTCTCGGGTCATTTCATTAGTCCATTTGATCCGTTATATTTATTTATTTGTTTATATTGTTTGCCAATCTCATAAGGGGGAAAAAAACTGGAAAAATTGTGCCAAAAGCAATTATTTTAAAAGAGAAAGAAAAGAAATTCTTTTCTTGGCAAGTAGCAAGAACCTTAAAACATATTTCTACTCATTATTATCACTATTTTCGCTAATAATTAGCACAGTTGGTCTACTGGCTCCCAAAGGCATTAAAAAGATAATAAAAATGTGTGCTAGTATTTGAAGTTACCAATGTTCTTACACTTGTAGACAAATTTATACAAATTATCAGTGATCTACTATACTAATACTTTCATGGAACAGAACTACGAAAAATCACTTGTGCATTTGTAAGTATGGAGCAGTAAAGTACAAGTGCAGAAATCTTGTGGAACAGAATTTACTAATAACTACAAGTTACAAGTCCACACATTTGTAATGTATCATACTTTTGTGAAGCAAGTTCCTGCCCTCTGTCCGATTCTTAGTTTTGGCTGTACTTGCTATCTCAGAACATAAAGTAAGCGTCTACTTTTGCCATGGCAACCACTATGAAACACGTCGCAAGTTTGAGTCAAATTGTACTGACTTGAATTGGGCCCAATCATGCCGAAACAACTTGCTGTTATCAATTAATTACTGTGTCAACATTCAGAAATAGTTTAAATTTGAGTTAAAAACGGAAAGCCAGGAATTAATAATTATAAATATACAGGATAAAAGTTTGGTTCAACCTGGCACCTGAAAAGCTGGCCGTGTATTGATTATGGTTTCAATGTTCCATTTGAAAGCTCGCTATCCCCATCAAACGTCTAGTAGTTAAATGACGATCTTCAACAACTGGACGTTCAACATTCACCAGCGAGCAGGCAGTTTATGGCCGAGCTACAACTGTTGCATGCTCGCAACACGATCTTCCACTGACAAGGTTATTTGGTCATTTGGTATGAAGGAGCATCCCAATGAATTAAATTAGGGTTCAACACTTCTTGTGCAGATATTTAATGGCATCATGTAGTTGGTTTTTTTTTTTTTTTTTTTTTTTTTTCCCCATTTCCTGAAGTCTTTTCAGAACTCTCTACTTTCACCTAATGTAACTTGTAAGCTATGAGGGCTAGTCAAAAATATTGAATTATTATTATTATTATTATTATTATTATTATTATTACATTATCGCGCACAGCAAAAACATTATTGAAACAATGTTGCATGATGAAAACGGACCAGCCTTGATTGGTGGACAAAAACAGAGGTTTGTTCGCGCATGCGTCTGTACGTAGGCAAACTACGTCAGTTCTCCAGTCGCCTACATACAAAATGGAGTTGATTCGTGAATAGCAATACGTTGCTTTGAAGTTTGGCTTCCTTTTGCGGAAATCCGGCATTGAAAGCTTACAAATTGCTGCAGCAGGCATATGATGATGTTCTGCCACAATCCACAGCACTTCGATGGTTCAAGGTATTTAAGGAGGGCCGTGTTTCAACAACAAAGTAAGGCGGTTCAGGAGCTCCAGTAACAGCTGTAAACGAAACCTTGATTAGCACAGATGGTGTCATTGTTCGTGAAGATCGTCGAATAACAATTGACAGACTTGCAGACGTGTTACACATTTCCATGGCAGTACATTTTCGATTCTGCACGATCATTTGAACACGAGACGTGTTTGTGCAAGGTGGGTGACAAGATTAATGACTCTTGAGCAGAAGATGGGTTTGTAGGGAACTTCGAATGTGTTCCTCATCCTCCACACTCCCCAGACTTAGCTCCCTGTGACTTTTATCTCTTTCCCTGTCTGGAAGGAGCTGGGGGGGGGGGGGGCGTTTTGGTACTTCCGAGGCCATCGTGAAAAAAGTTTGAGGCGGTTTTGAAGATGATGTCAAAAAAGATGTCTTCCAGGCGTGTTCCAGGACTGACAAACTCAACGGAGAATACTTTAGAAAAGCCCACATCAAGCTGGACAGAGCCTAGCGTATTCTATGCGGGGAAAAAATGATTCTCGGTCTTTTTTGACTAGCTCTCGTATTAAGGGTGGGAAAAGTATGCATTAGTTTGACAGGTAAATAATGAATATCTTAGGTCGCTATAGAGATTACATTTCAAAGCCTACTCTGCGTGAGTGATTTTCAACGTATTTTTAAGAGCAAACCCAAGCGTTAATCTGCAGGTTTGTTCGAATTTCTTCAGTCACATATCACAAAAATATCATAAGGGTACTTCAAATGTAAATAAAGTGCGGCTTAAGTATCGAGGACTCTGAAAATAGACTACAAGAAGCGTTCTCGTTCAGGAAGCAGTGGGCAGCCAGCCAGCATCCTACGCACAATGTATTGCATGTCTGCATCTTCGTATTATTAGTTTCGCTAAGAATGGCACTGGAAAATTACTGTCTATTGTTTTGTAATTCCCTCGCTAATTAAACCTAAACTAACCACTTACTGGCAAATCCGTAATTATACTAAACCTTACCTATGGGTTAGATTTTACAAGTAATTTAATGCAAAGAGCCTTGAAGTAAAAATATGGTTGACTGGCTGATCTTCGTTCGGTGCGTTGACAAAATTTACCCAAACTAATCGGTGCACGAAAAACGTGTGTATCACCTTTTATCGAACACAAAATGTGAAAATGTTTCTAGTTTTCTAACCTATACAGCAGTGGCGGCTTGTGCGCATTTTGGTTGGTGGGACACAACTTATAAAAATAACATTAAATAGAATCCACGAAACATGAAATTATCACATTGGTCTGCAAAATTATACTGCCAGACCAAACAAAGCAAATAAATAAATAAATAAATAAAAATTAAACAATAAAATTTAATAAATAAATAAAAAAGGAACAACACTTATCCTATTTTCGAAAATACCTATGGTCAAAAGTAATTTTATATACAGGTATTTAAGATAACCAGGAAGTGTAAATCTAGCAAATAATGCAAGAGTATACATTTTACACTGTATCTCGGAAATTTATAAAGCTATCAATATGAAGTGTTTGATAAATATTAAGAAAACTTCTAAGATGCGGTGTAAATTTTAATCCTCTAATGCACATAAAAGTTCACTAAAAGTTTTAAACTAAAAGTTGTTAAAAACAGAAAACACTGTGACGTAATCATGTATTTTTGTTATAAACTATTGGTGGAATTGTAATATTTTTTTTTTTTTTTTTTTTTTTTTTTTACTTAAACTGCAGATAACATGCTATCCTGGAAACTAGAATGATATATCTATGCTAATTGTTTTAAAAGAATTAATTTCCAAAATTCTGAAAAAAATAGAAGAAAAATAGAATCATTTTCAATTGGTATTGATATTTATCAAATAATGATGATAATTAAAAGCTTCTAGTTACCACAGTTCACATTTGCATATATTATATGTGCGCAAATTTACAACAATATTGGTCCGGCCAATCTTGAGAAAAATATGTATATTTATGTCAAAATTTTAAGTTATCGGGAAATAAGATTTATTTTTGTTTCAAAAACTTTATGTGCACTGGACAATTACAATTTATAGAGCATCTTGAGTTAAATATCTCATAAGCATTTCATATTGTTAATTTTATAAATTCCTGAGATACAGTGCAAAATTTATACTGCTGCATTATTTGCTAGATTTATACTTCCTGGTTACCTTAATTTTATTTTACGTAAAATATTCACTGCACGTTTACTAAAATAAATAATTCATCTTCATCTTCACTTAAGTTTTTCATGCATTTCAGATCTTTATTAATAGTTTCGCTAAGTACTCTTGTTCAGAATTAAGAATTAATGCCAGTAATAAATGTAAATACTTAGGGTGCAGCAGTATATTTAAACTGTCCGCGACGTCACTTCCCCCTCTCTTGACAGTGCATTAAGATGTTCAACCATTCGGTGAGAGGAAGAAGTGCCAAAATTAGCCTACTCTCACTAATCATTCATGTTTAATCTTATTTGTGATAATACTTGCTCTTTTTAAAAAGTAATGATATTTAAAGATACGTTAGTTGAGTTGCCTTTATAGTGCAACAGTTTCATAGAGTTTAGATTCCTCATAAGCCATTGGCTCAAAAGAGCAAACAGCTAATGGGAAGTAATAACGTTAACTTCACGACAAATCGCTTAAGGAATGCGTGGAAAGTCCACAGATTCTCTGTGCCCTTCATGAAGCTTCACTGTGACACCCCTCTCATTCCTTGCCCACAACAAGAATCATAACAACTCCTTTTAACCAAAGTATTCTGCCCTGCCAAGCCTGGACACAAGGAGAATTTGCCCTTGCCCGTTCTCTTCACACATACACACACCATGATGTCTGCCGTTTAAACCATGCGCTTCTCTTGTATACTACAACGCAGGCTGAAACGTCCAGGGTTTGGGGGTCTATGAAAGTCTATAATATTTTTGGAGTCGGCAATTTATGTACAAATTATTTATAGGTATTTATGGTTAAAAATTAAACGTAAGTCACGTGTACTTGCGCCATTTAGCGTGAGTCGCCACTGCTACACAAACAATATTTTTAGTAGTTAAAATTGAACAGTATCCTTTCAAACTTCAAGCTCTATGTTGGTGAACTTCCAAGAAAAGGGTGACCTGGCGTGCTGGTGAACAAGTTCAAACCCGCGAACGATTGAAACGCCGGGGACTTGCTTTACATATCGTGCGCTACGCATGCAGTGGATATACTGAATATTCTGAAAGTTCAGATGTTGGAATATTCCCATACAGTACGCCCGTAAATAGCAGCCGAGACATAACACACCTGTGAGTTACATGCAATTTCACAACACAACTCTAAAATACCGATGGTGCCAAAAAATGTATACAAAATTTCACAGCAGATATCTATTTAATATATTTCAAAATTGGACAGAAAAACAACAGTAATGTGTAGTATGATGTTCTGTAAACAGATATGACTGACATTACGTTATGTCAGCGTTGCTACAACAAAATGGAGCCAAGATTATCGTTTGAACAGCGGAAACAATTTTAAAGTGGTATTAGAAAACCGAGAATGTTGTTGAAGTTCAAAGGCAATGGAGACGTGTGCACAGAACAGAACCGCCCACGCGAGTAACAAATGCACGCATTCGAGAGAGATTTGAGACTCACGGTACCGTATGCGATGTTCACAAGGGCAGATTTGGGAGACCTCGCATAACAACAAACCCGCGTCCTTTGCTATGGTTTTGGAACGTTTTGAGCACTCATCGCAGAAATCTACAAAGAAATGTACACGCGAGTTTCCACCTCGTTCTCCGGATCTAACTCCTTTGGACTTCTATCTATGGGGAACTCTTAAGGATGTTGTACACCGTAGAAAACCAGCTACACTGACAGCACTTCGGGAAGAAATTGAAACGGCATGTGCTGCAATCGCTGTGGACACTTTCGCAAACGTTACTCAATCAGTAGTTCAACGTACTTAGAAGTATATCGACGCCAATGGTGAGCATTTTGAGCAGTTGTTGTAACTGTAAAAGTCTTAGATGATTAGTGCTCATCATTTTCTGTTTGTGTGAATTCAGTTTTGTTTTGTTAATAGTTTTTTCTTTGCTTGAAGTGTGTATACCTTTTTGCAACCTTCTGTATGTTCCAATAAATAAATAAATAAATAAATAAATAAATAAATAAATAAATAAATAAATAAAATATTACCTTTAATCCCTTCACAATTTAAAACTGTTGTAAAGGAGAAGAAATAAAAAAAATGGACACATTTAAGTATTTAAGGTTACACAGTTTTTCCTTAATAAGAAATGTAACATACATTGCAAGCTTGAAACAGTTAAAATTATATATGAACTATCGTGCCATCATTTTACTTAGGCATATCCCGAATTCATAGCCGAGATAAATCAGATCATCGAACACGGCTAAACTAAAAGAATGATTCTTTCGTTTGCAAATATAAATGTGCTTACCATTCCAAGGACGATGTTAATCAAACTGTCGAGGTTTTAACGGTAAACTTGGCAATGCAAATGGACGAAATTTCTGTAATTTTTTTTTTTTTTTTGCCGCATTATACTGTTTTATAGCTAACTATCAATTTGGCAATGATTTTCCGCTGCGATTGCTAATATTTTCGTATCATTCATTCTTTTTTCTAATAAAATTTGGGTATCCTACAGTCCAAAAACTTTAAAATGAGCAAAACACATAAAAGAGGTTAAATTTAACACTTCAGGAAAAAGGCGAAATTGACATTATAAGATAACGCTTGCTTGAAAATGGGATTTTTGAGCACGTAACGAAAGTTTATTGTTTTTGTAACCAAAGAAGATTATCAGTGCGAAATTTTAAGTTCATAACCGAAAATTCCCATCATTCTGTGGTCCAACAGTTTTCGGTATATCAACTGTAAGAAGGGCAGTGCAGTGAATATTGATATAGAGAGGAATTTATTTCAGAGCTAATCCAAGTTTGTTGTTACTACATGTCTTAAATGAAATCCGCAAAAATTTACAATAAATAAACAAAATAAAATATAAGTAATTAAAAATTAAAGCAAATAAATAAATAATTAATGGATTATTAACGATTCTTATTTTTTAAATAGAGGTTAGGGTCATACTTTTTTGAATAGTGTTGAACGCCCGTTTTAACTACTGAGGCTTCACAGGCGGTGGACACTGATGATACATGAGATGACATGATAACCTGGGAAAGGATTTTTCCTTAAGGAAACAAGCGTTCCAAACCTAAATTTAGAGTACCTCCCGGGCATTTGACATTTATGACGACTGAGGAAAACCTGGAAAAAACCTCAGTCAGGGAGGACGGTCCTGGTGGGAATCGAAACCCAGACCTTCGGTTCACGAGTCTGCGCCTTAACAACCTCGGCCACCAGTGGCGGTGGGGTCATATTTTGCCAAGTATGACAAAAACCATTGAGTATTCTGAGCCGTATACAAAGTCTATCCCTCATAAGAATTATAATACATGAAAGAAAGAAAGAAAGAAAAAAGAAAGAAAGAAAGAGAGAAAGAAAGAGAGAAAAAGAAAGAGAGAGAGAAAGAAAGAAAGAAAGAAAGAGAGAAAGAAAGAAAGAAAGAAAGAGAGAAAAAGAAAGAAAGAGAGAGAGAGAGAAAGAAAGAAAGAAAGAAAGAAAGAGAGAAAGAAAGAAAGAGAGAAAAAGAAAGAGAGAGAGAAAGAAAGAAAGAAAGAGAGAGAAAGAAAGGGAGATAGAAAGAAAGAGAAAAAAAGAAAGAAAGAGAGAGAAAGAGAGAGAGAAAGAAAGAAAGAGAGAGAAAGAAAGAAAGAGAGAGAGAGAAAAAGAGAGAAAGAGAGGAAGAAAGAGAAAGACAGAAAGAAAGAGAGAAAGAGAGAAAAAGAAAGAGAGAGAGAGAGAAAGAAAGAAAGAAAGAAAGAAAGAGAGAAAGAAAGAAAGAAAGAGAAAGAAAGAAAGAAAGAAAAAGAAAGAGAGAGAGAAAGAAAGAAAGAAAGAAAGAAAGAGAGAGAAAGAAACAGAGAGAAGGAGAGAGAGAGAGAGAGAGAGAGAAAGAGAGAGAAAGAAAGAAAGAAAGAGTGAAAAAGAGAGAGAGAGAGAGAAAGAGAGAGAAAGAAAGAAAGAGTGAAAAGAGAGAGAGAGAGAGAGAGAGAGAGAGAGAGAGAGAAAGAATGAAAGAGAGAAAAAGAAAGAGAGAGAGAGAGAGAAAGAAAGAAAGAGAGAGAAAGAAAGAGAGAAAAAGGAAGAGAGAGAAAGAGAGAGAGAGAAAGAAAGAAAGAGAGAGAGAAAGAAAGAAAGAAAGAAAGAGAGAAAGAAAGAAAGAAAGAAAGAGAAAGAAAGAGAAATAAAGAAAAAAGAAAGAAAGAGAGAAAGAGAGAAAGAAAGAAAGAAAGAAAGAGAGAAAGAGATAAAGAAAGAAAGTGAGAGAGAGAGAGAGAGAAAGAAAGAAAGAAGAAAGAAATGAAATAAAGAAAGAAAGAAAGAAAGAAAAAAGAAAGATAATTCAACCGTTCCTATCACATAAAGCACGTTATAAGATGGATATTTTGGATATGAGATTTTCAGCAAATGTGCCGCAGAGCAAAGTTTTCCAGAATTTCCTTAAAGATACTTGAATTGCAAAGTTCCAGATGAGTTTACGTTCCATAAGAACTCTTTAAATGCTTTCTATAAGAAGATAGTGACTTCCTGACTGAGGTTTTTCCTGGTTTTCCTCAGACCTAATAAATGGCAAATGTTGGGGAGGTACCCTAAACTTAGGCCTGGAATGTTTCCTTCCTTAAAAAATCCTTTCCCAATTTATCATTTCATCTCATGTATCATCAGTGTACACTGCCTGTGGTGCCTCAGTAGTAAAAACAGACGTTAAACACCATTCAAAACAGTGGATGCTATAAAAGCAGACACAAAGTGATCACTATGCATGAATTTCTGTTCACAAACCTTGCCAATGTTGTCAAACAGCATTCAGTCCTTTGTAAACGAACTAGAGAAAAAGCACAGCACTACAACTTATGTCGTTCAGAGAACTTCGGCTCCTTGTGGGCAGCAGAAAATGTGATGAAAAGTGACAGTGCTAAGAGGTTATGACAGGTTGCTACATAAACACGATCCACGTAAAATGGTTAGCTCACGGTAACATCGGTTGGCAGAAAAAATTAATAATTTCCCAGATATAAATGATATTGTTTCTTCTGTCATAAATTCATGCTGCCAGAGTCGGTTACACCGATCACAATAAGTGTGAACATGGTAGACAAGGAAGCTACTCGTCTCTTAAACGTAAAGAGTGCTTTTCAGAATAGCACAAATATCTAGCGTTCATCAACACCAAATTCGCTCATTTCCTCCCACCAAAGAGCAACTCCACTAAGGCAAGCGATGAATATAACTGACAAAGTTTCAAAGAAAAAGTTGTTGGTTGGCGTTGTGATCTTTTCAAAGTTCTCTGAAGTCCTTGAAATCCAGCTGAAACGCCTCAAGGATAAGAAATAATGAAGAATTATTTAGGGATTGAACAGAGTGATATTTACTAAGTACGCTCGAGGATTTCACATTGTATGGAGAGAGCCTTTTCTCGCTGCAGAAGTATATTGAGGGATAATGGAAAATCCTACACAAAATATATAGAACTGTTGTTGTTTATTGCAATAACTCATTATAACAATTAATATATATTTCGTTAACTAAATATTTAAATAAAAGAAACAATGATTTATTATAAGTGTTTTTCTTAAAAGACTATGGGTGTTGTGAAAGTTCACTAAACAAATGACATATCAAGGAAAATGGTTTGCTGTTGAAATTTGTAACAAATTTTGTCAGTTTAACACAAGTACGGCTAGAAGCAAATAATACATACAAAAGGTTAAGTCATCTTTTTATAAAGTCTAAAATTGTGTTTATAAACAAATAAAATGTCAGACTATAGTTATCGCTAAGTTTTCCTGATTTAGAATAAGAAATAGTCCTAAATATTAACTGCAAATAATAAAAATGCTTACGTCAAAAATGATGCGCTCTGTCACATTTTAATAATTATTAAATACCAAGATTCTTATCTGTTCTAACGAGCGCCCTAAAATCTATATATAAATGAGACATTTTGGCAGAACGGAATATTTTCCTTAGCTAATCTCATAAAAACTAGAAATATAAAATATCCTAATGCACCCAAGTTCAAATAATTTATTCCCTCAAAGGACTGTTTAAAAATCGACTATTTTTAATGTCAAATCGATCTAAATAATTTATAATCAAAACTAGTGTGCAGCTCTCATAAGTAAATTTAAATTCTGTACCACAGGCAGCAGTAACACCTTGCACGTTAATGATATACTGTAAGCAAGGTTATCACATACACTACTAAAATAATACGCGCATATCCCTTACACCTACCGAAAACATATTTTTCGAAAGCCAACATGTTTTACTTACGCAGTATCTTTCACGAGTCCTTATTTGCGGATGGTAATATTGTTGGACACTTGCTAAAAAGAGAAAATAAGTTCCGGAAACACGATGTGAAGTCACTTGAGACAGGCGGCGAACGGAATGAGCACAAACGTCAGAGCATCGCTTCGGCAGCAAACACTGCAGTAGCGCCAGCAGTGGCTTGAAGCCGAAACACTTTCATCTCCTGCTGCGTTTGGCTTTTTTAAATTTGGCTCACATCGAGCCGTTAATCCTGGACGATGATGTAGTACAGCCTTCTATAAACATGACCATTTGTCCCTAACAGCACGAGGAAAAACAAAACGTTTAATTCGGGTAAGAAACATACATTGTTGGTAAGTTTAAACTAACACTACGAATAGATTCAGAAAAATTCAACACTCTGGATTGCCTTGCATATTTGATTCCCGGTTGTGACGAAGGTCTTAATTACTTCGTACATTCGTGTTTGCATAATTATATATTGTCTCATATAAAAATTAATGGGTCGAGAAATATCAGCATTGGAAAGGAGGGCAGTCGAGCAGTCGATTGCTACAGGTTTAACTTGAAACAGGGTCTAACAAGATACGAAGAACAAATTTACTCCAATTAATTAACCTAATTAACTGTCGTTCTTTGGTATACTGTTTTTTTAAAAGTTTTATAACACTTTTTACGCACTATTTCTACAAATGTTGTCAAGATATTTCCTTTATCCTTCAGAAAGAATACGAGAGTAGGTCCATAAGTTTCCGGCCTCGCCGATAAGGATTATTGCTTTCTCTGAATCTATATCTATTGTCATATCTTATCTGTTACGTAAATAATTGCAGCTGTAACTTCCGCTCCGCTGTGTTCAGTTGTTCAGATATAGTTGCATAAAGAAAACTATGTGTAGAAGATTGCGACATGTTCAAAAAGGAGTATCGGGCTGTTATTAAGTTCTTTACAAAAGAAAGACTTACTCCAAATAAAATTAAATAGCGCTTGGACGTTGTATATGCGGAAGCATCCCCCCTCATATTCTACCATAAAAGAATGGACCAAACATTTTCGAATGGGTCGAGAAAGCATTGAAGACGAAGAGTGTGCAGGTCGGCCCTTGGAGGTGCTCACTCCTGAAAACTCGTTCACTCTTGTGGAAGGAGAAAGTATAAAAGACCGGAGGCTCAGAGCTATAGAAATATCAGCAAGGTTAGGGCTTTCTAAAACAATAGTCCTTCAAATTATTCATGAACATTTAAACATGAATAAGGTTAGTGCAAGATGGGTGCCGAGACTTCTTTCCTCAGTGCAAAAGCATCAACGAGTCATTTGTTGTAAGGCATTTTTGGAGCTCTGTCGTGGCAACGAGAGAGAAGTTCTGCAAACCATTGTTACAGGAGATGAAACTATGATCCTCTACTATCATCCAAAAGAGAATCAATGCAGTGGCGTAAACGACCTCTAAAGGCCAAGGTCATTCGTCAACAAAGATCGTGGCCACAATCTTTTGGGACTGTTACGGAATGCTCTTCATTGGCTTCAAGGAAAGGAGCACCACAGTAAATGGAGAGTACTATGCTGGTGTACTGCACAGACTACGTGCTTCCATCAAAGAGAAAAGGCAAGGAAAGCTGAGTGGTGGTGTGTGCCTTCTTCACTACAACGCGCCTGAGCACATAGTTCTTGTTGCAAAGGAAGCTGTGAAATAATGTGGCTTTAAGGAGATCGACTATCCACCCTACAGCCCAGATCTAGCTCCCAGTTACTATTTCCTCTTCTTAAAACTCAAGAAGGACCTTCGAGGAAGGAAATTTAAGTGAGACGAAGAAGTGATGAATGCTGTTTATGCCCATTTTGCTGACAAGACTTCCGACTATTGGGGGGGGGGGGGTTGAAATGTTAATTCAAAGGTGTGAGAAGTGTATTGCAATAAAGGGTAACTACATTGAAAACTAAAATGTAGTTTTTGTCCTTATCATATCTGGAAAATGGTCAGGAGAGAAACTTATGGACCTACCCTCGTAACACAACACAACGCACACATACTTTCTTAACTGTTCGATTAATTAAATAAACAAACAAATGTCAATATTTAATAAGGCTCCTACGGCCTTTCAGATGTTATTTCAGCTCTACATTTCCACGAGTTAACCATGTTTTCAATTTGATTTATATCTAGATATTTAATGGGCTGGAAAAGAAAAAATTTAGCATGACTATTTCACGCATATGACGTTATCTTAAAATTGAATGAATCGAAACAAAATTTTGAATTTTGACCGATCACAGCCGGATTACGGAGGGAAATTTTCGATTGTCATACCTGTTTTATAACGCGATGTGCATTTGTGGCCAGTGTAGGCAACTCTATACTGCACTATATAGTTCCTGAACAGGCATCACTCACCACCTTTGCTAGAGGCGGTGGGGAGCTATTGATAGTAACAAAAGCATGGACAATCGACAATCATAACGCAAAACGGAGGGTTCTTCAAAGCGTTTTGGTGATGCGTCAATGTGAAAATTGATCTTGTCATTAGGAATTCCAAATCACAGCAGACAAACGAAAATAGAGGCACTGTATGTTATCTTCTCTCTCTCTCTCTCTCTCTCTCTCTCTCTCTCTCTCTCTCAGTTGGTATTTGAAAATTGAAGGGTAGTGATTGTAATAGTCGACTTTTGTCCATTTCGATCTCACGGTTTCTGTATAGAATTGATATGCATAAGTATAACATTTTATGCAAGTATTAATATTCTGTGCGCGAATTTCAAATATGTATTACTTTTATTCTTATTCTATTCACGAAATAGTCCTAGACCCGTATTTTGCTCTTCTCTATTGACATTACTGATAATCGGCATTCTTATGGCTCAGTGTTAAGTACAAATCTACAATTATTACAATTTTGTAAGCCAAATTAACAGGAATTATATTTAAATTCTTATGTTATTCGTGAAATAGTCCTAATAAATATCACCCGAAGGTCTCACTTCGTTCGTGAATGTATCGGTAATCTCAAACCCTCTCGTGATGTTACTTGTGATAATCTAATCAATCCCTGGTTTCCTTGGCAGTGTGAATGTTGCCCGTTATCGTGAACATAGTCGATTACCTCCGTATCTTTGGCAGAAAATACCGTCCGAGCACGCGGTAACATACAGCCCTGCAAGAAACTCTACATTGCAGAGTTCTTTCTTGGTAACACTTAGACAAGCCACCCACACAAACAACAAATATACCCAGTCCCAGAAAGCGATACTTACCGTTAGGGCTTGGACTTTTAGGCTTTTAAAATCTGGAAAACATTTATTTTTATGTACTAAAATACCTAAAATATATGACAAAATCGTAAAATGTTTAATCACATTTGAGTTGTTTTATGTGAATGTAAACGGCATGCAATAATAACCCATATCATTCATGTTATGCCTGGCCAAATACTTAAGAATTGCAATACACAATAAATGCCAACTTCAATTTATCCAATGAAATGACTTGACGGTTATGGCGGAACGTTGACTTAAATTTTCTGGAAAAATGAACACTCCACAAAGTGAGCCTGGAAAAAATTTACAGCTGGGTAAAATTTTTCTTTCTTTCTTTCTTTCTTTCTTTCTCTCTCTTTCTCTCTCTCTCTCTCTCTTTCTTTCTCTTTCTTTCTTCCTTTCTTCTTTCGTCCCTCCCTCCCTCCCTCTTTCTTTCTTTCTTTCTTTCTTTCTTTCTTTCTTCCTTGCTTCCTTTCTTCCTTCCTTTCTTTTCTCTCTCTCTCACTTTCTCTGTCTCTTTCTTACTTTTTCCTTCTCCCTCTCTCTTTTTGCTGGTCTTCCAACACTTTGAAAATTAAAACTATATTTTTCAAACACTTCCTGAACGATTTCTGACTAATATCACTTTCACTTCAAAAATTTCAATTTGTTGCGAAGAAAATACGCCAAGTAATTTTTAACAGCGTTCACTTAACATTTTGTGAAGGAGTCAGCGTCATTTCTGTTCGTACATTAAGACGTGCTAAACCATAAAACTTGAATAGTGCAATGCAGGTAGACAACATATCCACCGCATTAATACCGGAGTGAGTGCTAGGGTTAGTTTTCTGAAATGTAAAAAATATTGTAGTACTTAACATTGATTACTTGTTTAACAATCTTGCAATGGTCACGTGGTTAGCAATATTCCATTCTTAGCATGTTAAAAGAAAACATTTCTTTGAAATCCCTTTATCGTTTATTTTAATTCTAACAAAGAATGTGAGGGGAGGAAATACTTGGGTCAGTAGAATCAATGAGATTGTGGGAGAAATAGGCTTGGGTATGGTGTAACATGATAGAGAAAGTAAAAAAAGAGGTTTTTGGAGAGAAACAAAGAATTGATGATATTGAAAGACAGGAGATATTAGGTAGTTTTAGTATAAAAATCATTAAGGGATTATAGGGGGTTAAAGAAAATACGGGGCAGAGAGAATTATGTAGATGAAGGTGATAGGTGGACGGAGGAGGGAATTGCATGGGTTCGGACAGGGTAGTGAATCTGAAAGGAACAAGAGAAGGTTCAAATATAGAGGAATGTCCATGTGTGGAACGCAAGAAAGTTACTGGCATGCAATTGTGGAATATGGAGAAACTAAAGAAATGAGAGCAAAACTGTGGGATAACTTACCAATAGAGATAAGGGAAGACAAGTTGGTGAATATGAAAACAAGGCAGAAAATCTTGAGTTTGGGAAATATTTAGGTAAGGTTAGAAGAAAATGGTTGAAGAAAATAAGTAAAAAATGAGGAACCAATTCGGATAGAAACAGAATTTAAGTTGGTTTTGATTGAGTTAATTTTGTAGATGTAAGTTGTCTGATAGTTGAGTAACCTCAAGGTTGAAACTATTCGGGCCACTTGGTTACACAGCAACTCGAGAAGATTTGCCAGAGTGACGTATGGTTTATTTGCTTGTATGATTGAGCAATTGTAAAATAGTACTGTACAAGTTTGTTGTATTATTAAGTGGAAATAAATTCAATTCAACTCATTTCTAATAATGACATCCTCAGCAGGTACAATTTGAAGTTTCCTAACCTAACCTAACCTAACCCAGCTTTTTTTCATTTTCACAAATTGAACGAATATATCGTAGATTTTCTTTGTAACACACTGGAAGATTTTTTCTTTTTCTTTTTTCCCTGAAACTTAATTCTTCAACATTTGAATATTTGGTGCTAAGCTTTCACAAAACTGTACTTGTTACTTTGTTAAGGGCATTTCCCTGGCACAAACATCCTATATAAATCTGTGCAATAAAATAAAAGCTAGAAGGACCTGCAGAAGAACGTTAATAGTAATTAGACGTTTCTTTGGCACGAGTGAAACTGCCGCTATGTTTGGTGTTATTTAACTTGAGACAGTTGTTTTCCCACATGGTTGGCAGTACGGTATGTCATCATCGGAAGAATGCTCCGGTCGGACGTGATAAACACCTGCAAGGACAGAACGCGAATAACGTCTAACAAACTGCTGTGTAAGTTGGTATCTCTGTCACGTGTTAGAATATTAAGAGATTTGTGAGTAATGAATCTCTCTAAGCCTAACGCCTAAACCTCCACAGGTGACCGAGGTAGTTAAAACGGCGGACTCGTGAGCGGAGAGCTGCGGTTCGATTCCCGCTAGGATCGTCTTCCCTGACGGACCTTTTCACAGTTCTCATAGATGGCAAATGCCGAGGAAGTGCCCTAAAAACTTAGGCCTGGAACGTTTCTTTCCTTAAAAAATATCCTTTCCTAATTTATTGTTTCATCTCATGTATCAACAGTGTCCGCCGCCTGTGGTGCCTCGGTAGTAAAAAGTGCGTTAAACATTATAAAAAAACCTAACTGCCTAACAATGACAAGGAATAGAATCATAATCTTCCAGAGTTACTTGCTGGTCACGTGGCTGAAGATAGCGATGTTTTTGTTCAGCATTATAATGTGAGATGAAACACTTCGAGCCTGAGCTTATTATAACTTTCAAGTATAAGTGAAAATTCTTAAAAATCTTCCTCAAACACAAAGCGAAGTCTGTGCACCCAAAAAGAGATCTCTAAGCTTCAATGGACTGTCCTTCTTCACCCACCCTAAAGCGAAGGTCTTACATTCTTTATTTCTATCTCTTCAGCGCTCAAAGATGCAATCCTGAGGGAAGATTCGTCGTAGACGTCATAGAATAGGCCTGCAAAGTGGTACTGCCACAAAAGTTGGCATTAGATGACGCAAAGCTATAGATCTGCATGGGGATTTCACTTGAAGCTGTCACTGTATAGCCAGAGAATTGAGTAATTGAAATAAACCGAACCCAGAAGGGGGTCGTATTAGCAGCATGGATGAGTGGACATACATTGTTTAACGTTCGTTTTAATTACTGAGACATCGCAGCCGTGGAAACTGGTGACACATGAGATGAAATTATTTTTTAAGGAAGGAAGTGTTCCAGGCCTAAGTTTAGGGAACCTCCCCGGCATTTGTCATTTATGAGGACTGAGTAAAACCCGGAAAAAATCTCAGTCAGCGTGGGAATCAAATCCCAGACCTCCCGCTCAGGAATCCGAGCTTTAACGGCATTGACCATCCGTGGCGGTGACATTCTGCAACACACGCTCCACATACAAAACAGTCTTGAAGAATTTTGTCACATCAGCGCAAATTGTACCTGTGAAATCTTCTTCTTCTTCGCTTCTTCTTCTTCTTCTTCTTCTTTAGAATATTTATATCGATTCATAATGTTTTTCTTTGCTAATAACAACAGGCGTACTGATATCACTACATTAATTTTTGTGTGAGGTAACATATAAAAAAGTTAATATATTACCCCAACATTTACCTCCCCCCTTCTTCAAAACATTTGATCATATGAAGTTTTCAGGCTAGGATTATATTCTCATCATTCTATATGTCAGTCTGGTGGTGTAGTGGTAACCATACTTGCCTTCTAAACCCAAGATCGCGGGTTCAAACCCGGCCAGGATCGATGGATTTTTTTCGGGCGTAAACATCCTAAGTATGGCTTCCTTCGGAAGGAAAATAAAGCCGCGGGTCCTATTCGTAGATTTACGACATGTATGAGAACCTCAAGCCAGAAAAAAAGAGACCTCTGAGCAAAATTTATCGACGGTTTCACGCTCTGAATTGAATGGGACGGTGATGACCTGAGATGTTAAAGAGTGTCCGTAAGTAAAACAAATGAACAACAACAAATCGCTCCTCTTATGTCTGCGATAATTATCCAGTATTTTCTCTCCGCCTATAGAGGGAAAGGAAAAGTCTAACGTCTATGAACCCCAGGTTCATATAGTACAAATATTCTCCACAATCAATATTGACCTATAGATATAGTGGAAAAATTATATATGAAAATAAAATTGTTGCTGAAATTATTTAAGTAAATAAAGAGCTTAAAGTAATGGCGCAGAAATCTTGTGAACATATTCCGAGAGCATTTTAGACAAGGTTTATGTTGGGAGAGGGGAAGCAGGAAGAGCAATATTTAGAGTAAGGAAAACAAACGATTCATGTTGTCCAGTACAGAAGCCAGCCTAAAGCTTGGACTGCGGCCAGTACGAAAATATTCATAGTGCAAAGGTTTGAAGTACATCGTATTTAGTGGCTTTCATTTCCTTTATTTCACTCATTCTTTCGCTCTTAAGAGCATATTTCTCAAAATGTATCGTTCAATTTCACTTTGTTTTGCTACTTACGTTCACTTGAAAACACTTTTATGTTGCTCATGTCATTTCTCTGCATTCCTTTTCTCGATACCGTTCTCTTCCCTAGTGTTTATTTTCGTTTATGCATAATTTCCATTAACTCTTTCATATTCTTACAATTGTTTCATCATATGATCAAAAAGTATAGCAAACTATTCTCAAAATCTTCTAGCATATTGATATAACCTCTCGGAAGGAATATCACTGCGCATGCGTCAACAGTAATTTTCCCTATGGTTATAAATTCGGCAGTAACTCATGCATTATGTAACGGCTTCTGGTCAGTCTTGACGCTTCATATAACTCTTTTTTTTTTTTTTTTTCCCCTACCCATGAAAGCTTCAGTGAATTCAGTTCCCTTTGATAAACGACCTACTCTCTATTCTTAAGAAAGAGGTCATTTGTCATTTGTTACCGATATTCTCTCTCTTATCGTTTACACTTACCGTTTCACCTACATAATGTAATCAATAATTTTGATACAAGGAAAACGTGAAAGATAATTTACGTAAATTAAACACGTGACTTCGGACGCACTTTGAGCCTGAGACAAATGACAGTTCGTTGAATGGCATCAGAAAATTTCTACTAGGGGAAAAAAGTTCGTGACAATATCCACAGCCGGTGGGGGCATGGTCATATTCTTCTAGGATCTGTAGTTATTATGCTAATTGTGGCCTCTTGGTAAAATAGATAACTCTGAAATGGATGTCAAAAGACCGGAAGTTAAAGAAGCGGTTCCGGCGCATCCCTCCCACAAAGACGAAGAGACCGTTAAACTGTCGATCCTCGCTCACCCTACAGCGGATTTGCGCCTTCTTATTTCGAACTCTTCAGTGCAACCCGTGGAAGATGAAAAAGAACACTTGCAGAGAGGCACCACTTGACATACGTGGCGTAAACTATACAGGGTGTATCAGAATAACTATTCCTAATTTTTTCATGTATAACGGACGTGAAAATAAACATTTTTTTTCGTAATTAAATAGTGTCCAAAATTTCCGTTTTTATATAAAAGACAAGAGCTCATCACTCAGCTTAAGGCTGCATTTATGTGTCAGCTGTTCTTGTTACCATGGGAATAATAAACAACTGAAGATAGTTTGTTGTTATAAGTCGTAAAACATTTTCTGTGAGATTTGGTTATTTTTAAAATGCATCGGTATACAAATATTGAATTTTCATTTTCAACATTTTCATGAATGAATCAACGTTTTCGAAATAGTGGCCATTTCCAGGTAAAGAAAGCAAATTCAGGAGCGAATCGAACATTATACTTTGAAGATGGAGTTTTGCAGAGATTTTTTTTTTTTTTTTGTTTATTTATGGACGCTCTTTAACATCGCAGGTCATCAGCGTCCCATTCAACTCAGGGCGTGAAACGGCCGACCAATTTTGCTCAGAGGCCTCTCTTTCAGGTTTGCCCATTCGATGAATACCAGTCACATGTCTGTGTGAATATGAAAAGCATCCATTTCGTATCCAAAAAGTACAAACATAAATCCCAGATGATTATCTTAACAGATAACAATTTGCTGAGTGGTATTTTCATAGCGTTAAAAAATGAATCTGATTTTGCTACACGTCGGTCCTCGAGGTGTAGTGGTAACCATACTTGCCTCGCAGACCCAAGAGGCGAGCCAGGGTCAATGGGTTTTTTCGGAAGGGATGTGCGAGTAAAACCGTGGGTCCTATGTCTTAGATATAGAGCAGGTAAAAGAACCTCAAGTCTGAAAAAAGAGGCCTCTGAGCAAAATTTATCGGTTATTTTACGCCCAGAATTGAATGGGACGCTGATGGCCTGAGATGTTAAAGAGCGTCCGTAAATAAACCATATTAACAAAATTTTGCTAGAAGCATATTATGGACAGGTGAGGTATATTTTTAATACCAAAGCTGTGGAGAAATTTCGCAATCAATGGAAGTTTTCTGTCAACATTTGGGTTGGATTTGTTGATAATTTTCTAGTGGGGCCACATGTTACGCCTGCAACTGAATGAACAGATTCGTCCTGTTTTTCTAGCGGAAATGCTTCCTGAGCTTCTTGAAGATGTCCCTATTAATATTCGAGAAACGTGAATACGCCCGCACATTTCGGCTTAAATTGTCAATATTATTTAAATGTACATTTTCCGAATCGCTGGATAGGGCGAACAGGTCCAGTTGCTTGGCCGGCACATTCCTTATGTATAACTCCAGTTCATTTTTGTGTTTGGAATCATTTTAATTCAATTATTTATGAAACACCATCGCCACAGCAGAATTATTCTTGCTTTTGACGATTTTCGTAACCGATCACAGATATTTCAAAGGTTTCGTTGTTCAATCCAAGCGTCAATTGTACGTTAATAATGGCGGTCACAATTTTGAACAGCTCCTGGTTTTTTTTTAATACAATTTTCTTAATATCTGGCATTAGATTTAAAAAATTTTACTGTGTAACCACAGAAAGGAAATACAGTAACTTTCCAAGTTGAAATTCATTAATGTTTTCCTTCATACCACTAAAACTGAATACGAAGCCTTTTTGTTCATTACTGTATTAAGAAAAAATGTTTATTTTCATGTCCTCTATCACATCAGAAAATTAGAAATAGTTACTGTGATACCTTCTGTATATCGACATAGATATTAGCAATGTAAACCAAAGGAAAGAAATAAATCGGGGTATTTGAAACGAAATAAAACAAATCCTGAAAGAAAAAAAAAAGTGAGATTTTATCTTTTGAGATGCGACGCTCTTATACGAGGAATGATTAGGACACATTCTATACACTTATATGTAGGAGAAGCGATGATAATATTTTAAAACTTAAAGAACTAGAGAACAACACGGCATTAAAAATCAAACTCAAACTTATTTAAATAATAACTGAGTTAGGGGGATGTAATGTGTTCAACTCTCAAACTGTTGTTGACATGTTAACATAAAGTTGGTTAGCATTTGCCTAAATGATGAAGAAGCATGGAACAAGTGAGAATTGTTTGCGGTAGAGGAGAATACTTTAGTACCTTGCTCACGGCTGGCCGTTTGTGCCTACGCCCCGAATGTGGACACTTCGGGAAGGTAGGATTAAGGCGAGAAAGACACCGGACGGTATGGCGATTACACGGACTAGACGGTGTTCAGATAGTACACCCCAATGCCGGTGGAGGCCCCTCCTTCCCAAGAAGTTTGAGCTCCTCAGAAGGTCCGCTTCTGAAACCTTTACAAAGCAAGCCACCGTCACAACGCGCCGGCCCACTTCCCCTGGCACGTTCGACCCTGTAATGGGAGAATTTGCCTCCTACACCCAAGTACGCGGGTTCGAGTCTGGCCAGGACCTATGGATTTTTTCGGGCGTAAAAATCCTAAGTATGGCTTTCTTCGGAAGGGAGGTAAAGCCGTGGATCCCGTGTCGTACATTTACGGCACAAAAAAGAAGCTCAAGCCTGAAAGAAGAGACTTCTGAGCAAAATTTGTCGACCGTTTCACGCATTGAATTGAATGGGACGCTGATGACCTGAGATGTTAACAAGAGTTACCGCTTGACCATCTCGCTCGGATGGTAGTGAAATGTAGTGTCGTGAGGTGTGCAGGCTAAAGGACCAGAATAAAAACACAACAATGTACATTGTAGGCTTATTGTATAAGGACCAGGAATTGAATGTTTACAGTCTACAGTGCCATAGATACAAGGGTAGGTCCATAAGTTTCCAGCCTCGCCGACAAGGATATATCACCTTCACAAAACCCTTATCTGATGTCATATCTTATCTGTTAAGTAAACAATTGCAGTTGTAACTTCCGCTCCGCTATGTTCAGTTGTTCAGATACAGAAGCATAAAGAAGGCTATGTGCAGAAGATTGTGATATGTTCAAAATGCAGTATCTAGCTGTTATTCTTTTGTGAAGAACTTACTCCAAATTAAATTAGACGGCGTATATGGGAAAGCATCTCCCTCATTGTCTACCGTAAAAGAAGAACCATGGCAACTATGGAAATGATGTACCAGGAACCAATAAATTCTTTTCCTTTAACCTAGAAACTAACAGGTTGGCTGAAAATTTAGGGCGACCTAACAGGTATGTCTTCTAGTTTATCCGGGGATGCGAGTGCAAGTATATCTGCTTGGAGCGGTACAGACCGTTGTCGGAGTTCTTCCACAGAAATACAGCATACCTTTGTGGAGCCCATGGCTTGTTCCAAATCACCAAGTTTCATACCAAAAGATGCATAGTACACTTTCTTTGCAAAGGCAGCAATGTTCTTTTGTTCTTTCTTCACAACAAAGTCTCTAGAAATAACAAAAGTTATCAGGCGAAATACGAAATCACCTTGAAGTGATTTGAATAATTAAATAATCCCAAAAGTACAGCAATAAAGCAGTGATGTTTGGTTGAGTTTAGAATATACACAGAAATAAATTAAATAAACTAAAGAAAACAAACCAGTACCAATATAGAAAAATGAAACTTCTTACACAATTTAGAAATCTACCCTGGAATAAAAACCATCTCACATAGTCAGAATTCTTTCATTGTTGTGCGAAAAACGAGACGCCAGTATTATATACGTAAATTTTGGTGGCTCTGTAGACATAAAATTAAAAGTGTTCATTTGTGGGAAAATGGCGGGTGATGAAAAATTTTAAGAATGCTTTTCTGAAACCAGCATACAATCTGTAAAATTCAACAATTTTTCATCGCAGGCCTGTGTTACATTAACATTTGTTTCTGCACTTTTTGCTCTTTTAAACCTATAAAGAACTTTATAAACTCTTGTCATTTGAGATTATAATTTGTACTCTCTTGATTCATATAAAATGGAGTGCATGCTCAATTAAAAAAGTATTTATCTTAACCTCTTAACCGTCCAGTGTAACAGTGTGTGTTACTAGCAAACATAATTATCTGATGTCTTGTTCAGTAGCTAAGAACATTTTGCACCGCTTGTATAACATCTGTTGCATATCTGTCTGAAGTACTACGTGAGGTGCTGCTCTCTACCAGCGCTCTTATGAAGTGCATTCAAAAGGGAATATGGGAAGGTCAGCTATTTGTGTTGCATCCTGTTTTGTTATGTTCTGGAGATAATTGGAGGTAAAATACAATACTATAAAAATGTTTATCTATATTTGTTTCACTTTAGGTAGTTTTAGTGTTGTTTTCGTGCATATAATTTGCACATGTACTTTTATATGTGTACATCACGCAATTAGGCACTAGAATGTGAGGTTATGTGGCATATCCTGATTTATAACTGTACATATATATTTAATAATATTTTTCTTTAGCTTTCGGACATGGATTATGATGGAAGATCAAAGTATTTAGAAGTTTCTGAGTGATGATTCTAGCCTCTATCACAGTGAGACAGATCCTGAATACTTATATAACATACTGTGTAACAACTGATATGCAATGACTTGATATTGCAGCACCAGGTTTGTAAAGAACTCCCTGTTTGTGTTGGCAGTGTTCAGCACACTTAAGTCGGTATTCATAGACTATTTTTTGATCAAAATAGTTAGAAACATATCATAGAACAGTTTAATCTAATCTCTATGGAGTGCAAAAGAACACAAACAAACCCCTTACATAGATTTAATTTGAGCAGTTTATGGGTTGTATATATGTGTCAATATATTGATTACTCCAATCTCGCACATATTGAGCAATTAATACACTAATGGGGCAAATTGCTAGTGAAAGATGAGAGTGTATACACAGCACTGTGAAATTCAACATTTCAACAAACGCGATTTAATTGATATTTCGGAATTTAGAACTGAAGTGACAATCCCCCACACATTTTTAAAGCCCGTTTTAACTATTAAGATATCACAGGTGGTGGACCGCTTTGGGTGGCCGAGGTCGTTAAGGGGCGGACTCGTGAGCGGGAGATCTGGGGTTCGAATCCCATTGGGACCGCCCTCCTTAACTGAGGTTTTTTCCAGGTTTTTCTGAGTCCTCATAAGTGGCAAATGCCGGAAGGCACCCTGGAAGGTTTCCTTCTGTTAAAAAAAAAAAACAAACAAACAAACATTTCTCAATATATCATTTCATCTCATGTATCATCAGTGTCCACTGTGCTGCTCTGTAGTAAAAACGGACGTTAGACACTAATAATAATAAAAAAAAAAAAGCAGGCGGTGAACGCTGATGATACATGAAATTATACTGGGAAAGCAAAGGAAGCGTTCCAGACTTAAAATTAGGATGCCTCCTGGCATTTGCCATTTATGAGGACTGAGGAAAACCTGAAAAAAAAAAAAAAAAAACTGTCAGAAAGGACAGTCCTGGAGGTAATCGAACCCCAGATCTACCGTTCACAAATCCGCATCTTAACGATCTCGGCCACCCATAGCGGCAAATGCCCTGTGCCATACTGTTTTTTTTTTTGATTGATTTATTTACGGACGCTCTTTAACATCTCAGGTCATCAGCGTCCCATTCAACTCAGGGCGTGAAACGGCCGACAAATTTTGCTCAGAGGCCTCTTCTTTCAGGCATGAGGTTCTTTTTCGTGCCGTAAATGTACGACACGGGACCCACGGCTTTACTTCCTTTTCGAAGTAAGCCATACTTAGGTTTTTTTGTGCAATACTGGGAAATGCAAGAAGTGAAAAGAGGATGAACTTTTCATGACATTCAGAGTAAAATTGAGCAGAAAAGAAATTGAGGAAGAATCCGACATTAGCACAAGAGGCAAAGATACAAAACTCCAGACTGTAAAGGCCTAACAGCAGTACAGTGTTGCAACAGTGAGGCGCATCTCTGCTTCACAACAGGACTTGTTTTACTCAGTCACTTACATAAGACTAAATTGTTATGATTGAATGTAGTTTAGTTTGTGTGCATTTAAATATACCATTGTCGCCTGTTTTATCATGCGTTCCAAACCCTTATTTTCTGCAATTCCTAAAACATTTTGCTTTTAATCCCTTAATTATCTTATTGTGATGGAAAGGAATATGAAAATAGCAATAAATATTTTTCCCTGTGCTAATTAGTAATTAAAGCATTAAGAGGTTAAATGTGCGTTGATACTCAAGAATTTGCATCTTATACTACAAATTGAAATCGGCCTCAAGCACATATTGCATATTTTTCAAGCAATGTACTTGGTTTTATTCATAACACCACTTGTGTTGTTTTTACTCTTAACACAACGAGGCGAAGCGACTTAAATCACTTTTCTTCTGGGGGGAGATATAAATGGATGTGTTAAAGTCGGCACCTGCCAAATGGGGGCTGCGTTAAGAGTTCCCTGACATTTAACTCAACAATGATATGTCATAGCAGCGCGTGTTGCGCTCTTGCCAACAACCAACATAACATGGAGGTCAATCGAGAAGCTTGGTCTTAACAACGCGCGGACATGTTTACTTTCTGTCCATAGAAATGTTAATTTGTTTGTATGTAAGGCAACACCAAACGGAGTGGTTCGTATTCGGAAGGTCTCGGGTTCAAAATCCCTGCGTCCGGCCATCTAGGGCATTTTAGGCGGATGCTAGGATGGGTGTTTCCTTTGCACAAAATTTCCGCTTTTCCATTTCATTCTATAAATTTGGTTACATGGTAGAAAGAGGCCTTTAGAATGGCCGAGACATCCTAACTTGTCCAATCTCTACGATTTTTATGACCAGGAACTGTTGAAATACAGAAGGCGCTCAAATGATTGGAGCGGATGAGATGTTTTTATTGTCATTATTATTAGAGATGCGGTGATTGTGTTTGATGTTATAAGATAAGTATCTCTCAAAGTTTCGTTTCAATTCCCAGGCAGACTTAATGCTTCTTCCTGCGGCCTCGAGAACGCCAACAGTTGTTAGATGGCGATGAACAGTGATAAAGCTTACGTTGTTCGCGAATTTCACTCGTGTCAATCTGTGACAAGCGTGTGGCAAAACTTTAGAACTAAGTTCGGGAAAGATCCATCCGGTACTAACTCCATTCGTCGATGGTATCAACAGTTAAAACCACGGGATGCCTGCGTACGGGAAAATCAACCGGTCGGGCGAGTGTGCCTGAAGAAACAGTTGAGCGTGTGCGAGTTTCACACGTAGCATGCAAAGGCCAGCTCGTCGAGCGAGCAATGAATTGAACATGCCGCGTTCGACCGTTTAGAAAGTCTTGCGGAAACATTGAAGTTGCAACTGCTACAAGCATTGTCGCCCGAGGACAAAGGAGCGCTTTGAGTTTTGTAGTACACGTTTCGAGGAGATGATGAGTTCTGTAATAAGTTTGTTTTCAGTGATGAGGCAACATTCCATTTGAGTGGTAAAGTGAACAGGCACAATGTACGCATTTGGGAAAATGAAAATTTCCACGTTCGTGACTCTCCCAAACTGAATGTTTTCTGTGCGATATCAAGATTTAAAATTTACGGCCCCTTCCTATTCACTGAAAATTCCATTACAGGGCACATCTACCTGGATGTGCTGGAGAATTGACTCACGCTGCATTTGGAGACCGATAGTGTAATCTTCATCCACTAACAGGATGGTGCTGTACTGCATTTCCATCATGATGTTCATGACTTCAACACCAAATTTCGAGACCGATGGATTGATCGTACCGGGAATAAAGATAATGCACTCATATCATGGCCTCCAAACTCCCCTAACCTAACCTAACCTTGCGACATTTTCGTATGGGATCATGTGAAAGATGCAGTTTTCATGCCAGCATTACCGGGTGATCTGGCAGAACTGCGGGCCTGCATCATCAACGCCTTTTGTAGAACTGACAGGGACATGCTAAGTCAAGTTGGCTACAGAATTGATGTGTGTAAAGTCACTCATGGAGAACACATTGAGCACAGGTAAGTCCTGTAAAAACTTTGTGAGTTTTTATATCTGACTGCACAGTTTTGTAATGAAACGTCAAATAATAAAGTTACAATAATGTTTTGAAACCTTTTCCAATCATCTTTGCGCATTCTGAATTTAGCATTTTCTGTTATAAAATTAAATTTTAATTGGCCCACAAATGCTTCGTTTACATTTGGGAAATACATGAAAATTTCTCTTTTATTATTATTATTATTATTATTATTATTATTATTATTATTATTATTCATTTTTTACAATTTAATTTAAAGTAATCCATATATTAGTCCCACAAAATATTCATTTGCGAAGATGGACAGCAATGTAGTTTTGTAGTATGTAAACGTTTCTCTTTCCAAAGCTGCAATTCACGATATTTTGCACAAATTTGAATTTACTTGTTCAGTGATTAAAAAAAAAAATCGAAATTGGAATAAGTTGAGGTTTTAGAATGCAATGGAGAACATAAGCAATGAAATCAGAAACACTATGCTGGCCGAACTTAACCACTATTCCAATATCTCTAATAAGGTAAGCTTGTAAACACGTTTTGGGAAGCGGTATTGCAGTATGGGCGCCTTTGGCTATAAACTCAGTAGGCAACACGCCCGACCCGTGTGAACGAACAAATTTCTAAGTAAAGCCACATACATTATGAGCAGCTTTTCCAGGAATCCCTAGAACCCTAGAAGAGAATCTTACTTCGACCGGTTACACACTACTTGTTACATGTTGTGTAGCCTATCCGTTTTCTTGAGATAGACTCTATAAACACAAGATGAACGGCAGCAGAAAGATTGTAATTGTTAACATCCACGTCTTATTAAGCACTTTTACCATTGGGCTGACAATTTTCCAATAACTTTAAAGAGCAGTCGATATTGGCTAATGACATTGATTTAATTCTACTTGAAAAATTAATAGAGGTTTAATATTGGAATCTACGATACCGCTGTATGTGACGAAACATAAATGAAGCTCTGCTACAGCTTTTCTGACGGTGAAACCTTTGCAACATATTTGAAGACAGTATGGAAAAAAAAACATTTCTCATGGTTCATGAAAATTAACAAAATATATAATTAACAACTGGAAAGTAAAGATAGAAATTACTTTGTTTCCTGACTTGAACTAGTCAAAAAAATGAAAATAGAAAGTTCACAAAAACCACAAAACTTTCCCAGAGTCATCCAATAATCAAATGCAATCCACACTTTTCCCCGATCAGTTACATCTTGGAAATATACAATAGTTAAGCGTAATATCTTGAGGCTTATCTCATGTAGCTTCATATTATCCCGCTAGATGGCAATGCACTTTATTTTCAGGACGCTCTAAGTTATAAGCGTTATAAACAAAGAGCACTAAATGAATTATTATTTTGACCGAAAATGAGACCGCCACCTAATTCAAATGTATGTGGAAGTTGGAGAATTAAAACTTTCTCAGTATTTGGGCGAAAAAACTGCCACCTAAAGAACGTCGAGGCAGTCTCACTAACCATTCGCGCTCCTGGCGGCCGTACAATGAAACTTGTCGACAACCTGTTAGGGTTATCGGCGAATAACAACCAAACAATTCACTATTCAACTTATATCTGCCAGTAATGTCAACATAGTTAAAATATTCAAAGATTTGTACTAACAAGCGTTAACTGCCGACCCTATAAACAGAGAACCATCGACGTGTAACGAGCTATTCAGTTTCGTAGCAGTTTGCTACGAAACTGAAAGGTTATTTCTTATTCAACATTTAATGGGAGATTTAATCGGCATGTCATTTCCATCACGAAACCAAAAGATAATTCTTGGAGTGGCATTATAAAACTCATGTATGCCTTCGGTTATCGCTGAATTATACTAAAACTCTATGGAACAAGGATTATCTTGAATAAATTACCTTATCCTGGCAAGACAAAATAACCCAGAAGAACATGTTGAAAAAGCAGTTCTAACAAAAATATGGCCAAAGTTCTTCTTCACAACCATGCGAAACTATACATATTTACGTACTTTGTCCACCCTACAGTCCAGACCTTGCACCTTCTACTTTTCATAATTATATTAAATAGTTCTGTATAGACAAAGAAATGGTTATTATTAAAATAATAATAATAAAAAAAAAAGAAACCCTGAAACAGAGGGGGAACAAGATCCCATAGGAAGCACATGCCATGCCACTACAGAGCTGAATATATTAGGTTTATAAAACAGATGACAGAAATAACATTACTAAACAGACAGTTGATGCACTACATTTGTTTCTCGATAGGAGACGGTGGAGAGTGTTAAAAAAAACAGCGGCAGCAGCTGAAAAAAGGTCCATAACACTCATAGAAAAGAGAGAGAAGTATGGCTTTTAACTACCAGATGTCTTTCTCTGATTCTGTCTCGTGAAGTGTGTTAATAAGGCAACAATATTTCGAAGAACACTTGAAAAGATCAGGTTTTTCAAACACTGCAGAACATAGCGGTAAGAAAAAGTTAATAAAGACTAAAGATATTAAGAAAGTGAATGTATTAATGCTATGAGGAAAAGAAAAGAACAAGAATAGTCAAAAATAAGATTGTATTGATTGCATATTTTTAATTTCAAGAATAAATAATGCAGCAATTTTAACGCGTCATGGCGTACAACAGAATTAATCTACTTGGAATATATCCTGTATTCTTGTATGAAGATTGATCAACGTTTTTATTGAGCATTTTCTCGGGTAAAATAACGTTACTTATAGCTGCAACACGAACACTTTATTCTAAAAATATAATACATTTAAAAACAACATAAGCACCAAATTTCTTCAAGAGCTAATGCCCTAAACTGAAATGTTTTCTGATATACAATATTACAAATGCCTTTGGGTTACGCGCCAATGTTAATGTAGAAGACAAACAACATTAGTTGCTGAGGCAATTGTAGGAAATGCCGAGAAAAGTATTGCTGCCTCAAAGTAACGTATGAGGGAGGATTCGTAAGACAATGAGATAAAAGTTGTATCTTCCAAATTTATGAGATACGAATTGAGTTTTGTGAGTCCATAATGAAGCAGATCAAAATTATTCGAAAATTTAATTATGAGCTTTTTTTTAAGGAAAGCAGAGCAGTCAATCTAACAAAGGGTTCGTAATTTCACAATGTGCAGTCACTAAAGGTGTATAACATATCTGTGTTACTCAGTTCTTCTGTGATATATTTTGCATTTAGCACCTACCTTTCTTCTGGATAAACAACGATTGCAGTGTTAACGTACTTAATGAAGGCAAGTAATGAGAGAATTACTATGAGGCACATCCAGTAATATAAATGCAATTTAAAACAATTTTTTATACTTTATTTGTCAAGTTTAGTTTTTAAAATCTACAATTTTTCTTCAATTATAATTTATACTATGTCCATTCAAAGTGGATTAAAGAAAAATGTCGCATTTGTAAGTTGCAAATTCCTTTTCATATTTAACATGTTACTTTCATTAGTGAACATTTTATTTATTTATTTATATTGCACTGAGTAAGTTTACAATATAGCCTAGTTCTGAACCAGGTTCAACTCTAGGCCAATATTTAAATCACTCCGAAACAAAATTTTAATTAAAACACTAATGTTCACATTCAAATAACCGCCACGAGTGACCGAGGTCGTTAAGGCGCAGACTCGAGAGCGGGAGGTCTCCCCCGACTGAGTTTTTTTTTTTTTTTTACAGTTTTTCCTCAGTCCTCATAAATGGAAAATGCCCAGAAGTACCCTAAATTTAAGCTTCCTTTCTTAAAAAAATACCAATATATCATTTCATCTCATGTATCATCAGTGTTCACCTCCTGTGATACCTCAGTAGTAAACAAGGGCGTTAAACACCATAAAAAACATTAAATTACTGTGTTTGCTAAGCCCCAGTCCTCCGAATTCCAGAAAACTTTGGCACAACCCCCTCTACCAAACAACGAAACACTGTAGTAACAAGCTAAAACATTTTATCCAATTCACCCCAAAATTAGTCATAAATCCATTTCTCAATTGCCCTTAACTATCTTACAACCATGCAACTTTAAACTTTGATCTACTAACACACGGCAAACACAGTCCAGCGCACTGGCTATAACCATTTGTTCTTAAATATTCCCCAAGATTCCTAATTTGTCATCAGTCATTAATGAAATATAGACATCTTGAATAAAATAGTCAACAGGTGAATATAATTTTTTTAGGGAAAAAATCCACAAATTCTTTATTCCTATAAAATTCATCCTTAAGTAGCAATTTCATTAGACATACCTGCAAGCTGTCAAATAAAACTCTTTAATTCATTTCATTCATTTAAACCACAAATATTCTCTTTCAAACTTGCTCTGGTTCTCTGGTAATCCTTCCATTTTACTTTAACACTGGAAGGTGAAGTAAAATTATACAGATGGTAAGTATCCAAGAAGATTCCTTCTTAGAAGATTTATAGCTAGAGCATCTTGTTATGAAAACAATTAAAAACAAAACGTGTATTTTGAATTTTTTTAAAAAAAGCACAGTGCTTTATGTGGAGCATTTAAGACCACCTACATGATTTCAAACTACTTAGATTTTTAATTTTTATTTTGCTGGGGTCTATTTTAAAAAGGAAATGGCAAAGTTTCCAATTACATAAGAACCTTCATAAATTGATTCAAGATGACAGAGCCAACGAATAATAAACACATAAAATGTTGTGCCAAACATTATTGCTATGTTTAAACTTTTTTTGCCTTTTACAATTCTTCTCAATATAGTAAAATAACTCAGCAAAACGTTCTCTATGTTTATAAGTAGTTGTAGAGCTATATTATGAGCAGAAGTAATTTGATATAAATAACTATGAGAAGATACATACACCGAGGGTGCCAAAAATATATACACACTTTCACAGTAGATATCTATTTAATATATTTCAAAGATGGACCGAAAAACAACAGTAATGTGTAGTATAATGTTCTGTAAACAGACGTGACCCACATACATTATGATAAAGTTGTTATGTGACAGGTTAATCAACAATGAACAAATGAAGCCAAGATTATCGTATGATGTTCTGTAAACAGACATGACTCACATTACGTAATGCAAGCGTTGCTACAACAAAATGCAGGCAAGATTATCGTTTGAACAGCAGAAAGCAGTTTTGAAATGGTACTGGAAAACCGAGAATGTTGTTGAAGTTCAAAGGCAATGGAGACGTGTGTACAGTACAGAACCGCCAATGCGAGTAACAACTGCACACATTCGAGGCAAATTTGAGACTCATGGTATCATATGCGATGTTCACAAGAGCAGATCTGGGAGAACACGCACAGCAAATACCCTCGCGTCCGCAGGTATGGTTTTAGAACAAGCTGCAATCACCGAGGACACTTTCGTAAGTAGTTCAACGTATTCAGAAGCATTTCGAGCCGATGGTGGGCATTTTGAGAAATTGTTGCAACTGTTGTAACTGTAAAAGTCTAAGATGATTATTGCTCATTATTTTCTGTTTGTGTGAATTCAGTTTTTTCTTTGCTTGAAGTGTGTATATATTTCTAGTACCGTGTGTAGAGTTAGTGGATTTTGATTGTTTTTCTTTTGTATCCTCCAATTGTTTCCTGTATATCCTTCCAAAATTATCTATTTCTTTTTTCGTCACACCTGCCATGTACCGAACTGTGTAGAGGATTTTCTTCTCGCACTGCTATATTTCTGAGCTATTTTAAGTAAAATTGCTATAAAAAGTTCCTGCAGAGTTAGAAACAGGTGGTGGTACATTGTGATATACAGAAATTATGTAAATAACAAAGCGGCATTCGCGACCCTGTTTCTTTCAGTTTTGTAGTAAACGTTTCCAGGGCGTATGGAAGAATACGCGTTCTGTAATAAGTTTGTTTTCAGTGATGAGGCAACATTCCATTTGAGTGGTAAAGTAAACAGGCACAATATATGCATTTGGGGAACTGAAAATGCCCACATTCGTGACTCTCCCAACTGAATGTTTTCTGTGCGATACAAGATTTAAAATTAATGGTTCCTTCTTCTTCACTGAAAATTCCGTTACAGGGCACATCTACCTGGATATGTTGGAGAATTGGCTCATGCCACAGTCGGAGACCGATAGCGTAAACTTCATCTACCAACAGAATGGTGCTCCACCTCATTCCCATCATGATGTTCGTTTGACTTCCTCAACTCCAAACTTCGAAGAAAACAGAAATGACGATAACGCACTCTTGTCATGGCCTCCACCCTCTCCCGACCTGACCCCTTGCGACTTTTTTTCATATGGAGTTAAGTTAAAGATACAGTTTTCACACCAACATTACCGGATGATCTGTCAGAACTGCGGGCTGCATCATCAACGCCTTTTGTCGAATTGACAGGGACATGCTAAGCCATATTGACTACAAAACTGATGTGTGTAAAGTCACTCATGCAGCACATATTGAGCACATGTGTAAGTTTTGTAAAAAACTTGGTGAGTTTTTCTGTATATCTATATAGTTCTGTAATGTTACGCCAAATAATAAAGCTACTATAATGTTTTGAAACCGCTCCAATCATTTTTGTAAACATCTCTTGACAGATTTATACTTTATCGCTACAATTCTGAAGCCAAAATGCAAAGTAAGAGGTAGTCAATGTACAACAAGTTATTCTGCTTGATTATTTGCAAGAGAAGCCACATTAACAGCATATTTAAGAAGTTGCAATCAGGAGGAAACATACACGGAAAGTTGAGGCGAGCCTTTCTTCAAGTGACAAGATTGTGTCCAGCGGTCGCACATTGATAAACAGATTTTGAACTGATGGGGCATTTTACTTTCTCTCCTGATGTACCTCCCAGTGACTTCAGGTGTTCCCCCAAAACTTAAGGGGACATTTTCATCAGATTATTAAGTAGCGGAGGTCGTAAACCAGAGGTTTGCAGAGATTTGGACAACCCTTTTTCAAGAAAGCTGTAGAAATGCGAGAATATCGCTGGGAGAAAGGTATCACTTTACAAGGGCAGTATGTTCAACGTTTATATGAACTAGAAATGTGGTGAAGCATAGAGATCAACGCTTGTAGTACAAAATATAATATATCCGAATTCTGAGTTGGACATTTGTAGTACAAGTTTTAATGGATCCCCTATGTTACTTGAAGTACAAAATATTTCAACATTCCTATATGAATATCAGTTATTTGAAATTTATTTCATATACAGAATGTTTAAAAAATAATGGCAAAATTTTACCGGTGAAAAGCACAAGCAAAAGAGCAAAACAGTTCCATTAATCATGGTGCGCCAATTAACCGTTTACGAGTTTTGGTTGCGGCCGCAACTGTACCGAGCATCTTCTGGATAATGTAAATCATCTCATTTATGCTTCATACGAATACCGCACTCTCTCCCTATCCTTCCTTAAGCTTAAGGCTTAGTAATAAACAAAAACCAATCAATTAATTTATAGTTGCTATGTACATTGCAAATAAAGGTTATGTGCCTATCGTGAATTTATGAAAAGGTTTGTAAACATGAAAAAGAAATATAGCAACATAGAATACGCGAACATGCACTTCATGTACGACAGTGCAACGGTGGTTAGATATAATGTGGCCTGTCAGATCACCGGATTTTAATCCTTAGAATTTTTCTGTATTGGGTTACGCAATAAGTCAAATTTATACCCCGGACGTCAGCACACCAGAAGAATTGCAGCATCGGATTGTAGATGCCTTGCAACAAATGAAGAATGGTCCAGGATTGCCCGAGCATTCGCAGGTGTTTGAGGAGGATACAGAATTGTGTTCAGCATTTTGAACACCTGGTGTAGAATTCTTCACTTGATGTTCATTATTACAGTAAATTAGCACAGACTTCGCTGTTGTTCAAACAGGTTTCTTTTGTGTATGTTCAATCACATTTCTGCGCTTTTGAAGTCCATTTGTTTTGATTTGATTTGTTTTTTTATTTAAGGACGCTCTTTAACATCTCAGATCATCAGCGTTCCATTCAATTCAGGACGTGAAACGGCTGACAAATTTTGCTCAGAGGCCTCTCTTTCAGGCTTGAGGATCTTTTTCGTGCCGTAAATGTACGACACGGGACCCACGACTTTACTTACCTTCTGAAGGAAGAACTTACAATTTTTACGCCCGAAAAAATCCATCGACCCTGGCCGGGTTTGAACCCGTGAACTTGGGTTTAGAAGGCAAGAAAGCTACAAATTTTACTGTCTCTTTGTTGATAAATGAAATAAAATTGTCACAGCTTTTGTTGGAATTGGCTCTCATATAGTCAGTATCCATGCGGTTCAGTAGCGGCTACAACCAACAAAATAAGTTACCATTATTAACCATTTTTATCTAATAATGGTTAATTTGTGGACCTATGATTTCTGGAACAGTTTTGCTTTTTTTAGATTTCATTTCCCATTGGTAAATTTTTACCATACTTTTTTTAAACATCCTGTATATGAGCTTGTTCCATAACTTCAGGAAATATGTGAGAAATTAAGTCGATAGTTATTACGTAAGTTTGAAGTGTATTATGACATTCAGATATACACTGCAGGTATTGGTACTAATGTGGAATTGATGTAGGTGTAAATCAATATTGGTGTCAGAAATTGCACATTGCTCTAGCTTTGCTATAACCGAATCTTCGTTTCATATTCTTTACGGTGATACTTCCGATGCTATCTTACAGATCAATAGTTTCTTGAGACAATTTTATTATTCACATGAATGTGGCGTAACTTTAATAACGTTTTAAGATATTCGTATATTGAGTTCCTTATTGCGGAAGAAATCGGTCCAACTAAGGCTAATGCTTGACCGAAAAAGGGAATGCTGTTGATGTAAGTAGATTCGGACAATGGGTGATACTTGCAGAGTGGAACAAAACATGCGATGACAGTGACAGAAAACAACAAGAATGAAATCGACGCAGTCTTTCACGAGGCATCGAAAAATCAATTCTTTTCTTCTTAATTAAGAAGCTTGGCTACAGAAAGGCGTTCGCCTACTGCTAAATATCTGTTCAGAAGAATTTCTAGAGCGTCTCACAAACCAAGGAAAGATTTTATTGTCACGTAACAACACAGAAGACAAAAATGGGACCCGGAATGGCAGAACAAGACAGCACCAAGCAAAAATAATTTTAAAACAGTGCCTTCTGCGGATAAAGTCAGGCGATAGTGAACTTCGTGGAGAGAGGCACTACGATTAGCTCAGAGCATCTGTTGAAACAATGAAGACGTTGA
Organism: Metallyticus violacea; assembly: GCA_030762175.1. Lineage (NCBI taxonomy): Eukaryota > Metazoa > Arthropoda > Insecta > Mantodea > Metallyticidae > Metallyticus > Metallyticus violacea. The sequence continues at coordinate 93,618,798 of CM060830.1, read as the reverse complement.
ACGACTTTCTGCTTCTGCATCAATACAGACCCCACACAAAGAAAGAAATATAAGATTGGCATGAACCTTTGACCTCCTCATATCTTGTATCTGGACAAGTGAAGGGTGCACTCCATTGCCGTCATGTTGCATATAACTACGAACTGAGAAAAGAAAATTGTGTTGAACTCAGGAACCGCAGGAAAACATTTAAATAGTTTGGAATAAAGCGTTTCTATCACATATGGAGCAAAAATTATGGAAGTACGTTTGATGTAAACACCGTAAAATTTTTGAAAAAAAAAATTAAGACTTTAAAAGGTTTTCCTCAACTGGGAACATATCTGTTAATTCACCGACTATGAGCATGCGCACTGCTATTGTAAACGTCAGAGTAAAACATGTTGCCTAACACATGAATGAATAAAACACGTTTAAAACACTTATGACCAGTTGTATAAAGAGTTAACTTGAGTACAGGATATAAAATTAGTCACCAGTTGTACTTAACTTGGAAATTTTGATTGTAAACATTAATCTAAAATTATTTCATCTTAACCTCAAATTAAATCTAACTCGCAACATTTCTCGAGTTGAAGCACTAACTAGAATTCAGTAATTATTAAATAAAACATTTCTAACAGTACAGAAGCATAATAACTTCATTTATAAATAAAATGGTTAGTTACTTTATTTTAATTTCGTATAAATTAGTTTCTTCAAGTTTCATTTTTCATTTTCGGGTGATAACAGTTGCGTTCATTTGTAGGTTATGTTAGGTTACCTTACAAGCGGTATATTGTACTCCGACAGCTCATCCGAAGATGAATTTCACCCTGCTGCTCGTGTATTTCACGAGAAAAACAATCCGTCCCTAGAACTGAATGATAAAAATTCAAAACGCGATTTCGCTTAATAAAAGATGTCGAAGAACTGGAACAGAAGTTACGTCCTCAATTACAATCACAAACTAAGTGAAATCGGCGTTCATGACACTACTAACTTTAAGGTTCTATGGGGAGCTTCCAAATAGTTATTGAGGTGTATTCAAAGTGGAGAAAGGAACGGCCAATAGTACCATGTATAAAGTTACTAGAGCAATAGCACCTGTTAGACTTCAATTCATTAAAATACCAACCAAAGAGGATGATATAGGGAAATTGATGCTAGTTTCTACAACACTCGCAACTTTCCTGGAGTTCTAGGTGTTATAGACTGCACACATATGCCCACTATATCGCCAAGGGGTTAATATGTAGAAGTCTTCAGAATAAATTATTATACTCTTTGGCAATTTCCTCCCAAGTACGTTCTTAATCCTTATTTGAGATCGGATCTACCCCCCTTCCCCATTATTCCCTGATATTTTAGTACCAGATCAATAATAATAATATCCTTATCACGTTTGCTAAACTTTTCTGGTCGTATTCCCTTTAACTTTTCCTTATCCACGTTTGAAGACAGGCTAAGTAAAAAACATATCGGATATAACAATCAAATGAATTTCCCTATTATTTCGTGATGTTGCCATAGGTTTGACGGCTTTGCAAACTCGACCTTACATACTCTGAGGTTATTTTTATGCAACAGAAATGATGACTAACCTCTCGTTACTTTTAAAATTACAGTTAAAAGTAATATCCAGTTAACAACTATTATACAACTGGTCCTCAAACTACCCTAAATAACACCTTTTCAGTTTATGATGCACAAATAGCTTCAAAGAATAAATACTACAGACACAAAGCGTTCAGTTGCAAATAACAAGCTCTAACATTTGTTTTCTCTGCTTCCGCTTAAATTTTTCATTGTTACTACCACAGTAAATTAAATATATGGAATGGTTTTATGCATCTCACCGCATCGTTGAGGCTGGCATGCTAATGTCGATACATCTCGCTCTAGTTTCGATATGTATCGACATACAGGTAAAAAAGTAAAGGCAAGTGCTCTCACCCACCATTCACGCTGTATATGGGGGGTCCAAACATGTAGCCTGGATAAACATAGTGTGGGGGCGGAGGGGCGGTCGCGAAGACAGCGGGTTCGCTAGGAGGGGGCGGTGCTGGAGGGGCCATGGTAAGCGGGGGCCCCACCACCTCCAGTTCACACTCCTGCGGACTCCCTGGTGGGCCCGTAGACTCGGAACTCTGAGGGCTGCAATTCTGCAACAATCAAATACACATTTTCACGTTTTACAAAACAACAAAACAAAAATTGAAAAATATATATGTCAATGGAGGGCGCTTTTTTTTTACTATTTGGATTACAAATAATCAAACCACACCAGTGAAGCGAGAAGTACGTCTTTGATAGGCAAACGCATTGTATTCTCATTTAAGGTCCTGTTGGTAACCTTGAAACAATGCTGCAGCTTAAACGGCCTTATCCTTCCACGTCAATGCGTAAAGTTTTTTTTATATACATTGTGTTTGTTTGGATATATTTGAATATATTGCATTAATTATACATTTTCCTTAGACTTATAATTTTCATATTACTAGCAAGCGCAGATATGCAGTCATTTTGGTACCTTAAGTGTACCACTCTACAAAGAATGTTCGTCTGCGCATGCGTGTCCATAAGGAGGGAGAGCGCTTATCCCTCCCTTTCTTCCTTAGGTTTTTTTTTTTTTTTGAAGTGTTTAACGCCCGTTTTTACCACGAGGCCCAGAGGCGATAGACACTGATGATACATGAGATGAAATGATATACTGGGAAAAAAATTTTTTAAAGGAAGGCAACGTTCCAAGCCTAAGTTTAGGGTGCCTCCCCGGCATTTGCCATTTATGAGTACTGAGGAAAACCTGGAAAAAACCTGGGTCAGGGAGGACGGTACTGGTGGGAATCGAACCCCAGACCTCCCGCTCACGAGTCCGCGCCGGGAGATTTGTGACTGGTGCTGAGAGCACACATGTTTGATATCCAGAATGCTCATGAATTCGTCGAATTTGAGCGTAATTCACCTAAAGTGAACGTTTTCTGCGCAATGGCGGAAACTTCTTCACCGAAAACACTGTAACTGGACATAGGTATCTGGATAACAGCAATGTTTGTTCCCTCAAATGCAATAAAATTGCAACAATTTCCTGTTCCAGCAGGACAGGGCCTCACCCCATTTCCATAACGACGTTCGCGGTTTTCTGAACAATGAGCTACCTTAACGCTGGATCGGACAGGCAGGGAATAATGTTCGAAAACTGACGTCCCAGATCCCCGGATCTAACTCCCTGTGACTTCTTCCTATGGGATACACCAAAGGCTGTGTGTATGTGACATCTTTAGCACAAAATCTACAAGAACTCAAGTGTAGGATTGAAGAAGTTGTCACCACTGTATCTAAGGATATGCTTCAAAGTGTATGGCAAGAGTTTGATTACCGTGTAGACATATGTCGAGTTATACGTGGTTCCCATATCGTCTTTGTGAAATCAAACATTGAAAACAAAACTATTTGAGTTCCTGTTTAATATGACATATATACGAGAGCTGTATCATTTGTAGTGTTTGTGTAATAAATTAAGGAAAGTGTTTCAGGACTTTAGGGACACTCTGTATTATGCACCGCTCACAAGTTCCTGATTGCGTGTAGAAAAGTATAAGTTGACATTAAATTAACTGACCTCTACTCATGATATTTAGTCCTCTCAAACTTTCATGAATTAAAGAAAAAAATTTGAAAAGAAGTCTTAATACTGTAAAAGGATAGCTAGGAATACAATCAGTACCAGTGAGGGTGTGACAAACTTTACTTTCCTGCTCCGTCTTTTTGAAAGTTGAAACAAACTGTAAAGGCTTACCTGGGAGTCCGTGGAGTATCGCTTCCTGCGGTCTCGGTGATGTTGCTGAGGGTTAGGCGGGTAAGGTGCTGTTACGTAGGGCAGGAACGCTGGGTTGAACCACTCGATTGGCTGGAGCGGCAGTGGTTGGCAGGGCACTGCAGCCAGCACCGGGGGACCTGCTCCTGGGGCACCTGCATAATGTGGAGGCGCTGGGCCCACTACCACTGTCACGTTACCACTATACGGGTCGTACAGCTCGTAACCACTACCTGCAATGTGAAGTACATTACAGTGCTTTAAGTATTTGTTGACTGACAACTGATGAGTACCAGTCCTTTGAGGACAAGTGAGGAGCTGTCTGATAGAGAGGTGACTTACTTCGATCTAGAACCTTTTTACGTTCGCGGCACCCTTCGGAATGAGATTAGAGATTCCGGGTAACCCTGTTCATTATTTAACAACTATGCTTAATTATTTTAAAGTTTTAACTTTCATTGTGAGGTCATACTGAAAGTCATGAGCAACCCATTGTTAAAATGCAATTTCCAACAATGTAACAAAAAGAACTGCAGAATCGTAATCTACAGACTTTACATCACATGTTGCCATACTGTGACGTCATTAGCTTCTATCACATAGCCGCAGGCAGTATTTTCAAAACGGCGGACATAAATGTTTGTTTCGACAGCGTATTGTCATTGAATTCTTTGTTAAAGAGGGAACATCTGCTGCTAAAATTCACCTCAGACTTCAACGTGCCTATGGAGATGTCTGCATGGGTGCTAGCCGTGTTAGGAGATGGGTGAAACATTTCAAAGATGGGAAAACGAGCATGCAAGATGAGCCTCGTAGCGGTCACCTGCGAACTGCCTCCACGGAACGCAACAAGGAAAGAGTTGATGAGCTCATTAGAGAAGATAGGCGTATCACTTTGAACGAAATCGCTGCAAAACTTGCAGTAGGACATGTGCAGTGCAAGAAATGATAAAAAGCTTAAGTTGTCGAAAAGTTTGTGCCCGTTGGGTCTCACGTTTATTGACCGAAGACCACAAACTTCAGAAATTAACCATCAACGAAAACCATCTTCAGAGATTTCAAAATGAAGATGCTTTTTTGGCGAATATTGTGACAAGCGATGAAAGCTGGTTCCATCATTATGAAAATAAAACACCACAGTATGGAAAGGCACCATTTGGATTCGTCATCGAAGAAGAAAGCGAAGACAGTGCGATCTGCTGGGAAGGTTATGGATAGCGCCTTCTGAGATGCACAGGGTTGCATTCTGGTTGATTTTCTTGAACCTGGACAAATCATAAACGCTGCCCGCTATATCCAGACACTTTGGAAGATCCGTCGTGCATTCCGCGATAAGCGCCCTGGAAAGAAAATCATCCTGCAACAGTCCAATGCGCGTCCTTGTACTGCCCGTGTCACAATGGAGAAGATCGGAACATTTGGGTGGGAAATTCTGCCACATCCTCCCTACAGTCCCAACTTGGCACCCTCCGACTGCCATCTTTTTGGTTCTGTTAAGGAACAGATGCGAGGCCAACACTACGAGACGGTGGAGGATATTCGGAAAGCAGTGTGTTAAGGTCTTCTTGCAGCTGGAACGGAGTTCTATCGTAAGGGTATTTTTAAACGTGCAGAACGGAGGGAAAATGTGTGTAAAGAAATGGAGACTTCTGTTGAAAGTGAGAGAAAAGTCTGTAGATTACGATGATGTACTTGGTTTATCTAAAAAATAATATTAGGAGGTTTATAAATTGTTACCATACTTTCAGTATGACCCTCATGTGTGTGTGTGTGTGTGTGTGTGTATTAACACAATGAAAGTTATATATAATGTGTTAAATTGTGTTCAAATAAACTCCATAACAAACATAAGAATATAATTTCTTTTTAGTAATAACTGAACATGCAATTTGTACCCTGGCATTGGACAAATTATTACTACACAAATGTTTAATATACACTGACTATGAATTATTAAACGAAACAAATACAATTTCAAAAGTAGAGGACCTACAATGTAATTATAAATTATTAAAACAATTTTTGTCTTATTAATATGAGATTTTTTCCATGTTAGCGTTTAACGATTATTTTACTTCTGAGGCACCACAGGCGGTGGACACTGATGATACATGAAATGAGATGATAAATTGGGAAAGGATTTTTTTTTAAAGAAAGGAAGCGTTCCAGGCCTAAGTTTAGCGTACCTCCCCGGCATTTACCATTTATGAGGACTGAGTAAAACCTGGGAAAAAAAAAAAAAAAACTTCAGACAGGGAGGACGGTCTTGGTGGGAATCGAACCCCAGACCTCCCGCTCACGAGTTCGCGCTGGGAGATTTGTGGTCGATGCTGAGAGCACATATGTTTTGATATCAATTAGTAACGCATAACGTCCTCAAGGCTAAGCGGTATATTTCTTGCTTTGGATTTAAATATATCTGTTGTGGATTAGCATATAAGTGATTTCATTGTTGCCGTGTTTTCAACGTATTGAAGCTTAGTTGTTCTTTGCATTGTTGTACAATATATTTTAAATGTGATCAATATTCCAGTGCGTTCTGCTTTTGGATTTTCTAATAATTCTGATCTTGAGCCTCATTTAGGATATTACTATTTCCCCAACAAAAAATGTCCTCAACCTACATGAAATAAAACTATTGAATTTATGAGGCTGTCTCTTGTTCTTATTAATGGGTTGGACACCCGAGATGAAACTTAGTCCAACTAATGATTTGTGTTCCTCTTCTTCATCACCAATTCCAGCAACTGATATTTAATATATATGTTTTAAGTAGTCCCTATTATATTTTATTTATTCCTAAAATATCTCGCGGCAACCTAAGATGCTGCGGCACACCGGTTGGGAAACCCTGATCTAGAAAGTCGCGTGATAGGGGGCCGACGGGGAGCCGGCTTGCTGATCACATCCCCCTGCAATACTGCATTCTATCAATGAAGTCATAATACGGAGGTAGAGGAAGCAGCGGTTGCTGCGGCAGGCCATGGCCCGATCTCGGTTTGTATTGCCGTAGGAGATGCCACTACAGTAGGATGCCTTCAGTTGTATACTTGACTGCTATGTCTGTAGTTTCATACAGAAAATTAAAGACATGAAGGAAACTGTCACGTGATACAAACAACGTATATAATACAAAACGTTCGGTGTTCGATCTTCCATTCTTACAGATGAATAAGCACCCTTCTCTCTCTGGAATTTTGGAAATGCTTCTGAGTTATTACATAGCCTAATTTTCAGTGTGTTTGCCTATTAACTGCAGCGTATCGCTTAGTAACATAATTAAGGGTGGACAGCTGTGCAGTGTAGTTAGTTCCTTCAGTCACATCTGCTCGTTTAAGATGCAGCAAAGAAGTTCCTTTCGGCTTTATAACTTATCATTGTGTGTGTACCCAGTGATCCAGGTATTTTGTATGTACAAAGGCTATTTTAATATTCAGGTAAACTAAGATATTTTTATGTTTTACCAAGCAATTGTAAAGTCATGAAGCTTTTGACAAAGGTTTAAACGATTGTTTATTTAAAATGAAATGTTTAATTCAATTTTAGTGTTTGTAATGTGTTTGCTTAAGAGTCAAAACACCTTTCCAGTTAAATGGGGAAACTCTTTTAAGATTTTTTATGTGAGTTTTCCTCATAAAGATTTTCTTTCGAAAGTCTTAATCTTGTAATAAATGTGTTATGCTTTATTGCTACTGCATGCTTTCTTTTACTGTATTCCAGATTAATATGTTGTTTTTGTACCTTTTAATTTTGAATATCAAACATTTTAACATATTTTGTACTGATTTGGTAGTTTGGCAAATTATGTTTAAATTGTTGCTCTTGAATCTTGGGAGTTTCAATAATTTTTCCCCCGTGTTGTTGAGTCACGCTTTCATGATCATATCCTGGGGTTTTGCTCAGGCACCTTACTTAAGTGACTTTGCAAACATTAACGGAAGGATATTCTTTAATTGTTGATATAATGTGAACATATTTTTGGTTAGCAAACTCATACCGCTATTGTGCAGCACGCAATACAGGTGGCATTTAGGAGTAGCTGAGAGCTGAAAACACTGTTATGTTTTAAGTGAAATTATAGGCCCAATGGGGCGAAGACGAGGAGACTGTATGCGCATACACAATAACAATGCAGGCAATCAATTTATCTACCCCATGTTTACTGCTTACTGCGTTTTCGCACTTTTCGAACTGGTTGCAGTGTTACGCAGTTAATTAATATTTGTTTGACGTTTATATTTAATAATGTAAATAAATAAAAAGCTATGATTTATGAGAAAGTATAAGCTTGGCGACTAGAAAGAAACTTAGCCAGTTGGTAGCGCTATGTAATGTTTAGTGACATATAACGGCTGAAGAGAGGAAAGAATTTAGAAATTGAGTAAAACACAGTAAGTCGCCAGTAAACACTAGCTATGAAATCAGCTATTTGTGGTGAAACATTTCAAACTTATACTCAGTGCATACGTCTTCGATATGGAAGACATAATAAAAGCGTCTGAAAATGTTTCAGGAAGTTTCGTTTCAAGAAACACATTAACAATAACACTTGAGGAAAGTAGAGGCGTTTCAGATGTTACAAAAATTGAGCTATTACTTTGACATGCGATGATAGTTTAAAAATAACTAAACAGTTTGGGAATTTGTTCCCATTTATAGAAGCACCTGGGAAAGATATCTGTGATCCTTAATGTGGAGAGAGAGAGAGAGAGAGAGAGAGAGCGAAAAAAAAAACTTTGCCATGTTTCAATAATATGTTTTACAAGTCACTATGCAAATACACACGATTAATAATAAACATTCGAAAGTTTCATCGATTTTTATTGGCTTCGAACTTTAATTTAAATGTCACTAACGCAAACGTTATCTGAAGGTTGTTGCAAGCGCTCTTACATATAAATATAGTTCTCACACACATATTAAATTAATATTTCACATTTGGTATTTTCACGAAAATGCTTTTGTTAATTATAAAACATATCCATGGTTATAGATACAGTTTACATGCTGCATTAATTTGTCCTTTTGTTTTAAAACAATATCGAGAGTTAAAGGTAAGAGCGCTTTTTTAAATTTCGGTTTTCAAGTATACCCCTGCTCCCAATGATCCAATTTCCCTAATTTTCAGAAACTAATGTTCCTTATTTTAATTAAATGGTATATACTGAATTTTGTTGTAAAGAAATAAATATTGGTGACGCTAGAGCGATTTTTAAATTTTGAGTTTCAGGTAAACTCCCAATTCTAAAGACCCGAATTCTTTGTGTTTTCGGGAAATATTTTTCTTATTTTATTTAAATGGTATATACGAAATTCCGCTGTGAAAAAACAAATGTTGGTGCCACCGCTAGAGCAATTTTTAAATTTAAGGTTTCAGGTGAATCCGCACTCCTAATAGTCTGATTTCACTGATTTTCAGAAACTATTTTTTTATTGTTTTAAACGGTATGTGCCGAGTTTTATTGTGAAGAAACAAATATTGGTGCTATTAGATATATTTTTATATTTTGGGTTTCAGGTAAGCCCCTGCTCCTAATGGCCCGATTTCCCTGATTTTCAGAAACTAGTTTTCTTGTTTTATTTTAATGGCATATATGGAGTTTGCTTAAAAAATTTAAACTGTTACCGCCAGAGCGATTTTTAAATTTTGCCTTAACCTCCAATTGTTTTTCAGGTATAACCTCTTCCCTCACTCTTAATGGCCCGATTGCCCTGGTTTTTGGAAACTGAGTTTATCAATTTATTTTAAAGATTTTCTGAGCTTCGTTGAGAATAATCAAATTGTAGTCGCTAGAGAGATTTTTAACATTTTTTTTTAAAAATGTTGCCTTTAGGTTAACCCCCACCACCAATGATCCAATTTGCTGGTCAATGAACTAGACGAATCGTTTTTAATTGATGTTTACATGACGAAATTCGTCGAGAAAAAACAGAACTTGCGATTTCGAGCACTGGAGCGTTAACGGCCACAAACACAAACACACACACACACACACACACACACACACAGATATATTTGTAATTTTTTTTCAAATTAAGTGCCGAGTAAGTAAAATCGATGAGATTTGGGAAAAAAAAAAATTCAGAAATCGTTCCATGGGTACAACTGCACTAGCTTCAATCCTTCGGAATTTGCTAAAATGCAACTTGTTCACTGCGTGGCTAATCAGTAGTGCTTTGTTCCAAAGTGAAGAAAATGAACAATGTATTCAAGATGGTGCTAAAGTGAAAATTTAATTCGATCCAGAGGACTCTATCATCTTAGTTTTTCCTCCTGCTTTAGAAGGTGAACTGTGAATCTGGGATCTACTGAGATTTGCTGGTTATCCTGTCACAATGTATGTACTAAAAGGTTTTGACAAATTGTCGATTAAATTGCAAAATCCTTTACAAGAGCGCAGCATGGATACTTTTCTAAGATGAGCAGTTAAAAGTAAGAATCAAAATTATAAAAAAATGTGAAAAAAACAAAAAGAAAATTTTGACTGGCGCTTGTGACATCCTCACACCCACGCATGCCCAAGAGTAACTGCTTTTAGATAATGCAAATAGTAAGAACTATAAAATACAGTTTATAGTAGCAAACTGGGACATTTCATGTATTGCTAAAATGTACGCATGGCCACCTGGACATTTGGCTCTATGACAACAGAGAAAAGGTTGCCTTTTGTCATCTTTTGTGTTTCTTCTGCTGGTAATGGCTAGAGCGATGGGTCTCTCTGTTGTAACAAAGCTAAGTGCATGCAGGTGGCCGAACAATGGATCCTTTTGTATCCTAGTTGCTGAAGACGCTTCAAAATTCGTTGAAGGGAGGACGAGGAACGGGTGTCGGCGATAAAATCATTACATTGTATGATCGGGAACTCTCCAATAAGGCGTCAAAGAGGTGATGAATTTTAAATAAAGGCGTTTGGGAATTCAAAAGCTCACCAATAATATTTAAATAGTTCAAAGGCTCAAGAAAAGCCGTGGGCGCTGTGCTGTAAACCTCACGTAACGCTTTGAAACCACATGGCGACGTTTGCATTGCATATATATATATATATATATATATATATATATATATATATATAAGGAGAAAGAAATATAGCAAAGCACGACCGGGTTGTTTTTACCAGATAGCAGCAGAGTTCAGATCAGGAAGTTAAGGCCGTACAACGCATTATCATATCACTTTACCAGGGGCAGTAGACGAGAGGCACACAGATGCAGTATATTTACCACACGTCATCAAAGTCATAACGAGATAACGAACCAAGTGGCCGATAACTAGTGTAGTGTGATTAAACACTTTTTTAATTTTTTAAAAAGGTTTCGCTTTAGGTTAATCCCTTCGCCTAATAATTCAATTTTGCTGGTTAACGAACTCGACAAATCATTTGTTAATTGACCGCCTGTGGTGCCTCAGTAGTAAAAACGGGCGTTAAACACTACTCAAAAAAAAAATTGTTAATTGACTTTATATGCCGGGTTTCATTGAAAAAAGAAATTGCTACCGTTGAGCGTTAAAAAAAAAACAAACAAAAAAACAAAAACAAAAACACACACACACACAACTTAAGTTTTGATTAAGTTTTAATTCTTAGGTTCATCGCCAGTGTTTGTGATCCATTTGAAAGAAGGTCATATTAGTGCGTGTATCAATGCTAACGAGGGCATTTTGAACATTTCATGAAAGAGTTTCATGTGGTATGCTGGTACGTTCTGTTCCTGTGTGTTTCCCATGATTAATGATATGAACAGTTGTAGAAAACGAGTTCTAACATCGAAATAAAACGTCCTGACCCATGTCCATATAACAAATTTTCTTCTTCTAGGTGTGAGGAATGTGTCCTGAAAGTATGGCCGTATCTTATCGTTACACCCGGTATATAGGCTATAATATGTAGCAAAACTTTAGGGATATATTCCTCTCAAGTAGAGGATGAAAATAATTTATATGAACATGGGTCCGGAAAGGCTTCTTACATTGTATGATGCGCAAGGTATTTTGTTTTCGTGTGGAAGGCAGCAATTATCAACAAGAATCCCACTTAGAAACGGGATCGGCCCAAAAGCCGTTATTTTAATTTTTAGGTGCAATTGATTGTGGGAATTTCACCATTTTAAATGTTTATTTTACGTGTTACATGTAGCATAAATTAGTTGAATAATTAAAACATCAAATTGTTTCTATTTAAAAGAAAAACATTAAGCACAGTTCAATTTAATTAACGAAGGAAAATGACTAAATTGTTAAATTCGAACAGAAAACAATAACAATGAATGCCTTTACTTAGCAATAACTAATGAATATATTACTGTTTTCAGAAACTACTTATTTTAAATGGTATATGACGAATTTTTGTTGTGAAAATAATATTGGTGCTAACAGAACGATTTTTAAATTTAGATTTCAGATAGACCTCCATTCCTAATGGCCTGATTTCTCTGATTTTCAGAAATTACATTTTTTATCTTATTTATAATGTATGTGTGAAATTTCGTTGCGAAAAAAAATATTAATGCCATTAGAGTGATTTTTAAATTTTGGGTTTCTCCTACTAGTCCGTTTTCACTGATTTTCGGAAAATAGTTTTATTTTATTTCAGTGGTATATATCAAGTTTCCTTTTAAAAAAAATGAAATTGCGGCCGCTAGAGTGATTTTAAATTTCTGCTTTAACCGTCACTCATTTTTCAGGTATACCCTACTCCTAATAGCCCAATTGCCATGATTTTCGAAAACTACTTTTATCAATTTGTTTTAAAGAAATATACCCCGTTTCTTTGAGAAAAACAAAAACTGCAGTCGCTAGGGCGATTATTCAATATATTATTTTAAAAAAATCGACTTAAATTAACCCCAACCCACAAGTGTTCAATTTTGCTGGTGAAGGAATTGGACAAATCGTTTGCAATTCATGGTTATATGCCGAGTTTCGTCGAGAAAATTCAAAATTGTGACCGCTAGAAACTTAACGGACACACAACAATATTATATATATTTCATTGTCATTTTCAGTCATTTCATTGTCATTTACCTACCCATTAAGTAGGATTGGTGAAGATTTGAAGAAAATGTTCAAAAATCGCTTCATGGGTGCACCACAAGAGCTTCATTTCTTCAGAATCCGCTAAAACTTGAAACTAACGTTTTTTTGCGTAAAATATCAGTTCGTCTTTCGTTTTGCAACTGAATGCTTAGGTTTTGCTTCTACTATTCAAATTGACAAAAGAAAGCGTGTTCATACTCTGAACTGATGGCCATCATGGTGAACTGTAATCCATATTTAAAGGCCAATCTGTAAAACTAGAATGCACACACTAGAAAACTTATCACTACCAAAAATTCTAAAGTTTGGTGGTCGGGGTATATACTACAACAACAAAAAATTTAAATCAAGGCCTCAAAATTGGCAGCAATTCATCAAAGATTCAAACCAGAAAATAAGGTTCTACAAGCAAATAAGAGTGTCTTGCTCTGTTTGAAAGTAATAATTAATTTGCTATTTAAATAGTATTTAATTAAAATGTTTTGCAAATATGTGATTATATGTTGAAATCAAGGAGCCAGAAAATGTTGTAAATTCTGCATATGAACGAATTTTTAACTTACCGTTGATGTAATACACTCCAGGTGGGTGTGCGGGCGCTCCTGATTGGTCCACGTACACGTATTGGGGTTGATCCTCCATAGGACTGAGGGCCTGGGGTTGAACTTCGCCCTCCAAAGTCTCTGCAAACACAATGCACCATGTTTACTCATCGGCACTTAAAGAAATGCGCATTTACTATACTATAAGAAGTGCTAAGTGGATCACTAGATAAGTGTTAGCATATTCAGTAACTGGCAGTAACAGAGCAATTTTGTCCGTCACAACTTTCCACATGACGCACGTGCCGTTCTCTCGAATCTTTTCGGAATCACCCACGCCAATCGTTTTCCGGCACTGCAGCAATTCCTCTTTTTCGTGGACTACAACTGAGCTTTCAGAGCTGGAAAAGCCCTGACCTGGAAGTTCCGAGGGTAGGTCTATAAGTTTCCGGCCTGGCCGATAAGGATTATCGCCTTCACAAAAGTCTTGTCTAGTGTCATACCTTATTTGTTAAGTAAGTAATTGCAGCTGTAACTTCCGATCCACTGTGTTCAGCAGTTCAGATATAGTTGCATAATTGTGTAGGAGATTGTGACATGTACAAAATGGAATATCCAGCTGTTATTAAGTTCTTCACAAAAGGAATGAATAGGCTAGTGCAAGATGGGTGCCTAGACCTCTATCCTCAGTCCAAAAGCAGCAACGAGTCATCTGTTTTTTTTTTTTTTTTTTTATGGACGCTCTTTAACAGCTCAGGTCATCAGCGTCCCATTCTATTCAGGGCGTGAAACGGCCGACTAATTTTGCTCAGAGGCCTCTCTTTCAGGCTTGAGGTTCTTTTTCGTGCCGTAAATGTACGACACGGGACCCACGGCTTTACTTCCCTTCCGAAGGAAGCCACACTTACGATTTTTACGCCCCGAAAAAATCCATCGGTCCTGGCCGGGTTCGAACCCGCGATCTGAGTCATCTGTTAACGGCCATTTTTGGAGCTCTGTCGTTGCAACAAGAGAGAAGTTCTGCTAACAATTTTACAGAAGATGAAAGTATGGTCCTCTACTATGATCTTTTTTTCAAAGGAGAATCAATGTAGTAGCGTAAACCTGGTGATGCACCGTCTCTAAAGGTCAAGGTCACTCGGTCAATCAAGAAGATCATGGCCACAATATTTTTGGACTGTGAAGGAATACTCTTCGTTGACTTTAAGGAGAAGAACACCACAGTAAATGGGGAGTACTATGCTGGACTACTGCACAGACTACGTGCTTCCATCAAAGAGAAAAGGCGGGGAAAGCTGAGTGGTGGTGTGCGCCTTCTTCACGACAACGCGCCTGTGTACACATCTCTTGTTGCAAAGGAAGCAGTGAATAAATGTGACTTCAAGGACATCGACCATCCACCCTACAGCCCAGGTCTAACTCTCTTTTCAAAACACAAGAAGGACCTTCGAGGAAGGAAATTTAAGTGTGACGAAGAAGTGATGGATGCTATTTATGCCCTTTTTGCAGACAAGACTTCTGACTTTGGGGGGGATTAAAAAGTTAATTCAAAGATGTGAGAAGTGTATTGCAATAAAGGGTTACTATATTGAAAAATGAAATATAGTTTTTGTCTTTATCATGCCTAGAAAACGGCTAGGCCTACTCTCGTAGTTCTTCACAGTCAGGAAAAGGAAGATGTCAAGTGGTACTAGGTTGGCACTGTTAGAGATGGATGCGTCAACGGTTTCGCTTCTGTGCTCCCTAAAAAGGCCAGTGTTTATAGTAATGTGAATAGAAGCATTACCATGGTGTCACAGATTGTGTCTTGATGGATATTTAGCAGCCGTTCATGACTTTTTAAGATATTGGAAAGGCAGGCTGTAGTAACGGCTCTCTGACTTTATAGTTGGTAGGTCGCTAGATGGCCACTTACTGAAAAGATTTTCCTTCCGCCACTCCTTGCTCTTTTGACTTTCACTGGAACACTCAAAGAGTGAACTAAGTTTCAGCTTCAAACTTGTAGACAAATGTCAGAGAATATTTATTGTTGAATTTTTGAAGCATTTCTTGGATCATTCCACCCTGCAGGGTTTTTGTCTTTAAGCAACACTACGGGGTATCCATCTTGAACTCGCTTTTTCTACTACCTACCTACCTACCTACCTACCTACCTACCTACCTACCTACCTACCTACCTACCTACCTACCTACCTACCTACCTACCTACTTCTTCTTCTTCTTCTTCTTCTTTTTTTTTTTTTTTTTTTTTTTGTTAATCATTTTGTTGAGCATTCATGAAGAACAGTGGCAACATTTGGTGAAAGGATTCTTACAGCCAAATCCTCATATATCAATATTTTCTGATAATTAGTTCTATGTATAAACTTTTTTCTTCCGTCATTAATGAATGGGAAGGTTTTTAAATGTTATGGCAATAATATACATCAGCGGCGGTTCGTGGCCCCTGCAGAAGGGTGAGCCAGAGGCATATCCAAATGGCGTGGGGGAAGGACTCTTTTATCAAGATATATTTTTCCAGAATTTCTCACATAACCGCAGCTCCATCTGAGGTTTGAAATATAAAAAATTGGCTTATACAGAGAGTGCCAAAAATGTATACACACTTCAAGCAAAGAAAAAACTGTTAACATAACAAAAATGAATTCACACAAACACAAAATGATGAATTCTAATCATCTTAGACTTTTACAGTTACAACAGTTGCTCAAAATGGCCACCATCGACGTTCATAAACTTCTGAATACGTAAAACTAATGCTTGAGGAACGTTTGCGAAAGTGTCCTCAGCAATTGCAGCACATGCCGTTTCAATTTCTTTCCGAAGTGCTGCTAGTGTAGCTGGTTTTCTACGGTATACGGTACTGAGTCTCGAATGTGTGCAATTGTTACTCGCGTTGGCGGTTCTGTCCTGTACTCACGTCTCCATTGCCTTTAAATTTCAACAACATTCTCGGTTTTCCAATACCACTTCAAAATTGATTTCTGCTGTTCAAACGATAATCTCGGCTCCATTTTGTTGTATAACGCTAGCATAACATAATGTGGGTCACATTTGTTTATAGAAAATCATACGATAATCTTGGCTTCATTTGTTAATTGTTGATTTACCTGTCACATAGCAAAACTATCATAATGTATGAGTCACATCTATTTACAGAACATCATACGATAATCTTGGCTTCATTGTTGATTTACCTGTCACGTAGCAACTCTGTCATATTGTAATGTGAGTCACATCTGATTACAGAACATCATACTACACATTATCGTTGTTTTTCGGTTCAACTTTGAAATATATTAAATAAATATCTACTATGAAAGTGTGTACATATTTTTTTTTTTGGCATTCTCGGTATAACCTCTTCTAATTCAGCCGTTAAACCACGCCTTAAGCCTTCTGTTTTTCTAAATTCATCATATAGATAAGGTACTTTTCTCACTTCGCACGCTGTCAGCCAAGATATTTTTTCAAATCATAAAAAAAAAAAAAAAAAAAAAAAAAAAAACTGATAAATGTTTGCCCCCTTGCTGAGTGTGCTCGTATAGCTTTCGGTTGATAAGATCCAAATCGTTTAACTTCCCACTTAACAGTTAAACTTAGACTCGAAAATGGAATCTAAAATAAAAGCCCCACGTTATTCATTGCCACAAAATATACAAGTTTTTTGTAACTTAACAGTTAACACTGTGAAACTCAACTTTTCACTTACAAACAGCGAAGAGGTCACCCAATTTTAAACAAAGTGCGAAAACAACCCTTAGTCAGTTAAGAGTGGTGTCCGTAACTGCTCAACATCTGGTTCCTAAGAAACGAGCGAAGAGAGAGCAGAAATAAGCAGTAGAATGACTGACCCATCTTGGAGGAAGACAAATGTAAGAACTTGTAAATCTTTGCTGGCCCATGAAGATTTAAGTTTAAAGCGTAAAATTTTTTCCGGGCTGTCTCATGAGCTTCCCTCACTAACGGAGGACCCGCATGCTACCGCTACTACAGTAGAGAGGAAAAGTGTTTATTGTGTAAGACACAATTAAGAACTAACCGGTTATACAGCGCTGTTTTCATGCATTTTTTGTTTAAAAGTTGACAAGTAGAAAAGAAAATGGTAAACAATTATGACATTTTCTTTGATAGAGGGGCTGGGCCCAACTAGCCCTTAATGACGCGCTGCCCCTGATATGCATTAATGGGTATTTTCTAGTTCAGGTTCTGGCGTCTCAAAAAATCTAGTGATCCTTGTATATTGTAAAATATAAATGTCAAGTTTCACTAAATTAGAAATCATACACATGCTTTCTAACGTGTACGTGACTTTTCCCCAGAGATAAACTAAGTTTTCGTGTTCCAGTGTTTCAGTTTCTCTACAGACAAATGAGAAATCTAGAGTTAGTTTCCACACAAGATGTTACACCATTCACCGAATGAGGAAGAAATAGAACTCCAAATACAATCCGACTAGCTATCCATAACCAAGAAAAGTGTTACAATAACTGCTGTCTTATATTAGCAACCACTAATTGCACTTTTTTCATATAACTTTGCCGGTGTTACTACTGTCTAAAATTACCTAATTTATAAACATGTCACCATTTTGCGAGCTGTTCTGAATTTATAAAAAAAGTTTTAGCTTTGTCATTTTAGCAAGATATTGTCTTAAAAATATTAAATAATCAATAACCAGCAGGGCCCGAATTCAGATGACATGTCGTATTTTTCTTTTCAGTTTGTGAACATTTATTTATTTCTAAATCCTTCATATGACCTCCACAGTGATTTAGGATCACTGCTCAGGTCAAAATTTTAATATCTCGAATAATATTTCGATCATAATCGTAGTCGGTCCTGGTGGTGTAGTGATAACCATACTTGCCTTTTAAACCCAAGGTCGCGGGTTCAAACCCGGCCAGGATCGATGGATTTTTTCGGACGTAAAAATCCTAAGTATGACTTCCTTCAGAAGGGAAGTAAAGCTGTGGGTTCCGTGTCGTACATTTACGGCACAATAAAGAACCTCAAGCCTGAAAAAGAGGCCTCTGAGCAAAATTTATCGGCCGTTTCACGACCGGAATTAATGATGACTCGGGACGCTGACGACCTGAGCTGTTAAAGAGCGTCCTTAAATAAATAAAAAAAATTATCATAATTATAATTTATCAAAGGAATTCTGTGTTACCTATTGCTGCGAATATCAACAATGAAAACGTTCATATTACATATATCAGGATGGGAAAATTAAAAAAAAAAAAAGCAAAAAAGAAATATTTTCTTTGCAGACCAGTGATTATACAATCATAGCTTTGATGTTTTTCAAATGCCGGGGAAGTATCCTAAACATAGGCCTGGAACGTTTCCTTCCTTAAAACAAATCCTTTCACAATATATCATTTCATTTCATGTATCATCAGTGTCACCGCCTGTGGTGCCTCAGTAGTAAAACTGGCGTTAAACACCATTAAAAAAAATAGCATCGCTGTCGTTTCTAAAAGAATGTTTCTTTCACATTTAAGACGGGGTATGCAAATGGTAGTCAGAATTGTGTCATCTAATGCCTGAGTAACGTGCACTTTGTAACTCTAACAAATTGCCAACAGATAAGTGGCTGCCAGATTAACACCACTTGACTTATGTAACACGGCACAGGTGCAATGTGCGAGGTTACGCAGTGTGATGACGTTTCTCAAACGGGAATCTTAAAACGAAACATCCATTCATCTGCACTACGTTATCATGTTTAAATTTCTGCGTTTTTGACAGCTGTATAAATCCGGAGGGTCTATAATAAAACTAGTATGATGATTCATTCCTATGCTCCTACCTCGACCCATTTGTAATCGATTTAAGTGTTTATTTTTACCTCTCTTCTCAATATACTGTCCTTGAAGACCGACAGAATACTCCAGCATTGCTCTTAACATTTCTACAGCTTCTTCCAGGAGGCTGTCTGTATACTGCAGGTATAGAGAGACAATCTTGAAGCTGGAAGTATTTTGCATAAGAAAGAGTATATATTACCTCAGCTTGCCACATTTTTCCTTCATCATTTCCCAAGGCATAATAATGATTTGTTATTGTGGTTCTTTTGTGCGCAATAATTAACATCTTATGCATTCCACAAAACAGACAGCAAGGCCTGTTCAATTTGTGAAGATCGTGGCGACACCTTTTGTTTGCATTATTTACTTCATTGATTCATAATAATGGACCCATGACTCAAAATCTATCGAGAAATGTTTGTTTGTACGTGTAAAAAGTTTAAATGTTGCTTACTAACATGGACTCTTAATGGTTTTTGAGTATTTGTCAGCATTCTGTGTCGTTTTTGCGCGCATTTCCTTCTTGCCTGATGCCTTTCCCTCTCCTCTTCCTTGACAGCCCTGGTAGTCTAGGCAACATACTTGCAAAATCGCGGCCAAATTCAATGCATTTTTTCGGGCTTAAAAATCGTAAGTATGGCTTCCTTCGGAGGGGAAGTAAAGCCGTGGGTCCCGTGTCATACATTTACGACACGATAAAGCACCTCAAGCCTGAAAGAAGAGGCCTTTGAGCAAAATTTGTCGGCCGTTTCACGCCCTGAATTGACCTGAGATGTTTAAATGAGTATTTTAATAAACCAAATAAATAAAACATCTCCCCTTCCTTAATCTATTCACCTGACCACGTCATCATTATGACCGACTCCTCGTTTATGACGTAACCATTTTGACGGGTAGGTGAACTCTAGACTTCCTTCCAAACCGAGAGTCTCTCTGGGAAAGTGCGTTATACTTCTTTTGGCCTTCTCTTTAAAATTGTTAGGCCCGGAGGCTTCTCCGAAGGATAGGCCCTGTAATCCTGTCTTAAAGTTTTATGTTGGTTGTTGATTTGGTTTATTTACGGACGCTCTTTAACATCACAGGTTATCAGCGTCCCATTCAATTCACGGCGTGAAACGACCGACAAATTTTGCTCAGAGGCCTCTTCTTTCAAGCTTGAGGTTCTTTATGGTGCTGTAAATGTACGACACGGAACCCACGGCTTTACTTCCCTTCCGAAGGAAGCCATACTTAGGATTTTTACGCCCCGAAAAAATCCTTCGAACCTGGCTGGGTTTGAACCTGCGATCTTGTGTCTATGAGGCAAGAGTGGTTACCACTACACCACCAGAACCGACAAAGTTTTATTTGATGTAGTAAAACTGGCGCAGAGTATTGCAGAAAAGTACAGTAAGAAGGTGTGGGAAGGCACAGTAAGGTATATGTTAAATATTTAATTAAGTAAGAAATGCCGTCAGGCTCTCTTTTCGCGCTCGTTTCTTGTTATGAACTGCTGCACCATGGAGCCCCTAACCTTATTTACCCTGCTTATAGATTCATACCTCTTACACTACGGCCAAGTGTAATTTCAATAGTTATCATCAAAGTAATTACATTTACAATAAAGTTAAACGATGGAGCAGCAATTTTCTCTTTCTGTCTTCTAACAAATTACATTCTTCGTTCCTTTACGACGCGGAGATAAAATTACCTCTGAAACAAAGCCGGACCTACTCATTAACAAATAACTTGTTGCCAAAACAACCACTTTCTACCGCCCCCCTTGCAATACCCAAAAGAAGTGATATAACCTTTACATCAATTTAGAATCGAAGCCGTCATAGTGGATGAAACAAAACATTCTCACAACAGAGACTGCCACCTAACCCAGCATAAATTTACTTCAGACAGCTCATGAACGCTTATTGTACATCATTTCAAAAAGAACATTAAGACGGATAGATCGATGCTAACAGCGGTGCACAAAGCAGCACTTTTGACATGGATTGATGACACCAAAACTTCGCTCTGGAGAACTAAAAAACGTGTGAAATGGTCCAGTAATTCTGTTTTTGTTTGTACTCCTATAATGCGAGGGAACGTTCCAAAGGAACCTTTCATCCAGTCTGTGTTGCAGGAGGGAAGCTGCGATGAATTGAATTCTCTGGTAGAGTTGACTGTGAAATTAAATTTTGCATTCTGAAGGTCAACTACCTGCTCAAAACAATCAGAGGAACAAAAGTTTGAACGTATGTATTGCTGCCGCAGTTGGGTTCAGAGTGGTAAATGTTTGTTTACAGAAAGTTTAAATCTTATTTAACAGCAGTGCACATCATGTTTACTTCTTAGTTCTACAAGAATGCTGTAAACCGAGATGAAAGACAATGTTGTAAACTAAAGGTGGAAACGCTTTTAATTATACACGTAAAGGAACACTTCAGTATCTGGTACGGACTGAATTACTGCCTCACATCTTTGAGGAAAGCTCCTGATCAGTCAACACCCCTTCTCTTGTGGCATGTTCCCCCATTCTTCGATAAGACATCTGCAAACTGTTGAAGAGACTGAGGGGCTACAGGACTGTATCGGAGTAGTTCTTCCAGCTTATCCCATAAATGCTCAAAGGGGTTAAGGTCAGGACTCCTAGCAGGTCGGTCCATTGCTTGAATCTGCAGTTCCTGATGGCTCTTACTGTATGCACTTCAGCATTGTGTTGCTACAAAACAAATCGGGGCTCCATTTTGATAGCAATAGACATAGCATGCTCTAGTACCATATAGCGATGTCCTGTTGGTTTCTGGTCATTATAAGATCAGTTCGGTCATCAACAATGATGCCACCCCACACCATGACAGACCCACCACCAAATCGGTCCCTTTCCCGGAGTGCTGTTTCTGTAAAACGTTCACCACGGCGGTGATACACATCACCCTGTGTTAGGCAAAAGCGAGATTCTCTGTAAACAGGACATTCCACCAAGGATTACGTTGTCAGTTCCCGTATTCTTGAGCAAATCTCAGTCGGGCTCTCTTATAAGCAGGCGTTAATCTTGGGCCTTGATGACATCTTCTTGGTCTTAAACCTGCTTCTCTAAGTCTATTTCTTATTGTTTGGTTACTGACATTTGCACCAGTAGCCGCCCTCAGATCATTTTTGTGGTCCCGCGCAGTAGCTCTGCGTCGCCAAAGAGCCAATTGACTGCATATCGGTTTTCTCTGGACAATATTTGACATTTTCGACCCTGGCCTTGGTTTTCTACAGTATGTAACTATGTCAGTGAAATTCTTCCATGCTCTACCAATAACAGATTTAGCCACATTAAGCTCAGCAGCCACTGCAAGAATAGTTCAACCTTCTTGCAGTACTGTGACTGCTTGAACAGTTTCTGTCACATGTTCATGTTGACTGCATAAATGTAAACAAAAAGTATACACGTGAACGCTCTACCTACAGACACTAGATAAACAATGCTAATTGCTGAACACCGTTTTCAACATTATCCTTGTGAAATGGGAAGTAACAAGATGTACACACTGCTGGCAAGCTTTCTGTGTACAATGTTTGCCACCCCAAACCCAACTACGGCAGCAATACATACGTTCAAGTAATTGTTTTGAGCAATCTAGCAGTGTGTTTACTCTTTAGTCGACAGGTCATTATATACACCTCCCCTCTCTTTCAGGACAATTGCAGCGTGCATAGGCTTGCACTGAGCCTTTATAATATGAGTATTCCGCAAACTGTCATCTCAACTGGCCCAGTCGGTCCTGGTGGTGTAGTGGTTACCATACTGGCCTACTAAACCCAAGATCGTCGGTTCGATCCCAGCCAGGACCGATAGAATTTTTCGGGCGTAAAAATCCTAAGTATGGCTTCCTTCGGAAGGGAAGTAAAGCCGTGGGTCCCGTGTCGTACATTTACGGCACGAAAAAGTACCTCAAGCCTGAAGGAAGAGGCCTCTGAGCAAAATTTGTCGGCCGCTTCCCGCCCTGAATAGAATGGGACGCTGGTGACCTGAGATGTTAAAGAGCGTCCGTAAATAAACCAAATAAAAAAATCAACTGGCCCACTCAGTCCCCCAATTGATAGGACTGTTGAAAAATTAACGAAACATATGATGCCTGGTACAAATCATACCTCCTTTCACGATCGGCAGCGGAGAAAGCCGAACGCCTCAAACTTCACTTCGTTTGGAGGTGTGGCTGTTCAGTGCGGAGTGGATAACAGTCGTATGATGGTAACCACAGAAACAAGCAAACTTAGTCGCCAAAAGCAACTTTGTTAGTAGTACATCACACGAGAGCAAATGGGAAACTGTAACGTAGCAATGTAACACGTAAAGGAAATGATAATTAAATGAGAAAATACATGCATTTTAATAGTATAAGTTCTGCTTGTATTCCGACCTGTATAAGTGAGATATTTCTTAACTTGAGGTGGGGCTAGTGTCCGTTTATCAGATTTTGCAAGGGGAATGCGATACAAAAGTGTCTAATGCCTTACAATATTGTCAGAAGTGCGAGAACCAGATATTTTACAAACATCGCTCCTGTTGTTTCCTCAATTTCCTGCTTCCAGTTTTTAAAATCGTCAAAGAATGAAATCTGTAGTTCTTCCGATTTTACTTTTATTTCATGTACTGTACCCAAATAAAAGAAATTCTGTTGCTGCTTCATGACTTCATAAGCTGCACGTCATTGTGTGCTTTCTAGCTGGTCCCTCACCAGAGTAATTTCGCTGATGGCGTTTGAAGCTGCAAGGACAATTTAAATTTTTATTGCGCAATTCACAGCGATGGACGTACGGCTGCTATTTTTTATAAGAGGCGGGAAAACATCCAACTTCTCCGGGTGTACACTAGAGATATGCCTTCTCAGCGTTTATTGTACTAATATTCTCTCCCATGCATACGAACTGTTTTGATGCAGTCGTCATTACAAAAGATTGCACACTAATAATAGTACGAACTCACACAACACACCTTAACTACACGCCACGCTACAATAAACACGAAAAATAGAACAGCGCACAACGTGATGGCATTCACACCTCCTACACGTGTTCAACACGGTTCGGTTTTCTCCGCTGCAGACCGTGAAAGAACGCGTGACTTGGACCAGGCATATTCTCTGTGTAACGTTCAGCCCAAAGCATCGGAATAAACATTCACATACTCTGGACCTCTTGGTGAGCGAGTAGCCGTTACTTGGGCTACAGGCAATTTCGCCTATTGTTAGGTAACCTATACTAAGGGTGGTCCGTGCAGTGCGTCTTGTTTACTTAACCAGAACAACGCTTTGACAGAGGCACTTACGCATTTCTTTGCTTTCACAATCATATTTGAGTTGAAAGTTTCAGAATTCAAAGGAGCCTTTAAATAAAATGTGATGAGGGAGAGATTTGCTAATAGAGGCTTCATATTAGCCCAGTCAGACTTAAGCAAATAAATTGCAAAACTCATGCAACTCTTGTAAATAGATCATGGCAACCTAAACGAAAACTGATGGTCAAGTTACTCACCTCCATTGTGAACAATGTCATTGTTGTGAGCGTTTCCATTAGTTGCCATGTTCTCCATGGTAGTGACGTTTGTGTTGGCAGTGTTAGCAACGGGCACCTCAGCTTTCTTGCGGCCCAGATAGCCCTTCTTAAAAAGCACATCCTGTCGAGGCGTTGTTATCTTCGTGTACTCCTCTGTAACACAAGCAGAGAAACAAATTTATCATTAACGAGTCAAAAAATGCAGCATATCAAATTTAAGTGTGGCCATTTGCATATATTTATTTATCAAGTCATATTAAAAGTAAAGGATCATTCTTATATATGACGATCACACCATAAATTCTAAGCAACAATTTTTGTAGGCAAATCTGCAACAGCAGCAGAGGTTGTCTCGCAGGGGCATCCTATAATCGGGCTACTATAACATATCACAGTAATGCTCTTATTTAACTACTGTCTGTCCAGTAGGAGAATCAGAGTTGCTAACTCTGGAAATGAGAAAGCACAAAATTCAAGCCCAAAAACACCAGAAAAGCACCAAACTTAAATTGCCCAAAAATGGCAAAAAGTTCAATTAGCATAAATGTTCAGTTGACAACACTTCAGAAATATCCATTGTGCGGTGCTTCTTCACTAGAGCAAAAAAAAAAAAAAAAAAAAAAAAAAAAAACAACTAATAGTTTAGTATACACATTCCTTAGCGAGTATTTTCCGAACTAGATGCGTTTCATATTATGATAAGAACGTGAGATGTCACCTGTCCAGAAAATGGAATATGAGAGCGTATGGAGGCGTAACAGCTACTATGGTGTTTCTAAAGAGGCAATTTCAAGGAATTTTCCGTTACAGCTAATTATATTGTTGTACGCAGTGGATATTGTTATAGTCTTTGATGTGTGCATGTTTTATCTTTCCCCCTTACCCCCCAAAAGCTCCAGATTACGCGCTAAATTTACTGCAAAAGCACCTGAGTTTCATTATAGCGCTATTTATTAATATTAAGCACCAGATAACTTTAAAACACACCAAATCTAATGCTAAAAGCACCAATTTGGCAACTCTAGTAGGTAGGATCGATGAAGATTGGGAGAAATTATTCGAAATCGTTCCACGAGTACAACTGCAATAGCTTACATTCCTTCGGAATTCGCTAAAAAGCGTTACTCATTGTTTTAATCAAGTTTTCAAACTTTCTCTACAAAATCGGCCCTATTTGTAGATACTTTGTTACCAATCCTGCTTAACCAGTTCAACATTTTTATCGGTTTTAGGTAAAGGGAAATTTTCTAGCTAGAGTAAAGAGGCATTTCTCCGACAAGAACTTGTAACAAACACGCCATATACCATAGCGTGACGTCCTACATAAAACATTATTTTTATTTTTAAGAAACCAGATCTTTAGCTATGGTAACAATGCATTCTCGTTTTCGTAATTGCCCGTAGACAAAACAGAAGCTGCCAATGACTTCGATGCGTTATTAATACGATAACAATTAGAAGTTCATTGACTTTCAAGTAGTGATTGTTTCCCGTATAGCCAGACTTAATGTGCTCATAATATCTCCTATTTTAGAAATTAAATAAATAAAATTAGAAAGAGAAAGAAAGTAAATATGCTCATTGGAATGAGATCCATTAAAAAGAGCGTTAGTTATAAATCTTGACCGCTGAAGTAGTAATTTCCATTTCGACTAGTAAGCCGGTATCCGCACATGCACTACGCTTTCCCCTTTTGTCATCTTGAACATTGTTTCGGGATCTGTTCTTTACTATTCTCACGGATATATACCTACATTCATTCCCTTGATGGTTAGACAGTTGACTCTAAAGGAACGAATTTCTTTATATAAGCTCGTCTTGTGCATGTGGAATTTATTCATAACTTTCGTGGAAATTGCCTTTTTCCAGAAATATCATTCACGATATTGTACACAAATGTGAATTTACTTCAGCGTAAAACATAAAACACGAAAGAAAACATATACATTTAATAAAGAGAAAGCACACGAAATTGGCAAAACTGTGAAAGTACACCAACAAAACCACTCTCGAAATTAATAGAACAAGTATCGGTTTGAGAATGTTAATAAAAGCATTTGTAATGAAATCAGAAATATTACTATGGGCGAATAAATATCAGTTCACATGTTTTAAAATATCAGTGTAAATCTGATATTTTAAAACATCCTAAATTAATCAGCACAGGAACAAAGAAAATTGAATCTTTGTTTATACATACAAAGAGCAATTTTCGCCACTGGATGGAGTTTACCGAAAATGGAGCTTACAGCAGAGGAAAAAGCATTTTCTGTTTCAAATTCTGCGTCCAATTCGCTCCTGATTAGCGCACAAGAACGATACACCGACAACCCGTTTTGAGATTTTTTCCACTTGTCAGCAGTTACCACCATCCCCCAGTCTCTTTCCTGTAGATTATATCATTTCACCATTTGAGCTACATCAGATTTTCACGATGCTCTCGGCGGTGTACGTTTTCCCTTCCAGAAGGCGACTAACCAAGAAATGCGAAGGTAGGTTCATAAGTTTCCGGCCTAACCATTTTCTAGGCGTGATAAAGACAAACACTGTATTCCACTTTTCAATATAGTTACTCTTTATTGTAATACACTTTTCAAATATTTGCATTAATATTACAACCCCCCCCCCCAAATAAATAGCCAGATGTCTTGTCTGCAAAATGAGCATAAACAGTATCCATCACTTCCTCGTCGTACTTAAATTTCCTTCCTTGAAGGTCTTTCATGAATTTTGAAAAGAGGAAATAGTTACTGGGAGCTATTTATGGGCTGTAGGGTGAATGGTCGATCTCCTTGAAGTCACATTTCGTCGCAGCTTCCTTTACAACAAGAGCTGTGTGCACAGGCGCACTGTCGTGAAGAAGGCGCACACCACCACTCAGCTTTCCTCGCCTTTCTATTTGATGGAAGCACGTAGTCTGTGCAGTAGGCCAGCATAGTACTCCCCGTTAACTGTGGTGTTGCTCTCTTTGAAGTCAATGAAGAGTATTCCTTCACAGTGCCAAAATATTGTGGCCATGATCTTCTCGATTGACTGAGGCGGTGCTTCGCCAGGTTTATGCAACTCTTTTGGACAAGAGCTCACAGTAGAGGACCATAGTTTCATCTTCTGTAACAATGGTTTGCAGAACTTCTCTCTCGTTGCCATGGTAGAGCTCCAAAAATGTCCGACAACAGATGACTCGTTGCTACTTTTGGAATGAGGAAAGAAGTTTAGGCACTAACCTTATTCATATTTAAATGTTCATGAATAATTCGAAGGATTGTTGTTTTAGAAAAGCCCAACCTTGCTGCTATTTCTGTAACTTTGAGCCGCCGGTCTTCCATAACTTCTGCTTCCACAAGAGCGAGCGATGTTTTCAGGAGTGAGCACCTCCAAAGGCCTACCTGCACGCTTTTCGTCTTCAATGCTTTCTCGACCCATTCGAAAAAGTTTGGCCCATTCTTTTACGGTAGAATATATACCGTCCAATGCTGTTTAATTTCATTTGAAGTAAGTGCTTCTTTTATGAAGAACTTAATAACAGCTCGAAACTCGACATTGAACATGTCACAATCTTCTACACATAGCCTTCTTTGTGCAACAATATCCGAACAACTGAATACAGCTGAGAAGTTACAGCCGCAATTATTTACTTAACAGATAAGATATGACACCATATAAGGATTTTGTGAAGGCGAGGCCCGAAACTTATGGCTCTACCCTGCTGTCCAAGGCGTCTCATAGCAGCCATCCCATTGAGATACCCGTACCATTGTAGAGTTCACTATTCAATCCTTTCGGTGACAGTTTTTCCTTTTCCATCGACCGTCTCACATCTTCATTCCTTCTCTTTTCAAAGCAAGATATTCTAGCCCCTATTCGAAGTCCATCCATCTCTACTGCCTTTCTGCTAACGTCTACATGCTTTCTATGACTGACTGTAGAATTATCTTCTTTGTTTGTCTACCAATATCTTAACTGATCAGATCAATATCTCCACGATTCTAACACAAATTCACCAGGACTACTATATTTGCCTTTTTTTGCCTTGGGCAATGTCTGCTTCACCTCTTTAAAATAATTCGCATATACGCGATTAAAATACTCTGGCTGCCTACAGAAAATCGATATGCCTTCCATCCACATCGACAGTAATAAGGAGGAGATGAGCAAAGTGCTTAGGAAAATTTTCGAAAGTATTTACAAGCAAAAATCACATGGGCTGAAGCTTCTTCAAATTTGACAGCTGCCGATCGTGATCGACAGTACGCAGGTAACATTTTTGTTGTTGAATGTACTCCACACTAAGCGGCATAGTCCTTAATGTTACCGTGTAGAATTGTGAAAACCCTACACGCATCATTTGGGAAATTCTGCTAAAATCGTCCTTAGGGCCGATCTCACCGAGCTCAATTAACTTTTAATTCCTATTTAATTCTCCTTTAATTAGAGTGTTGCATATCACATCAACAGTATCCTACTCCTTCATTAAACTCCACTTAGTTAATTGGCGCATATTTGACCATTTAACGAGTTAATTCTCAATTAACTTTTCATCACGGCAAGGCGAATGTTAAATATGATATTTGAAGACCAAATTATTCCAAGATGGCTGAGGATAATTTCCGAAAGACAAGATTTATTTAATAGTATAGAGGAAACAGATTTCTGAATGCGGTTTCGGCTGTGTGAGTAAAGTTTCGGTGTTGGATATTTTAAGTTCTATAGAATATGACCTAGGATTCCCAACAGACATATGAATTTTTTATAATATTTAAATAATGGTGAAAGTCTTAACATTACTTCACCGTAAATATTACATAAAGCAGGAATCTTTGTGTTTCAGGTTAGGTTAAGTTACACTAATGAGGTTATGTCTTCCCATATTTCGAAAGTTGGTTATCTGTATACAATGAAATGTAATTGAAAGTAGCGTATTCTGTTCGTTTAAGGAATCAAGTCATTTCTCTAATGAATGTACACAATGAGTTAACGCTACAGGAAAACCAAGTGATTTCGTAGTACAGCAACGGCCCAATGAATTGCGTATCGAGTGAGCGCTGCTATAGCTGGTCTTACTATCTTACACATTAAATTCTCTTCTTTTCCTCCATTACTGATATGCAATTGTCATGAAAAACGAATGAGTAACGATCTCCGTATTTTACAGATGGTGTATAGAATATTCTTTGATGTGTCCATGGCCTTTTAAATCACGGATTTTCTATAATTCACAAGGCCGTGATGACTTAAATCCTAATTAGCTAAGTGACTGCGTATTTAGTTTGGCGAGATGCAAAAGTTGTTATTGGGAATTAACTTCCTCATTTAACTTAAATCTTAATTAATTGATTCTCAATTTATAAGAAATTGGTAAAATCGGCCCTATTAGTGTCATTTCGTGTAATATGATTTATGGACCGTCCTTCGCGGAAAGCTCTACAAGTGGTATGCCATATAGGACACATTGCCTTAATACAGTGTCACTCAGATTGCGTATTCTAACAAGATAGAGCGCCCCCACACTTTCATCATGAGCTTGTCAGTTTTCTAAATACGATCTGCCACGAGCACAGAGGCATGTAATCGTAAACAAGAGGCTTGGCGTTCATTTCCCACTTTTCCATGTTTTCTATAGTTCTCACCAATGGCAAATGCCGAGGAGGTATCATAAAGTTAGAACGGGAAAGTTCTTTGCCAAATAAAACTCCCGTTACAGCTTATCTTTTCGTCTCATGTGTCATCATATCAATGTTCGCCGCCTGTAATGTCACGGGTGTTAAACACAATTAAAAAAATACAATAAAGGATCGGGCGATTGACGGCTCTATCCATTTCTTCAGCGACCACCAGATTTGATTCTTTGTGACTTCTTTTAAGAGCACATTAAGTAACATCCTTGCCTTCGTACGCAAAGGATCTGAAATTGCGAGGGAAGCAAGTAAAACCATGATCACCAGTTTTAAAACAGTGTTTAAAGTCCGTTTTCACAACTGAAGCATCAAGGCGCTAGGTGTTGGTAGCACTGGTCTACGCAATTTTTGCTGAATGAAAACTGTTCATATTTTCTGATTCCTTACCACATAGATCTCTCAAACCAAGTTAAAATAATAGATTTTATTATTTGTTCTTTGAGCAGATACATAAAATAAATATTCTCGGATATATAAACAAAATAATAAATGATTTTTGTAAATGGAACAGCAGGCTAAATAAGAGCATCGAACCAAAAAAAAAAAAAAAAATGCCACAAAGGAGCAATTTATTTCCTGGAGAAAAATATGCGAAGTATGAACCAATGGTTTCTCCTTCTAATGTCCTTCTTGCATCACTTCATATTAAATTAGTCCTGATGAAGCTTTGATTGATTGATTTATTTATTTATTTACGGACGCTCTTTAACAGCTCAGGTCATCAGCGTCTCCCATTCAACTCAGGGCGTGAA
Source organism: Metallyticus violacea (assembly GCA_030762175.1). Classification (NCBI taxonomy): domain Eukaryota; kingdom Metazoa; phylum Arthropoda; class Insecta; order Mantodea; family Metallyticidae; genus Metallyticus; species Metallyticus violacea. The sequence goes on along the minus strand of CM060830.1, from coordinate 93,587,666 downwards.
ACGGCCGACAAATTTTGCTCAGAGGCCTCTCTTTCAGGCTTGAGGTTCTTTTTCGTGCCGTAAATGTACGACACGGGACCCATGGCTTTACTTTCCTTCCGAAGCAAGGCACACTTACGATTTTTACTCCCGAAAAAATCCATCTATCCTGGCGATCTTGGGTGTAGGAGGCAAGTATGGTAACCACTACACCACCAGGACCGACTCTTGATGAAGAAATTTGTTACTGCTCTGAATAAGGACAGTGATTGTTTCAACTTTCTTGTACAAAGTTCCCACAGAAAACTGACGCCAAGATAGCAGCAGGTGTTTTCATGAGCTTATGCAGGATGAGACCTTTCTTCAGTCGATGTCCGAGTTAGAGAAGTCAGCATGGTTGATATACAAAAAGTGACAGAAAGCTTTCTTGACAATAAGACATCTGAGAACTATAAAGAAATTGCGGAGGAACAGTTACACTTTAGAAATCTAGGAAAAAGTTAAAGTGCATTTTATGAAGTCAAATTGGTTACTTCCTTGCGAAATTTGGTGCTATGAGTGAAGAATTAAGTCAGCGATTTCGTAAAGACATTAAAACCATGGAAACCCGCTATCAAGGTCATTGGGATGTGCCAATAATGGCTGATTATTGTGGCGTTTGAAGGACATATCACAACTTAAAAAAAAAAAAAATGTTTTCCTCTCCCTAATAATAATAACAAAAAAAGTTTGGAAATTCATAATTATTGACACATAGCTTTATTTTTCAATATATTCATGAACATTTAAGTTAAAATTAAACCTACAAATTCAGTTTGTCTTAGCTATATATCTTAAAACTTAATAATATTTCATAAACAATATAAGTACATTATTACATTTTATGTGATTTTGTTTAAAAACTTAGCCAGATAGAACAAAACTAGAAACATATTTGAATTCAGGATATTCGTATTATATATAAGTGGCAAAAAATTCAAGAAATATATATTTTTTTTTGATCAGTGATAATACATGAGACGAAATGATAAATCGTGAAGGGTTGTTTTTAAAGGAAGGGAGTATTAATAAGGATTGAGGAAAACCTGGACCTGTAGAGCGCTTATTGAAGAAGTTGAAAACAAAACACTCACTAATTGCTTTCCTGGAAGCTCAATAATATGCTTCAATGATATTGTAAGAAAACGGAAATATTTTTCGGGCGTAAAAATCGTAAGTATGGCTTCCTTCGGAAGGGAAGTAAAGCCGTGGGTCCCGTGTCGTACATTTACGGCACGAAAAAGAACCTCAAGACTGAAAAAAAGAGGCCTATGAGCAAAATTTGTGGACTGTTTCACGCCCTGATTTGAATGGGACGCTGATGACCTGAGATGTTAAAGAGCGCCCGTAAATAAAGCACATAAAAATCGTTGAAAGCAGCATTGGCAGATCTTCCCAAGGAAATTTTGCGTACTGCCTTTGTCGAATGAACAAACTTGCATCATGTGTGGAAGCAAGGGAGAGTTATTTAAAAATATGATTGTTGGTATATGTATATGAGTACTATAAATAAAACTCGTTATTCAACAAACATTTTTAACAACTTATGACCATATAGATACCCAATGCACTGTTATTGATACCTAATTCTTTATTTTTAATATCTTCAGCCTCGTTCCATAAATATTAATATGCTTGACTAATTTCTATTTCGGGGTTATGTCATGTTTATGGCACACGCATCTGGTTATTAGTTCATTCGGGTAACGGAATGTGGACTATGAATTGCCGAACATGTCGGTCATCAGGCTGTGCAGGGTTCTTCCTTGAGAGGGCACGGAGGCCAAGGAGAATATGATAAGCAATGCTATAGCACACTTACTTGATGAACGCATATTTGCTTAATATTCCTTATCAACAGAAAATGTCGTTCCCAGCAGCATTCACACAGTTCTTATCTACGCTTTTTTCAGTATCTCTCGGTAAGAACATGCGCCTTTTGCCCCAGTTAGCAGTACATTGCCAGAGAAACGTCGACTCCTGCAAAGCTGATAACGATATGAGTAACTGTCTCTTCCCTGTCCATTTATGTAGTCACTTGGTCTATTTGATTTAAACCTTCTGTCAAAGATAAGAACAGTATAGTGTAAGTTCATTGTACTGCTGAAGTTAAGTAACTACAAATACTTAATTATTTGCACTGTCTAATTCACATTACTTCAGCGCGACCATTATCATCATCAATGTCCAAAAATAAAACAACGATGTACAGAACTTATTGAAGATAATTTAATAACGAAAAGTATAAGCTATGAAGGGCATTAAATAAATAATATACAATTTTTTTCTAGCGCAGTTTATCTTTGAAAAAATGCAATATTTTAAGTGTAATACCTTTGATCCTTTGCACTTTACCTCATATAGTTTCTTGTCTTCCGCTGGGTAACAATAATGAATTTAGCTTTCAAATTAATCTCTATGTGATATCTATTAGAAATGAATAAAATTACCAAATATTCAGAGGCGTTTAAGTAACACACACGAAGAGCTGACGGTAGATAAAAGCACTTTAGTCATTGGACGAAAAGACTGTCATCATTGGAAGAAGGTCGAGGCCGGACGCATATTTGTTATTAATTATATAGCACGAGGTCAACTAAATGAAATACCACATGTTCTGTTCCAGATATACCAGTAGATACACTAGAGAGGGTGTACAATGCTATGATTAAGTCTGTTGTGCTATATGGACATGAAATATGAGTTTGATTGATTTATTTATGGACGCTCTTTAATATCTCAGGTCATCAGCGTCCCATTCAACTGAGGGCTTGAAAGGGCCGACAAATTTTGCTCATAGGCCTCTCTTTCAGGCTTGAGGTTCTTTTTCGTGCCGTAAATGTACTACATGGGACCCACGACCGAAAAAATCCATCGGTCCTGGCCGGGTTCGAACCCGCGTTCTTGGGTGTAGGAGGCAAGTATGATAACCACTACACCACCAGGACCGACATGAAATATGGGGATGGTGGAAAGCTGAACATGTAAATAAAATATAAGTTGATTTTCGGAATAGAGTTTTCGAACTCTCCAAAGGAACGTCAACTGTGCGGTCATGAGGGAGGTGGGCTGCTATGAAGATACAGTTAATAGTAAAACAAGGACGGTGAAATGCTGGTTTAGACTAATGCAGGGAGACCAGTCCACACTTTGCGCTAAATGTTATCAACACCAGATACAAAATATAACACGACGTTTTGGGTTGCAGAGATGGAAAGATGACTCAGAGGAATTGACCTGGGTTCAATACAACGAGGCAATGCAAATTATAAAAATGTATGGAAGAAGGTTAAAACAAGGCTGGAGGATATCAGCAGACAGAAAATCGAGGCAGAATGTAGTACCAAAGTCTCGTTGAGCCTACTGAATGGAGAGAAAAAAAAAAAAAACCTAACCTGGGGTAAAGAGGTACATGTGCTCGTTCTAAGGAGAAAGAAGATCAGGAATGGCTTGGTTTAAACTGGGAAGTTGGAAGGCTAAAAAAATAACGGAGAAGAATCTGCCCATTTTGTGGAGGGGATGAGGAATGAGTACATATTCTGGCCGAATGTACTCACCGAGAAAAAAGCTCTTCCCAGAAAACATTTTTAATGCAATTAGCGGTCGATTGGTTTGCTGGGACCAGTTTGCGAACCACACATATATTGAGTATGGCCATTTTCCTAGCCAAAGTGCTCGAAGCTAGAAGCAATTTATTTTCTCGTCAGAAGACAATAACTAATGAAAGTGTAAATAATGTTATATGTTTCCATTCATATATCTGTAAATACCCTTCTTTATATTTTAAAAAATATGGTTTATTTATTATTAATATTGTCACATAAAATATAGTTGTAATGTATATACAGAATTTTACAACAACAAATATGCACCCATTACACTACTGCTGCAGTCATACCTGATAACATCCTCAATTTGTTACCTTTGTCGACAGTGTCAAGAGTTTATCCACCGGCTATTCAAAGATAGGTTTATAATAGTCATAAGGAACCATCATTTGTTCAGAATTCCTTACTTATCTTCACCTCTAAGCTGAAGATAACAATTTCTTGTCCAGCACTGTAACGGGAGAGTAAACATGGATTTAATATTTTGACCTTCAGACCAAAGACAACCCGTGGAGTGCTACCGCAAAAGTTCTCCTCGGATAAACATTGAAAACAAGCTTCTCAGCCGGTAAAGTCATGGCACATTTTTCTTGAACTCTGAAGGAATTATTTTTAGCGAGTATCGTCTCATGGTGAAAGAGCTAATCCAGAAGTTAATACGAAAAATTTTGAGAAGCTAAAGGCGCAGTTCATGAAAATGCCATTAATTTTTAAGGTAACTCGAAGCCACACACGCCTGTACGCCAATAAACCTCGGCGGTGTACTTCGTTGGCCATTCAAAAGCTCCTTGAAGTTTTCATCATTTCGATCCTGTGAAAAACGCAATCCGCAGAATGAGATTTGACGATGTATAAACCGCAATATGAAAATGACTCAGAGGCAGAGGGGAGCAAGCTCTCCAACTTCCACAAGGAGTGAATAAAAAGCAACGGTAACAATGCTGTCATTATTAAGTGACTATGTTAACAGAGGAAACACATTTCTTCTGTATTCATACCTACCACCATCTATCGCATTGTTGATGTCCCAAAGTGGCCGCACTGTGATAATGGCAACTGTTGTATTGCAAGTGATTTTTGTGCAAATGAATTTCGGTGCCTCGGAGATTCCACGGGGTAAACCACGGGCTGCAATTTTGCGGAACCCAAGAGCGGTGTGACTTACACCCATTCCCGGACTCAGTTCATCAGCAGCAGGGAAGCAAGAAGTTGAAACAGGTCTTCAATTTGGATCATTCTGCTCAATGGTGGCTTGTGGCCCCTGGGCCAGGGGCATAACTACATGACACCCCAATGGCGCGGGGTAAGATCTCTTTTATTAAGAATTATACTGCTACCAGACATTCTCTTATAACTGTAACTGTGCTCTAAACTTCTGGTCTGTATCGAACTCTTCTAATTCAGCTGTTAAAGTAGCCTTAAGTGTTTTGCAGTCAATTAAAAAACAGAAACGAATGTTATGAATGCTGCAACCCCATTGATGTATCATAATATCACAACAAATTGTGATATGACTGTTTTTACTGCTGAGGTACCGGTTGCGTCGGGTTTACTAAGCCCTGGGTCCAGGGGTGCAACACAGAGGTCTGTGCCACCCGTGGGTTTTTGCATTAGGACGGTACCTTGTAACTCTAAACCGACCCGCCTTTCGGCTGCAGACGATTGCGTCGCCCAGGCGCGCTAAGTTCCCTTAGCTTCCAGATTCTCACTGGTGGATAGGTCACTAGCTTAGACCTACACGTATTTAAGAGGTGAGTCACCCCAGCATTAAGGTAGCCACCACCCTCCCTACAAACAACGGCGCACCGGCCCCCAGGGTACACGCCTTAGGCACTCCCCTGGGACATGCCGCCATCGTAGGTCCTCAATTCCCCGTGAGTGACGGGTCCACTGCCAAGCCGAGTCCAACCAAATCCGGACAACTCCCTTCCGGGAGGGGCTCGAATCAAGTCCGGCCCGGCTCCCTCTAGTACGTCAGAGGTACCAGGGCACTCAGGGTCCGCAGAGCCCGCACCTGGAGCAACTGTAGGGCAACGCTCAGACCGAGGTACCACAGGCGGTGAACATGAAATGAAATGATATATTGGGAATCGAACCCCAGACCTCGTGCTCACGAGTACGCGCCTTAACGACCTCGACCACCCATTATCTGCCGATTCGTCGGCCAGTACGAAACAAAAATTTCCCTATTTCTTTTCTGATCTCATTCCGATAGACAAGATCTGTTTCTCACCCAATTTCAACTCCCCCCTCCAAGCTTAATGCTGTGCGTCTTGAGGTCCAAATCGTTTCACTTCCAAGTTAACAGTTTAACTTAAACGCGAAAATGGAGTCTTCAATAAAACGTCCAATTTATTCATTGCAACAAACATGTGATTTGATTTATTTACAGACGCTCTTTAACAGCTCAGGTCATCAACGTCCCATTCAAATGAGGGTGTGAAACGGCCGACAAATTTTTCTCAGAGGTCTCTCTTTTCAGGCTTGAGGTTCTTTTTCGTGCCGTAAAAGTACAACACAGGACCCACGGCTTTACTTCCCTTCTGAAGAAAGCCATACTTAAATTTTTACGACCGAAAAAATTCATGAATCTTAGGTCCACAAGGTAAATATGGTTACCACTACACCACCAGGATCGACCCACCAGTACCGTCCGCCCTGACTGAGTTTTTCCAGTTTTTGCCACAGTAGTTAAATACTATTAAAAAGAGGCTATATTCAAGATAAAATAAAGTGTTTCTAGAACTATAGAAATGCTGTACAGGCTCTTTCGTTCATCATATTGCGCTATATTACCAACACGTAGCTTCGGTTCTTACAGAAACAAAAAAGTGTTGGGTAGCACTTGTTTCTGCAGTTGCACCATGGAAGTAACTCGACAGTTATTTTCGTATTACCATTTTTTACGATTTTAAGCGCAATCGTAACCTACGAAAAGTCTGAAAAGGTTGAACAGAAGGTTTTCAGACTCTGTTCTCGCAGTACAATAGTTTGTGACTGGTTTGAGGAGTTTACATGAAGAAGAACAGCCCCGAAAAACAAAGAGCGCAGAAGGCATACAGCACTGTGGTCAGAGATGAAAGCGTCGCGAATTCACGGTAAATTATGGTTCACACAATTCGCAGAAAGATACAGAAGTGTTTGAATATTCATTCATTCCTCTAAATCCTGCGCAAATACCTTCACGGGAGGATGCGCTATTGCCCTTAGGCGCTACTAAAGGCATTAAAGGGGGAATGTTACTTCACTACGGGAACTGTCGACGCACGTGCATCTTCCAGGTGGGCATCAATATGAAGCATTGGTCAATCTGGATCTTCCTGGGTAGGCCAAGCAATGCCAATATCCGATTAAGGCCCTAAACACTCATTGGTATCATTTGTTTAATTGTAATTTTTTAATAAGTTCGTTTTCACACGTTTGTATATTACGTAAAGGCTATCATGCTCAACATAAAGCCACAAACATTTAATAGTAATAGCTACATGCCTACGTTAATTTAAGAAGTTCATTCACGTATGTTATTAAGTAAGATAAAGGCTATAATATTTGATTTGAAACTCAAAACAATCACATGATTCAATTATATTAATTAAATAAGCTCATTTTCATATTTTTTTATATTAGGCAAAGGACATAATGCTCAGTATAAAGCTACAAAACATTTGATAGTAATAGCTATTTAGTTATGTTAGCTTATGAAATTCATTTACGTATGTTATTACGTAAGATAAAGGTGTAGTATTGGATTTAAAGCTCCAAACATTCATTGGTAATATGCTTTTAATCATATAAATTGAACAAGTTCATTTGCTTATGTTTTTATGTTAGGTAAAGACTTTAATTTTCAACTCAAATAAAATATATATTCGTTCGCAGTACGTTTTAAATCGTATAAAACTAATAAGCTCATTAGCATAGATTTCATGTATCATATAAGGGTTATTTCAATGTATGTCTTAGTGTTTGTTGTTGTTCTTTATAACAATATCGAATAAGAAAATGTTAACGGTTAAAAGAACACATACATAGCCAAGAATATGAAAATATTCAAACTACAGATAAGAAAATTATAATACTAAGTGAATTAACCAATGGCAAGCGTAACAACATTAATAATGTGTACCTACCAAGAATGAAACACGAGACATACAGCTTTATTGCGACTTTGCGACAAAATAGAAACGAACGAATTTCATTCGCTTAGTATACGTGTGTTGAAAATATAATGCATTGTAATGTATAGTATTATTACAATGTTATTGTAACAAGTGACTGTTTATATCTCAAACTTATTAGTTATGCGTTGGATTCCGTCGAGAAAAGTTGTGTTTTAAATTCCATTAGCAGAAATGGTTATTTTTACTTCCCATAAAGAAGCAGTATTTTAGCTTTACGTAAAAACAGGTGGCAATTAACATTTCGTGGAAGAAACTACAAAATTATTATTTGTGGTAAATATAGGAGTTACGAGTTTGAATTAATATTCACATAGGAAAATAGTATACGAGTTACAATGGGACAAAAAGCCCAGTTTTCAGGAGAGAAATATAATTATAACACTTCTGTTTCATATTCACTCTGCATGTAATAATATTCTAAGAGCATATCGTAATTAGGAAAGTGTACTGTTGTGTAGTAATATCAAAACACTAATAAACTCCGTAGATTTCTATCCAATGTAATTTTGTTATACTTAAAGTCAAGCTCTTTTCACCCCTGAAGTATCAATCTGAAAATCCAGCTATATTATCATACCCTGAACTAGTCGCGCATATTATAGCGGTGTTAGTTACATCAACGTCGCGACGGCATCTACATTGGCGGCGACGTCAGCTATATTCTGCTCCAAATTTGACGCCCAACGTGTTCGCATTAGTAAACGTCGACTCCACCTACATCGATGGCGACGTAATTATTTCCATTACAAATTTGGCGCCCAACGTGTGGCAGTGCTGAACGCCGACGCCACCTACACAAGTCGGAGTTAATACCATAACAAAGTGTAGGCCGGAACATGGTTGCCAATTACTGCTCTACAAGTGTCCACTCAAAGAACACAAACCAGTCGTAAGAATACACACAGAAACAAGACTAACGTCGCGGTTGTGAGGGGTTTTGCTTTACGCGACACGCTCGCAATGCCTGTAAGAAAAGTAAAATTGTGCAAATGTGAACCTTCCACATTCCGTCTCTCTCTAGCCCCTCCTCTTTTTTATTTATATAGGGATCATTATTTTAGGTGAACGCAACCTTCTAAAACTGTTGACATTAACAAAAATAAATAGCATTCACTGTACTAGAAACAAATGAAGAAAGAGCAATCCTTTTCCTAAACATAATGTACAAAATACCAACTAGGCTTATATTAGAAAGACTTTAAATACTCTGTGGAATTTTTTGAGCATTTCATTACATTAACTAACAAGATTATTATTATTATTATTATTATTATTATTATTATTATTATTATTATTATTATTATTATTATTATTATTATTATTATTATTATTATTATTATTATTATTTTATTTTTTTTTTTTTTTCCCAGCTCCAGTCAAATTATGCGCAATCTATCGAGAACAGAAATTTATCACAGCTAAATGTTCATGCAAAATCGAATGTATTGCAGTCTTCGATATGTTTAAAGGATACCTCTTTCTCGCTGCAAGTCACACGTAGATCATCTTCCACCATGTTGCGCAACGTATCGATGTTTTTTGGAATGACAGTCGATTTTGGTCAGTTGAACGAAGTGATTGTATGCATTGCTGTTGAGTTGGCATCTAACAAAATCGTAAAAAAATTATCCAACGAAAACCTTCGCGTGAAATTTCCATTATTTCGCAAAATTGTTTTGTTTAAACGCTTGCTATAAACAAATTTCTAAGCTGCAACTGTTTTCACAATAACAAATGCCAATTGTTTCTAAAATAGTAATAACAAACCTCAATAAGGCCACCTAGTTCTCGTTTGTAACAACTTAAAAGATAACCCTCCTAGGTGCGCCCAGCAACTCTCGCTGAATCTTCGGATGTTAATTCAATTAACCAAACTATCATTAAATATGAACACAACAGCTAAGCAGCGTCAAATCACAACGATATTAATGTTTGCCGATGTAAATACGACTACTGCTCAGAAATAGATTTTTACATGTTTTTACTTCTGGATGTAAGAAACGAAAATACTCAGTTTTAATTATATACAAATAATATACTCTAATATATAGGATGCAACAATACTCTTTAGCGTTGTACATTTTTGTACGGCAGTTCATTGCAAAACAACGTGCTCTTTTTGACACAGGAATTCATTTTTATATTTATAGACCCTTCAACTAAACCCACCATGTGGATAACCTTGAAGTAATGTAGCTTTGCTATTATCAAAATGCGAGCATAACAAAATGACAAGAAGTATAGACTAACTGAATTTATGTTATAAAGCGTATCTTGGGTATTCACTCTTCATGCCAACAACTTCATAAAACACTCATTTCATAAAAACAGTAAAATAAATAAAAATGACCTTCCAATGGTTTTACTAGGGTAGGTCCATAAGTTTCCGGCCTCGCCGATAAGGATCATCACCTTCATAAAATCCTTTTCAGGTGTCATATCGTATCTACTAAGTAAATAATTGCAGCTCAAATATCCGCTCCGCTGGTTTCAGTTGTTCAGATATAGTTGCATAAAGAAGGTTATGTGTAGAACATTGTGACATGTCCAAAATGGAGTATGGAGCTGTTATTAAATTCTTCACAAAAGAAGGACTTACTCAAAAAGAAATTAAACAGCGATTGGACGGTGTATATGGGGAAGCATTCTCCTCATATTCTATCTTAAAAGAATGGGCCAAACTTTTTCGAATGGGTCGAGAAAGCATTGAAGACGAAGAGCGTGCAGGTCGGCCAAGAAGAAATTATGGAAGACCGACGGCTTGAAGTTACAGAAATAGCAGCAAGGTTGAACCTTTCTAAAACAACAGTTCTTCATGAACATTTAAACACGAATAAGGTTATTGCAAGATGGGTGCCTAGACTTCTTTCCTCAGTTCAAAAGCAGCAACGAGCCATCTGTTGTCGGACATTTTTGGAGCTCTGCCGTTGCAGCGAGAGAGAATTCCTGCAAACCATTGTTACAGGAGATGAAATTGTGGTCCTCTACTATAATACCTTGTCCGAATCAATGGATAGAGTGGCATAAACCTGGGGAAGCACAGCCTCTAAAGGCCAAGGCCACTGTCATCAAGAAGACCATGGCCACAACCTTTTGGCACTGTGAAGGAATACTCTTCATTGACTTCAAGGAGAGGAACGCCACAGTAAATGGGGAGTACTATGCTAGCCTACTGCTCAGACTACGTGCTTCCATCAAAGAGAAAAGACGAGGAAAGCTGAGTGGTGTTGTGCGCCTTTTTCACGACAACGCGCCTGTGCACACATCTCTTGTTGTAAAGGAAGCTGTGAAGAAATGTGACTTCAAGGAGATCGACTATCCACCCTACAGCCTAGATCTAGCTCCCAGTGACTATTTCCTCTTCTCAAGACCTTCGGGGAAGGAAATTTAAGTGTGACGAAGAAATGATGGATGCTGTTTATGCCCATTTTGCAGACAAGACATATGATTATTTGGGGGGGGGGGATTGAAATGTTAATTCACAATTTTAGAAGTATATTGCAATATGGGGTTACTCTATTAATACTATTGTATGTATCTGTGCAGTAGAATAGTATCTTGCAAAAGGCTCTTACTAAACCTTTACTTCTACAACCAATGAATTGAGCAGGTTCCCATTAAATATAAATGGTCTATGTACTTTTATCATTAATACAATAAGAAAAGAAAAAATTTCAGTCAAAATCGGCCAACATTTTCTCATGACACTCTAGCGTGAATCGTAAAATCTATGATGATGAGTGTATCGATTATTTGCTGCTGTGGGCAAAAGTCAAGGCCTGCTAATAGAAGAGTATCAGGGGTGTACAGAGCTGTTATCCCATGTATGAATAACCCAACGTTAAGCCGTATTTAAGTTACAATACTTTCAAACAAAATTGTGGGAGCCACAACCATTTTCAAAAATGGAGATTGATCACATAAAGGCGGTGTATAATTTTATTCTACAGGAGATATGCACAGTTTAGGAGCGAAAATAAATATATTAAATAAAATGTCAAAGAAATAACGACAAGAAAAAGCCCAACTTGAACGACATCATTATGAACTCAATCCCTTAGCGAAGTTTTTCACTTCTGCAGTTTAAATGAAACGTTGCGCCAATGTGATGGAATCATTCCCTTAGTAACTGGCTCAGTGATTGTCTATCGTGAATTACGACACCCACGAAGGTCATGGAATATTATTAAGAGGATGTCAGTGGAAATTTAACGATTTTTATAATTTTAATTGTTATAAAATTATATGGACACGTAAAATTTGTAACCAGTTGCGAAAAATTTTCTTGTTTCATATCTATGAACTATGTGAATATTTTTATCCCACAGCTGTGCACAGATAGTAGTTCAAAACTACTACCAGAATGCTTGGTATTGGCTGGTTGAATTAGTAAGGTAACTAGGAAGTGTAAATCTAGCAAATAATGAACAGTAATACATTTTACACTGTATCTCAGAAAGTTTTAAAGCTATCAATATGAAAGCTTTGAGAAGTATTAAGAAAGCTTAAATAAAAATACTGTGTAAATTTTAACTCTCTAATGCATACAAAAAGTTGTTTAAAAATTAAACCAAAAAATTTTTTTTAAATACTATAAACACTGGACATAATCATGCATTTTTATTATAAGCTATTGGTGAAATTCGATTTTTTTTACTTAAACTGCAGACAACATGCTATCCTGGGAACTGAAATAATATATCTATGCTAGTTGTTTGGAAAGAAATTAATTTTCAAAATTGGAAAAAAAAGTTTTTTTAAGTTCTTAATAGTATTGCTTTTTATCAACTAATAGTGGTATTTAATTCTCGTTATCACAGTTCACATTTGCACATATTATGTTTTGTATAAATTTTCAACAAGATTGGTCCAGTCAACCCTGAAAAAATGCACATTTATGTCAAAATTTTAATTTTGGGGGGAATAAGAGTTATTTTTGTTTAAAAACTTTTATATGTGCATTAGAGAATTAAAAGTTATATATCATCTTTAGTTAAGTATTCTTAATATTTCATAAAATTTTCATATTGTTAGCTTTAAAGCTTTCTGAGATACAGTGCAAAATGTATACTGCTGCATTATTTGTAAGTCAGTTTCTAACTGCATTGTGTTCATAGATTCACTCTTAAAGTTCACAGTAATCCTCATAGAGATATTAGATACAGAAAACAATAGGAATTTTAAATCCAAACAGAATCAGATCAGGGTATTTTCATAAAACACAACATTGAACATTTTATCTGAAGAAAAGCCCCATTTTCCTGTAAAGTTGGACTTAAGTGCAAGGTTTCAATGTCTATTTCATTAAATGACCAAAGGATCCATGCAGGCAATTATCTTTTGAAGGAATGTAGGTCTGCAAATTGATCCAGAAACTATTACTAATTAGCTCTAATTACAAATGATTACACTTTCCTGTGACTGTTTCATCGCCACCTTCTAAAATTAATTGGACAATCTCAGATGTTGAACAAATTATTGGTCAGTATGAAATGTCGACGAATGGACGTTGTTGTACGTTATAACTGTAGTGCCATAACAAGTTAAACGAGTCTTGTGTTGAAAAAAAAAAAAATATCGTTTTGAAATATAAATAAGTGACACTGAAATTTGCTGCAAACTGTTCTGTACAACAGTCAAGTAATTGACTTTCATTCAACAGTAAACGCAATTCTGTTTACAAACCCAAACATTTTCTAATTTAGCTGTTAGATATTATAGCACACACGTTGTTTACAGTGTTGTAGTGTACGTTGATTTAGTATTATTGGGTGGGGAAAACATCCGTTACTGAAAATGGCGGTTAATTGCTTGTTATTTGGAAACTTTAACAGGATTGGTGGTTTGGAGTTCCCCCACCAGCGTGAGGACAGAACGGTTGTAGTGAGACTTCTATGCAGGTTGGACTTAATTGTGTCACATCTACCTTTGCAACAGTTCGAGAGCATGTAAGTGATTTACATCAGGTGTATAATAGCTGTATTTATAGTTGATAACTGTAATAACTATGCATTTACTATATGATTTAGTGAATAATGGGTGTCTAAATTAACAAAATACCTCTCTCCTTACTGTTAAAGAGAAATAACTATGTACATACTTTTCAGGTGTTTAAATACCGAGGGTTATGTCCTTATCCCTAAATATCGTAGGTCCTGACAATGTTTTTAAGATGAACATTTTATCAAAAATGAATTAATTTAAGTGAGCAGGATTTCTGGCTATAATTTTTTGTGTCATTGAAGATAAAAATAATGCATCTAACAAAACAAATGCATTTTTATAGAGATAAAGCACAATCACGAAGAATTACATATAATTCCTTTGCGGAATCCAAACATAAAATTACATTAACTAAGATATCCGACCTGTATGCAAACCAGTAACAGAAATATTTAAAATAATTAAAGGAAATAATCAAATCGGGAACACCGAGCTCCAGCATTTTTGGAGTAAGTCATTAAGTTACAAATCGATATAGAAAATAAGAGTATTGATTTGAAAAATGTTTTTATTTGTCAACAGGCACTATTCCAGCGTTTCAAAGCCTTAGAAATCGAGCAGTCTAAAACTCTTCAGGCTGCTGTCGGAATCACGTGGTGACTTCTTTTTCTACAGCTTCATTGTCGGGAAAATGTTACCCGAAAGATGTTTAAGAGGACCGAAGTCACTTGGAGCAAGATTGAGGCTATATGGAGGATGTTGGAGAACTTTGCACTTGAAATTTTGCAACATCTCACTTGTCTAGTTGGCAGTTATGACGACGCGCGTTGTCGTGCAAGAGCAACGCATTTGGGAAGAGTCGCTTCCGCTGATTAGCCTTGGGACATTTCCTGAGGGTGTTGCAGTAGCAGTCGGCATTTACGTTTGCTCTTGAGGCTGTAATGCGATGAGCAGATGCTTTTGTGATCTCAGAAGACTGTGAACACACTTTCCCGGCGAATGGTGGGCGTCATTTTAAACGTTTTGCTCAAGCGACACAGGAAGTTTCCACTGCACTGACGCTCGCTCTGTCTAGGGGTGGTAATTAATGGTGAACACAATACCTGTGACAATAATGCGGGCTTGCATATCGTGCCCTTCATCATTGCTGTAATGCCAGACGCATTCTCAATTTTGTACTTTGGGATCAGCATGCACAGAAGTTGTGAAAACCTACCATGGCTTTATGAGGTAGACCATGGCGAGTGAACAACCTGACGCGATATTCTTCTTCGAAACAGGACCGAGCTTCAGAGAATGTGTGCACCCAAATACTAATCAACCGAGGATGGAAAGACTTTCTTTATGAATATTATTTTATTCCATACCTTTTGCTCACAAAAACCGCACTACGGACCGCTGCTCGAAGCTTGTACACTCACCCGGAGATGCAGCTTGCAACTGCTGTTTTGCCATTGTAAAGATCGATTGTTGTGTTGAATGTAAACATTGAACCCCATATCAATTTGTAATTTACCCTCGCATACGAGTGCAATAGAAAAGGTTGCACATTATTTAATAAAAACTAAGAACCACCTTATGTTGATAGGTGCCAAAAATGCTTAAAATATTTATTTGAGAGAGATTTTATTTTTGACATTATAAGTGAAAATTTTGTTTACTGATATGTCATAAAATAAACGGCAAACGAAACAATAGACCTTTCCAGACAAAGATAAGCCAACAAAAGCCAAACGTGGCCAAAGCGCTGGCAAAAAATTGGGTTACTCATTCTTTCGTCACCAATCTGATCTGATCTTCTGTTGAACGTTCTTCATGTGGTTAATGGCGAGTGATATACCACTATTCGTTTATGGACAAGCCGAGAAAAGGTGTGTACAGAACAATCTAGAAGACATATGACATGGGTCATCTTCCTCTCCCTTTAGGTATGAAACTCATGACTCGTCTGCCTTACGGCCCTCTGGCACTACACGGCTTCTGTTATACTAAACCACCAAGAAGAAAAGGGTGAATTATCATTTATCAGCGATAAAACTATGACTGAAATCTTCAACGAGCTGCTGTTTGAACAACCTCTAGAAAAGTGATAAGCACAGATTTAATTGGGAATGCTATGAAAGGTGGTAAAGTCGAAAACAGTCATTTGTTGCTATCATATCCGTTGGAGGGGGGGGGGGGATCAGCGTGACCCACCAACATAGTGACGTTTAAGAAAATTCCGAAGAAATGAAGTTATTGCCGTCGTACCTATAAAAAATTGGTTCATTTTTTTAGGTAATTTATTTATTTATTTTTAGCGAATTCTGAAGGAATGTAAGCTATTGGGTATACCAATGGAAATATTTTTCACTAATCTATCCTATTTGCATCGAACTTACCTACTAGGCACCGAAAAAGACAAATATATTGTAAAAATATATCCTTTTCTCTCTCTCGTTAAAGGTCTCATATATATAAGAAAAACAAAAATAAAGGAAAACTATTAACAATGTAATAAATTAACAGTAATTATGATAGCAGAAAGAGACAAAACACAAAGAAAAAGTCACACTTGAGATCGCTAAATTTCGGACTCGTGGAGTTGAGTTCTATGGCAAGAAGATATATATAGTCGGTCCTGGTGGTGTAGTGGTAACCATACTTTCCTTCTAAACCCAAGATCGCGGGTTCGATCCCGGCCAGGACCGATGGATTTTTTTCGGGCGTAAAAATCCTAAGTATGGCTTCCTTCGGAAGGGAAGTAAAGCCGTGGGTCCCGTGTCGTACATTTACGGCACGAAAAAGAACCTCAAGCCTGAAAGAGAGGCCTCTGAGCAAAATTTGTCGCCCGTTTCACGCCCTGAATTGAATGGGATGCTGATGACCTGAGCTGTTAAAGAGCGTCCGTAAATAAAACAAACAACAATATATATATATATATATATAAAACACGGGGGACGGACTTTTTAATGTTAGGTTAAGCACATATGACTATTATATTGTGAGGAAATGTTTTGGAAATTTCGGTGCCTTTACAGTTGGATAAACACTACCGGCAACGCCAGACTGATTTGCACAAGCCAGTTGTGTAATATTTACTTGCGATGCTGCAAGGCATTTCGAGTTTAGCAATCTGTTTGAACTGCAAGTTATATGGGTTGTGGGCCTCAGGTTGCTAGTCATTGTCCCCATCCGACACGCAAAAGGAAATTGTCCATTTTGTAACTGCAACAGTTCCCATGGTAGTAGGAAGCGCGGAAGTCGACATGCATGTGGCTGGTGGCCTTCAGTCCACCTCGTTAAACTGGACGTCCCTTCCCTCCCTCGTTCTACTCGCAGCTTGCGAATTGTCTGTCATTCGTCAGGCGGCCTTATTTTGCTCTTACACCCAAAATTTATGTAGGTCTTCAAAATATTTAAATTTCCTTAAGGACGTCCTACTGAATTTTATACGTATATGAGCACCAATTTTCATTAATAAATTATTTGGAAAAATATAAATGGAAACGATTGAATTAAAAATAAAAGGCAATGATAAATCATATTTCTCGCTTAAAATGAAAGTCAGTGAATATCTTTGAAGCCTAATATATAGCCAGAATGCCATTCTATGGAAATTTGGTTGATTTGTTTTATTTACGGACGCTCAGGTCATCACCGTCCCATTCAATTCAGGGCGTGAAACGGGCGACAAATTTTGCTCAGAGGTCTCTTTTTTCAGGCTTGAGTTCTTTATCGTGCCGTAAATGTACGACATGGGGCCCACAGTTTTACTTCCCTTCCGAAGGAAGCCATAGAATTTTTATGCCCGAAAAAATCCTGGCTGGGTTTGAACCCGCGAACTTGGGTAGAGAAGGCAAGTATGGTTACCACTACACCACCAGGACCGAAGGCTTTAATGAAGTTTTTACGATTCAGATGAAAGCAAAAAATAAATTGAAATTAAAAATTATATTTTATTTTTTTTTCTAACCATGCAGTCGAACATTTTTGGCTTACTTTCTAAAATAGAATAAAACCAATGCAGAATTTCATCCTCCTGTGTGCTCTGAGTCAATGTGTGGAAAATTTCATTATACTATACAGAACGATTTAGGAGAAAAATAATTTCTAGTACTTGAAATGTTAAAAATGATAAGAGGATAATTGAAATCAAAATTATGTATTTTAACTAAAATAAATCTCCCGGCAGCCTTCCCTTTTCTCTCAATGTTGTTAATTTCACTTCACTTCTGTATTTTTGGTTCTTGACTGTGTGTCAGCAACTCGCCCATAGTTTTCTTCCCTTCTACTCCCAGTGACAATCGCACGTTCCAGCATTTCCCTGGTTGTGTTTCACTACACCCTACATTAAATTAACCAACAGCACCATGTACAGTCAAATCTACTCTTTTCTTTGATACAAATATTTCTTTGGGGCAATGTGTCCATATCACGTTATGGAGGCTCTCCTTGATGTTCTATATCCTACATAACAAACTGTAAGATAGCCTCTACTACACAGAAATTATGTGGATAAGACCTGGAATGGAAATGTGTGAATTGTCTTTATGCGAGCCGGTTGTTCGACCTTCATGAAGTGCACGGTTGTAAAAGCACCAACATCTAAAATCATGAAAAATGAACTTTTTCCTCGTTTTTCAGTAGCTCGTGCCCTTAATATTCGTACGGTATGAATACAGCGTACGAATAAAAAATTACGGAAATTTAAATACTGAGGTTTTTAAGTCATGAACCCTTGAGCGGGAATACTGTGATTTGATTCTTTGCTGATTGAGCTATTTCTAGGTTTTCCTCAGTCCACATAAATGGCAAATGCGGGAGAAATATTAAATTTAGATCTGAAACGTTTTCTTCCTTAAAACAATTCCTTTCTTGTTTGTCATTTCATCTTATTTATCGTTGTCCACGCCCTATGATGTCTCAGTAGTAAAAACGGGTGTTAAACACTATTAAAAATCTATAAAATGGGTGACTTCGATTTATATTTTATTTTGGATGTATATTTATGTTCAAAATATAATTTTTTAGCTACAACCAGAACATGCCTATAAAAACACGCTTATCCGCACAATCTAAAAACATTCACTTTCACTGTGTTTCATGTTTCTCTATACTTACACTCCACAATGATTCACGCAGCCCATAACAGATCACGCCCCTACTTACTAGTACTACAGCAAAAGTCCTTAAATGGGCAATATTTTATCTCTCATCAAGAAGAGCACCGTCACGCGGAAGAAAGGTTCGACGGAAAGTTCCATATTATTTCTGGCCTAAATACTTTTAGGTTCAGTGGCTAAATAATGGGCGAATGTATTTTGTAAATGTATATCCGAGATTATATAAATTGACCCATTTTCCATTGTTTCATGCATTAGAAAAGAAATGTAATATACCTAATAATATTCAAATAATAATAATAATAATAATAATAATAATAATAATAATAATAATAATAATAATAATAACAATACACCCCAATGCCCCTAAGAAGGGCAAAGGTCTCCTACAAGAGAGTGGCTTCTGTTCTGATCGGTTAATTCACATAGTCTTGTGTACAGTATTATTACCCTGTATGCCACATTTTATTACATCTTTGTTCATCAGATTTCACTCGTTTCGAAGTTGATGCTCAATAGTTTTTCGTGTATTTCTGCTTCTTGCTATTCCGGACCATTGTCGACCTGCCTGTGCAGCGTAGAAGTCTGCCCATCTCCGTCTTGTCGTTTGTCTAAGCGCGTCCCACATCGTGGTCTTATACGTCCATCTGTCGTCCTGCATCCTCGTTATGTGGCCTCTCTCCGTTTCCACTTCAGTCAGGCGGTTCTTTCTGCGATTTCTGTTGTTGGTGTTATTTAGACTAACGCTTCATTGGAGATTTCGTCCCTTTTTGTTATTGTTAATATTGTTCCATTTTCCTTTGGCTTATTTGTAGTGCATTCATCCGTTTGTTTGTAACCGACCACGTCTGTAATCGTATAGCATTACTGGGTATATTTAGGTTTCTAGTGCTTTGAATTTCAACTTTTTGGTTATTTTCCTGTCGGAGAGTATAAACTGAAGGGACCAGAAAACCTTCCATGCTAAGGATATCTTTTGTTTATCTTTTTTTTTCTGTCCTTGAAATAAATTAAATGTCTTAAGTATATACATATATTCTTTTACATGCAGTAGAATTCTTTAAACCGGTTCTACATCATATTTACACTTCCACTTAATAATAATAATAATAATAATAATAATAATAATAATAATAATAATCGCATATAAAACGGGTACTACTGACAAGGGCAGATTACTTTGCATAAAATCAAATGGAGAAGACGGTGTATTAGGAAAGAAAATCTGTGATTTGTACATTTGTAGCTTTAATGTTTATTTCGGCTTTCTCTGTTATAAAGTTGAGAGTAGGAACGATTGCAACACTACATAGAGCCTTTTTAAATCAAATTCACTGAAAAACGTGTTCTTCTCTACTTCATATAGTAATTTATTTACAACCGAAATGTGTTCATAAACGAATTGAATATGTTTCAAATGGGGAAAGTAATTAAGCTACAGGAAATTTATTTTAAAGTTGTTAGAGATGTATGAACAGCATAACATTTCATTGCGGCACACAAAATGGTTTCTCAGCAATGTGTCAAAAGGAAACCCTGACGAAAGAGCGTACATATTTGCATAGGAAGTGAAACCTAAAATCTACAGCAAAATGAACATTCTGTAAGAGGCACTTATTAGAGTCAGGGAAGAGAGTGTGGCGTGGTGGTGATTTAACAGCAAATGCTTGTCTGCTGATGAGATTGCAATAGAACTGAACACTAGTCTCGGCTCTACGCACTACATTGTCCATGATGACTTTGTGTGTGGGAGAGCATGGTAGATAGGTTTCAAGATCGCTATCCGGAGACCACTAGAGTATGCAGTGGAAAATTTGTCAGAGAGATTTTTGCCCCATCGAATGGTGGCAAAGACATTACCTCGGTGCATCATTATGAACCCCAGGTACTTTAGGAATCGATGCAGAGGAAGCACCGGCAAGACACATTCTTCCGCTGATAAGCCTCGCTGACAAAAGGCTCACGTTGCTCTATACAGTGACTAGTTGGTGAACAAGTTGAAACCTGCGATATGGTCCAAAAGACCGGAATTTCCGCAAGAGCATATTACTACTTCATGATAACGTCCGCCCTTATACGAATGCGCGCACTGTGGGAACCTTACATGATCTGAAATTAAACTGTCAAAACAAGCACCGCAGAGTCTACATTGGGCACCTTAGGTCTCTCACTCACTTGTGTGGACTTTTGAAGGGCAGATGACAACGCGGTTCTAGCGGCGCAATGTTTTTTGTTGACAGCATCGGCAAGCTTGAGATCAGTTAGACCGTGTCGGGTGACTATGTGGAAATATAATTACTTAAAGTAACCTTTCAAAAATGTTTATTATATTAATGTTTTTTCATCCTCAATTATGAGCCTGCAAGTATGATAAAGGTAAACTTGAATTCAACTGCACAATGATATCACTTGTTTCAATACCGGGTGTAACGATAAGGTACTGCCAAATTTCAGGACACACACATTCCTCACACGTATAAAAAGAAAATTTGTTATATGGACATGGGTCCGGAAACGCTTTATTTCCATGATAGAACTCGTTTTATACAACTCTTCATAGTACATTAATCATGGGAAACACACAGGAACAGAACGTATCAGTACATCACATGAAACTGTTTCTTACATGTTCAAAATGCTTCCGCTAACATTGATACATGCATCAACCTGCCGCATTGAGTCCTGGATGCGCTGATGTAGCTCTGGAGAGTTGCGTATTGTTTCACAGCCTTCCACAATACGACACGAAGACTCTGCATCTTGTATCGGGTTCGATACACAAGAGCTTTCAAATAGCAATGAAGTGAGTCGCATGTCAACATTACCTTCGTTCAGGCGGAACACTGGCGATGAACCTAAGAATCACAACTTAATCAGACGTAACCAAGAGGACATTTTAAACATTTCATGTAAGAAACAGTTTCATGGTACGTTCTGTTCCTGTGTGTTTCCAATGATTAATGTACTATGAAGAGTTGTAGAAAACGAGTTCTAACATGGAAATAAAGCGTTTTCGGACCCATGTCCATATAGCATATTTTCTTTTTATACGTGTGAGGGATGTGTTATGAAATTTTGACCGTGCCTTATCGTTACACCCAGTATATGCTGGGTTTCAAAACGTCAAAATGTTATTTATTTATTTATTTGTTTATTATTTGCAGTTCTATATGGCATTCCAGCATTGTTTAATACTTTTTAAAATTATATTCTGCGTAAATTCTTACCAGATAAAATTTGAAAATCTTAATTTTGCAGGTAGTCGTCAAAAACGACATTGGATTTTTAAAGTAGACGCTAAAATTTACTTTATAATAAAAATGAACATGCTAGAAACCTTTGAAAAAAGATTTAAATCATATTTTGATCATATTAACACAGCTTTTAAGATAAAATGTTTAACAAAATAAATGTATGATGGGAGCATTTTATTATTATTATTATTATTATTATTATTATTATTTAATAGTTATTGTGGAGAAAAGGACATGGATAAATATATAATATTTGTAAGGTTTTGATAACTTTGTTACTATGAAACTGCCAGTAAAAAGCACATCTGTAGTCTAAATATTCACCAATTAATGATACTCTCAGGCTCGAAAGCCGCTTTCTGTTATTAGCTTGTTCAGCTTCATTTTCTGCATTTCAAGAAAAACAGATAGTTCGTTTTGTTATGGGTCCGCACTTGAGGGCTGCGGAGGTAGGTCAAGGCCATGCATACTAGCCGCTTGTCATTCCAGATCTGCCGGTAGGTTTACAGGAAACCGTTTATGGGGCTCTGGTCAGATCCACGATGAAATATGGCGCGGAAATTTGGGAGTGGGAGCCAACGGAAAGTTTAGATCAGGCGAGAATGTGTTTTTGAAAGGGACGGGTACGGTAAATTGTGAAATTG
Organism: Metallyticus violacea; assembly: GCA_030762175.1. Classification (NCBI taxonomy): domain Eukaryota; kingdom Metazoa; phylum Arthropoda; class Insecta; order Mantodea; family Metallyticidae; genus Metallyticus; species Metallyticus violacea. The sequence continues at coordinate 93,564,913 of CM060830.1, read as the reverse complement.
ATGCAAATTTGGGGCTCATAGTGAGACAACTGAATTAAAAATTAGAGCGGTGAAATGCTGACTGCGAATAATTCTGAGAGAACAATAATTATAGCAATCTGACTCAAGGATCAGCTTACATTGGGGAGCGAATAAGACATGGGCCTTCAAAGTGAGAAAGGGGCTGGGAAATATTTGAATAGCAGGCCAAGGAGGAAGGATGGAGGAAGGTGAAGAACCGCCTGAAGGATATGGACAGGCAGCATACAATCGCGCCATGTGGAGAGAAAAACTCGAAAGTGCAAACGGAGTTAAAATCTGGTTGGGGGATGGAACAGTTCATCAAAACGGGCCAGACTCATTAAACAGGATTCGTGTGGTTCAGGCTTGGAGCATGTTGGTAGATCAGAATCTCAGGTGAAAATGAACTGAGAATTTGCCTTTATGTGGAGAGGAAGAATCTGGCCGCACATCCTAACGAACTGTAGCAGCACTGAGGTGTGGAGAAAAAAGTACCTGCAGTCTTCCTTAGAGAGCAAGGGGCATGCTGGGCTCTGCTGTCAGGCAAGGATGAGGAGCAGGTAGGCAAATTCATATGAGACAGCTCAGGTCTGAAAAGGCTGAAAACCGGGGTAAGGGGTGGGGGGAACTAAACTGAATTACATATATTTATATATATATAAATATAATATATATATATATATAAATGGTATCGTATTCACATATATTAATGACTAGGGGAGGGGTTCTATGTTCTGGGTGTTTATATTAAGCTAATATTGAGGACATTATTACTATTTTATTATTATTATTATTATTATTATTATTATTATTATCATCATCATCATAACTACGTTCAGCAATGAAGAGATGACTTATTTAAGTCTTTTTGTATATCGTGAAAGGCGCGTACGAAGGTTGCAAAGTTAATATCATGTTATGTTAATTTGAATAAATACACTATTTCATTCATAAAACAGTTTCCGCATTGGTAGGTAGGTGTACGTGGGCTGTCAGTCTGGTTTTCTGTTACGAGAAGAACATTATTTCTGCATTTGTGCTATTATACTTCAGTTAGCAGTATAATTACGTGTTACTACAGGCTATTCTTGCGTTAATGTTATTAATTACAGTGTGTTAGAAAAATATTTTTACACTAATGTTGTGTTTAATGAAATGTAAACTCTAGAACAGAGAGAAACTAAACTCTATAGGAGTACCCCGCGTTCTGTAGAGAAACTTAATAAAAATAAGGGAAAAAATTGGAACAATTACGGAAGCAGAACTGCTGCGAGTGAATGAAATTTTCACACAAGAAAATTTTGACTACAGAGAAGTATCTCTAGCTCCTCGCCGCTTATATTCTACTGAGGACGCAGATCAAAAATTACTCTCTGTATATATATTTTTAACTTAACAGCTCCATTATCAGTTATGCAGGAGCTGCCTTAACTAAGCAAATTCCTCACTTAGTAAAGTAACTTTAAAAAGGAATATACAATCCAAATTATGTCCTTATTAATTAATGAAATGAAATAAGTTATGGCAGTACTGTGTGGTATTGGGAACAAAATTAGAATTCTTGCAATCTATTAGCATTCTGAGAGATAAAGAGAGACTGAGAGGCTTGTTGCTGTGCGAGCTCTCCCAAATCTGCCCTTGTGAACATCGCATACGTGACCGTGAGTCTCAAATTTGTCTCTAATGCGTGCAATTGTTACTCGCGTTGGCGGTTATGTTCTGTACACACGTCTCCATTGTCTTTGAACTTCAACAACATTCTCGGTTTTCCAATACCACTTCAAAATTGCTTTCCGCTGTTCACACGATAATATTGAATCCAATTTGTTGTAGCAACGCTATCATAATGTATGTGAGTCACATCTGTTTACAGAACATCATACTACACATTACTGTTGTTTTTCGGTCCAACTTTGAAACATATTAAATAAATATCTACTGTGAAAGTGTGTATATATTTTTTGGTACCGTTGGTATATATTTGCATACTTTTTCATTGTAGGTGCCTAGTACGTACGATCGATGGAGATTTGGAGAAATTATTCAAAATCGTTCCATGGATACAATCGCAATAGTTTACATTCCTTCTCTATTCGTTAAAAAGACTGAAGTTTGAAGCTTCGAATAAACCATTTGGAAATGGAGAAACCATCAGTAGTACTGTCATGACTATTTAGGAAAATATACTGAGTTTTCTTTTTTGTAATGGCGCCAGAACTTTGTGTACAGCTATTCAGAATTACACCATGTTCTTTGTGGCAGCTATATTATTTTTCCAATTATATTAATAAAGGAACATTCAAATATTACGGCTAACAGCAGGATAAATTAAAAATTGAGCTACCACGTCTTTCTTTCCCCACACCGCACCAAGTAAAAATGTATCATTTTGTTTCGATGCTCTTTTTTTTGGGTCGTGTTTGAAGAATTTCACTACATTTTATTTGAACAAGTTATCAACTCAAACTGAACATTTGATAAGTGGCGAAGACATGGGTGCGCCATTATCAACACAAACACAATTTGTTTCTAAAGATAAGAAAAAGGTTTGGTTACAATTCTTCCCTTGTTTTGCTCTACGATGGCAAAGATTTTGAGCGCTGGATGTTGTAAGTAAACTCTGTGTAACACTGACGCATTCGTAAAGTATAATATGATAGGGCACTTTCTAAAATATTCAGTACAGGATTATGAAGTGATATTCGCAGCTAATGCATTTCCCATGTGCAAATAGGTAAAAGTACACCCTTCCCTTTCAAAACATTAATAAACCTTGACAGGGGTTTCTAATAAGATTTAATCGTTTCTGACCCGCATAACGGCTTGAATCCTTTGTGGCATAAACCCCGCGAGATTGAAAATGTGCGCAACGTCAATTTGCAGCCCAAAGTTCCGTCAGAGTATGCGGATATCCCTTCTGTTGTTTCTCCCGCTGTTCCAAATACTCTCCCAAATTTTCTATAGCATTCAAATTGGGGAACATTGTGGGCCTGTGACACAATATTGCAGTACTCGTAATGGCAACTAACCCCAGATCAAGCGGGATGTCTCAAGTCACGCGAGGACCCAGGTTCAAATCTTCTAGGTTTTTCGTGGTTGCCCCAGGTTGCTTAGGCGAAATTATATATGTAGATATGTTTTAATCATCCTGTTACTTCATATGTACGAGATAGGTCCATAAGTTACCCGCATAACCATTTTCTAGGTATGATAAAGGCAAAAGATATATTCCACTTTTCAATATAGTTACCCGTTTTTGCAAAACACTTCTCACATCTCTGAATTAACATTTCAACCCTCACCCCCCGCCAATAGCCAGAAGTTTTGTCTGCAAAATGGGCATGAACAGCATCCATCATTTCTTCGCCGTACATATAGATTCTTCCTCAAAGGTCCTTCTTGAGTTTTGAGAAGAGGAAATAGTCGCTAGGAGCTAGATCTGGGCTGTAGAGAGGATGGTCGATTTCCTTTGAAGTCACATTTCTTCACAGCTTCCTTTGCACACAGCTGTGTGCACCGACGCGTTGTCGTGAAGAAGGCGCACATCACCATTCGGCTTTCCTCGCCTTTTCTCTTTGATGGAAGCACGTAGTCTGTGCAGTAGGCCAGTAGTGTACTCCCCATTTACTGTAGTGTTTTCTCCTTGAAGTCAATGAAGAGATTGTGGTCATGATTTTCTTGGTTGACTGAGTGACTTGACCTTTATAGGCGGTGCTTCGCCAGGTTTGTGCCACTCCATTGAATCTGTTTAGGACAAGGGGGTCTTAGTAGATGACCATAGTTTCATCTCCTGTAACAATGGTTTGCAGACCTTCTCTCTCGATGCCACACCAGAGCTCCAAAAATGTCTGATAACAGATGACTTGTTGCTGCTTTTGAACTGAGGAAATAAGTCCAGGCACCCATCTTGCACTAACCTTATTCATGTTTAAATGTTCATGAATAATTCGAAGGACTTTTGTTTTAGAAAGGTCCAAACTTGTTACAATTTCTGTAACTTTCAACCACCTATTTTTCGATAATTTCTCCTTCCACAAGAGCGATGTTTTCAGGAATGAGGATTGACCTGCACGCTCTTGAAGTGAAATATAGTTTTTGTCTTTATCATATCTAGAAAATGGTTAGGCCGGAAACTTATGGATCCTCCCTGGTATTTGTGCTCGCTTGTTAGCAAACTTTATGTTAGCTTTAAAATCCAGGCGCCAAATTGTTTTGCAGCGTTGTTTATACCTGCTCGGTTGGAGTGATTAATGGACAAGACAATGTGTGCGTTATCGGGAGTAGTAGCGTTATTGAAATAACACTTTACGACGCAGCACTATGTATACAATATCTATTGCTTTGCTTAAGCTGATCATAATAAAATGTTTCGATCTAGCTTTTTGTTACCTGCAGTGCATTTATTGTTGCAAATATTATTTTCGAGGAAGAGCGCACTTTTATTATCTATTCTAAGACACAATGGAGCATGTGCATCTACTTACTTCAGAAAAAACTTTCACGAGGAATAGATGACAATCTAAGGGCTGTAGCGAGTTATTTTCTGGGCGCCGTAGTGTAAGCCTACCATCTTCGTCGCATGGAAGCAATTTATCGTCGGCCCATGTTATCCTTTCCTTTTCGGCTTTAGGAGAAATTGCAGTGCAAATCCGACATGTGCAGCCTGATGTTCAGCTGTCAAATTTATCCCAGTAACGTAGAACCAACCGTCTTCTCACCGATAACTGCCCCAAGTGTACGTAGAGCCTGCAGTCAGTGTAACACGGGATCTGGCGTAGTCCTTAATCCGCAAGATTCTGTACTAATGACAATTTATCAAGCAATGTTGTTTCTTTTAAAAGTGTTTAACGTCCGTTTAGCTACTGAGACATCACTGCCACTGGGCACTGATGATGCATGAGAAGAAATCATAAACTGGGATAGGGTTTTTTTCTTTTAAAGGATGAAAGGGTTCCAGGTCTAAGTTAAGGGTATCCCCCAGGCATTTACGATTTATGAGAACTGAGGAAAACATTGAAAAACCTCAATAAGGGACGGCAGTTCTGGTGAGAATCGAACCTCAGACCTCCCGCTCACGATTCCGCGCCTTAATGATCTTGACCACCCTTGGCGGCACGCAATGCTGTGACCACACACTGCACCTGCTGATAATGCAGCCGGGAGAAGCTACTGGCAAAGTTATTTACATTTACAATTAAGTTATAAACAGTGGCGTAGCTATGCGGAGAGAAATCTCCTGATTGAACACTCCATTAATTTATTTTGAAACATTTTACACTTTAACGTGGAATTAAAGTCCGAAAACAATTCACTAGTGTTGCGAGTGCAATACTGGATTTAAAAAGCTTCCATTTTCCACCGATAATCACCTCACTGACATTAAAAGTGCGTTCATTGTGTACGAGGGTAGGTCCAAAATTTTCGGCCTCGACGGTAAGGATTATCCCCTTCACAATACCCTTATCTGTTAAGTAAATACTTGCAGCTGTAACTTCCGCTTCACCGTGTTCAGTTGTTCAGACATAGTTGCATAAAGAAGGTCATGTGTAGAAGATTGTGACATGTTCAGATTAAAGTATCGAGCTCTTATTAAGTTCTTCACAAAAGAAGCACAAACTCCAAATGAAATTAAACAGCGATTGGACGGTGTATATGGGGAAGCATCCCCCTCATATTCTACCGTAAAAGAATGGGCCAAACTTTTTCGAATGGTAGAGAAAACATTGAAGACGAAGAGCGTGCAGATCGGCCCTTGGAGGTGCTCACTCCTGAAAACGTCGCTCTTGTGAAAGAAGAAATTACGGAAGACCGGCGGCTCTAAGTTACAGAAGTAGCGGCAAGGCAGGGCCTTTCTAAAACAACAGTCCTTCGAATTATTCATGAACATTTAAACATGAATAAGGTTAGTGCAAGATGGGTACCTAGATTTCTTTCCTTAGTCCAAAAGCAGCAACGTGTCATCTGTTGCTAGACATTTTTGGAGCTCTGTCGTGGCAACGAGAGAGAAATTCTACAAACTATTGTTAGAGGAGATAAAATTATGATCCTCTATTATGATCCCTAGTCCAAAAGAGAATCAATGAAGTGGGTAAACCTGGCGAAGCGCCGCCTCTAAAGGCCAATGTCACTCAGTCAACCAAAAAGATCGTGGCCACAATATTTTGGGACTGTGAAGGAATACCCTTCATTGACTTCAAGGAGAGGAACACCACAGTAAATGGGGAGTACTATGCTGGCCTACTTCACAGACTACGTGCTTCCATCAAAGAGAAAAGGCGAGGAAAGCTGAGTGGTGCTGTGCGCCTTCTTCACGACAACGCGCCTGTACACACAGTTCTTGTTGCAAAGGAAGCTGTTAAGAAAGATCGGAGATCTGCAGAGATCGACGATCCACCCTACAGCCCAGATCTAGTTCCCACTGACTATTTCCTCTTCTCAAAACTCAAGAAGGATCTTCAAGGAAGGAAATTTAAGTGTGACGAAGAAGTGGTGAATGCTGTTTATGCTAATTTTGCTGACAAGACTTCTGACAATTGGGGGGGGGGGATTGAAATGTTAATTCAAAGATGTGAGAAGAGTATTGCTATAAAGTGTAATAACTATATTGCAAAGTGAAATATAGTTTTTGTATTTATCATACTTAGAGAATGGTTAGGCCGGAAACTTATGGACCTACCCTCGTACCCACCGGCTTCTGTCTGACGTACAAATAATAGCATTTTTAGCTTCAGCCAACAGCCATCTTTAGCTACAGATAAACTCCAAGTGGAGTGATGTCGAATGGCAGCTTATCCACAGCTGCCTTATTAATTAATTTATTTGGTTTATTTAAGAAAGTTATTTAACAACTTTGGTTATTAGCGTTCCATTCTGTTCAGGGTGCGAAGGGGCCGGTATATTTAGAGGTCTCTTCTTTCAGACTTGAGGTTCTTTTAGGGCTTTACTTCCCTTCCTACGGAAGCCATACTTGAGTTTTTACGCCTAAAGAATCTATCTACCCTGGCAGGGTTTGAACCCACAACCTACAGCTGCGTGTTAGTATATCAATGTTAGAATATTTACTAACGGTCATATCAAAAGTTTGCCATTTCTTTTGATACCGGTTGGGTACACGATAACTTGGGGAAATCATTTGTTTGTTGTCAATGTCAAATGTATTTCCAGCATCGCTAGCCGCGGCATTTCAAACAAGATCTCCATTACGTTGCATTGTAGAAGGGCATATTATAACAATTTGTTGTAGTCGAGTCAACTATAATAATACTTAATGAAAGTGGAAGTTTCATCTCGAGAACATAGCGGCTTCCTGTGGGCGTCCCGACCTCAGAAGTTCGCTACAATATTACTATCAAGAGAATTCATGAAAAGAAGAATTAAAAAAATATATACAGGATGTCTCTAAAGTCCGGCAATACATTTATTAGTTTATTTCACAATGGTACAGCTTTCGTATGTAAGTCATATTACAGAGGAACTCAAATGGTTTTGTTTGCAATGTTTGCTGTCACAATGACTCGATGTGGGAAACACACGTAACTCGCCATATGTCTACAGGGTGATTAAACTCTTGCCATTGCAGCGGTATTAATAAAGGAATGAGAGTTAATGAAAATATATGTATGTAGATTGGAGGGAAAGATTTGGAAAAAGAAAAGTATTTGATTATTTTGGATTCTCAGGGGTAATGATAATTCTTCGTCTCCGATGATATGTCCACTGACTTTTTGCCACGGCTGTGAGACTCTGCTGCTGGATATTTTTATGGTCCTATGACCATAGGGGAAGGAGTCTTGGAGATTAATAAGATTTTCCGTTATGGAAGATGACACAATTTATTGTTCATACACTATTGTACATAAACTATTGCACTTAACTTGTCCACTTAACTCTCTTCCAAAACTAACTACCGCTTTCCACTAACTGAACTCAACTGAGAATGCCCTTCCACTGATAATGCACCACTGAATACTCTTGCAAAAACTAACTGCGGGCCACAAAATTGCATAATAAATAAACATGGTCTACGTGACTTTTTCCATGTAGAATCAACTCAAGCGGTTGGCTTCTTCCCTTGAAGAGATTATCGGCATATGTTTTCATCCCTGCAGTCGCCAAATGTTTTATGGTGCCTCCCCTGCTTAAGAAATTGTCTAACAGAATACCAATAAGCATCTTGCTCAAGGATTCTTTACAAATATTGTTACAATAGGCTACAGAAATTCCCTGTTCAGATTTTATGGCTGGGGTAACTTTCTGCACACTTGCGAGAAAATGACATTTTACACATAATAACGCAACACTTGTACTGGGAAATGACATTACACTCATGGTCATAACGAAGTTGCATAAAATTATTTGCTACAATTAATATAATTAAATATGAGGGTGGCAGCTCATAAATACTATCTCACCATACTCTTTGGAGCATATCCTCAGATACAATGGTGATAACCTCTTTAATGCTACGCTTGAATTCTTCTAGATTTTGTGCTAAAGATGGCACATACACACAATCTTTGATGTATCCCCATAGGAAGAGGTCACAGGGAGTTGATCCGGGGATCTGAGAGCCCAGTTTTCGAAACAGTTATCATTATTCCCTGCTCGTCCGATCCAGCGTTGAGGTAGCTCGCTGTTCAGAAAATCACCAACGTAGTTATGATGATGGAATGGGGCCCCGTCCTGCTGGAACAGGAAACTGCGGCAATTTTCTTGCATTTGTAGGATCAACCATTGTGTATCACATGTGCGTATGTCCAGTGTTTTCGGTGAAGAGTGGTCCGTAACGTTTCACTTTAGATGAATCGCGCTCATATTTGACGAATTCATGAGGATTCTGTATACCTCAAACTAGGCTGTTATGTCTGTTGACTTTGCCATTTGTATGGAATATCGCATCCATTGTTGCACTCGGATACAAAACTGAAAACGCTGTTATTTGTCATTTCGTTTCAACTGTTGCAAGAGCTGGAGTTTATACGGCTTTAAACAATTAATATATTTGCTATATGAATAAAATTATTGACACTTACCACATTTTTTGAATTTGACTTAGGATGCAGCAGAATTATTTTTTAAAATAATTATTTTATAGTCTTGAAGAAATGTTTAATACAAAAATAAAAATTAAAATCGAATATTATAATATTCCTTGAACATTTTGTAACAATAATTATGAATAAAGTTAGAGCGGTGTAATTTTAAAAATAACTATCAATCATTGATATGAAAATTTTTTCCACAGTATCATATCAGTATATTTCCGTTCACGCGCGTAGCAGATGTATTGCAAAATCCCGCCACGATAACCGTTATAGGGGACGCTTGGCATAAATAGTACAGCTTAGTATAAGAAAAACTATTTAAAAACGTACATATGCCCAGTCGTAATGTTTTTATTGATTTTTTTTAACCTATAAGAGTAGTATATTAAGCAAATTGTAAGAGGAAATTGGACAAGTATAGAAAAAGTAGAAGAGAAACGGAAGAGAGAGCAATAACATACAGGGTGTAAAAGAAATTAGAAGAACAGCGATGAAGAAGTAGAAGATGGAATGGTAGAAGTATATAGAAGATTAAGTGAGTTTAAAGATGTAATTTATGCGACCGAAAAGAAGAAAGAAAAAGGAAGAGTAAGTTAAGGGACCGGAAAGAAGAGAGAAGAAGGAAAGTTATGGAAGAAGACTTAAGTGAGCTGGAAGATATACAGCAAGTATTTCTTTAGATAGATAGGGTGAGGAAGGTAACCAGCACTTTAACCTTTCGGTTAGTTTTGGTAGATAACTGGCTACCACCTATTGGTTTTCACTGGGGTTGTACCGTCATGGGTGGCTGAGTTGTTAATGACGGACTTGTGAGCGGGAGGTCTGGGGTTGGAATCCCACCAGGACCGTCCTCCCTGACTGAGTTTTTTTCCAGATTTTCCTCAGTCCTCATAAATGGCAAATGCCGGGGAGGTACCCTAAACTTAGGCCAGGAACGATTCCTTTCTTAAAAAATAAACCCTTTCCCAATATATCATTTCATATATCATCAGTGTTCACCGCCTGTGGTGCCTCAGTGGTAAAAACGGGCGTTAAACACCATTCATTTATACTAGTTGTAAGTTTATTTAATTTAGTTTTTTTCAGTGGTGATGTATTTCATTTTTATTTTAAGTTATATATTGCATTCATTTATATAATTAAAAGTTTAATCTATTAAATATTTTGTATTGTGGGAAAAAGAAAACTTAATAAATGATGAATATTTGAAATTTACGTCCCGGTATAGCTAACAAAGTGCCGGGACGGAATATTGAAGATTTTATTTTATTTTAGTAATAACGTTTATAATAACACTAATGCTTGCTTGCCACCTAACCTAACTTAATGCTTATCTGCATTGGAAAGAAATTAACACTTTCATAAAATCCTATTCCAACACCAGTAATAAATGAATTTGATAACTGTGACAAAACAAGTCTATGCGTTAAAACCAAATTTTCTGTTATTCGAAACAGCGCTTATCATAACATTCCCAACGTGTTCGAGAACAATAAGAAATAAGACAGTATTGACATGCAAGTTACGTTAACTGATTACGTAACACCACCTGCTTGCAACCTCATTGTCATAACACGACAATGTTGTAGGGAAAGTGAAAGTAGCGTAACAAAATTTCCTATACTTAGAACCAAAGCTAGTGCTAGACGTAACGTAACCTAACCGTTTATTGCTAAACCCATAAGTTCATGCTGCTTAAGCTATCATACGCTTTGAAGTATTTAACATTTTGAAGAAGAGAAACTTTTTGCACAAAATGCCATAACTGATAAACTCACAACAGATGTCTGTAGCGAACTCTTTGGAGTGTTTAACAAACATTACCGTCAACATTACTTGACCCTTATGAGCAACAGTAAACAGTTACTAGCTAGTTTCTTTCACTAGTGGATGTTAATAGTGTTTTAATTGGTCTATCCAGCTTCCATTGAAAGATGCAGTAAATATCGATAATCGCTAAAAGGGGTTAACCTTCACTCTACTTTCGACTTTCATTTGTTGGCATATGTACTAAAAGCAAATGTTGGTAACGCTTCAACCTAATGGCCGCCCTTGCTAACTCTTACGATAGAGAAACATTGTGTGAGGTGGGAATAAAGCCAGAAATGCTTTCCCTTTAACATTAGAACCGCCTTGTAGTCAGATTGACCGCTATGATATTTTACTGATACTATATTGGTTTTTCAAATTAAAAATTAACTGATTGCTCAACAATGTGTACAATGGTTTGAACTTGCAATAATGGGTTAGAATAGTGTTGACCATTTATTTATTTGAGCAGTAAACATGTCAATGAGATCGAGATGGTGTTTTTTATTTTTGATTGATTTATTTATGGACGCTCTTTAACATCTCAGGTCATCAGCGTCCCATTCAACTCAGGGTGTGAAACGGCCGATAAATTTTGCTCAGAGGCCTCTATTTCAGACTTGAGGTTCTTTTTCGTGCTGTAAATGTAACGACACAGTACCCACGGCTTTACTTCCCTTCCGAAGGAAGCCATACTTAGGATTTTTACGCCCGAAAAAATCCATAGGTCCTGGCCGAGTTCGAACCCGCGATCTTGAGTTTAGGAGGCAAGTATGGTAACTACTACACCACCAAGACCGACTCGAGATGGTGTAGGCAAGGGCCTCTCACATATAAAGAAGTACTGGAAATTTCTGAGGATCAGTCAGAATTTGAGGATTTGTTGCATCAGATGAAGTTTATCAAGCAAACGATGTTCCTGAAAGCAGCACTTCAAAAAACCAGGATGATTTACTTACATTCCATGTGGAAATTAAAAAACAGACATATAAACAAGTACATGTATTATAGAGTACAAATTTGTGCTTTAGATATCCTGAAAGTCGTGAAAAAACACTCAATTTGTAAAGTTTCTATAATGATAGTAAAGATGCATGTATGTTAAAATTTGTTACGCCAGTTCTTGTTATTTTATTACTAAATATATTTTATGCATTATAGCACCATTGCGGTTGAGTATTTTGTCGATAATCCGTGTGTATTAACAGCACCGGCCGTTTTAAGTATGTAACACTCCGGCGGTTCCAGTGTTAAATCCCAGCCGCCCACAAACGTCGTGCTAATGCTAATACCAAACAGAGCTGATGTGGCAGTTGCAATGTTGTTATACCCGAGAAACATGTGACAACACGCCTAGACGGGAAGCTTAAGGTTTTCGCAGCAGCTGTGCCTCAAGCAAGTCGTAACGAAACACCGCACCCTCTTGCCCGATAACGGTGGCACGGATTGGAAACCCATCAAGTGTCCCAAGGAGGATTACTTTCACCCACTTTCGTGTCCATAAAACTGAATAAGAAGAATGCAGGGCTTGAAAGCATTCAACATCGGCCATGTTCACAGTAAACCTCAGAACCAAACGTTTATTTATATACCTTATCGATCATTGCCTATCGTATATATGAGGGAAGGTCCATAAGTTTCCGGCCTAACCATTTTCTAGGTATGATAAAGGCACAGAACTATAGTTTCCCTTTATTGCAATGCATTCCTCACATCTTTGGATTGACATTTCAATCTCCCCCTCCCTAAAATACTCAGAAATCTTCTCTGTAAAATGAGCATAAAAATCATTCATCACTTCTTCGTCACACTTAAATTTCCTTCCTAGAAGGTCCTTGAGTTTTGAAAAAAGAAAATAGGTACTGTGAGCTAGACCTGAGCTGTAGGGTGGATGGTCGATCTCCTTGCAGCCACATTTCTTCACAGCTTCCTTTGCAACAAGAGCCGTGTGTACAGGCGCGTTGTCGTGAAGAAGACGCACACCACCATTCAGCTTTCCCCGCCTTACTCTCTCATGGAAGCACGTAGTCTGTGCAATAAACCTGCATAGTACTCCCCATTTACTGTGGTGTTCCTCTTCTTGAAGTCGAAGAGTATTCCTTCACAGTGCCAAAAGATTGTGGCCATGATGTTCTTGGTTGAATGAATGATCTTGGCCTTAGAGGCGAAGCTTCGCCTGGTTTACGCCACTCCATTGATTCTCTTTTGGGCAAGGGATCATAGTAAAGGACCATATAGGAGTTTCATTCTCCTGTAACAATGGTTTGCAGAACTTCCCTCTCGTTGTCATGGCAGAAGTTCTAAAAATGCCTGACAACAGACGACTCGTTGCTGCTTTTGGACTGAGGAAAGAAGTCTAGGCATCATCTTGCACTAACCTTATTCATATTTAAATGGTCATGAATAATTCGAAGGACTGTTGTTTTAGAAAGACCCAAACTTGCGGCTATTTCTGTAACTTTGAGCCGCCGGTCATTCCATACTTTATCCTTCCACAAGAGCGAGCGATGTTTTCAGGAGTGAGCACCTCCAAAGGACCGACCTGCACGCTCTTCGTATTCAATGCTTTCTCAACCCATTCGAAAAAGTTTGACCCATTCTTTTACGTTAGAGTATGAGGGGGGTGTATCCCCATGTACAATGTTCAATCGCTGTTTAATTTCATTTGGAGTAAGTCCTTCTTTTGTGAAGAACTTAATGACAGCTCAATACTCCATTTTGAACATGTCACAATATTCTACCCATAGCCTTCTTTATGCAATTATAACTGCACAACTGAACACGGCGGAGCGGAAGTTACAGCTACAGTTATTTACTTAACAGATAAGGCATGACACCAGATAAGGATTTTGTGAAGGCGATAATCCTTATCGGCGAGGTCGGAAACTTATGGACTTATCCTCGTACTCTCTCTGTGTCAGAAGGAAGATACAGTGTATCCGACATTTTATACCCCTTGGTTTTTTGAAAAATCCAACTCGAAGTTCAGGTGTAGGTATGTACAATCACAGAGTCTGGAGGTGTAAGAATAAGTGATTACGGCAGCGACAACGCCTGTCCTCATGGTTGCTAAGTAACAGATACACGGAATGAAATTATCATGTACCACATAGTCCAGTCTTGGCACCAGAGGTCGTATCAGTGATTGGATCTTTGAAATAAACATTTGCATTGGGGGATGACAACGAGGTAATGGTGACCTTGAAGGGCGCAGCAAAAATTTTTTTTGTTGAAAGCATCGGCAAATTTGTGGACAGTGAACTAAACAGGCTGACTATGTTGAAATATAAAACATAAAAATTTAAGTGTTGTTTTGTAAAAGGTTACTAAACAATTCATGTTTTAAATGAGTTCTCCCTCCTATCAATTAATGAAAATCATGCGCGGTAACACTATTTTCCCGGAAATTATAGTTTTTCTTCGTTCTGAATGATACACCGGAAGTTCAATGAAAGTTCAAATATACATCAATAACTTCCTGCCGAGTTTTTGCGTTACAAGGTAAAAACAAAATATTGTTCGTATTTTTTACTATAAAATGTTTGTGTTTTGTTATTACAGGTCTTTATGACATTCCAGCTTTGTTTTTGTAATAACAAAAGTGTTTAAACCGCAAATTTCAATTATGCAGACTATTTCACTTATGTATCGTCATCTTAATATCTATCAATGAAACGAAACAACATTTTGAATTTTAACAATCACAGCCAGGTTACGGAGTGAAATTATCGGAAAAAATTATCTTATCTGTTTTATCACGCGATGTGCATTTGTCTTGTGGTCAGTGTAGCCAACTCTATACATCCACTATATAAGTGCTTGACACACATCTCGGACCCACTTATGGGGAAGTATTAATAACAACAAAAGCACGGACAATCGACAACCATAACGTAAAATGGAGGGTTCTTCAAAGCGTTTTGGTGATGCGTCAAATTTGCAAATTGATCATATCGTTAAGAACTGCAAACTACATAAGACAAAGAAAAATAGATACTGTATGGTTTTTTTTTTTCCCTCTCTCGGTTGGTATTAGAAAATCGAGCTGCAGCGATTGAAGTAGTCGACTTCTGTCCATTTCAGTTTCACGGTTTCTGAATAGCTAGATGTTCATAGGTATAACATTTTATACCAGTGTTAATTTTGTGCCCGAATTACAAATATATATCACTTTTATTCTTATTCTATTCATAAAATAGTCCTAAACTCGTATTTTGCTCTTCTGTATTGGCATTACTGACAATCGGCAATCTTCTGTCGCAAGAAAGTAAAAATATACAATTATTTCAATTTTTAAGCCAAGTTTAGAGGAATTATATTTATTATTTTTATTTTATTCGTGAAATGGTCCTAATAAATATCACTGGAGGGTCTGAGCTTTCCAGATAAATTCACAACTCACCACGTTCGTGAATTTACCGGTAATCTCACACACTCTCGCGATATTACTTGTGATAAATGTTGGATTTTTATGCGCAGCCGTAAAGTTTCAAATATTTATAACAGAAAAAAAAAAGTGCTGGAAATGTGCGCTAAAATATTTACATCATTTTAAGGCCACGTTTTCACATTTTTAAGGCTAAACTAATTGTATTCTTTCACCTATTTAGATCATAAACGTTCGTTTCTACTTACAGCATATACCCAGAACGATTATTGCATGCAATGGGACCGTTTTGTTATTCATTTGTTATTTACGTACATATTATTACTTGTGGAGAAATATTATAGTAACGTTTGTGCCCTTGTTGAAACGAAAAGATTATAGATATTGGAATTCATCAGTAATATTTTGAGAACTCTGTTACTAGGGAACTGCCAGTATAAAGATACAGCTGTAGAGTTTAAATATGCACCATATGATTGATCTTCATATTCCGCATTTCAAGAAATACATAAAATTATTTCCGTCATGGGTACGCAGCTAAAGTTGCGTTAGTGTTAAGCATACACACGAAATATTTGTTTACTTTTCCTATATCATAGGTATTGTGATGTCATCTTTTACATAATTGTTTATGTCAAGGCACTTTTGTTTTCTGATTGACTTAGATTTTATATTTGTTTTACAACGGTTATGCAGTCCTTCATTATTTTGCAAATGGAGGGTTTTCACTAGGTCTCTTCCTAATATAGATCAAGCAAGTGTTAAAGTTTTGCAAATGTTCAAAGAACAATTGTCCTGAAGTTGCAAATGTCTCATTTGTGACGTTATCACAAGGTACGTTCATTGGGAAGCAGTAGGCTTTGAGCACATTATAGTGTTTATACTGACTATTTCACTTATGCAACGCTTTCTTAAAATCGAAAATCGACCAATATATATCATATCTGTTGTATCATGCGACGTGCATTTGTCTTGTGTCAGTGTTGCCAACTCTATATCTCCACTTTATAAGTGATGAACACGCATCACTGACCACTTTTGCTAGAGGCGATGGGAAGCTATTAATAACAGCAAAAGCATGGACAATCAACAATCATAACGCAAAATGGAGGGTTGTTCAAAGCGTTTTAGTGATGTGTCAAATATGCAAATTGATTATATCATTAAGAATTCCAAACTACAGAAGATAAAGAAAAATAGACACATTGTATGTTTTTTTACTTCTTCTTTCCTCTCTCAGTTTGTATTAGAAAATCAAACTGTGGCGATTGTAATAGTCGAATTTTGTCCATTTCAGTCTCACGATTTCTGAATAGGTAGCTATTCAAAAGTATAACATTTTAAACAATTGTTAAATTACTTTTATTGTTATTCTATACATGAAATTGTCCCATACCCGCATTTGGTTCTTCTCTATTGGCATTACTGACAATCGATGTTCTTCGGTTGCTAGGTGGCTTGAAAAGGTTAAGTATTCATAATCCAAATGCATAATTATATAGCCATTGTAAGCCAAGTTTACTGGAACTATATTTACATTCTTATTTTATTTGTGTAGTAGTTCTAATAAAATCTCTAGAGGTCTGAGCTTTCACTACGTTCGTGAATTTATCGGCAATCTCAGACCCTTTTGTGATAATTTTGTTGATCGAAATTCTGATGTGCACACACAGCAAGTGGAAAGTATGTGGGATATTGCAAAGTGGAGGAACAAAGTGCTAAGGGGTAAAGAAAGTGTACATTTTCTAAATTATTTAACTGTATTTTTGTGGCTTTTATTTGTTCAAGAGCAACATCTATAAATTTTAATATTGAAGGATATTGTTTCTACTATTCATCCAAATGTCGGAGTGATGTCATTGGTATCCGATTTTGGTAATTACATATTCCGTTTGGCGCATTAACAAAAAATGACATACTTATTGAGTAAAATTATTTTAAGTTCTTATTTCCGCAGGAACTTGAGAATGACCTATATGGGATATTTTGAAGCGCCTAAATGACATTAACGGCACACTCTTTTACTGAAAAAGAATTTAAGTAATCCGAATGAGACCATGACGGTTTCTCAAAATGAATTGTATAGTTGTGTTCACAAGAAAGGCTGCAAAATTTCAGGGTAAAATGCCTTTCTATTCAAAATTAACTCAGGGATCATTTCCTCAAATAAAGACTTCTTAATGTCAGTTTATGTGCCGGCACATTGTAGTTAATATTTACAAAACGTAACAATTAAAACAATTTATATCCGGAACATCCACAACAGAACAAAGAGGATACACAGGATATTTTCAAGCTGATGATATGGGGGTGATGGAGAAAGGCAAATTTATCAATTTGAGATCAAAAAGCCTTGTCCGGAAACGGCGGAGCCGAAAGTTAAAATTCGTTATGTGTAGATGTAGTACACCTTTATTTATCTGTAAAACTCTCACAAGTGCTACTTCACAATAGACGTTCAAAGTGACTTCCCCCAGTTTCGATGCAGACATGACATCGTCGCACAAAGTTCAGTTGTACACGTTGGAACAGCCCCGGTTTCGTTTGAACAATGTCACAGGGAAGAGTCGCGGAAACCTGATGTGGGTCGAATGTGAGTAATTGACCCGACACAACCTGTCAGTTTCCCTATTGTTCTCATTGACTTGTCTGTACACGAAAAGCATGTCTGCATATTCCGCAACCGTATACTTCACTTACAGACTGATCGACTGTACACATCAACTGAGAAACACAGACGTTCAACCATGTACGATACATGTCACGTTATCAACATTGCAGTAGTAGAGTTTCCTGTCCTCACCCCTCATGATGAACGTCTACATGTTTGTTCATTGTTGATTTCTTTTATTTAAGGACACTCTTTAACATCTCATGCCATCAGCGTCCCATTCAACTCAGGGCGTGAAACGGCCGATAAATTTTGCTCAGAGGCCTCTTCTTTCAGCTTGAGGTTCTTTTTCGTGCCGTAAATGTACACGGGACCCACGACTTTACTTCCCTTCCGAAGGAAGTCATACTTAGGATTTTTATGCCCGAAAAAATCCATCGATCCTGGCCGGGTTCGAACCCGCGATTTTGGGTTTAGAGTCGAGCTAGCAAATACATGTAAAAACATCAATGTATTACTTCGTACAAACAATGATTCGTAGGTTCTCGTATTCTATTGTTACATGGTGTCCCAGAAAAATGTTGGCTTAGAATTTTCGACTCCACCGTTTCCGGATTAGGATTCCTGATCTCAAATTAATACATTTGTCCTCCATAATCCCTCAAACACCCTGTATATGCCACACTGAAATTTAGCGCAAATGACTGCTCCTTTCCCAACGAAAAAAATATTTAAGAAATACAAATAAACTGAAATGCATAACAAAATGTAAATTGCATTAAGTATCTATATAACGTTCCATTTTAATAATAAAATTCATTTATCTTTAATTGTGTTGTTATACTAAAGATTTTAAAACGTATGTGCAGTTTCAGTACATGAAAACAAAAAGAGAAATATAAAAAGTGAAATTTCATCAGTAATTCTTAAACAGTTATAGTGAAGATCCCTTCTCTTCCCAGCGAGTAACATACTTCACTCTTCCGCTGGATCTTTCCATTGATCTGGCAGCTAGAGTCTAAGCCAGCCTCTATACGCGATGGAAATGAACACACTATTCACAACCATGGCTACCGGTACCACTGGTTCGTTGGCCCAATCTAGCATTAGCCTCCCCAGTTCTACTGGAGAGTGACACGGGTATTTGTAGGCCAAAGAGAGGACATTGAATGTATTGCTAGTAAAGTCAGAAGTACCTCTGCCGCTTGGGGTCTGCAGAATTCCCACCAACACATTTGATGTGCTGGTTGAAACTATAGTTTCTGTTATGTATTCAATATCTGCAATGTTACTTAGTTTTTATAGGCTTGGCCAACAATCACTTTAAAGAGCTTTCAGTGCCCAAAACGAACTGAATTTCTTTCTTTACGAATTTAACTTCTAAAACCTTTAATCTTTTGAGATAACAGATGTAAATTTTGTAATTTTTAATACAATCCGTACTCATTTCAATTTTATTTTTGTTTCTATGAAATTAAACCTTAGTGCCTTTAGAAAGATTGCGCTACGTTTCTCGTCTCCATTATCATTAAAGTCTTTTCCTCAAAAATTTCTCTTACGAAAAACTTGGAAGACAATCCATTTTATAGCATCTGAGATATTCAACATTCAATATATATAATGTGAAACGTAGTTACAATATTAGTACCCTGTTCACTTAAGATTATATTTTTCTGAACCTTTTCTTCCAATCAATATCATTACAGTTCAAATATGAAAATATGCGCCCTTTTAGTGTGGTTTTTTAATGTTTCACGTTTTCCGCTCCGGCCATATTTTTATATTGTCTACTGTTTTCATACCGACCGATTTAACAACAATCACTACTGGCTACAAACATCTCAAATACCCATTTTCTTTTAAAATGGTCCCCTTTGCTTCATTGATTGTCATTTGTAAATATTTAATTCACATACCCCACACTAAATTCAGCAGGTCAGAATCACAAACAGCTAGAATAAATTATGTAATATAGACATACAAGTAAAGGTGGCAAGGAAAATGTAGTAGTGGTAGTGGTGGTGGTGCATTTATTTACAAAATATATATGTCGCACTGTTCCTGGGACCGTACGTGCTTTCCCAATAAACTAGGAAATACATTGAAAATTCACAAACCAATATTTAACTCTTAAAAGACAACATATATATATATATATATATATATATATATATATAATAAAGAAATGGAAAAGAAAAAATATATAATAGGAAAAATTTTAAACACAAATGAAATAAACAAAAGAAAACAGTCAAGAATAGGTAACTTACACTCCCTCACATATATGTACAAATAATCCCGCCAAATATGGTGACTCAAGTTCCCATACCCCTCTCTCCGGGTGTCTGTCCCATTTTGTTTAAAATTGTACCTACTCCCTCCTCCTCCTTCCTAACTGCCAACAAAGTCCAGCTCTGTCACTCCCCTCTCCCCTATTAACAAACGGGATCGGTAGAAATCTCTTGCTCTATACTTCCTTCCTCTTACAATACGCCAGAATATGTTCCCACGATTCTTTCTTCGCACATATAGGGCAGATTCTCGCACCCTGTCTTCTGTTACTTTAGTCACCGCCACGCACCTAATCTAAACCAAGCGAGTCACTAATTGCCGAGTTTGGCCCCTGTTTGGATGTAACGCTCCATTCCCCATCCGAATTTCAGCTCCGATTGTATTTCCAGCGAAACTTTTTCTGTACACTCCGGAAGAGTCAGCTGTCTGTTAATGTCCCTCAAGCGTTTCTTAATTTTCCTCCAAACCCCCCTTCTCTTTCCCCGCTCTGTGACCCAAATGTTACTCATTCCTATGTTTTCCAGATGGCTTCTTAATTTTAAAACCCAGGTTTTTATTTTCCCCCATTCTCAGCTGCTCGAAAGGAAAATACCGAGAATGTCAAAAAAATGTATACACAATTTCTCAGTACATATCTATTTAATAAATTTCAAAGCCATTGAACTGAAAAACAACAGTAATGTGTAGTATGATGTTCTGTAAACAGATCTAACTCACATACATTATGATAGCGTTGCTATGTGACAGGTAAATTAACAATGAACAAATGAAGTCAAGATTATCGTATATCAACAATGAACAAATGAAGTCAAGATTATCGTATATCAACAATGAACAAATGAAGCCAAGATTATCGTATATCAACAATGAACAAATGAAGCCAAGATTATCGTATGATCTTCTGTAAACGGATGTGACTCACATTACGTTATGCTAGCTACAACAAAATGGAGTCAAGATTATCATTTGAACAGCGGAAAGCAATTTTGAAGTGGTATTGGAAAACCGAGAATGTTGTTGAAGTTCAAAGACAATGGAGATGTGTGTACCGCGTTCTCCTGATCTAACTCCGTTGGACTTCTACCTATGGGGAACTCTTAAGGATGTTGTATACGTAGAAAACCAGCTACACTGGCAGCACTTCGGGAAGATATTAAAACGGCATGTGCTTCAATCGCTGAGGATACTTCCGCAAACGTTTCTGAATCAGTAGTTCAACGTACTCAGAAGTGTATCGGCGCAGATGGTGGGCATTTTGAGCATCTGTTGTAACTGTAAAAGTCTAAGATGATTAGTGCTCATCATTTTCTGTTTGTGTGAATGTTTTGCTATGTTTACACAGTTTTTTCTTTGCTTGAAGTGTGTATACATTTTTGGCACCCTCTGTAAATTAATAACAGTGTATCGATTGAAAATTAAAAGAAAGAAACGTACATTAACTCTAATTGTATGCATCCGTAAAACCCGTGCAAAGTGCAACTAGTCATGAAAGTTCATGGGGAATACCTTGAATAAATTAACAGTGATTCTGAATTATCGTGTATAATAGTTAAATAACGGTCAAGGTAAGTGCATTTATGTAATAACTCATAATTAATTAATTAGTAAACAAAATTCAGCTTTTAATACTTATTTGTTTTATTTACGGACGCTCCTTAACATCTCAGCGTCCCATTCAATTCAGGGCGTGAAACGGCAGATAAATTTTGCCCAAAGGCTTCTTCTTTCAGGTTTGAGGTTCTTTTGTGTGCCATAAATATACGATACGAAACCCACAGCTTTTACTTCCCTCTCGAAGGAAGCCATATTTTGGATTTTTACCCCGAAAAAATCCATTGAACCTGACCAGGATTGTGCCCGGGAATGGTATACTATAGGCTGTTTGGTTTAAGTTAAAACATGACCGTTTGCTCTTACCTGAGCTATATAGGAGAAGGGAGCACTAATGACGGTCAAAGAGGCTGAGAAGCACATCACAATTATCCTGCACTGCATAGTCTCTTAGTGGCAATTGCACTTGCACTACGAGTTGTGACCAGTTGCACCTTTTGGCAGTGAAATATGTGACAGTTTAGCCATACTCATTTCCATGGCTTTTGCATTGTTACAAGTAGGTTGGAAAACAAGGAAAACCCGTGCAACCAGATGCAAGACAATTTGTTTGTAGGGTGTACACGTCCTTTAATGTTTTTGAGATTAGGCATATAAGAATTGCCTATTGTCATGCGGAATATAGTGCTATCTCTTTTCTATTTTCCATGTTTCACCTAAAAATAATTGCACTGTAATGATTAGTGAAGAGCTATGAAACATGGGTAAATATATTTTGCAAGGTATCATTTAAGAGCACTTTAAGAATAAAATAATTCGTGTTTAACTTCTCAAAATGAATTGAATGTTAGTTATTATTTAGTGTATAGAGTTGTTTTACCTTACGTATGTTACATATAAATTACTTGCCCAACCTAGCTAGCTTCTGGTCAGGCGGGAAATCGACGAACTTCACCTCGTAAAATCAAATAAAACAGATCACAGATAGCAGCCCTGTTTCATTGTTTCACTCTGTAGTATAATTTCTTCTAATCCACCAAAGTCTATATGAAGGAGTTTGTATTCATAAATCATGATATATTATATATTACTTATAATGTTTGAAAATTTTAATACGTAAATTAGGCCATAGGTTATCTTTCGGTAGTCTATGCGAATATTTAGCTTACAAAAGTTCCAACTTGTGACATTGCATGGAAATTAGTGTATTCCGTGCAAGCCTATTAAGGAGATTTGCATACTTTTTGGTCTCTTAAACCATGCTTGAAATGTCACAAATGCAATTAGCGAATGTCTGCACAAATAAACAATTTTCGAATTCCACGCTTTACAAGGATGTGCAACTATTTGACCGTTAAAAGATGAAACTAGGTTAAGATTTGATAATCGACGAATGTAAGAGCTTTCTTTTAGTTCATATTAGTTAAATAAAATAAAATGTACTCTTAATTCCAAAATTGACAATCAGAATGAGAAGTAGGTACCATTTTTGTTATAATTATCTATACAGAGGGGGAACCATGTTACTTTCAATAGATAATTTACATTTGCGTTAGTTTCTGCCTGAAAATGGGGGTGCTGCAAGCAGAAATTTCACGAACAAAATGGAAAGTGTTGCCAATATCATGGTCCTGAAATTAGAGAGGCCATTACTCATTCCAAATGAAAACGATCAGACACAATTTATTTATTTAGAATCTATGAGAACAGGAATTTCTGTTAATACGTTTGTTTTGTTAAATATTCTGGTAAAGCATTCTAAGTTTAGAATTACAGATAGAATTTTAATTATCGTAGACTTAAAAGTCATTTTCATTTTTCTTGACTATCGTTTCAACATAACAAAGAAATTCGTTGTGATTAGCGCATTTATTTTTCATAACAATCGCTGGTTATGAAAAAAAAAAAAATTTATCCCATTGTGTTATTTCATCCACTTTGCAGTGCGCAACATGCTCAAAATAGCACGCTTCCTAAGTAGTAAACATACTTAGTTAAAGTGTATACCTCCCGCGACGATTTTCAGCATTTAATTACTACGTGCATTTGACACGGCACACCGTGGAAGAAAAGTGTGATGATTTAATAGCAAGTGTAAAAGGTTTGCTTACACGTGTCTTTTCATGCCACGAAAGTTATCCACCATACTTCAGGCATTTCCTGACAAATATTTTCTTGCCATTCTACGAGAATCCGTGGCTTATTGTGATATACTTTCTCCTTTGAAGAAATTTGGAGGAGTAATATCAGGAGACATTGTTGGCCAAAATCATTTAGAAATGACATGATCTTTAAAAGTAATTAATTATTTAAACAGCTTAAGAGCAGTCCCTTATTGGCTTAAAACAAAATAACTAAAACAATGGACATTATAGGAAAGTATGTAGAATTAAAAAAGAAATCCAATAATATTTTTTTCAAATATGGCAACAAAAATGGGATAAAATAAAAGAAGGTACAAGAGTGCATGAAATCTTCCTATCCATAAAGCAAAGCTTACACCTAAACACATTCAAGGGGTTTAGTACATTGTCTAACAGGATACAGTCCATATTGCTCATATTTACATTACAGGCAAACAATACATGGGAAAGTTGTTACGTGATCGATACCCCGAAACATGTTTCATTGTATACCCTAAATACGACTTATAGGGAAATACATTTGGAACATCATGAGAGATCAATACGAGATGATTTTGGGGTATTGAATGATTTAACAAATGAAATATCATGCAAACTAACAGCAAAAATCAAATAAAAGAGAACATTCAACTGTCAGAAATCGTATACTCCCGTAGAAAATCCCAGAGAATCAGAAGCCCAGTAAACCCAAATTGAATCAGAAGAAGGGAGCAGAATTAACAGAAGAAGAGAATAGTGGTAATCTTCGGGTGGAAAGGAAGCAACTGAGGCAAGAAGAAATAGATCGGAACAAGAGAAGAAGGAAAATATAAGGAATATATGAAAACAGAGGTAGAGGAAGAAAGAAGAAGCGCAGAAACAAAATGCATTAACGTTCAAGTCGGTCCTGGTGGTGTAGTGGTTACCATACTTGTCTCCTATACCCAAGATCGCGGGTTCGAACCCGGCCGGGACCGATGAATTTTTTCGGGCGTAAAAATCCTAAGTATGGCTTCCTTCGGAAGGGAAGTAAAGCCTGGGTCCCGTGTCGTACATTTACGGCACGAAAAAGAACCTCAAGCCTGAAAGAGAGGCCTCTGAGCAAAATTTGTCGGCCGTTTCACGCCCTGAGTTGAATGGGACGCTGATGACCTGAGCTGTTAAAGAGCGTCCATAAACACACAATAAAAAAAAAATTAACGTTCAATCCAAATCTATGATGAAATTACAGATAAAAGTTGAAATGTAGAAGAATATGAAGGAAAAAAAAAAGAAGAGAAGGAAACTGCACTGTCACACACCACGGTCCAGTACAGCTGCTGCTTGAGACCGGCAGCAACCTCATTGATGTTCAGTCCTGTTGCCTGGAATTCCGGCGAGGAGCAGCTCGGATACCGAGCGTCATTAAATTAATTGTAAAAGTTAAGATGTATAAAAAGTACGTTGTTTGAAGTGTAAAAATAGCCGTAGTGTTGGTTTCCTGTACCCGTTTAGTTTTTTGAAGTTGTAGATTCGTTTAGTTTATTGTATTAGTCCTGTAGAATATAAACTGTAATTTAAATTGTATTGATAAATGTAAAAGAGGAATAAATAAAAATTAATTTAGAGTATTACGTCCTGATATAGAATCAAGCTATCAGGATATAAGCATTTCAGAATAAAATATAAAAAAATCATCTTCCTGCTGAAAATGACCCCTGCATGGTTCTCCTTGCGCAAATATAAATGTCTGTTTAAACTGTCGTATCTGCAGCTGTATAAAATAAGACGGGTAATGCCGTGATAGAGCAAACATCTCAGCTTTACTACTGTAGGATCATGTGCAGTCCATTATTCTTGGGTGTGATAAAAACTGAGTTTTTACTACTCGTGTAAATGTTAACTATCTACCCGTACTTGTTCAGAAGCAATACAGCTTTGCACTTTTTCTACCTTTTTTTGACCCCATCTCGCGCGACAGAGTTAAAGCAA
Source organism: Metallyticus violacea (assembly GCA_030762175.1). Classification (NCBI taxonomy): domain Eukaryota; kingdom Metazoa; phylum Arthropoda; class Insecta; order Mantodea; family Metallyticidae; genus Metallyticus; species Metallyticus violacea. The sequence continues at coordinate 93,539,125 of CM060830.1, read as the reverse complement.
GAAATTCTATGAGGAGGCCTACAGTCTGTTCTCCACCTCCTGCATCGTTCCCTCCAGCAGATGGTTGACATCCAAGAGTTCCTGTAGTTTCCTCACCAGACATTGCTCATGTTTTCTGTGTCTAAACATAATACAAGACATTGTCTTTGGCACTGCTTTATCGATGCAGTTTTCCAATACCTAAACTGCTACTGGCTCATAATGATATATACTACTGTTATTGCTCTTAACACAAAGGAGCGGTGTCTAATTCTTCTTCTTCTTCTTCTTTTCCTCCTCCTCCTCCTCTTCTTCTTCTTCTACTCCTCCTCCTCCTCCTCCACAAGGTATAAGTCTGTCGTGTTCTGTTCTCATTTAAGCATATTACTCCATCTCTTTCATTCCTACTGTATGCTGATACCAAATATTTTCATTATTTTTTCCCCCTTAGATTATGATATTTAACTGTTTTCGAATTTATTCGTTTCTTGTTTATCTAGGAGAGTAAATCCAGCTACTGTTCTTAAAAATCTCTTCCCTGCAGTTTCTATTCTTATCCTGCCTGTCCTATTCACAATCCAGTTTTCACTTCCACGTGTTGCCTTTATTTTGTAGAATTTCATTTGTGTTACTTTTGACTTGTTTTTTAATGTTTAGCTTATTATTGCATTCATTTATCTTATTTTGTTATTTAGTTTTTTATTCAGATCTTTATTTTCATTGCGTGATACATGAAAACCTAAACAATTAAAACTAGAGACTTGTTCTATTATTCGTTCATTAATAACTTATCTTACATCTTGCATGATTGTTCCTTTTAAAATTCATTGGTTTTGTCTTGCTTGTTGAAATCTTTAACATTTCTCTGTAAACCTTCTTCCGTTTCCTCAAAAATAGCCTGCGGGTATTCAAATTAATAGATATAATATTATATAATAGATATAAGTTGACAACAATTTTATTTGCTAACAATCAGGTTATTTTTGAGGAAACAGAAAATGTTTTACAGAGAAGTGTTAACAGCCATTAAAGACATCATGGAAACATATAATTTTAAGATTTCAACAACCAAAACAAAATCAATGGCTTTTGAAGGGAACAATCATGTAAGATATTTATTAATGAAGAAATAATAGAACAATTTCTAGTTTTAATTTTTTAGGTTTTAATCCATCACACAGTAAAAATGAAAATCTGAATATAAAACTGAAAAAAAAAAAAGAGACAAAGAATGAAATCGTAATAAGCTAAACATTAAAGAACAAGACGTCAAGATTAACACAAATATATTAAAATGCTGACGATAAAGGTTATCCCTGTTTGACGCCTTGGTTTATTTCTTTTGTTTTGTTTCCAATTCTAATGTCAATGTCTATCTTAATTCTTGTACTTTTATACAAACTCTGATTTACCTTGATCAGATGTCTCGGATATCCTTTCTCTTCTATTACAGTCCACAGTTTATTTCGGAGAACCCTATCAAAATCTTTACCATAATCTATAAACAATATGAAAGTCGGCAAGTTAAATTACCGTCTCTTCTGTATTAATTGTTCCACCGTAAATATACAATCTGCACAAGATCGCCCTTGTCTAAAACCTATTTGTTTTTCCTGTAGCAGTACTTCTATAATAACATCCATAACAACAGACTGTCAGAGGCGTCACATTACTGCCAAGAACTGTAATCGACCTTGAACAAGATGCGTGACACTCGGTAATAGAAAGCAGCATCGCCATTGTGTCTTTTCGTAACATGTTCGAGCCAAATGTAACTTAATTATATCCATTACTAGGATAGTTGTAAAGGAAAACCAAGCCAAGAACGAGCGAAAACCCCCCAAGACATTTCTCGACAATGAGTATGCGTCAAAAAGGAAGAAGAAAAAAAGTAGTTTCAGTGACAAGATTGGAGCTCAAGTACAGCGTAAGGGACAAGCCGAACGTTCACTAAAACCACATTTACTTCCTGTAACACGCGTTTCCTTCCACTTGTTGAACGTTTAGTCGCTTTCGGGAAAATGGAAAGTTCATAGAGGGTAATGCAGAAAATGAGGTGGGCTTATTCTTTGATCAAAAGGAAGTCGCTTATTTAAGAATGTTCTTTAACATCTTTGGTAATTAGTGTCCCATTGAATTCAGACCGTGAAACGGTCGATAACTTTTGCTTCTTTCAGGCTTCCTGACATGGGACCAATGGCTTTACTTCCTTTAGGCCTCTTAGGATGTTATGAACTATGCAAATATAATGACCACTAGGTTTTGTGGTGAAAATGTCCCATCTTTATCTTTAATTCTTTTTTTTTTTTTTTTTTTTTTTTTAACATTTTTAGGTTAATTAATTCTTGCAGTCTTTATTGAGAAGGGACGGTACGTTGTTTACAAGCGGAATGGTTGCTAAAAATAAGGACGTTACCCTTTCTTTCCAACCTGTCTGCATATGCTCTGTCGGTCCTGGTGGTGTAGTGGTAACCATACTTAACTTCTTAACCCAAGGTCGCGGGTTCAAACCCGGCCAGGATCGATGGGTTTTTTCTAGTATAAAAATCCTAAGTATGGCTTCCTTCGGAAGGGAAGTAAAGCCGTGGGTCCCGTGTCGTACATTTACGGCACGATAAAGAACCTCAAGCCTGAAAAAAGAGACCTCTGAGCAAAATTTGTCGGCCGTTTCCTGTCCTGAATTGAATGGGATGCTGATAACCTGAGATGTTAAAGAGCGTCCATAAATAAATCAAATCAACAAATCAATGCACATGGTCTCCCTTCAAAGTAGCAGACTGGCGATTGAAATTCGTTTTCGGGTTTACAACAGTAAATACATTTGTCGTACTAAAGATCGGCATTGAAATCTTTCAGCATAAACTGCCATCAACAAGGGTTGCTTTTAGCGAATTGTGAAGGAAGGTATGCTATTGCGCTTGTACCGGAAAAACCTCTATATGTGTAAGTTAGCGCTCTAGCGGTCGCATTTTTTTTGAACGAAATTTGGCATATAACCATCAATTAACAAACGATTTTCCGAGTTCGTTAATCAGCAAGATTTTACCAATGGAAGGGGGGGGGGAGTTCGCTTTAGCGAAAACTTTTTGAAAAATTGCTTAAGCGGCCGAATGTTTTTTTTTTTTTTTTTCAACGAAACCCAATCAATTTCTTTAAAATAAAGCGATAAAAATAGTTTCCGAAAGTCAGCAATCGGGTCATTAGGAGTGGAGGCATGCCTGAAAAACAAGAGGGGTTTAAAGCGAAATTTAAATACCATATGAATTTTATATTCCTAGAATATATCCCTAGAACTATTACTACTACTACTAGACACCGAATAGACGGAAACTAGAAACCAAACAAGAAGGAGAAAGAAGAAGAAACCCAAAAAGGATAATCGGACACAGTAGTGCCAAACGAAGAAATGTCGAAAGGAGACAATACAAAGTGCAACAAATGCAAAAATATTTGTATTGAATGTATATAGTGAAATCAGAGTATTGCTTTGCTTGTTTTGTGTTTTGTTAGTTCTATCTAAAGATAATGAACATATAATTTGTCATAAATAGGTTTTCCATAGACACATTGTAGTCTTTTATTGAGCTATATTCTTTTGCGTTCAGTAATTAATGTGTTGTAAAGTGATACATTAATGTTTCATTTAGTATAAAGTTTATCGTTATTAAACCAAAATGGCTGTTTGAGCGTCTAGTGTTAAATAAGCTAAAGACTTAATAGTGAAGCATGCAAAACCCATTTCTAGTCAAATATAACAATTCGAATATTTTCACTTCAAATTTTGCTCCATTATTATGAGACGCAGAAACTTAATGTTGTTAGAATCTGCCATATATTTGCTCTTATACTGAACGGTAATATTTTATATGTTTATTTGTAGTTTGAAAGAGAATGCTTTTTTAAAATTTATATTGATTTTATTGCGCCTAAACTTACTGTTACAAATGTCTCCAGAAAAAAAATTACTCGATAAACAAGCTTGTTTATTTCCTATTTATTTACATATTAATTTTATATCAACTGCAACCGACACTAAATTGATTCCTGTGGAACACTGTGTCTTATTTCGCTTTAATTTGAATATACCGTCAAATTACATTGTATGACTCAATGGTCTGCTAATTCTGTTTGCACTTATTTATAAATATCTTGAAATTATTTAATCACATTTGATGAATTATTATTTTTAAGGGAATGAATTAATTCATTTCCTTCATTGGGCTTGTGGAAACCAAATCCAAAGATAAAGACATTTTTGAAAAATATTTTATTAAGATAAAAAGGTATATATTATCAGGTGGGTCAACCTTTTCTGGAAGATTGGCTTCCCTCCAAATGGCAATTGCGCTTTATGTCCATTTTCTTCACTTACCAACTATTAATTGGCGTTTTTTTTTTTTTTTTAGATAGACGAAGGCTAACACTAGGAGGAAAAATGGTTTAAGGGATACAAGGTACTCGCATAAAAGTATAACTTAAAAACATATGTCTCGTTTACTGGGAGTCAGTTTCCGAGCTTCAGCCGATTTTACAAACTTTTGCTTTACTTGGTCCAGTATCAAAATAATTTAAAAATAAAATGGCGGAATTTTGTAAATAGAGGGGGGATAGGTTAAGTTGGGTTAGGTTAGGTTGGGTTAAGTTAGGTTGGTTAGGTTATGACAAATTATGACACAGATTATTAAATGGAGGTTTATTTAAATGTAAACTAAGACACCCACATCTCAAATAATATACACAATAGCTAATAATTGTGTTAAAACTTTGAATAAGGGATTAAAACTTTCTTAAAGGGCTATATTATCATGTGAAGCATCCAGGTGGTACCGCCTGCAAGGTTTAAGGAAGAACCGAGAATATGCTATCAAACATCCAAATGTGTGAGTGGAATTATGACTGTTCTATTCCAGTCCCCCCCCCCTCCTCGCTATCGTTAAGGCTTTGGTAATCTGGTAATAATATATTTTTAAGAGGCGCCAAGTTTTAACGGAATTATAATAGTGCTAAATGTTGTTATGAAAAACAATAAATAAACATAACAAACTATTATTTTACGTAACATTCTGATTAGTTATTGGTATGTTAAAAGTGACGCCTTTCTGTCCCATTTGACCGGCATTAACACCGCAAAGCGATACTGCCTTCACTTCACTGGGGCATGCTGTCACAGAGAGTTTGTGCCATCCTTCGCTATGTACTCGACAGAAGACTATGTTGATATGCTTCTTATGTCGAGAGTGAATGACAACAAGCTCAATAGACGGCGATCAACATCAAAAACTTTCCGGAATGTTGAAAGACGTTTGCTTACTTGCAAGGATGCTTCCTGTTAAGAGACGCACCAGCGACATCTGGTGTTAATCCCGAAACTATTTTAAATGCCATCCTTAGTAATTCACATACTGGTACAAGGGCAGTTGCAAAGAGGTCAACAGTAGCCAGTCTTCTGTGGTGCGAACACTGCATGCTAATACGTTCATTTGCACCTACACCGAGAACTAGCTCAGGTGAGTTCTACGAATGGATGCTAGACCAAGTGGCAAATGACATGAGGTTCGTATCCAGATCCCTGTATTCTGATGAATCGAAATTTCACGTGGAACCGTAAATCGCCATAATGTGCACTATTGGAGTGTTGATAATACTCAATGGGTAACAAATTCTTCCAAATACATAACAAGAAGAACTGAAAACTTTGTATTATTTCTGTCTATTTTAGTGAATGTAAAGATGATATCACGGGCTCAGTTCATAAACATGGTTACATTTAAAAATGTTAAAAATACCCACACAGTACTACTTTGTCTATCAGTGGTCATATATTTCATTTAATTAATAGTATACCATTAGTTTTTGTGGTTTAATCTTAATAATGATAATAATAATAACAATAATAATAATAATAATAATAATAATAATAATTCTAAAAAATGTGATTTCTCTTTTGTGATACTTACAGATTGCAAGAATTCTAATTTTGTTCCCCTAATAACACACAGTAATGGCATAACTTATTTTATTTCATGAATTAATGATGTCATAATTTAGATTTTATACATTTTTTTAAAGTTACTCTACTAGGTGAGGAATTCGCTTAGTTTACGCAGCTCCTTTTCAGCCGCTTGAATCCATGTAACATGTTCTACAAGAAAGGGATGCTTATGAACTGGAGATATTCGCTTTTGCGGCTGACTCTCGAGGTCAGCTGAGACTCAATGTATGAAAACTGCGTTGTGACCAACAAAACATGAGCACGTGAAGACAGACACCTGAAGATCAGCGGCAGGTGTTTTGCCAAGGATAGTAGTTCTATTGTTGCATTACTTGGATACGTCCCAGAATACTTTTAACATTTAAGAAATAAAAAACGGTTGCAGCATAACAACTGGCTGAGCTAATTTATAGAACAATAAGAGCGTTAAACCCTTTGCAGCTTGGCGTGGTACTGAATAAAATCAGATGTTACGCGTGCGAGCGAAAATATTCTTTTGTTTCGTTTTTGATTATTCAAACAACCAACTTAAGGAAGAATTTTACGAACAACACTAAGAACAGGGAAGACCTCCATGTCTGAGTCAGGGTGTCTAGGCCTTCCGTTGGTGGCATTTTTTGAGTTCAAGAATAATAAAAGATTTAAAGTTGGACACTAGACACTAATCAATATGATGTTTATCATAAGTCTGTGTAAGGTATTTTAGTAACGAATTCATACATTAGCATTTCTCTCATTCCCCCTCCCCCCCTTCTTCTGTGACATTACCATTTATAGGCTTTCGTTTTTCTTCATGGGCTATCCTGGCATGCCTATACCTTTATATTTTGTACTCTCATTAATATTTTACCAACACAAATATTTTCAGAATTTTATAATGAAACCTAAATATTCAATTAAGTCAAACATGGAGGAATTAAGCAGGAATTATCACAGTACGGAGTTTATAATCGCTAGTGACTTTAATGCAAGAGTTTTTGAGTATGTGATGTTAACATTTATGGGTTTAGAAAGTGAAAGTACATGATTGTGAAGTGATAAGAGGGTAAGAAAGAGTTGTGATAAAATGTATAATAATGAGGGAAGCAAACTGGTTGAATTTTGTGAATTAAATCGCTTATTTGTATTTATGTGTAATGATTAACGAGGTTAGTGGGATAGATATTCAAATGGATCAGTCTAGAACATAAAAATTCCTTTTGTCATATGTATAAGAGAAGTGGGGTTGGGAGAAATACAGAGGGTGCCAAAAAAAGGTATACACACATCAAACAAAGATAAAACGTGTTAACATAACTAAACAGGTACAACAGTTGCTCAAAATGCCCACCATCAGCGTAGATACACTTCTGAGTACGTTGAACTACTGATTGAGCAACGTTTGCGAAAGTGTCCTCAGCGATTACAGCACATGCCGTTTCAATTTCTTCCCGAAGTGCTGTCAATGTAGCGGGTTTTCTACGCTATACAACATCCATAATAGTTCCCCATAGGTAGAAGTTCAACGGAGTTATATTCGGGGAACGCGGTGGAAACTCAATCGGACCTCTTCGTCCTATCCAGTGCCTAGGATAGTGCCTTGGATCCAGTGCGCGGGGCTTGTTGCTGTGCGAGGTCTCCCAGATCTGCTCTTGTGAACACTGGGAATGAGTTGGTCCTAATGGTCTTGGTAACCATTCAAGTATGGCTTCCTTCGGAAGGAAAGTAAAACCGTGGGTCCCGTGTCGTACATTTACGGCACGAAAAAGAACCTCAAGCCTGAAAGAAGAGACCTCTGAGCAAAATTTGTTGGTCGTTTCATGCCCTGAATTGAATGGGACGCTGATGACTTGAGATGGTAACAAGCGTCCGTAAATAAATTGGGAGTTAATTTTCAAAGTTCCGCGTTTTTGTATGGATTTTTCGGAAATTTTACTGTAATTGCATTGCTGTTAAATGATATGTATAACAAATCTCATCAACTGGGAAAACTACTTTGCAATGTATAAATTATTTCATAAATGTTATTGCGTAAATAGGTCGTATAGTCATATGGTACATGGTTGGCATTTTTGTAATTGGAACTTTAATCACATATGAAAATTATAGCAAGAGATGTTTTAATTAAATTTCTTGAGTGAACTGTGATCATTTTTTTTTAAAATTATAATCTTTAAAATTAACCAATTATTTCATATATATAAATTACTATGGGAATAAACATGTATTTCGTCTGGTAGAATATTATAATGCATACCTCTGCACATTCTAGAAAATTTTATTAAATTTAGACAAAAACTGAGAAGCATGGGAAATTTTGAAAGCGTGAACGTGAAGTTTTCAGAAAAACGCTGTTTTATAAAAAAATATTCTCGGAAACAGCGAATTGTGCGCTTATCTATATCGGAATCCTCCTGATTTATACTTAAGTGTGTCTGTACTTCCAGTTGTGTCCTGTGCTGTTGTTGTGCTACTTTTGCCACCTGTAGGTTCTTTCCCGCTTGTGGCAGCCTGACCTCCTGCTCTCGTAGAGTCGAGTTGTATCCCGGGTCTTGCTGATCTTTGAAGCAGCTGCCGACTATTCCTCACCCCTTACCATAGATCTCAGATCCTGAGAAGCTGAACAGCCCACATTAAAAGCAGAAACACAATTTAATGCCCCAATTTCCAGTTGCTTCTTAGAAATAAAAATGTTTTTCCAAATGAGTGAGTGAACACTTTCATGAATTTTGTGTCGCTCCATGAGCACAGCAGGCCAGTAGTTCAGAGCAAGCCGTCTCTGGTAGACTGCTAACATACCATCATCAAACTGAACAGACATCTTACAATAGCTCCGAGCTGTGCTGCTGTTATAGAAACACCGAGAGTCTGTCCCTGTGGGTACTTCTGGTGTTTTGCTTCTGGTCTGTTGCTCTGTAACGGTAAAGTGTAACATACATGACACTCTTCGTGACAGACGTTTCTGTATGACCAGTCTGTAGTAGCTGGTTAATCTTTTTGTAGTTTCTAACTTCAGCTTACCACGGTCACGATCACCCACTCTAGTGTCAGTAGTGTCTTTCTTTAGCTTGAGGAAAGCTGTAGTCATCTCTTTTCTACATGATCGATACATTCTTCCTTCACTATTTCCACATCAACTCCATATACCGCCACTTACTTTAGGTGCTGGTGAGTTCTTGTGTCTATATCAGACATTACAGTTGTGCATCTCATTCCACACTTCTGTACTGAGGGGCTATGGCAGGCTGAAAAAGGACACGGAGCTCTGAGTCTCTGTGAACGCCCAATGGTTCAAGGAACCTTTAGCAGAAAAAAGACCAATTTTGGCCAAAAGCTCACCCCCAGTGTTCTTTAAGGAAAGTGTTTAATATGTTGTTTGTGACACTTTCATGTATTCTTTGACCAACGTTTTATTAGAATGAAATTGTTACTCATGGAAAAAATATTGATCTGAAGTCTATTTATTTTCATTTTCCTATCTCTTTGTCTGAATCAATGCATGGTACACGTGTGTGCAAACATAAAATAAAATTGTTCGTAAGCGAATGTCACAGAGCAGTTAACAAAAGTGCATCCGTAACATAAAACGTTAAGAAGCTCTTTCCTGGACTGTTGAGATTGCAGTAGTACCTGCCGTTCACCTTGCCATTCTAAGAAAGAGAACAAAACATCAGCCAGACGTCTGGGACAGCCAACTTCAATCAATAACTCCCTACCTGATGGAAAACCGATGCTTCATGACGAGGTGCTTTGTGGACACAATATTAGAATTAGATTGCGTTACATAAGAGATGTCAGGGTGCATATATTCTACTTAGAAATAGTTCTTAGGTTTCAGTTTACAGGTTCAACGCAATGAAAAGCTTTTGTTTTTCACCAAAGTATATTTCATTTGTTATTATATCCTAATGCTAAGAATAACGCATAGACACTGTGAAGTTAATGCGGAAAAAAAAAACTCACGCCCCCATACTGGCATTTCTCCCACGTCTATTCATTACCTAAAGTGAATAACAATAAACCATAAATAGAAAGCGGTTGTTGATAATGTAATGCCTACTGAAGAAAGATTCGAAGGCGAGTATGTAATTTTAATAGGTTGGATGAATTATTGTAGTGTTTTGTTGTTACAGTGCCTTACATTGGTGCTCCGTTTGTTGTGGGTGTTAGGATCTCAGGGTTTGCTTTACTGGATGTTTTGTGACCCGTTAAGGCCAGCAGGACGAGAAGGTTTCGAACAGTAGCCACAGAGAAGAACACGTGACATTTTCTGTGATCACTATTTATTCGTTATGAAATATTTTCTTATTATAAGTCGGACTGTTCACGGAGACCTGAGTTCTAGATATCACTTTTACTAACTCCTGATTATTAGACAACCCTTGCGCCCTCTTACTAAAGGACTTGCATTTCCTCACCTCTCACTGCCTCTTACTTCGAATTCTCACTTCCCTCTGAACGTCCTAACGTTTGATTTTTTATTCCTAAGCCCCCCCCCCTTACGCAAAATTTAATTGTATATAATTCTGAAAACAGATTGAATTCCGGGCTACCTTATTGGAATCCTCTAATGTTTATTGTTGTACAGACCGGCTCTGATTCTTGCTATTTTAAGCTATGTCCATTGGCACAGGTTGCTCGTTATCCCCCCCCCCCCCAAGTCTGTGTTATAAATTTCGACATACGCCTTTCAAGTTGGATTTCGAATAGCTGTTTCTTCCTTTAGTCACTTTTAGATCAACAAATGTTTTTACACATCTGTTTGCTATCTCGATTTCCTATGAAAATGTTATTTTTGCGGCGAGGTCCTTTCATGTGTTCTGTACTATTTCATATCTGTCATCTCCGATACATTCTCAGAACTCTGTATTTCCTACGTGTGGCGCATCTCCCTTTGTCTCCCTAGTTACGTTAGATAAACAATGTAACTAGCTGTTACTCTGAAAGTGGAAATTATCCTTTTGCAGTATGCCGGCAATGTTCCCTCAATGTTCTCTTTTCACTACCTGCTTCCCCCAGGTCAACCGCCAACAAACCTTTCCTTAAGCATACAATACAATAGCTCTTGGAAAAAGACTTTCATACAGATGTCTTTCAATCATCACAATAGTAATAGAACCTGAAAAATGAATACAAAACCTCCACCAAGAAGCCAGTTATGCACAAAATATACACATGTCTGCTTGAATATTCACGAACATGAAATCTTAATCTTAATATAAACTTAATATTAGGGAGCTCCGAGTTCCGGTTACACTACTCAGGCGGCATAAAAGATGGAATTAAATGTAAATCTATATATGATACAGTTATAATTACCAAAAGAGAAGTAAATGTAAAGCATTCCGTATCCCTGTAAGCCTCTTATTGGCTTAAAAAACAAAATAACTAAAAAATAATGGACATTGTTGGTAAAAAGTGTAGGAATAAAAAAGAAATCAAAGATTCTTTATTACAAATACGGCAACGAGAATGGGATGAAATAAAAGAAGGTAGAAGAGTGCATGAAATATTTCCATCCATAAAGGAAAAATTACTATTTAAGCATATTCATCGCAATAAGGGTTTAGTGCATTATGTAACAGGCCATGGTCCATATTGCTCATATTTGCAAAGATTTAAATTACAAGTAAATAATACATGTATGGACTGTAACGTAATCGATACACCGGAACATGTCTCATTTGAATGCCCTAAATACCAGTCATTTGTAGCAGAAGAAAGACGACTACTTGCTGGGAAACGCATTTGGAACATCATGAGAGACGAAGATGATTTTAGGGCATTGGACGAGCTAACAAATAAAATATCATGCAAAATGGCAGAAGAGTATAAAAACGGCAAAAAACAAACAAGAGAAAAAATCCAAAGGCCAGAAACGGTATATTCCCCTAGAAGATCCGAGAGAATCAGGGAAAGGCAAGAATGATATCTACAACTAAAATTAGTTGAAGAAAAAGATGATAAAGAAGATAACACCCAATTTGAATAAGAAGAATAGAGCAGAACTGACAGAAGAAAGGAATAATGGCAGTTTTCGGGCGGAAACGAAGCAGTTGAGAGAAGAAGTAGACAGAGGTCAAGAGAAGGAGAGAAGCGAAGGAAACTACACTATCAACATACCATGGTCCATGTTGCTTGAGACCGGCAGCAACTCCATTGATGTCCAGGTTCTTATGCCAGGAATTCCAGTGGGGAGTAGCCCGGATACCGAGCGTTAGCAGAAATGAAGACGCATCGAGTAAATTGGATAATAATTGTAAATTAATAAAGTTTAAATGTAACAATTGCTACTGGGTACCAGTTGCAATTGTAGCTGTTATTAAAAGTCATAGTAAATAGCCGTAGTGCTGGATTCCAGTACCGGTTTTGTTTTTTGAAGTTTTAATTTTATTTAGTCATAGTATTAGTAGTGTAGATTTTAAAATCTGTAGAATTTAATTGTAATTTAAATTGTATTGAAAGATATGAGGAATAAATAAATGAAATCTGGAGTATTACGTCCTGATGTAGAACCAAGATATCAGGATGTAAGTATTGCAGAATTAAAATAAAATAAAAAAATATCCCTGTACAATTAAGGATTTGATAGAATCTCAACACACAATGGCCCTTGTATAGTCTCTTCAATAAGTTCGTCTGTTCAAAACATTACCTATGAACTTACAAGGTCCATTTTTCTTGAAAAATAAAAGAATATATTTTTTATCTAACTTTAGAAATTCCTCCCCAGTCGGAAAGACTTGGCGTATTCCGTTATTTCTCCACTACTTCACATGAGCAGTAAACACAGTAATGAAGAACTACATGACGACAAACTGCTGGAATGGTTTAATCGCTTCTATTCGTCGGCAGGGTTCAATTCTTGTACAGGGTATCTTCTTGTCACATGCCTCTTAAAACCGCCTTCTGAGATAGTTTATTCAAGGTCAACTGTCCAGCAGTTTGTCTTTCACCTCATGGCACCGTAGGAGGTCCTGCTTCATACATACGCAACAATGTCCAAAGGGTTAGAGAATAGCGAACGCCACTGTCACGCTTATCATGATGTGCAACTTCCATTAGTTTGAAAGTTACACGGGAAACTCTGGGGCCGATAGCGAGTGAAACGCCTGATATATTGCATTATTCTCTCACATTAAATTAATTACCGTATTAGCTCGAATCTAATGCGCCATCGAATGTAGTGCGCAATCCAAATTTGAAACTTAAAATCATAATAAAAAAAAAAGATTTTGGCATATTGTTGTACGGCGTCTTAGAGATAAGCTCAACCCCTTCAAAAAACTACCAAAACACACAATTCATAAGTGGACTGTTGTTATATCTTGGATCTCTTAATACAAAATCCATCACTCGTGCTGTTGCCAGCACAGTTGGTGTAGGTCAAAGAAGAAAACGTTATTTTTTATGTGTCACTAGTTAGGGTTGCCCGTTCCTCCTCATTTCATGTACGAATTCCTAAACTTTTGCTTCAATATCAGGATGTCTTCCTTTGCAAGGACCAGTGAATTTCTTCCTACTAGCTTTAGTTGCAAATAATGTGAATTTCTGTTGCCGTCACAAGCGAACGTTGCTCTCAGCTTGTCGGTCCTCGTTGTCTAGTGGTAATCATAGTTGCCTCGTAAACCCAAAGATCGGGCGTAAAAATCCTAAGTATGGCTTCCTTCGGAAGGGAAGTAAAGCCGTGGGTCCCGTGTCGTACATTTACGGCACGAAAAAGAACCTCAAGCCTGAAAGAGAGGCCTCTGAGCAAAATTTGTCGGCCATTTCACGTCCTGAATTGAATGGGACGCTGATGACCTGAGATTTTTTTTGAGTAGTGTTTAACTCCTGTTTTTACTACTGAGGCACTACAGGCGGTGGACACTGATGATGCATGAAATGAAACCATAAATTGGGAAAGGGTTTTTTTTTAAGGAAAGAAAGTTTAGGGTACCTCCCCGGCATTTGCCATTTATGAGGGCTGAGGAAAATCTGGAAAAAAACCTCAATCAGGGAGAATGGTCCTAGCGGGATACGAACCCCAGTCCTTCCGCTCGCGAATCCGTGCCTTAATGACCTCGGCCACCCGTGGCGGTATGACCTGAGATGTTTAAGAGCACTCGTAAATAAATAAATAAACAAAATTTTGCTCTCAGCTATATTGCACTCTCTTCCTGCCTTTCTGTTAGCATTATTTCAACATAAAGAATTACTTCACTCTCGAAAGTAATATTATGCGATGTTCTTCTGTTTGCCCGCCATTTTTCGACGACCCTACTATTCAAAAGCGTTATGCTATAATATTATCCAACAATAAATGTAACGAAGTCGAGAATTGCACCAATGCATTAGACGTAATAAACGATACTTTTGAATGTAGTTACCGGCGAATTACGGAAAGTAATGAATTGCATTCGAATCTAATACGCCATCGAATCTAATGCACACACACACTTTAACACGGGCAAAAATGCTGCTGCGCATTAGGTTCGCGTAAGTAATTTATCGATTGAAGAATAGCAAACAGTGTTGACATGATACGCTTAATTAAAGGATATCTTCTATAAGCCTGCTGCTCAAAAATATGCTTTTTACAAATTTGAGCATTCTTATTTAAATAATCGGTGATTTCCTCATAATTCTTGCTTTTCTTAGGTTTGAAAGAACTGATAAATACAATGAGTCCCCTATGTGATTATATGAAACATTTAAACGCTGTGCAAAATGATGTAGCAAATGTATAAAAGATCCTTTGTAGAACGCATGGAAAAAAAAAAAGGGGGAAAAAAAAGAAAAAAAACTGGCGATGTTTTCACTATTACTGTCGTTAATTGCAGAAAGATATTCATTTTTTATACCGGAAATTTATAAAAGCTTAGATTAGACACTACAGTCTCTATGTTTATAATTACGATATATCAATGGCACAAAACTACAGATCCTTAATTATAAATATTGCTCGGATTTATAAGTAGATAAAACTTTTTCCTTACAATAAAATTTAATATCGCAGTTAATAGCGATAATTGTAAATTTAAATTTTCATTTTATACAAAACGTATCTTTTATAATAAATACTGTGTGAATAAATATTTTTGATAATTATTATAAATAAATATTTTAGTATTTTTTCCTTTATTCTCTTTCAAATTTCATAAGGAAGGCTACTCTGAAAAGTAATAGCATTTGGTTAGGGACACTCTTTAACATCTCATGTCTCATTCTATTCAGGGCGTGAAACGGCCGATAAATTTTGCTCAGAGACCTCTTCTTTTAGGCTTGAGGTTCTATTACGTACCCTAGTAAATCTACGACACACGACCCAAGGTTTTACTTCCCTTCCGAAGGCAGCCATACTCCAGGCAAGCATGGTTACCACTAACTCACCAGGCCTACACTCTCTGGAAAACCTTCAACATGAGGGAAACAAGAAGCAGAAGAAATAGTACATCAATAAGGTTATTGTATTGTAAATACTATGAAGTGTGCTATATCTTGAGCTAAAATATCATGATTTATGTTCATCTTCGTTGTGGCCTGCAAATGACGCGTGCCCACTTCAAGTTGCTAACAGTCAGCAAAATATATTTATATACGCATTACGTCACTGCTAACTCTTCAAAATATCGTTGCTTCATGTGTAAGGCGGCGTAAACTTGTGGTGTTTCGCTCTATGAATGAAATGTTTCTATTGTCAAATTCAGCTTCCGGCCTAACCATTTTCTATGTATGATAAAGACAAAAACTATATTTCACTTGTCAATATAGTTACTCTTTATTGCAATACACTTCTCACATCTATGAATTATCATTTCAATCCCAAAATACTCAGAATTTTCTTCTCTGCAAAATGGGTCTAAACAGCATCCATCATTTCTTCGTCACACTTAAATTTCCTTCCTCGAAGGTCCTTCTTGAGTTTTGGGAAGAGGAAATAGTCACTGGCAGCTCTGGGCTGTAGGTTAGGTGGTCGATCTGCTTGAAGTCACGTTTCTCCACAACTTCCTTGTGGAGAAGGCGCACACTCGGCCTGGGCCACCCGTGGCGGTATGCTATATATGGCCACTGATAGACAAAAATATATTTAAACATTTAAATGTAACCATGCTTATGAGCTATATCACCTTTACATTCACTAAAATAGAGAAACTTCAGAAAGTTTCGAGTTACATTGTGTATTGATGTTCACATGTTTCAATACAACAAAAACATGTTACTATTTAAAAAATAATTTCAATTACTAAGCAAATATATACAATCAACAATCGAAAATTACGTCGATTTTCGTTAGATATGAAATCTAATTTAAATGTTATTGTATTAAAAACATGTAACGAAAACGTTTTCTGGAGGTTATTAGAGAACGCTCTTACATACAAATATAATTCTGAAACACATATCAAATTAATATTTCACATTTGCTATCTTCACGACGATACTTTTGTTATATATAAAATATATGCATCGTTATAAATATTGTTTATAAGCTGAATTAATTTATTTTATTGTAATACAATATAGAGAAAATTAAACACAAGAGCGCTTTATAAATTTTCGTTCTCAAAATATACCCCTATTCCTAATGGTCAATTTTTCCATGTTTTTATTATTTGATTTAAATGATATATGCCGAGTTTTGTTGTGAACAAATATATTGATGCTGCTAAAACGATTTTTAAATTTTAGTTTTTGGATAACCCCATCCCTAGCCTGATTTACCTTATTTTCAGTGCCTATATTTCTTATTTTATTTAAATGGACCATGCGGAGTTCCGTTGCAAAAAATATATATTAAAGTCGCTAGAGATGTTTTTAAATTTTGGGTTTTAAGCAAAGCCTTACTCTTAATTGTCCGACTTCAATGATTTTCATAAACTATTTTTCGTATTTCATTTTAATGGCATTTACCCAGTTTCCTTTAAAAAAAAAATTAAATTGCGGCCGCTATAGTCGTTTTAAAATTTCGCTTTAACCCCACTCGTTTTTTAGGTTTACCTCCCCCTCATAATGATCCGATTACCTTGATTTTAAAAAACTAATTTTTGTCAATTTATTTCAAAGAAATATGCCGAGTTTCGTTGAGAAAAAACAAAAAATTCGGCTGCTATAGCGATTTTTCCATATATATACTTTTTTCATTGTCATTTTCGGTGCCTAGCAGGTAGGATCGATGGAGATTGAAGAAAATTTTCAAAAAACGCTTCAAAGGTCCAGCCGCAATAGCTTCATTCCTTTGGAAATCTCCTAAAGCTACTGAAGGAACCGATTGTATGTGGTACCCTAAGATGATGAATCACGTGACATATGGCGTATATATCTTGCATAGATTGTGTATGTGTTACTACAACTATCACCAAGGATTTCTCTTTTCAGAAAAACAAATCTCGATATCATGCTGCCTCCCACACTCCGCGATAACGCTTAGTAACCCCTGATTTATTATGCAGACCATTTCACTCATGTGACGTCATCTAAACTGGACTAATGAAACACATTGGTCCAGCATAGATGACGTTGGCTACACTGACCACAATATTTTGAATTTTGACCAATCACAGTGAAATTATTGAAAAAAAATTGTCAAATCCGTTTTATCTCGCAAAGTGCAATTTGTCTTGTGGTCAGTGTAGCCAACTCTATATCTCCACTATGTAATTCCTGAGCACGCATCACTGACCGCTTTTGCTATTGGCAATGGGGAGGTATTGATAGCAACAAAAGCATGGACAATCGACAATCATAACGCAAAACGGAGGGTTCTTCAAAGCGTGTTAGTGGTGCGTCAAATTTGCAAATTGATTTTATCATTAGGAATTTTAAACCGCAGAATACAAAGAAAAATACAGACACTATTTTATTTATTTATTTATTTATTTATTTATTCCTCATTTGGTGTTAGAAAATCGAACAGTAGCGATTGTAACAGTCGACTTTTATCTATTTCAGTCTCACGATTTTTGAACAGAATAAATATTCAAAAGTATATCATTTTATACAAATGTTAATATTATGTGCGCGAATTTCAAATATATATATATATATATATATATATATATATCACTTTTATTTTTATTCTATTTATGAAATAGTCCTAAACCCATATCTTGCTGTTCTCTATTGGCATTACTGACAACCGGCATTCTTCTGTCACAAGATTGCTTTAAAAGGTTAAGTACAAATATACAATTATTACAATTTTGTAAGTCAAGTTTAAAGGAACTATATTTAAATTCTTATTTTATTTGTGAAATAGTCCTAACAAATATCACTCGAATTGAATTATTTACTACAGCTGTAGTAACTGAAACGGATGGCCCAGGTGGTGACGTTTGGGACCTAACATTAGGGAGGGATGTACCGAATTACAATTCCCTGGGGCCCGCTACCCTCACCTTGGGTTTTTTCCTGGTCACTCAGGAAAATGCTGCGATTGATCTTTACTTTACACGCATTTTTGCTCTCCTGCTGATTCTGGTGTAGGGTCGACAGTGCCAGGACAAGTTGGGCTGGCGCGGTGTGACGGTGGCTTGCGCTTTTGAAATGTTTCTACCTCAGGATCTGGTATGGAAGCAAGCCCTTATGATGTGCTCAAACTCTTTGGGTATGGGCTCCACTGGCATTGAGGTGTTCTATGTTCGGTACCTGCCAAGCCTCAACCCCCGACCGCCCAGGGTCTCGCTGAACTCAACCTTCCTCTCATTCGAAGCGCTGGCACAGACGGTCAGCGGTTAAGCAACCTGAAGTAGTGAAGTATTCTTTTCAGTCCCTAATAATTAAATAAAATCTAATTAAGATTATTCAACATTAAGAGATAGTAATTTAAAATATGACTTGGCTTTCAAATCTGCCAATTTCAGTTTCTTGATTTATTCTATAAAGAAACTAAAAACTACTACGGCACAATTAAAAAAACTCTACGTTGAAAGGCAACTTAACTCTATTTCAGGTTCGAAAATGGAAACTCTAAGAAAAAATTTAAGGGTGTGTCTGAAAACCTTTTAAAACTACTCAACTTTTGAAGGCTAAAACATTATTGACGTTTATTGTGTGAGCTCTAGTATTAACATTATGTGATGCAGAACAAACCTTCTCTCTCTATAAGACATTAATGTGTGATAGATAAGCTGGAACTAACATCTTCAACTTTCTACATCTGATATCTAACCTTAGGGGGACCTTTAAGTTTTCGAGGTGACACAAACACAGACTTTGACCTCAACATAGATGCGTGATACAGTAGTTTTATTTACCTCACAGGCTTTGACACTTTTTTAAATCAAGATTTTGTCTCTCTTCTACTAAATATTTTTTAAAACATTTATACATTAAAATCATCTTTCGCGCCTGACCCCCTTATTGCTTCTCTTTTAGAACTAGGGGCACTTGCACTCAGTTTACTGTGCGAATGATTAACACAACCAATTTACTGAGGAGTAAGCAGAAAGAGAGATATTATCGGCGTTTGTTAGTGTGGTATGTTATGACCCCCAAACATACTATCACAGCTGATGCTGATATTGCTACTGTTATGTTTACAGTGTACAGATTCAGCACATTCATGCAGTGAGTAATATGAATCTGTCGCATATATACTGGAGTGTCTCAAAATCACACTGACATAGTCAGCTATTGTATATGTTAAACACGAACAGTAATAAATTGTATCTTCTGTAACTAAAAAGATGTTGTTGGGTCGTAGTGTCCACTAAAATATTTTCTACTTATCTTGTGCTATAGAAACATTTCTACCCAAGCGCTAGGCAACTTATGATATCGATTCTCTTTTCCGGATTGATACACGTTAACAGTGGAAACGCAATATTGCAACACTGCAAACTGTTCGATGGCAAGAGGCTAAAGGCTGAAGAACGTCAATTTCTTTCGCATTTGAAAAACACTGTAAGCTCCTATACCGAATGTAGTTGGCAAACTGATAGAAGACCCTAAAAACAAGCAAAAATTTCATATAAACGCATACATTTTCACAATATTCAACCGGTTACCGAAAACCCACATTCCAGTTTGAAAACAAGACAACACTAACAGTTTAGCATTAGATTATTATTATGACATAATTATTATAACAAGCCTAAGATTTATTTACAGGAGCGTCTTGCTGAGACTTTTAACGTTTTGTTGGAAGACGCTCCACTAAATCTAATATGCTGAATGTGTTTCATGCATGATGGTACAAAACCTTATATTTCTCGTGCTGCTAGAGCAATTCTAGGTCAGCGGTTTTCAAATAAATGGATATCATCTGACCTGCTTGTTCTCCTTACCTCAATCCACTGAACTTCTATATAAAGGATTATTTAAAGGCCATTGTTTGCTCCAGACATGCAATCAGAGTAGGCTGGGTAATCGCCTCTTATTTAAGTCTTGCAATTTATTATAAAGTATCTGTTTTTCGTTTTCTATTCAGCTTAAAAGTGTAAATTTTCAAATAAAGTAGACAGAATTTGTTAAAAATCAATGCCTGCATAATAACTACATAAACCAGCTTTCAGATCGCCAAATGGTCGCATTTTACCATGGCAACGCATGCGCGAACTAACAAAGACAGAAAACTATCATGTGATCGCACGTGCTTGTTAACCATAGCACAAATGCCGTACTATTCCTCATTTATAAATAGACCACAAATTATACCTGCTCAGTTCAGCCTGTTATTTCTGTTATTAATAAATACAATGATCAATAAATAGTTGTAAGAAGGGTTTAAGCAATAATTTTAATTAAAATGAAATTTTATACTGATATTGCGACGCTGTAACCAATATGGTATAATATAAAGGTGCATACTTTAATGTATACCCCTCACTTCCTCCATGTCCAGTCATAATGCCTTATCTCCGCCGTTCCGCCCCAGCATAAGCGCATAGAGGTATAATGTTTGTTTACAATTCATAACAACTTTCGGTAGACGGGGTTTAATTGCAAACAAAAATACGCGATCAGCTCAGATGACTGATTATTAAAAAGCTGAAAATAATATTATTACTCTAATTATTTATAAGTTTTCTAACATGGATTTTGCTAAGTTATGGCAGGTAGAATATACATAGAGATTAATAATTTAATTATATACTGTAAAAATTCTTTATGTCCTATAGAACAAATATGGATCAAACATGTTTTTCGACTTTACATAAGACGAATACACCTTGTCCTGAGATATCAAAGTTTTCTGCATCTCACAAAGAATAAGAAAGGAGCATATTAAATATTTTCAAAAAACACAAGAGTCCAAAATTGTTACTTGCAGTGCCTGTTGCCCGTGTCTTTTGTTTGCTAAAGGAAAAAAAAAAAATGACAATCTGAATCAAGCCATTAATACACACGTAAAGTCGCATTAGTGTACCATTTGTATGTTCCCGAATTAAAGACTTTCCGTTAAGATTCAGAGCTCCGTGCCAGTGTAGAGCAGCACAACGAAATCCTACAGGCAAATGTTAAAGAGATTTACTGCTAGCTGTTAGCTATGCATGAACTACCATTTTATGATCTGTGTGAGTCAGAAGAGGCAATTAAGAGAGAAGCGTATATTGGACACTTAGCTGTCTTGCAAAGTATGATGCAAGTGTACCACGCTCTGCGAAACATCAAACCGCATACCGAATGGTTTAATTCTTAAGTCATATTATTGTGGAAAATACGAGGGTAGGTCCATAAGTTTCCGGCCTTGCCGATTACGATTATTGCCTTCACTATGCACTATCTGGTGTCATATCTTATCTGTTAAGTAAATAATTCCATCTGTAACATCCGCTCCGCTATGTTCGGTTGTTCAGATATAGTTGCATAAAGAAGGCTATGTGTACATGTTCTAAATGGAATATGGAGCCGTTATTAAGTTCTTCACAAAAGGACTCACTCCTAATGAAATTAAACAGCGACTGGATGGTGTATATGGGGAAGCACCCCCTCATATTCTACCGTAAAAGAATGGGCCAAACTTTTTCGAATGGATCGAGAAAGCATTGAAGACGAAGAGCATGCAGATGGCCCTGCTCACTTCTGAAAACATCGCTCTTGTGGAAGGAGAAATTATGGAAAACTGGCGGCTCAAAGTTACAGAAATAGCAGCAAGGTTGGGCCTTTCTATTATGAACATTTAAACATAAATAAGGTTAGTGCAAGATGGGTGCCTAGACTTCTTTCCTCAGTCCAAAAGCAGCAACGAATCATCTGTAATGAAGCATTTTTGGAGCTCTGCCGTGACGAGAGAGAATTTCTGCAATCCATTGTTACAGGAGATGAAACACTGTCAAGTAAACATCGTCGTACAGAACTAGATTGTGAAGTTGCAAGAAAGGGCTTTTAATGAAACCATTGCTCACAGATGTTCAAATTGATGAAGAATTTAGTCTATGCACAACTTAAACTTTGTGGTTCGTTTGGATCCTCTCAAGAATGCAACATACAGGGTACACTTTCCTGTTTATACTTTTGAAATTCTGAAGGAAATTCACTCTGGCACATTTGATTTCATCACATTGAAGAAGCAACTCACTAAACTTTTTTCTTTTGAAGAATCTTCTACGTTACATCCATATAGGCTAGAAGCAGTTGGATAAACTATGCGAATTCCTCGCCTAGTATAGTAACTTTAAAAAAGAATATAGCATCCAAATTTTAGTCTTATGAATTAATGAAATGATTTAAGGCATTACGGTGTGGTATTGGTGAAAAAAAAATAGAATTCTTTCAATCTATAAGTATCACAAAAGAGAAACGACCGTTCTAGAATTATTACTATTATTATTGAGATTACACCACAAAAATTAATGAAATATAACTATAAATTAAATTAAATATATGACCCCCTTGAGAAACAAAGCTGTACTGTGCGAATATATTTAAACATTTTTAATATAACCATTTTTAAGAACTGAGTCCTTGATATCGTCTTTACACTCATTAAAATAGAGCAAAACAATAGAAAGTTTCGAGTTACATTATGTATTTAACAAGATGATGTTCATGTGTTTCTTTATAACAAATATTACTATTTAAAAACAATTACACATACTAAACAATAACAATCAAAAGTTTCATTGATTTTCATTGGCTTTGAAATTTAATTTAAATATTGTATTAAAAACATGTAACACTAACGTTTTCTGAGGGTTATTATAGAGCGCTCTTACGTACAAATATAATCCTGAAACGCATATTAGATTAATATTTCACATTTGCTATCCTCACGACGATGCTTTCGTTAAATATAAATCATAAACAACATCATAAATACAGTTTATATACTGAGTTAATTTGTCCTTTTTTTTAAAAAAAGCAATCTAAATAAAATTAAACACAAGAGCATTTTAAAAGTTCTGTTTTCAAGTATATCCCTACTCTAAATGGTCAAATTTCTAAAGTTTTCTGAAACTAATATTTCTTATTTTATTTAAATGGTATGTACGAAGCTTTCCTACGAAAAAGCATATGGTGCTGCTAGAGTAATTTTTAAATTTTGGGTTTCAGGTAAACCTCCATTCCTAATAATCTGATTTCACTGATTTTCATAAACTATTTTTTATTCGACTTAAATGGTATATGTTGAGTTTTTTGTAAAAACAAACAAACAAACAAATATTGGCGCTGCTGGAGCATTTTTAAATTTAGCGTTTCAGGTAAATGCCTCCTAATATAATAGCCCAATTTCCCTGATTTTCAGAAACTGTGTATTTTATTTTATTTTATTTTATTGGAATACGCAGAATTTCATTGCGAAAAAACGAATGTTATTGCCGCTAAAGCGATTTGGAGTTTCAGCTATTGTTGATGATTTGGTTTATTTACGGACGCTCTTTAACATCTCAAGTCATCAGCATCCAATTCAATTCAGGGCGTGAAACGGCCGACAGATTTTGCTCAGAGGTTTCTTCTATCAGGCTCGATGTTCTTTTACGAGCTGCATCAACTCTGGCCGGGGTTGAACCCGTGTTTTTGGGTCTACAAGGGAATTAGGGTTTCGGGTAAACCTCTCTCCTAATAGACAATTTCACTGATTTTCAAAAACTATTTTTCTTATTTTGTTTCAATGACAAGTTGAATTTTTTTTTTTTTTTTTTTTTTTAATTTTTCGCTTTAGGTTAATTTCCATTCCCAATGGCCCAATTTTGCTG
This sequence comes from Metallyticus violacea, assembly GCA_030762175.1. Lineage (NCBI taxonomy): Eukaryota > Metazoa > Arthropoda > Insecta > Mantodea > Metallyticidae > Metallyticus > Metallyticus violacea. The sequence continues at coordinate 93,515,056 of CM060830.1, read as the reverse complement.
ATTAACGAACTCCACGATTTGTTTTTACTAATTGATGGATATATACAGAGTTTCGTAGAGAAAAAGCAAAAATAGCGACCGTTAGAGCGTTAACGGATACACACACACCGCCACGTTAGGCCGAGGTCGTTAAGGCGCGGACTCGTGAGCGGGAGGTCTGGGGTTCGAATCCCACCAGGACCGTCCTCCCTGACTGAGGATTTTTCCAGGTTTTCCCCAGCTCTCATAAATGACAAATGTCGGGGAGGTACCTTAAATTTAGCCCTGGAACGTTTCCTTCCTTAAAAAATCCTTTCCTAATTCATGTATCATCAGTGTCCATCGCCTGTGGTGTCTCAGTAATAAAAACGGACGTTAAAACCATTCAAAAAAAAAAAAAAAAAAAAAAAAAAACCACACACACATCCTTTTTTTCACTGTCATTTTCGGTTCCTAGTATGCAGGATGGATGGAGATTTGAAGACATTTCTCAAAAATTGTTTCATGGGTACAACCGCAATTCCTTCGTAATTCGCTAAAAGCACTTCATAATTATGTTACTGTGAGGGAGATGTGAGCTCGATATATTCCACGTGACTTTATAGAAGCCAAGAAACAAACACGTGTTGATTGGGGCAAGAAAATGCTTAAAAACACCCAATCCAGGCAGTTCAACTATTTTCGAGAACATGACATATTACAAAACACAGTGCGCCAGAAAATAAACGGCAGCCAGGACAAGGAAATCACAGGCTCTGTTTACGTTACATGCGCTACTCGAGAACAATGCCCTTCTCTTACACATCCCTCTGACTACCCTGGGCGCTAATGACCTTAGTTATTGTACGCCCTTTCACCATATTCCTCATCTGACTAGCCATCTCTCTAGCTCTCAACAGAACCAGCATTTGTTTCCCGACAGTTTATGAAAAAGTGCGTACAGAACGACCTTGAACCCGTATAATACACAATAACCCACATTGCGGAACAAACCGCGACAACTCACCCGCGCTACAATTTTGATATTTTACCATTTTTTTCTTGTTCGTAACTATCAAGAGGAAAATGCGCAAATAGAGCTGTTGATACCGCTGAAGCTGGGATTGAGGCCTTTAATGGTCTAGAAAAGTACAGTGCTTTGATGACAGGGCATAATATTTAAGGAGAAGTATTTTGAGAAGCAGTAAAATCGAAAGCAGAAATACTGCAGCGTGACTCGCGCACACAAACACTCGCTGTTCATTATTGAACAAGAGTTACCTTTTAAGTTTTTACAAATGACCAGTGACATATTGAAATAACTATTTTAGAAACGATTGACATTTGTCATTATGAAAACAGTTGCAACTTAGAAATTGACCGAGTTAGTTTGTTTATAGTAAGCGTTTAAATAAAAGAAATTTTTTGAAAAAGTGGAAATTTTACGTGAAGGTTTTCGTTGGACGACTTTTTACGATTTTAGTAACGAACTAAATCAACAGCAATGTATATAATCACTTAATTTAACTTTTGGTAATGAAAAAAATAACAGAAAAGACTGTTTACAATTGGTTTGCAGAATTTTGTTATGGTCGTGCGTCTGTCAGTGATGAATTTCCTGAAAGTCGACCAAAATCGATTGCTATTCCAAAAAACATCGACGCTGCGCGCAAAATGATTGAAGAAGATCGACATGTGACTTACAGTGAGATAGAGGCATCGAAGACTGCAGTACATTCGATATTGCATGAACATTTAACTGTGGAAAAGGTCTGTTCTCGATGGATTCCGCGTAATTTGACGGAAAAGCTCAAAGAAGCTCGTGTTAACGGTGTAATGAAATGGTCAAAAAATTCCATCGAGGAATTGCAAAATCCGAATACATCATCGCAACAGGGGACGGAACTTGGATATATTCATATGTACCGGAAACTAAGCAACAATCCACTGTTTGGGTGTTCCAAGATGATCCAAATCCTACGATAGTTATTTGTTCACGAAGCCCTTCCAACAAAATGATTGTTTCTTCGGTTGTTCTGAACACGTCGCAACCATTCCTTTAGAAGATAGAAGAACAGCTAATGCTGAATGGTACATAACAATTTGTTGACCAGAAATCATCGACGAAATCATGAAAACCAACCGAAAACGTCGCATCATTCTTCATCATGACAATGCCAGCTCTCACACAGCTTGTCAAGTGAATATTTGATGGAGAAAAACATTGAATTAATGTCTTATTGTCCGCATTCATCTGATTTATCGCCCAGTGGATTTCTTTTTTATTCCCAAATGCAAATAAAAATGTGTGACAGAGATTTTTATCACCTCAAGAAACTATTGAAGTCTTTAAAACCCATGTTTTTGAGATACCAAGAGTGGAAAAATTGATTTGAACGCAAGAACATGTGTCTAGATCTTAAAGGCGAACATTCTGAAAAGCAATAAAACAATGTGTTTTCTTTCCTATTTTTTGTAAAAACTTAAAGCTAACCCTAGTGGACATTTTAAATCATTATAACAATACACAAAATCAGACATCTGATCCTGCCTGAGATTGAAAGCTCTGGCAATGTATTAATTGACATTAAGCATTCTGTTTGCGGCAGGAACACAATCTGATGTGTACTACATGGAATTGATATTCAAGTAATTTGCCAGCAACAAAGTAACTCTGTCTATTACTTTTTTCTGCACCGAATCTTTGTTCCAATACGATAAACATGCTTGTGAAAGCTGTTAAAAGGCTCTAATGGGGGCTTTTGACCTACAACCTTGTCGAGTACTGAAATATGGATATTTAGATTTCTAGAACTATCGATTGTGCCAGTCTGGGTCTCCAAAAATAAATTGCCAACGTACTTTTGTGTAGCGGGAAGCGGAGAGGGAGATCCTGCAAACGTAATGGTGACGCAAGTGTGACGTCAGCAGGACCCAGCCATGACGTCATTCCGATCGATTTGGCAGTCTGTGGAAATGAAGGAATGACTAGACGAGTTACCATGAGCTTTTCACGTGCTAATTTGTACGTGATCGTTTGCTGCACAAGGCAGGACGTATATATTTGCTAACTCTGTTTATTATGAGTTAACAAAACATTTATTTACTACAATGATTTTTCAAGTGGAAGCCTTTTAACTTTTAGGTACGTACTATATGCCCAAATATATTCTACTATGTTGCCAAGCTATATCCCCGCTGTCTGGCCGTAATCAATCAGAGAAAAGACATATTTGTAACAATAAAGGTACGATACCTTAAAATATAATAATTTTACTTCAAATACTCTATTAGGCAAATGGAGGGCACATTTCTGAATACGCAAGTCGAACTTTTATATTTTAACTTCAGTAAATTTTTATTCCGCAATTATTTAAATTGTTCCTTACATTAGTAATTATAGCAACAGAATAGACCTATAAAACCTGACATGTTTTGTGTTCACATTTCCTTCAGTATACATTCTGGTGCTTGATTAGTTTTAGGAAAGTGTTGCTATTTAGTGTTAGTCAATGAATGCGCGGGTTCTAATTGCACTGTTTTAGTAGCCTACAAAATGTACATAAGTAAACCATACAAATATTGCTAAGTCAGGCTTGAAGATTATTTCCAAAGTTTATAATTTTTTCTTTTCAAAAAGTGCTCTATAGAGGAACAGAAGGATGGAAAAAAATGCCTTTAAAAATTACAAATTTCTCAATTACAACAGCTTGTGTTGTGAGCGTGACTATTGTATCAAAAATCTGCTGCGAGGATCAGATTTTAGCGGCGCTACAGTTTTTCTTTCTCCAGGGTACTCTATTAGATATCCAAAGATACATATAAACTTAAGTGGCATTGAAAAAATTGATGTATGGAATGTTTCTGACTTCGATTGCGTAGGGGGATTTCTAATAACACAAAAAAACACTCATATTTAAAAAAAGTGCTTTATTAGAGATCCCATTCGTCTACTTACTGCGAACACTGCGAAATTAGTTTTCAGGTACAGACAGACAAACGATGGACCCACATTTTTAAGTAAAAAAATGGTTTCGGTTAAGGTTAAATTTGCTACATAAAATGCATAAAATTAAGTGTTGCAACACAAGACCGATATATTACTTAGATGAGATTTGAGTATAAAACATACAAGCAAATAAATAAAATGAGATACACATTTAATTCCACTAAAAACTTTTAAGTACCATTTGATAATGTCATATCGGTCTACCAACAGGCTTCATACCAGAGAGAAAATACATCAGTTTAGGACACAAAAACCTTCGCACCGTCTCAGAGGTTTAGTGGTAACGTTTGCGACTACTAATCCAGGGGACTTAGTTCCAATCCCGGTCTGGTCAAGCTGTGTGATTTTTTTTTCTTTCTCATTTCTGAGATGATGGATGCCAGATTATTTCTGGCGTCAAGGAATCCGAGCTTATTTGCGCCTTCATTAATTCATTTCATTCATCCATTCAGACTTATACCAATATTATTCAGTTCACAAACTACAGACGTCGCGAGAAGACCAATACAATAAGAGAGACAATAAATAACTTCTGATAATCATGAGAAAATGATAACGGCTAAAAGTATGAATGGTTTCTGAGCAGACTTATAACTTTAAAAGAAGGAATACACAGACAACAGACAGATAGAAGAATAGATAGGTAGGTAGGTAGGTAGGTAGGTAGGTAGGTAGATAGGTAGGTAGATGGGTGGTAGATGGGTGGGTGGGTAGGCGGGTGGGTAGGTAGGTAGGTGGGTGGATGGGTTGGTAGGTGGGTGGATGGGTTGGTAGGTGGGTGGGTGGCTAGGTAGGTAATTAGGCAGGCAGGCAGGCAGGCAGGTAGGTAGATAGGTAGATAAGTGAGTGGGTGGGTGGGTGGGTGGATGGATGGATAGTTAGGTAGATGGGTGGTAAATGGGTGGGTAGGTAGGTGGGTGGGTAGGCGGGTGGGTAGGTAGGTAGGTGGGTGGATGGGTAGGTGGGAAAGGTGGGTGGCTAGGTAGGTAATTAGGCAGGCAGGTAGGTAGGTTGGTAGGTAGATGGGTGGGTGGGTAGGTGGGTGGGTAGGTAGGTGGGTGGGTAGGTAGGTGGGTGGGTGGCTAGGTAGGTAATTAGGTAGGCAGGTAGGTAGGTAGACAGACGGACAGACAGGTGGTAGAGGTGGGTGGGTGCGTGGGTAGGTAATTAGGCAGGCAGGCAGGCAGGTAGGCAAGCAGGTACGTAGGTACGTAGGTAGACTGACAGACAGGTAGGTAGATCATTTTAAAGAAAACTCTAAACACATCTAGAAAAAAAATTGGAATTACTGAATACTTCCAATGAAAGATGGAGGCTTGTTTTATTACCGAAACAAATTAACTATTATAACGCGCATTGTCATTCAAAAGCAATTCAGAATGTATAAGCAGGATCTGTTTGCAAATAAAATTTTCAGCTTAACCTGGCAATGTTCGATTCGAAACGCACACGCCAGATTAATAAGCGATTTAGTTGTGTGCAACATGGCCGCTCCCAGGGAACGTATAAAGTGCCGCTCTATTGAGAAGTTACATGCTTTCTGCAAATTGTATCCAGTGGACCTTGCAACAGAACTGCTGCAAGCTTCACTCCGGCCGTAGTGATGCATAATGAGCAGTTATCGATACCGGACAAAATGCTTCAACATAAAATGCCTGTTACAAAAATTCAGTTTGAGAAATTTAGGAAAAATGCTATGTATTTAATGTACATATATTTTTTAATTTGTCGTAATGTTTTTGTTGTTGATTTGTTTATTTATGAACGCTCTTTAACATCTCAAGTTATCAGCGTCCCATTCAATTCTGGACCCGAAAAAATCCATCGACCTTGGCCGGGATAGAACCCGCGATCTTGGGTCTACGAGGCGAGTATAGTTACCACTACACCACCAGGATTGACACTTTCTTGAGTCAGATTACTTTAGCTATGTAGTGACTAACGTTACATTCCTGAAATATTTTATTTAGCGTTACCCTGAGACCAACTCTTTCGTGCCTTAAAATAACTTATAATAAATTCATGTATGTTGAAGTGATCGTTGATCGAAATCGTGGCACGGCAGATAAACCAGTGCTGCAAATAACAGCTGCATGGAGAAATATGTTTTGGTTTGTTTACATCTCGTCCTAAACGATACTGCCACGGGTGGCCGAGGTCGTTAAGGCGCGGACTCTGAGCGGGAGGTCTGCGGTTCGATTTTTACCAGGTTTTCCTCAGTCCTCATAAATGGCAAATGCCGGGGAGGTACCCTAAACTTAAGCCTGAAACGTTTCCTTCCTTTAAAAAAAATCTTTTCCAATATATAATTTCATCTCATGTATCATCAGTGTCCAACACCTGTACTGCCTCAGCAGTAAAAAGGGCGTTAAACACCATAAAAAACAACAAAAAAAAAACCTTAGCTATAAATGGCAAATGGTGCTACAATTTAACAAATGATATCAGCTACCAAATTTATTTTCTAAAATTTAACAATTTAACTCAGCTTTAGTATTAATTTAATTTTAATGCCAGTAAAAAATTTATACTGAAAAGATAACTGCAAGGATTTAAGCCTGGGGAAGATAAATTGCCTTATTTAAGCGAGAAAAAGAAGCATTTACCATTTATGTTTTTAATTTATTTTAGTAATATAATAGGATAAACATGTACATATATAAATAGGGTCTCCCTTTTAAAAATTAATAAACAAATGGGATTGCTAAGGAACTGAGATCGATTTTAAGAAAGAAATCCCAGCACGTTAATTGTAACAAAAAAAAAAAAAAAAATATGTTTCAATGCACACCCATTATTGTACTATGCCGTTTATTTCCTTAATTTTGTCCCTTTCATTCTAACAACGCCTGAGTCATAACATAATCATTGATTAGTAGTTTATATTGGCTTGCAATTAATCGTTCGACAGTTGATACTGCTGCAGTTGGATATCATTGTCCTTGTCCAACCAACAAGCAAAGTTTCTACCGTCTGACCGATGTTGCAGTGGCAGGAGAGCAACAAACAACGGTTATGCTTAGGAAGCTCTATGAAAAGAAGTTAACACGTTCAGAGCAGTTTCTTTTGTGAAAATTCAAATGCCTCTAATAGAAATGCAACGCAAGAAGCTGTGCTGACGCGCTATTGCCGAATCAATAGTATGAAGAGAGGTGCTTGCTTTTCAAAAGTAACATGAACATGTCCATCACCATTGGTAGCTGGGCATGATTCCGATGAAAAACATATTCCCCAGTTAAAGGATTTGTTCAAAATCGACCGACGATGAACTTGTGCAAAATTGAAACTAGAGATTTCACCAAAGATGGCATAGTGAACATTATTCAGCTGGCGGGTTTCCCATTTTTCATAAATTGAGAGAAAAAAAAAACCACCACAGTTTTGCTATAGCTTAGATGCATATAACTCCTTAGCAGGTGATACTTTGTTGCAATGCATTACTATGGACAAAACGTATTGAAACGCAATCAACCGAAGTACCTACATAAGTTTCCGGCCTAATCATTTTTTAGGTATGCTATATTTCACTTTTCAATATAGTTATCCTTTATTGCAATACACTTCTCATGTCTTTGAATTAACATTTCAATCCCTCCCCCCCCAAAAATAGAAGTCTTGACCGCACAATGGGCATAAACAGCATCCATCACTTCGTCACACGTAAATTTCCTTCCTCGAAGGTCCTTCTTGAGTGTTGAGAAGAGGAAATAGTCACTGGGAGCTAGATATGGTCTGTAGGGTGAATGGTAGATCTCCTTGAAGCCACATTTCTTCTCAGCGTCCTTTGCACAAGAGCTGCGTGCACAGGTGCGTTGTTGTGAAGAAGACGAGCACCATCACTCAGTTTTCCCCGCCTTTTTTCTTTGATGGAAGCACGTAGTCTGTGCATTAGGCCAGCATAGTACTCCCCATTTACTGTGGCGTTCCTCTCCTTGAAGTCAATGAAGAGTATTCCTTCACAGTGCCAAAAGAGGTGGCCTTGAAGTTCTTGTTTAACTGAGTGACCTTGGTCCTTAGAGGCGGTGCTTCGCCAGGTTTACGTCACTCTATTGATTCTCTTTTGGACAAAAGTCACAGTAGAGGACCATAGATTCATCTCCTGTAACAATGGTTTGCAGAACTTCTCTCTCGTTGCAACGGCAGAGCTCCAAAATGTCTGACAACAGATGATAGTTGCTGTTTTTGGACTGAGGAAAAAAGTGTAGGCACCCATCTTGCATCAACCTTATTCATGTTTAAACGATTGTGAATAATTCTAAGGACTGTTGTTTTAGAAAGGTCCAACCTTGCTGCTATTTCTGTAACTTTGAGCCGCCGGTCTTCCATAATTTCTCCTTCCATAGAGCGATGTTTTCAGCAGTGAGCACCTTCAAGGGCCGACCTGCACGCTCTTCGTCTTCAATGCTTTCTCGACCCATTCGAAAAAGTTTGGCCCATTCTTTTACGGTAGAATATGAGGGGGGGGATGCTTCCCCATATACACCGTCCTATCGCTGTTTACTTTCATTTGGAGTAAGTCCCTCGTTTGTTTAGAACTTAATAACAGGTCAATACTCCATTTTGAACATGTCACAAATTTATAAACATAGCCTTCTTTATCTAGCTATATCTGAAGAACTGAACACAGCGGAGCGAATGTTACAGCTCCAATTATTTACTTAACAGACAAGATATGACATCAAATAAGGGTTTTGTGAAGGCGAAGCCGAAAACTTAAGACCTATCCTCGTTAAGCTGCGGCAGTCTCTCAGCAAAGTGAAAGTTGTGCTTATTGTTGTCTTGGCACTTTTGGCCACTTATGGTATCACTAAAAGGGAACTGCTTAATTTCATGAAAAACACTTACGATCTGCTGGGGGCAAAGGTAAAAACAGTCACTGGGTTGCATGGCAATGCTGTTTTTTTTTTTTTTGTTTTTTTTCTGAATGGTGTGTAACGCCCTTGTTTACTACTGAGGCACCACAGGCGGTGGACACTGATGATACATGAAATGAAATGATATATCGGGAAGGATATTTTTTAAGGAAGAAAGCGTTCCAGGCCTATGTTTAGGGTACCTTCCCAGCATTTGCCAGTTATGTGGACTGAGGAAACCTGAAAAAAAAAAAAAAAACAGCCAGGAAGGACGGTCCTGGCGGTATTAGAAACTAGACCTGCCGTTCACGAGTCCGCGCCTTAACGACCTCGGCCCCCCGTGGCGGTGGCAATGCTCGTGTTATTGCTGCTTCACTTGTGCAGAATTGGGAATGGTAGACACAGGAATATCCACCACATTCTCCGGATATATTGTCTTGAGATTCTGATCTATTTCGGAAGATCGCTACAATATATATTATTCTACCAGAACTAGAGAGGTATTGAACTCTATCCGGCTATAGGACGCTGATGACGGTGCCATGTCTTCCAGCATTATGACAAATGATGGACGATATACGGGATATATGTGAAGTGTCTATTGGAGGGTTTGATTGTTAGACACTGTCACTATAATTTTGAACAAAGGCTGGTCGTTTGTGCCTCAGTGAGGTGAGGTAAGGGCTTCTTCCATACCAGACGCCGGAGCAGAAACGTTTCCAAAATGCAAGCCACCGTCACACCGCACACGATCTACAGTTACATGTATTAGTAATTATTGATCAATAATTGAAACATGGCCGTCCTAGTTTACGTTTAGTAATCAAAAATTAAACTTTCAGTGAAAGTGTGAATAACAATTATTTTGAAAATGTACCACATTGCTAGAGATAGTGGAGCTACATCTCCTCAGATCTAAATTAGGCAAAAGCGCTGAGCACAGTTTTGAATTTTCCGTGAGTCAAACAGTCGGCTGAGAGGTTAAATCCGTTTATAGGCTGAACATCTGATAGCTCCAAAGGGTTTTAATTCTATGATTGGTTCATGCTAAAATTGTCCTCTTCAACCCATCATAAACTTTGAGATTCCTTATATACTGTCGCTTATTATGTAGGTAAACATCTAATTTTCTTTACAAAGGCTTTTCTTGATAGCATATCATTTCTTTCCCGTGTAACCGAAACGCTTGAGCTTTGTCACACCTGAAGTTACGTCATTATGACGTCAACCTTAAGTGTTGCATAACGAAGTGATAAATACGTTTTGTGTGAACATGAAATGAACGGAGCGTGTAGCTTATCCTCGAGCTGTTAAAATCACGTGCAGGAATATGCTGTATGCCATTTTTTTCTGTGTATTCTCGCAATGATTTACTTATACGGAATGAAAATGCAAAATAATATGTATACAGTAATCTATCGTTCTGCGAATTGATAAACAGGTAATGGCATTCAGAAGTGCTGAGTTCAATCCTCCTGTGCTCGTCAATCAAGCCTAGATAATTTTCGTTTCTTAAAAAGCGTAAAATAAGCACTGGAAAAAAGTAGTGAAAACATATTCATAGCTTTTAAGTTTTCACAAAAACTATGAAAGAAAAACATTTTTAGAACATTTATGATTTATACACTTTAACTACGTTTAAAGCAATTCTCGAAACATTTTTTCCACTCTGAAGTCGATATCTCAAAAACATGGTTTTTAAAAGTTTCAACGGCTTCTTGAGGTGATGAAAATCGTTGTCACGCATTTTTATTTAACATTCGGTAATTAAAATATCATTGGGTGATAAATCAGGTGAATGCGGGCAATGAGACATTAATTCCATGTATTTTTCCTACAAATAATCAAATGTTTGACGTGCTGTGTGAGAGCTGGCATTGTCATGATGCGACGTTTTCGGCTGTTTTTCCTGATGTAGTCGATGCCTTCTGGCCATCAAATAGTTGTATACATTCAGCATTAACTGTTCTTTGATCCTCTAAAGGAATGATTGCGACATGTGCAGAACAACCCAAGAAAAAGCCATTGTTTTCTTGGAAAAGCTTCGTGAACGAACAACTTTTGTGGGATTAGGTTCATCTTTAGAACAGCCATACAGTGGGTTGCTTAGTTTCCGGTTCATATCCAAGTTTCGTCACCTGTTACGATATTGTTTACGATTTTGCAGTTCCTTGGTGGAATTTTTCCAGCATTTCATTACACCGGTTAGCAGAAGCGGGGTGTTTTTTTTTTTTTTTTCCTTCTTTTCTTTACTTCGGTCAAATTATGTGGAATCCATTTGGAACAGATCTTGCTAAATGTTAAAGCAAAATCGAATGTACTGCAATCTTCGACATACTTCAGTACACCTCTATCTCACTGTAATGTCACCTCTATCTCAATCATGTTGCGCACCGTATAGATGTTTGTTGGAATGGCAATCATTTTGGTCCATCTTCACGAAATTCATCACTGATGGAGGAACGACCATGATGAAATTCTGCAAACCAATTGTCAATTGTCTTTTCAGATGTTACTACATTACCAAAAGTTGAACGAAGAGATTCTATGCATTGCTATTGAGTTTAGGCCTTTACTAAAATTGTAAAAAAGTCATCCAACGAAAACCTTCACGTGAAATTTCCATTTTTTTTTTTTTCAAAATTGCTTTGTTTAAACGTTCACTATAAACAACTTTCTAAACTGCAGTTGTTTTCACAATAACAAATGTCAATTGTTTCGAAAAAAGTAATTACATATCTCAATAGCGTCACCTAATGGTCGGTTGTAAAAACTTAAAAGGCTACCCACGTAGTAACAAAAGGTTGATTCAACGCACACAATGTCGCTATTACAAAGCTTACAGGGATTTTTGAAGTGACGGTATCAAAGTACTTCGCCCGAAACATGTTTTTCTTAAACAACAAGTGTTGCTCAAAAGTGTCGCATGAAAGGAACGCTAACGAATGTCATGATGATTTACGAGAACTTTGTGGTAATTACAACTTGCCATATGAGACGCATTTTGCTAAGAACGTGGTAGTGTGAGGGATGAGTCAAATGCCGTGCTTGACTGCTGCAGTTGATCAGTGATGGGTAGTGAGAAAGTTGCTGCACAGGTAGAAGTAACACATCTGATAGTGTTGCACGTAGTGATAAAACGTGCGGAATTGCATCCGTTTGGGTGTCTTATCACTTTACGGGTGCTCAGAAATGCTCCCGTTACGCCCTCGCATTTGACAACTTACACCAGTGAAGGTTGAATTTTTTCATACTTTTCCTTATCGCGTGCAAATATCTGGAGCTCCAGTTCTGAGCCAGTCCCGAGCGGCAGCGGAGAAAGCCGTAGGTAGTGTTACTTCCACAGATATAGGTAGGTAATTACGCCTTCCAAGCATCAGCTTGTTCACTCAGATGGTTAGAGCGTTGAATTACAAGTGTGAAAGTAGTGCTTTCAAATCTTATTCTCCTGAAGCTTCCCCCCCCCCCCTTGCTGGAGTTAAAGGAGAAATTCCGCTAGAAGTTTATATTCACGACATTTTTTTTCTGCTGTAGTCAAAGAAGATTTATCACAATTACAATCATTTACCTGTCTCTTAGTAGCACACAATCTCCTATCAATTTATATTTACGAAAATGAGGCGAGCGTTGGCCGTCAGGCCGTGGCTCGCCGCAGTAAACCACTGTGTCCACCGGTTTCCAGGATTTAGCTGAGGTTTGTCTTAAGGTTAGTTGGTGTGTATATAAATTAATTGCGAATTCCAATAAGACAACGCGTGGTAAAAAGCTAAAAGCCTAGTTTTGTAATAAGAAACAATGGACTGCAATCAGAAAGTTACGGAGTACAACGTATAGGTTACATTACGTTTAACAAAAAAAAAAAAAAAAAAAAAAAAAAATTACATGTAACTTTCACACTGTTATAAGCGGATTCCCTTTTCATTTTGTTGCGGCTCTGGTTCCTTCCAATGCCGTGCGGCACTGAGGAGTTCGGTTCTCTCTCTGTCGCTCCAGATATTTGCACGATTTAAAGGTAAGTTTCTTTCGCTGAATGAAACTTGGCTTACGAGCCAGAACTAAAACGCCGATTCAGTGCATGACAGCATTAATAATACTCCCGACCTAAATAAACTAAGCCAGGAAATTGAAAATGTGTATACTGACCTGCGTTGTCCAAGGTGGATTTCCCAATCATGCAGTCCTCAGGGCCAGACCGTTAGGGTCAGATACTACCAAACATCGTCTTCGTCCTACTTTGCGGAGAAAACGACAACAGTGTTTAACTTGCGTTGCATTAATTGTTATAATTCTTCATCTTCGTCGGGCATGTGCCCCGGTGACTTCGATCTCTTTCCTAAACTATAAAAAAGCGTTTCCATACAGGAGAAATATTTGGAGAATTAAGTCCCTCTTCGCTGACATCAACAAAGCTACTGGTACTTGGCGCGTTCCAAAGGGTGATAAATGAGGTATAGAATCATATCAATCATATACTAATTCTAGAACAAATTATTTCTCAAATATATTTATATGTGTTGTCATAACTTTTTTCACCAGCATAACGTACGCACTTAAACATGTAGAAGATGCTGAGATGGTGATGTACAATGAGATTATTTGTGATACGGGCCGACTGAACACTTACTGGGAAAGTGCAGCGCCACAACCGAAAAGGAGGATAAGAGTAGCCGCGCGTGAAGTTACTATCTTTATTTTAGTATTTGTATTTTTACTGAAAACTAATAATATGCATTAATCTGTGTTATAATCGATGTTGAAATTGGTGTTCCTCAGCGGCAATACATTGCTGGCATTTGCATAGAAAGTTTCTGTATTTCATCAAGCTTTCTTTAGTAAAAACACGACGGTTCGAAGCACGTTCCTTGTCATTGAGAGATCCCCTATCTCGTATCTTTTTAACAAGTTTTTATCAGTTGGGACAGGATTGTCAGGATGTTTTCTTGTGAATCGCCTTAACACTTCTCTCCGTTTTATAAGTATAAGTATATAAGTATTTATGTATCATAAGATTATACGGGTGTAACAATAAGGTAATGCCAAACTTTCAGGACACATTCCTCACACGTAGAAGAAGAAAATATGTTATATGGACATGGGTCCGGAAACGCTTTATTTTCATGTTAGAACTCATTTTACACAACTCTTCATATTACATTAATCATAGGAAACACACAGGAACAGAACACACCAGTACATCACATGAAACTGTTTCTTACATGAAATGTTTAAAATGCCTCCGCTAACATTGATACGTGCATTAACCCGCCGTCGCATTGAATCCCGGGTGCACTGATATATACCTGGAGAATTGCGTATTGTCTTCCGCAATGTGGGTACGAAGACTTCCTGCATCTTGTACCGGGTTCGATACACAACAGATTTCAAATAGTAATAAAGTGATTCGCATGTCAATATTACCTTCAAGTGGAACAAAAACACTGGCGGTGAAGTTAAGAATTACAACTTAATCAGAGGTAACCAAGAAGAAATTTTAAACATTTCATGTAAGAAACAGTTTCATGTGATATGCTGGTACGTTCTGTTCCTGTGTGTTTCCCATGATTAATGTACTATGAAGGTTTCTAGAAACCGAGTTCTAACATAGAAATAAAGCGTTTCCGGACCCATGTACATATAACAAATTTTCTTTTTATACGTGTGAGTAATGTGTCCTGAAAGTTTGGCAGTACCTTATCGTTACACCCGGGATTTATTTAGTGGCATAGCTAACGAAGAACAACTTACAAATGAAAACTCAGAGTAACAATGCACACCCACTCACTGCAAGATCGCGGGTTCAATCCCGGCTAACGTCGATGGATTTTTTCCGGGCGTAAAAATGATGGCTTCCTTCGGAAGGGACGTAAAGCCGCGAGTCCCGTGTCGCACATTTACAGCATGACAAAGAACCTCAAGCCCGAAAGAAGAGGCCTCTGAGCAAAATTTATCGGCCGTTTCACGTCCTGAATTAATGATTTGAGATGTTAAAGAGCGCCCGTAAATACACTAAACTCACTGACAACCACTCACTGACAAAACCTCTCTCAAACTAAAAACTGCTACCTGCACATGCATTATACGGTCCTGACGACTGATTTCTTCCAGTGCACACTAGTGCTCTGACGGCCCCTAACTCTAATAACCTTACTGTATTATGTCTGCGGGAATGTGTCATGAAACGTGCAACTACATGCCGATACGCAATACAAAAGCAAATTTATAATTGCCAGCAGTTTGTTCGAAAAAATGTAAGTTAAATTTTATAATGTTTTATATACAGTACGTTTGAGTCATTTAAGGGGATTTGTGACCGCCACGGGTGGCCGAGGTCGTTAAGGCACGGACTCGTGAGCGGGAGGTCTGCGGTTCGAATCCCGCCAGGACCGTCCTCCCTGACTGGGTTTTTTTCCAGGTTTTCCTCAGTCTTCATAACTGGCAAATGCCGGGGAGGTACCTAAATTTAGGCCTGGAACGCTTCCTTCCTTAAAAAAAAAAAAAATCCTTTCCCAATATATCATTTCATCTCATGTATCATCAGTGCCCACCGCCTGTGGTGCCTCAGTAGTAAAAACGGGCGTTAAACACTACTCAAAAAAAAAAAAAAAAGGGGATTTGTAATAGTACGTTTATGTGTCTTTATTTGTACTCAACCAAAATGATCATTTTCAATGGAAAATCTTTCTTATTTGAATTAAAAAAGTACATTTTAGATACTTAAAATATAATTAATATAAACAACAGTACTGTCAGAATTGATAAACTGGAATTTAGAGTTTTATAGAGACATGAATAACAGCAATCGATTCGAATAGTAGCCGACACGGATTGCCGAGGTCGTTAAGGCACTGAGTCGTGAACGGAAGGTTGAATTCTTGCCAGAACCGTCCTTTATGACTGAGGTCCTTCCTCAGCCCTCATCAATGGCAAATACCTGAAACGCTTCCTTCATAAATAAAATCCTTTCCCGATATATTTAAATTATTATCCTCCATGTATATCTCAGTCGTGAAACGCTGATAAAGAAAAAAATTGAAAGTTGGTCGTTGCACCCTCCTATTCTTAGTAATACGATTTGTGTCTCATTCCGAGACGCATAAACTGCTGTACTAAATATCTATAAACAAACGTCTACAACATAAGCCACTCTTACAGCGACGGTCCTTTTTTAAATTTAGCCATTGTTGCAACCCATCCTGAACTTGGCTTGTCGCCTTCAGCGCCTCCCTCCCTCCTCTGCTTAGCCTCACGATCCATTTTTAAAATTACATAAAACCCAACACTAGTCCTGTGATTTCGTTCTGAGGTCGGTTGGAAAGTTCCATTCCCTGAGGTTAATTTACATTTTGTAGCTTTAACTGACGTTACGTTGAAACATTATTTAACATACTTAGTCAACTTTTTCTTAACGAAACTCGGCATATAACCGCCAATTTCCAAACGATTCTGCAAGTTTGTTAATTAGCAAAATTAGACTATTGGAGGTGGGGGTGAACCTAAAGCGAAAACGTTTTCAATTTTTTAAAAATTGCTTTAGGGGTCCCAATATTTTCTTCAATAAAACTAAGTAGATTTCTTTTTAAATAAATTGATAAAAGTAATTTTCGAAAATCATGGCAATTTGGCCACTACGAGTGGGGATATACCTGAAAAAACGAGTGGGGGTTAAAGCAAAATTTAAAAATCGCTCTAACGGCCATAATTTTAATTTTTAAAAGAATACTCGATATATGCCGAAATAAATTAAGAAAAATAGTTTCTGAAAATCAGCGCGGACTATTAGCAGCGGGGGGGGGGGGTTACCCAAAATTTAAAGCTCGCTCTAGATCCATTAATATTTATTTTTTCACAACGAAACTCCGTATATAACATTTAAGTAAAACAAGAAAAAATAGTCAAAATTAGGGGAATCGGACATTTAGGAGTGTGGGTTTAACTGAAAATCAAAACGTTTAAATCAAATTAACAGCACCAATTTTTGTTTTTTCTTAACAAATTCCGCAAATATCATTTAATAAAATAAGAAAAATTTTCAGAAAATCAGAGAAATCGAGCCATTAGGAGTAGGGTTTACCTAAAACCCTACATTTAAAAATCGCTCTAGCAGCACCAATATTTATTTCTTCACAACAAAATTTGGTATATAGCATTTAAATAAAATAAGAAAAATAGTTCCTGAAAATTAGAGAAATTAGACCATTGGCAGTAGACGGTTACTTGAAAACCGAAATTTATAAAGTGTTATTGCGTTTAATTTTCTATTGTTTCAAAATAAAGGGACAAATTAATTCAGCATATAAACTGTATCTGTAACGATGTATATGATCTATATTTAACAAAATCATCGTAATGAAGATAGCAAATGTGAAATATTAATCTAATATATGTGTGAGTATTATATTTGTATATAAGAGCTCTCTGTAACAGCATTCAGAAAATGTTTGCCTTATATTTTTAATACCATAAAATTTAAATTACATTTCAAAGTCAATGGAAATCCATGAAACTTTCATTCTTTATTATTGATTGTGCATATTTGCTTAGTACATTGTAGTTGGTTTTAAATAGTAACCTTTTTTTGTTTCATTGAAACACATGCATATCATCTTAAATACACAATGTAACTCAAAACTTTCTTCTATTTTTCTCTATTTTAGTAAATGTAAAGATGATATCAAGGGCTCAATTCATAAATATGGTTACATTTAATTTTTTTAAAAATACCCACAAAGTATAGCTTTGTCTATCAATGGTCATATATTTTATTTAATTAATAGTGTATAATTAATTTTGTGGCTTAATATAATAATAATAATAATAATAATAATAATAATAATAATAATAATAATAATAATAAACGTGGCTTCTCTTTTGTAATACTTATAAATTGCAAGAATTCTAATTTTGTTCCCCTATACTATATAGTACTGTTATAGCTTATTTAATTTCATCAATTAATAAAGCAATACTTTACTTTTTTAAAGTTATTCTACAAGGTGAGGAATTCGCTTAGTTTACACAGCTCCTGCGTGACAGAAGATAGTTAGTTAAATAAAGACGTTAGCATGTATTTTGAATGAAATAACGAAATAGCAAGATTTGGACATGTAGTTATAATGCATGAAATAAAGGCTTTCATACGCAATAAAAATTCGCGCCTATGTAGACAACAGTTCAGACAAAGTGGACAAACGACCAACGCGAAGCCAGAGACGAACCGCCAACGACCGCTTAGTTTTGAGTTCATTGTCACGGACGTCATTCTGAAAAGTTTTAAGTTCCATATGTTATCGAAATAACAGCCATGGAAAGACACTATTTCACTTTTTATTGTGCTCCTGTGGCATGAAACAACTTAACAGACGTGTCGCCTGTTATTATAGAAGACTTATGCATCACAACTGTTGGTGCGGAAGTCTGATGAGAAAGTTCCAAGCCAACTGGAGATCCTCTCTATTAGCAATCTGTCTACAAACAACCAGTTGACTTGGCGTTATTGTTGATGGACTTACGTATGTAAAACTAATGTCATTATAAAGAGAAAATGAAAATGTTTCGTATGTATCTCACACACAATCCATATGAGCCCATCGTGTGGCAAGGCAGACATCAAGACAATTATCAAACTGTGCCATACACGCTTCATATCCAGGGTGACAGCAGCGATAAGGTCCCGCATTTTTTGCAGATCATGACGAAACCCTTTAAGTACCCCCATAAAAAGAAGTTACAGCCACTTAGGTCAGGTGACCTCGGTGAATACTTGAAGAAAACATTACCATCAGCTTCGGCGTACCCAATTCACCTCGTGGTAGTACATCACTCCCTTACCTAGTGATGCCCGCTTTGCTGGCACAATAATTCGTTGCCATGCTCTCTTGCAGTTGTGGAAATAACCACTCTGTCAGTATATCCAGATATTCGGTTTCCCTTAGAAGAAGAACATATCCGTCTAGACATGGCACCAAAGACGAGTTTAAATTCACCTTGCTTAGTGTCCCTTCGACACTAAAACTATTCTTGAAAGCAGGTCTTCATCGTTCTTTATTCATGCCAATCAACTTTCACAGAAATATAATCATTTCCCACAATCCGGTTCATACGAATATATCCAAGTTTCGTCACCTGCCTCCTAAACCCATGATCGCCTGTTCGATCCCGGCCAGGACCGATGTATTTTTTCAGGAGTAAAAATCCTAAGTATGGCTTCCTTCGGAAGGGAAGTAAAGCCGTGGGTCCCGTGTTGTACATTTACGGCAGATAAAGAACCTCAAGCCTGAAAGAAGAGACCTCTGAGCAAAATTTGTCGGCCGTTTCACTCCCTGAATTGAATGTGACGCTGATGACCTGAGAGGTTCAAGAGCGTCCATAAATAAAGCACATAAAATAGTTTTCGTCACCTGTTGCGGAGTTGTACACGGATTTTGCAGTTCCTCGGTGATTTTTTGAGTATTTCATTACACCAATTAACACGAGCATTTTATTTATTTTTTTTTTTTTTTAAGCTTCGGACAAATTATGCGGAATCCATCGGGAACAGATTTTTTCACATCTAAATGTTCATGTAAAATCGAATGTACTGCAATTTTCGATATACTTACGGATGTCTCTATCTCACTGTAAGTCACGTGCTGACCTACTTCAATCACGTTGCGCACATCGATATTTTTTGGAATGACAACTGATTTTGTTCAACTTTCACGAAATTCATCACTGACGGACGCAGCACGACCACGACGAAATTCTGCACACCAATTGTAAACAGTCATTTCTGATGGTGTTTCATTACCAAAAGTTAAACGTACAGCTTCTATGTATTACTGTTGAGTTAGGCCTTTACTAAACTTAAGAAAAAAATCACCCAACGAAAACCTTCACGTAAAATTTCCATTTTTTTCACAAAATTCATTTGTTTAAACGCTCACTATAAACAAACTACTCAGTTAATTTCTAAGCTGCAACTGTTTTCACAATAACAAATGACAATTGTTTCGAAAATAGTAATGACATATCTCAATAGCGCCATCTTGTGGTCGTTTGTATTAAGCATGAACATGACAGGCCGAAAATGAATTCACGGTGTGCCTGATAAATAATAAAGAGATCGATCGGTCCTCCTTGCGGAATCGACTCTATCGTCACGCAACTACAGTAGACCGCCATTAATTTGAAATAAAGGGGGCGGAGCAATTTCGAATAACAATTTTATTTTTTCCGGATAATACATGGGAATTATAAACATTGTATTAATTTGTATAACATGTAATTTAAAGTAATAACGATAATAATTATAGGCTGTTTTATGTCTATGTTACACACAGTGACCTTTATTTCCTTTTGTTTCCTTTTTAGACACCATTTGATGAATAAAATGCCAGCAGAAGCCGATATACTACTTTGTTCAACGAAACATCCAGCAACCTGGTGTGCTGCAACATTTCGTAAAATCCACTGCTTCCATTTTTTTAAATTTAATTTTATTTATTATTATTATTATTATTATTATTATTATTATTATTTGCCTTTATGGCTATAACTGCGCGTTTTCTTTTCATTCATTTAACTAATGGCTGCAGGTAACAAAACATAAAATGTAACCTGAGGGAGTGGAAAGCAGATTTACTGCATCCCTAAAAGGGTATTAACATTTGCGACGTAAGAAGGGCAAAAACTCTTATTTTTAGCCTTTCTCTGTCAGTTGTACGTTGTATACGGAGAGATGTTTGGAAAAGAAAACTTATTTTTATTGCACCGTTTCGGTTAAGCGAGGTTTTACTGTATCTTCAAATGTTGCAATATCATGAAGTCGCACAAATTTGAAGCGATGCCTTTTTTCCCCAAGATGATGTTCCTTTACATTATCACTTCTGTACTTGAGTTTGTATTTATTATTATTATTATTATTATTATTATTATATTTAAGAACGGTCTTTCACATTTTTCGACATTAACATCGCATTCAATTCGGGGCATGCAGCTCAGAGGCCTCTTCTTTCAGGTTTTCGGTTGGTTCTTTTACGTGCCGTAAATCTACGACACGGTAACAACGGCTTTAGTTTCAGATATGAAATTTCCACAATACTAGAGGAAAGCATGATCAACTCATCGCCGAACCTCACGCCTTCATACTTTTACCTCTGAGCAATATGTGCAGTGTGCTTGTCAATTATACTGCTGTGTAGAATAACAAACAAAAGGTTCTTACACCAAATTGTAATGAGATAAAAAAAACTGCTTTATTATTTACCATTCATTTTAAATACTCAATACCGACAGTGCCAAAAAATGTATACACACTTTCATAGTAGGTATCTATTTAATATATTTCAAAGTTGGACCGAAAAACAACAGTAATGTGTAGTATGATGTTCTGTACACAGATGTAACTCACATACATTATGATAGCGTTGCTACGTGACAGGTAAATCAACAATGAACAAATGAAGCCAAGATTATCGTATGATGTTCTGTAAACAGATGTGACTCACATTACGTTATGCCAACTTTGCTACAACAAAATGGAGCCAAGATTATTGTTTGAACAACGGAAAGCAATTTTGAAGTGGTATTGGAAAACCGAGAATGTTGTTGAAGTTCAAAGGCAATGGAGACGTGTGTACAGAACAGAACCGCAAACGCGAGTAACAATTGCACGCATTCGAGACAAATTTGAGACTCGTGGTACCGTATGATGTACCGTATGATGTACCGTATGCGATGTTCACAAAGTAGATCTGGGAGACCTCGCATAGCAACAAGCTCCGGGTCCTCGGCTACGGTTTTGGAACGTTTTGAGCACTCACCGCAGAAATCTACAAAGCAATGTGCACGTGAGACTGGGATTAGCAAAACCAACGTACGTTCGTATTATTAAAACAGCAAAGTTGAAAGTTTTCATCCCAAGACTTAATGCATATTAAATGAAGATGCCACTAAAACGGCATGTGCTGCAATCGCTAAGGACACTTTCGCAAACGTTACTCAATCAGTAGTTCAACGTACTCAGAGGTGTATCGACGCCGATGTTGGGCATTTTGAGCAACTGTTGTAACTGTAAAAGTCTAAGATGATTAGTGCTTGTCATTTTCTGTTTGTGTGAATTCAGTTTTGTTATGTTAATACAGTTTTTTCTTTGCTTGATGTGTGTATACATTTTGGCACCTCTGTATAAATACAGTATAACCCCGCCAATCTGAATTAATCGGGACCGAAGCCTGTTTGAACTGGGAAAACGGGGCTAATTTATAATCAATGTAATTAGGCCTATACAGTATGTTTATGAAGTCTACAAGTTAACTGTACTCGGTTGCTGTAACGTGCGGTGTTATTTTGTGACGTGAACGCCATTGTTGAGAGATCGTGAAGGTCATTCGCACTTGGCCACATGACTCATGAGTATTTTGTTCATCTTCCTGCAACTAGGATTTGAGCGCTCTATCCGTTGTTTGTTCAGTTGAGTTGCAGATATTGTATCAATTGCAAAACGTCGTGAATGATTTTAGTGGATTTACTGCACTGTATCTTATTTTAATTGTTTTTTAATCCCGTGAAGTGGTTTAGATTTTCGCTGTTTGATTTAATTATGGTAGACAAGCGAAAACATAGTTCTCGTTCATTAAGAGATAAACTTGAAGTTTTAAAACACTTAAAGACAAAAGTGGGACAAAATTAGTAGCTGTTTTCGTTGTTGGGAAAGCAAGGATAAATGATTGGAGGAAAAATAGAGTAAAGGTAGAACAATTTTGTGGAACTGTGACCGAAAAGATAATCGAGGAGCCCATACATAAAAATGATTATGTTGGCCATGACGTTTTCCACGACTATCACTATGACCACAGAGAAGACCAGAACAGTTTTACATCTCATCTCCCAGGCTGTGAAGAAGCACATAAGCACAGGTATGGAGCACTGGTTGTCAGCTGACATAGAAGATCCAGTTATGATCGATCAGGAAACAGTTTTCCTAGTAAGTCAGTCAGATGCAGTCCCACTACCTGGACTTATCCATTCGGACGCAGCAAAAACATTGGAGACAGTACGTAGAGCAACAGCGGTGGACATATGAAGGTTGCGTCATCCTCAAGATTGTCGTCTTTGTATCAGCAGAGAGTAACAGAACGTTTGTGTAACAATAAGCGATGTAAGACACTGTATCGCCTTCACTGTTAAATGTGTCAAGTGTTAAATCTGCTGATTTGTACCGTAATATACATAATTACGTATCGATTGTATTCTTTTTACAGTACATAAGACGTTCTAATGTGTATAAAAGGCCATTTTAATTCTTTGATACTTTTCTTTTTACAACATTTTGTGTTCGGATTATACTGTGTAATTGTAAAAACCTACCACGACTTTATAAAACCACTGTACATCACAAATACGCTGGTAAGAGTGTTTATATTTTTACAAGGGGCGTTGGCGATATATTAAATGTTAGAAACGTTGGCAAGTCACTTGGCGCATGGCCAACTTGCGGCAGGAAAACTATAACCACTGTCATTATGAATGTAGTGTTTGTTACAGAGTTTATTCCTAAATAAAGAAAATTAAAGTGTGCTGCGATATATTCCGTTAAGTTTACTATTATGAATTGCCGTTATATATTAAGAAGTGAATTTGTGTTTAAACAATAATATTGCCGGGAGTTTGTATTTATACATTTATTACTAGAGTCCGGATTTCAATGACTTCGCGTCTTTTATTTTATGATACAAGGACGCTACTGTGCTGAATATAAACGTGGCTCACACCATCTTGAACGAAATGAAAGTATTTCTATAATTTTTTGCATTTGTTCTCGAATAGAGGCATTTTCTACGGTAATGCAACTTTAGGGCAAGTTTTGATGTACAAATCAAAATTTTCATTTTTAGCTATTTTATTGCATTATTTCTAAAATGTTAGTAAAAACTTTGCTTCAGAATCTTCATATCTACCTTGAAATGTGTGAATACGTTCTTACCCTATATATTTTGTTTACGGGTGTTTATTTCTATGGTTAATGTGCGAAAGACACACCTTTCTCTGCAAAGCTTGAGATTCTCGGTACTTCTACTTATTGTTTGAGGGTCTTACCTGAAGCCCTACAGTTCCTTCATATTCCATTCTGCATCTGCGATTCAGCTTTTCCTACACACTATAGTTACCATACCCCAGTATGGAAAAAATGGCGACCAAAGTGGCCTTATTACTGCCAATAGCAGCTTTACACAGTATTGTATTTAAAGATGACATTATTTATCATAACAAATATTTCGATGTATTAAGCAACATGTCTCATATGAATCGAAATGTAGAATAATATGAGTAAAATTCTCCACAAGTTATTACAACTTATAAAACACAGGAACTTCCAAATAACTGGACACCGAAAATTAATGGACATAGTTGAGACAGCTTCCTTTCTATCATAATTTATTTTAATAAATACACAGTCTTCTGTGGCAATGGTTATAAACGGGTCCCATCTTATCTTACTTGCAAAGGAATCGAAACATAATATCCTGCTCACACCATTCATTAAAACTCTCTTCATCTCACTCCAAAACCCCTTCATACGTTCTTCCGGGTCTTTCCTATCATGGCTAACCCTCACTGTCACTTAAGATAGTACATTAAGGAAAATGGCACAAAGAAAATGTCCTTCCTAACCACACATTTCAGTAAGAAATGTTAAATACACACTACGGTTTCATCATTAATTTCAAAACTTGCATGGTGTTTAATCTTTGTTCATTTCTCACTTAATTACTTCTGTTTAGAAAATGTAAGTATGGTATTATGCGGTACACTGCCATAATTAAGACACACAAGAGCAACCCATGTTGTACTAAACACTTTCTATTACACAAGTTCCTGATGTGTTTTCACAAAATCAATATTAACTTAATAAAACGCCAAAATACAACTGTTCATATACTTCCAACTATAAACTTTGTAATAAACTGTGTAACTGCAACAAATCAAATAAACAAGCCCATGTGTTAATGGCAGCAACGATTTTTCTGCATAACCTCACTTGCAAACGAATCAAAACGTGTTATAACATCAGGGCCATCAAAACTCTCAATATCTCGATCCAAACCACGTTACACGAGTATTTTGAAATCTTTTCTTTCTTTGCTAACCCACACCATCACATATGATGGTAGATTAGAGAAACTTGTTGAGACAATGGCCTCCCTAATCACAAAGTTTGTACGATATGTTTAATACACATTAAAATTTCATCATTAACTTCAAAATTTGCACGATGTATACTCTTTATCCATTCCTCCTTTA
This sequence comes from Metallyticus violacea, assembly GCA_030762175.1. Taxonomy (NCBI): domain Eukaryota; kingdom Metazoa; phylum Arthropoda; class Insecta; order Mantodea; family Metallyticidae; genus Metallyticus; species Metallyticus violacea. The sequence continues at coordinate 93,489,955 of CM060830.1, read as the reverse complement.
ATTACTACTATTTAGGTAATGTAAGTATGGTATTATGTCGTGCACTGCCATTATAAAGGCATACAAGAGCAACTCATGGTGTATCAAACACTGTCTATTAAACAAGTTTCTGGTGTGATTTCACTAAATCAATATTAACTTAATATATATAGTGGTCTTGATTTTTCCCTGGTCTGTGTCAGTCAAGTGTTAAACACGCCGAAAGTAAAAGTAATTACTTCTATGAAATGAAAACAGTTTGTTTCGAAGTACGGTGACAATCGTTTTCAACCGATGGTAATATTCTCTTCTGTAAAATTTCCGCAGGAAAGAGCTTCACCATCGACCAACATGTAAATAGAGAAAAACACAAGCTAAGTCTTGGAGCACAGAGACAAAGAAAAATGCAACAGAAGCTCCTCCGACAGTGCAGTAACACAAGTTCAGTCAATACATAAGTTTCAAGAATCTTCTTGCTGATAATCCCCAGTCTTTCACAACTAAAAATGTACAAAACGTGTTTATAATTGACTGCAGTATTGTAACGGTGAGAAATGGTGTACGAAGATCAAAATAAAGATAAGTTTTAAACTTTATTTGAGGAAATTTTTTGTTAATTTTAAGGTTATATAGTCACCAGTTTAAAGTATTCTTAGGCCATTACAATCCGAGTATTATTTGACGTGTTGTGGTGTGCAACTGTGCAAATAGTATTCAGAAAAGATTTGGGATCTCATCTATAGGCTAGTAAAAATAACCTCTAATTCAGTGACTGCTCGTGGCCCTGGAGAAGGGTGGTCCAGGGGCATAACTACATGACACCCAAATGGCGTGGGGGGGGAAGGTCTCTTTTATGAAGGCTTATACTCTCATAACTGCAGCGACATTGTACTTTGTGCTATAACATTCTAGTTTATATGGAACTCTTCTAATTCAGCTGTTAAAGTACGCCTTAAGCCTTTTGAAGTCATTTCAGAAACAGCAATGAATCTTTCAACGTTTATCCCCACTGAGGTATCGTAATATCACAACAAATTGTGACATGCTTGTAATATCTTTCGTTTGGTCGCCTGTACAGAAACGAAATATGGCCTTTCTATTTCCTAAAATCTAATTCCTATAGACAAGATACGTTTTTCACTTCACACGATGTCAGCCAAGATGTTTTTTTCAAACCATAAAAAAACCTTAATTTTGTGCATTCTTGCTGAGTAAGCTCCTACAGCTTTTGATTGTATGATATCCAAATCTTTTCACTTCCAACTTAACAGTTAAACTTAAACACGAAAGTGGAGTCCTCAATAAAATGTCCACTTTATTCAATGCCACAAAACAGATACGCTTTTTAGTACACAAATAACACTGTGAAAGTCTTACAAACAGTGATGAAGTCAATTTCAAAGTGCGAAAAAAATTCCTAGTCAGCTATGCGTTGTATCAGTGATCTCTCAACACCTGCTTCCTAAGAAAAGAGAGAATACCGAGCGCTGAATATGACCGTCTTCCTGCTGACTCGAGAGAACGCAGAAATAAGCAGAAGAAAGGCTAACCCATCTTGGAAGAAGACAAATGTAAGCACTTGTAAATCTTTGCTGACCCATGAAGATATGTTTAAAGCGTAACATTTTTCGAGCTGACCCATGATCCTCCCTCGCTAACGGAGGACCCGCATGCTACCGTGCTACATCAAGAAGGAAATGCGCTTATTGCGTAAGATACAATTAAGAACTAATCGGCTATACGTCGAAGTTTTCAAAAAGTTTCTTTTTTAAAAGTTGGCTAGGATAAGAGGAAATGGTAATTATGACACTTTCTTTGGGGGGGGGGTCCTTGTCTAATTATTGCATAACGTTACCTTCTTGATGTAAGTTATGATAATTGTTTACAAAAAGATTATTATTTAACGGTGAAATAAAAATATTGTCTGCTAACTCGCTAAAGAACCGTAAACTACGAGGGTTGTTCGACAAGTACGTGCAAAAATAAAGAAGACATTCATGTGGGGGAAAAAAAAATTTACGATTTTATTTCTTAGCATAATTTCCCTTTAAATGTACACCTTTAATCCAGCGTTTTTCTAATTTGTTTATCCCATGCATAAAATTCTGTTTCTTCGGCTCTGCAAAATGAGCACACAGACCTTCAGGTGAAATTTCCATTTTTGTTTTTGTTTTTTGCAAAATTGTTTTGTTTAAACGCTCACAGCTACTCGGTCGTTTCTAAGCTGCAACTTTTTTCAAAATAACAAATGTTAATTGTTTCGAAAATAGTAACGACATATGTCAATAGCGCCTCTTTGCGGTCATTTGTAAATACTTAAATAATTCTCGTAATGGTGTTTACTGCTGAAGCATCACAGGCCATGGACACTGAAGATACATGAGATGAAATTATAAATTGGGAAATAATTTTTTTTAAAAGGAAGGAAGCGTTCCAGAGTCAGGATTAGGGTATTCCCCGGTATTTGCCATTTATTAGACTGAAGTAAATTTGGAAAAACTAGTCAGGGAGAAGTCCTGGCGCAGATGGAACTCCAGACCTGCTGCTCACGAGTCCATTGCGGTGATGGGAAATGTGTAAATGCTTAACATATTTCAATGATATGCAAAAGAAGGTAATCTTTTCTGCAATAAGGCTATTTTCTTAGAAACGCTTGAAAGAATAAGCGAAAGAAGGTGGATCTGTGCTGCTGGCTGATAAGGTGAATTTTTAAGTGTTCTACACACCACAGGAACATAATTTTCCTAATGGTATAGAAGACGTGCGCAATTAGAGCAGGACCATGCAAGTATGCATGAGCGTGTTAAGTCATGCAAAGCACGTGTTTTAATATAGGTAAACAACTTAATAATCTCTTTTAGTCTAAGGAAAAGAATAAACAACAAGAACAGCCATCTCCGTTTTAAAATTGTATGTTACACAAAAGATACAGACAGACTATTAATGTTATCCGAATTTGAAAAAAAATGTAAACGATAATTATTTCAACAACTGATTCATACAAATGAAGAGCTTTATAATTCTGCTAATCTGCTCAATTGAAAACGGTACAAAATTAATTTTATAAAACACTTATAATCTTCTGGGCTTTTTTGCCGTGATCCATGTTTTAACATGCCACCATAGCCTCCACCAACCAATGTGGTTGACACCACCAGTGGACAAATCAGGTGCTGTTCATTGTCCACTGATGATGCCAACCGAAGTAGTTGGTGAAAGCTGTGGTAGCATATTAAACCTTGCACCACGACAAACAATGAGGAAGATTTGAACTGTTTTAATTATAGCACTGTATTCCTAATAAGATTGACATGAATTTTGTAGTTTAAAAATGATCATGCGAAAATATGAGAAGATAGATTAAATAATGAAAGGCCTTGAATTTAAAAGAATTTATTTATTTGTTTATTTATAATAAATATCTCATGAGAATCAGTTTGCAAGATGTTATCACTTTTTAAAATGTTACTACTTTTTACTGTCTAAATGCACAGACAACACCGCCACGGGTGGCCGAGGTCGTTAAATCGCGGACTCGTGAGCGGGAGATCTGGGGTTCGAATCCCGCCAGTACCGTCCTCACGGACTGAGGTTTTTTTTCCAGGTTTTCCTCAGTCCTAATAAATGGCAAATGTCGGGGAGGAACCCTAAACTTAGGCTTGGAACGTTTCCTTCCTTAAAAATGAATCCTTTCCCAATATATCATTTCATTTCATGTATCAGCAGTGTCCATCACTTGTGGTGCCTCTGTAGCAAAACCGGGCGTTAAACACCATTCATTCATTCTTACAGACAAAGCATTCTGATATACCGTTAGCAATTATTTTTTTGAATTGCTTGTTATATTTACTTCATTATGTTGACTTCATTTCTCTCAGCAGTATCCAGTGGCGAAATTCCAAAAGTGTGAACAGTAAAATATCTAAGACACAGGATTAAGATTGCAATGTGAGTGGTGTTGTTGATTTGGTTTATTTACGGATGCTCTTTAACAGCTCAGGTCATCAGCGTCCCATTCTATTTAGGGCTTGAAACGGCCGATAAATTTTGCTCAGAGGCCTCTACTTATATGCTTGAGGTTCTTTTAAATGTCGTAAATCTACGACATTTTATTTCCCTTCCAAAAGAAGGCATACTTAGGATTATTACGTCCGAAAAAACCATCGATTCTGTTGAACCCGCAATCTTGTGTTAACGACAAAGTATGGTTACCACTAACCACTAAGATGGACAGCGGAGTTGTGGGAAATCTAATAAATACCCTCTCTCAGCGGAATTTGAGAAGTTGTTAACCTATATAGCAAAATTTTCAATATGTCACCTTCGAATGAGGTCAGTGAATAAAAAGCCTAAATGCTTATGGTCTTATTAATTCATGACTGTTTTTAGTTGATTTGTTTTATTTACGGAGGTTCTTTAACATCTCAGATCATCAGCGTCCCATTCAATTCAGGGCGTGAAACGGTCGATAAATGTTGCTCAAAGGCCTCTCTTTCAGGCTTGAAGTTTTTTATCGTGCCGTAAATGTAGGACAGGGACCCACGGCTTTACTTCCCTTCCGAAGGAAGCCATACTTAGGATTTTACGCCCGAATAAACCCATCGATCCTAGCCGGGTTTGAACCGCGATTTTGGGTTTAGAAGGCAAATATGGCTACCACTATACCACCAGGACCAACTTTATGGTCTTGAAAAGAGTAGTTTTTATAAAGGGTGTCTCAAAATTTATGTAGGATTTAAATTTGTAAAATGAAATTTTATTTATATAAGAATTGGCAAAGTTGTGACGTAATTTGAAAGGGTACACACACTGATGAAATATGGAAAATAATATCCGGTAAATGTACTCCATGTCTCATATGCAGCTGGTACACTCTTTTGACAAAATTTGCAATCACATTTTTGCAGACCTGTGGGTCAATTGTTGCGATAGCAGGTAGGATTTCCTCTTTAAGTTCATGAATGTTTGCTATGAGTTTACTGTAAACCTTAAACTTTACAAATCCCCATGTATAAGTCACACGGTGTAAGATCGCATGACCTTGGTGGCCAACTGCGCGAAATCAGCTGCTGTCCATAAAATTTCTTCTGTAACATATCAATGGTTTCGCGCCCTGCATGACAAGTAGCTCCATTCTGCTGGAACAACATATTTAATCGAAGAATTTACCCTTTCAAATTGCCACAACTTTGCCATTTCATGTATAAATAAGGTTCATTTTGTAAATTTAAATTTGATACACCCTTTTTATCTTTTTTTTTCCCCCTCTGTGTGATATAATATTCATCGTGGTTTGTATTGTTTACAGTACATGTAAGCAGTGCCTGCAAAACAGTGTGCTCTGAAAATATTCTGTAAAAGAAAATAGAGGTCCCCCCACTATCCAGAACAGAGCTTAAAGGGCGGTGCCCTGTCTGGAAGGTCTACGGAATAGCGCCAATCGATTTTATGAAACCGGTCCCTGAGAAGAGAAACAGCACAGTGGAGGAAACCGAAAGCACATATCGATATACACACATCTTAATTTGCTACATATAAGAGGTTGGCATTGTTTTGTTTGTTGAGACTAACAATTTGGTTTGAGAAATTAGTACCAACTTAACTTGCAAGAGATGTCAAAATGTAGGAATGTTTTATTATAGCCTGGCCTAGACCATTCCAGCTACCAATGCTAGGAAATGTGATATATTCATTTCTTTCAATATAAATATCCTGCTGGTTTAAACGTCTGTTTATTTTATTATATAAAAACCAATACTTTTATTACACTGTGTTTCAGTATTCAGAGACAGAATGTGACGTTTTTCATCTTAATACTATTCTAGACGCTAATTCTTTAATCTCGAACAAGTCCCATCTTAGTATATATATATATATATATATATATATATATATATATATATAACATAAAATGGTATTAAAATACTAAACACAATGTTTCATTATGAAAACCTTAATTTAAATGCATACGTTCTACATTTTGCGATTAAAAAGAAAGTCCATCACGTAGCAGCTGCATAAACTAAGCGAATTCCTCATTTAGTAGAATAACTTTAAAAATAATATAAATTCAAATTATGGCCTTATTAATTAATGAAATGAAATAAGTTGTGGCATTACTGTATGGTATTAGGGGAACAAAGTTAAAATTTTTGAAATCTAAAAGTATTACAAAAGAGAAACCACATTTTTAAGAATTATTATTATTATTGTTGTTGATATATACTTTAATTAAATGAAATATATGACCACAGATAGACAAAAGTATATTGTCTGAGTATTTTTAGACATTTTTAAGTGTAACCATGTTTATGAAATGAGCCCTTGATATCATCTTCACATTCACTAAAATGCAGAAAAATAACAGAAAGTTTCGAGTTACATTCAGTATCTAAGATAGTCATATGCTTAAAAATGTTCGTGAATTTACACTATTTACACTATTCAGAAACAATCACAATGTACTATGAATATATACACTATCAACGATAAACAATCGAAAGTTTCATCGATTTTCATTGACTTTGGGTTTTAATTTAAATGTTATTGTACTAAAAACGTAATGCAAACGTTTTCTGAGAATTCTGTTAGCGACAAATATTGTTTTCAAACACATATTAGATTAATATTATACATTTTCTATCTTCACGATGCTTTTGTTAAATATAAAATATGTGCATCATTATAAAGTGCAGTTTATACGCTGAATTAATTTGTCCTTTTATTTTAAAACAATCTAGAGAAAATTAAACGCAAGAGAGCTTTTTAAATTTCGGTTTTCAAATATACCGCTATTGCAAATTGTCCAATTTCACTTATTTTCAGAAACTACACTTTTTATTTTATGTAAGAGAGTTTCGTTGCGAAAACCAAATATAGAGGGATTTTTAAATTTGGGTTTTCAGGTAAACCTCCTCCTAATAGTTCTTTTTCACTGATTTTCAGAAGCTATTTTTCTTATTATATTGCAATGGCATTTTACCAGTTTAGTTTATAAACATTAAACATTGCGGCCGCTAGAACGATTTTTAAATTTCGCTTTAACCCTCACTCCTAATAGCCCAGTAGCCATGATTTTCGAATTTATCAATTTATGTTAAAGATATATACCGAGTTTTCTTGAGAAAAGAAAAATTGCGGTCACTAGGGCGATTTTTACATTTTTTTAAAAAAAATTTCGCTTTAGTTTAACCTCCATTTCATTGGTTCAATTTTGCTGGTTAACGAACTCGACGAATTGTTTGTTAATTGATAATTATATGATATGTTTCGTTGAGAGAAAAAAACAAATTGCGACCGCTAGAGCGTTAACGGACATAATATTATATATGTAACAAAATTTTATTGTCATTTTCGGTGCCTAGTAGGCAAAATTAATGGAAATTTTGAAAGTTTTTTTTTTTTTTTTTTTTTTGAAAAATCGCTTCATGGATGCAACCGCAATAGCTGCAGTCATTTGGAATTTGCTAAAAAACATGCTGTGAAGTGGACTAGTTAAACCGTCCTTGCTTTCTCCTTTTCCTTTCTGTTACAAAATTATTTAAGAACTTTGAACTTTCCCGAAAGCGTGATTTATCGCTGATTGGTTAGAACATGTGGCGTTATTCTTTCTTCCTATTTCCTTGTACACCTGCATCATTTGCTTTGGCATTGTCAATCATGTAAAGGGTTTCAGAGCTAGACGTTTCAGCATTAGGAAGAATCACGGGCTGTGAAAGATTTTGAACATGTCCGTTTGAGTTTAACGTTCCACGGATCAAAACGAGACCTGCCCAGACCATGATGGCACTCGAATTTGTGAATTGTCTGTACACGCCTTACCTGGTCATTTCCATATGTGCGTTCTCCTGGAATTTGGATGATTCTTCTGTGAACAGAACATCGTTCCATCGTTCCTGCTGTCAATGAACATGCTTCCGGTACCATGCATACCACTTGCCCCGATTTCCATGACGAATCGCTGAGATGTGAATGAAGAATTTCTAAAAGTTTGGGTTGAAACAGTTAAATTATTAACATTCTGTAAGACACTTCCTAACATAGTACTAACTGACCTTTCTCTCAGGCCCCTGTTGTGCAGCAGTTGTAATCCTTGATTTACCGGGATGTTGTTCTTCTGGAATGCCAAATTCCTGATATAACCTACACATCCTAGATACTGCGTCTCTTCCGTTATTTAGTACCTTAGTGCCATTAGCTTGTGCTCAAACCTTTTTAATGCAAAAGATATAAACATTGTGAAAACTTGAGAAATTCATAGTAGCATCTGCAACTACCGAGTGTGCCAAAATGTATACACACTTTCAAAGTAGACATCTAATTAATATATTTCAAAGTTGGACCGAAAAACAACAGCAATGTGTAGTATGATGTTCTGTAAACAGATGTGACTCACATACATTATCAGAGAGTTGCTACGTGAAGGTAATTCAGCAATGAACAATAGAAGGCCAGGTTTATCGTATGATGTTCTGTAAAATGTGACTTACATTGCGTTACGCTAACGTTGCTACAACAAAAGGAGCCATATTATCGTTTGGACAGCGGAAAGCAATTTTGAAGTGTTATTAGAAAACCAAGAATGTTGTTGAAGTTCAAAGGCAATAGGACGAAGAGGTTTTCACCGCGTTCTCCAGATATAACTCCGTTGGATTTCTACCTATGGGGAACTCTTAACAATGTTGTATACCGTAGAAAACCAGCTACACAGAGTACTTCGGGAAGAAATTGAAACGGCATGTGCTGCAATCGCTGAGGACACTTTCGCAAACGTTGCTCAATCAGTAGTTCAACGTACTCAGAAGTGTATCAACGCCGATAATGGGCATTTTGAGCAACTTTGTAACTGTAAAAGTCTAAGATGATTAGTGTTCATCCTTTTCTGTTTGTCTGAATTCAGTTTTGTGTTAACACAGTTTTTTCTTTGCTTGAAGTGTGCATACATTTTGGCAGCATCTGTGTGTGTGTGTGTGTGTGTGTGTGTGTGTGTGTGTGTGTGTTCACAAATTATTATAAAATTAGGACATTCTGAGTCAACAGCTGTGATTTTAACGTCCTTTTTTTTAGAGAAGGATTATAATTGCTATAAGGATTTATATTTTAAATAGTTTATATATATATATATATATATATATATATATATATATATATATTACACACACACAAATTCCGACTACTTCATTTCGAACATTTCGAATGTACACTGCCATACTTAAGACGAGTAAAAAGTTTTTTTGTTTTTATTTCAAATTATATTCATAGTATTTCAGCAAGGGCATGGAGTAAGGTGATTTATGGTAAAATAAAATGGACTAGCTCATTATCTATCTAATGCGAGGTCCCACGATACGGACGCGGAGTATTGAAGACCAAAAACATCACAAGTAACATTGAATTCTAAATCATTATATTTCGTAAACAGGAAAGAAAAAAAAAAAGCTAAATAAATTATTATCGCCACGTTTTCCACCAAACAAGCATTTAGCTACAATAAGCTCAAGTACATGCATAACTCGGACCGGTTTCCTTGTACGCGACGCCCGTAACCTTGAACGATAAAGCGACAGCGTGCGGCGGATACATAATTTAAGCTTCCCTGTTATTACCATTTACTCCAAAGCTTTCAGAGCTATGTCACTATCGATTTACGATTTCTGAAGCAGTTGTGAACTAATGTTTTGTTTATACGACGAATCCAAGCAGATATACAAAAAATTGCACAGAACTTTTCGAATTGGGGCAACGGATCACAAAGAGAATAATTTTATATTGATCAAAAGCACTGGTGGTAATTTGTATAAAGACTGTATCAAGTGGTTTTACATACACGCGCAATTCTGTCATATTTCCCGCAGGCTGTTAACTTGGCATAACACACCCAATTAGCAATAACAGTTCGTAGAACATAAAACGAACGTTAATGGCATCGTTGTATTCAAAGAGGATTACATGAATGGATTTCTGAACAACAAGTGTATGAGGCTCGCATACTAATGCATAGCGTTATAAAGTCAATAAGAAACCGTACACTAGGAGTGAAATCGTCTCGCCAGAATTCATAACACAACTAAAGGTTTTAATATGCAGACACAGTACGAACGAAGTGAGTTTTTTATGATACTCATATAAACATAACCGGACTATTAGAACTGCGTGTTTGTAGAGATTTAATGTATGAATTCTATCTCTAATTAAAATAAATAAATAAATAAAGGAAAAAAGAAATTATCGATCAAGTTTGCGATATCTGATATCCTTTAAAACTACAGTGGAGTTTGTTAATGCAATTTCTTAATTAAGTGAATAAGAAAAAAGAAAAACTAATAAAATATGCACAACTGTCAATTTATTCCCCGAAATAATTTACAAAAGACTCCTGATAAAGTTCCATTCGAAAGAGCAACAATTACGTGGCCATTTTTGCAAAAAAGAAATTTCTTCAGAAAAGTTTTGTCCGCTTTGTTTTGTCTTTGTAGGCGCTCTTGGCTTTGGTACATTGTTATATTTTATTTTTGTTGCACAATTCATTTGAAACAACTTCCCCTACGAAAGTTTTTAAAAAATAACCAAACATTGAATATTTTAAGATATACAAATCTGTTTGATTTAGATTTTTAAGTTTATTACGGACACTCTTTAATATCTCAGGTCATCAGCGTCCCATTCAATTCAGGGCGTGAAACGGCCGACAAATTTGCTCAGAGGACTCTTCTTTCAGGCTTGAGGTTCTTTTACGGGCCGTAAATGTACGACACGGGACCCACGGCTTTACTTCCCTTCTGGAGGAAGCCATACTTAGAACTTTTACGCCCGAAAGAAATCCATCGGTCCTGACCGGGTTTGAACTAGTGATCTTGGGTTTAGGAGATAAGTGTGGTTACCACTACAAAACCAGGACCAACACAATTCTGTTGAAGATAAGTATTCTATTCATGTTTCCACACAAACACCCTCCTTTTCAACACACTTCTCACACCGTTGCATCAACTCCTTTATTCCATTAGAAGAAAACGTTGGAAACTTTAAGTAAAGGAAAGTAAAAAAAGCGTTGCTTTGCTTTATATTTTGTATTATGTTCTATACAACCACTTATATATAACTTGCGTGTGCTAAAGTTATTCATGTTTTGTTATTCTATCATAATCAGAACGGTCTGGCAGTATAATCAATAGAATGTCAGATTACCCAAAAAAAAAAAAAAAAAAAGTATATCACTTTCGGAATCAGCAGGCCATTTTCCAATAAATTGTTTATTTTCACCACGATAGCAAAAACATCGCAAGGCCGGTGATTTACTTTCAATATTTGTTGCGCAGCGTCAGTATTTCCATATACTGTAGCAGAACAAACATTTTCAGCTATTCGAGTTTCAGTTCTTGGTTCATCAATTTAATATAAGAGGAAATATTAAACATAATAAGCAAAAAGTCGACGCATAGTACTCAATTTATCCTGACCTCTTTTGTTTTCCGACGAACCTTGGTTTCACTTTGTTGCTACTCGAGAAGTTTCCGTCAGTCGATATTTATCCGTTTGTTATTGTCACGTGAACGTGCTGACGTCACCTGACATTTCATCTATTGGTCAGTACATGCCTTGTCTAAAACGTTCACGGGATTATTACTTGTACCTTGGTTTGGCGAGAGCATTTCATCGCTTCCTACTTAGCTCGCGTAGTGTCAGGACGTAGGTAAAACGTTCCCAAGGGAATAGAATTGATTCGGTAAACTCTTAAAAATTAAATTGGAGCTTCTTGCCTACCATGTTGACCCAGCTTGCTGAAATATTTTTAATTTGCTTTTTATTTGATTTTTAAGGTAAAATTGTGTACAGATTTCGAGCCTAAATTCAGAGATATGTTATAACATGTTACTGGGCTTTAATGTGACGAATAATTGCCTTTACAGGGTTATTCAAGAGTTTCGAGCTTGCGTGACATTAGCTCAGCTGTATTATGAAATATTAACTGCTAATAGGCGGTTGTATGTACAGTTTGCAAGTCAGTGGGGTAATTTTTCTTTGCCTCTCATTGTGCAGGAGTTTTGGAGCACATGAGCCTTGTGTATAACAGCATTTTAAAATGTTTTTAAAAGTTTGATGCAAACAGTTCTATTCATTGTTTAATATTGTAAATTATTTTATGTAAAACTTAACGGTTTTAGGCACAATACACAAGTTAAATATGTTCAAGTTGTCTTAACACATATATTTGCATTCAAGTTTTTATTATTAATTGTTTAATAAACATTATTAACTTTATTAAATTAATATTTTTTTTTACCAAACACACACAAACACTTTCCTCGGATCCTTTAGGTATTTAAGCGAGTTGTATTAGGTTCCTAGCTAAAGAGGTTTAACAATAAAAAGGGATTATTTAATAATTATAAATTCTCCTTTCATCTCATCAGCTTTTCCAATAATTACTTATCACGCAACAGATCGTTGTTATTCAAAGAATGGAAGGTTGTAATCCCTTTTAAATTGGATATGCTAATTTTCAAAATTGCCGACACTGAAGTTCTTAAATACGCTCCATGACCCTCCACGATCAAAAACAGGAGTATGACGAGCAGTTAGCAATAACAATAAGGCACAACAAATTGAATTAAAACAATTTATGTAATCTTTCTTTAAATATTTAAAATTAAATTTAAATATTGCCATAAGAAGATTATTGAAAAGCTTAATGCCTATTGTTTTATAATACTTCTGAAGTTTTGAAGTCTATAAAAAGCATACTCATTGTATTCGTATTTTTTGTCTGACAGATGTGTATATTATTATTTGTATTATAAACATGTACATTTTCTTTTATATAAATCAATATATCATAGATATATAGCTTAATATCTATAGGACCCTAAGTTAAGCAAATACAGGTTTACAATACTGTGTTTTTCTTGAGCTCGTAAATTTTCTAAAAACCTGAACCTAATCATAATACTAAACCATATCTAAATATATTTTGAAAGACTAAAAAATAAAAACTTCACAGCATCGTTTCTGTAATATGTTTTCTCATACTCGATTACCAACAATTTATAATCATAGATTGTGCAATATATAGTCCACTTATTATCAATATTATTATTATTATTATTAATTATCATTATTATTAAATCTACTTAAGGGCGCTTTTTACCATCTTTGGCCATTAGCCTCCCAATCATTTCCTGATAAATTTTTCTCAAAGGCCTCCTCTTTCAAGTTTGAGGTTCTTTTACCTGCCGTAAATCTACGAGACACGGGAGAACAAAGGCTTTACTTCCCTTCCAAAGAAAGCCATACTTAGGATTTTTATGCCCTAAAAATTCAATGATCCTGGCCGGTTTGAACCCTCGATCGTGGATCTACTTAGGCAAGTATGTTTACCAAAAGACCGCCAGGACCGACTATGGCCCGCTTCATCCCCATATGCAAATGATTTATTTGGAAAACATTAAAAGGTAAAGTGTATAAGGGAAATCCACAAGCCTTTGACGCCCATAAAGAAGATATTTCGATCTCAGAGAGAATTAAAATCGATAATGGGGAAATTTAGTACGCAGAGGTCGAAACGTGTGAAAATGCGGGCATCTCCTTCCCGTGAGTGACCCGAGTGAGGACATGATTTAATGACCATAAATAAACAACATTTTATTAGGCAATCATTGCAACAAGTTTAACTGGCAGTTCTCTTTGCGGTGGCCCATGAACTCCCTACCACGATCACGTTTCATTGGTTATTCGTGCATCCAGTAAAACAATAACATATCTCTGTTTTCTCACCACCATGCGCCTCGTTTTAATGGCTTACATTTCATTATACAGGGAGGTTAGAGAATTGGCAGAAGCCACAAGCATTTGCAAAACATACTGTATATTCTGAAATTGATTAATATAAGTTTAAAAGTTTATTTGCTGTACCTTTGACTGTCTTACTTAGCGTAGTAGGCTAGTTGCGCATTACAGTGAAACCACAAGAGCATTCTTGGCACCGAAAATGGAAAAAAAGGAGGACGACCCATTGTTCGTAGAAATTGTAGTTGTCCGCGTCAAAAATGCATGCGAAGACATGCAGAGTGCATTGGATGTTCGTGCAAATAGTAACGAGGTGAGTTCGGGATTTACGGCACCAGCTGACCTGCCAGTGAATGTCCTGTGTCTGTTAAGAAGCGAAGAGAGGCGTGTCAGTGGCACTACAGGTTACCAGGAAGTGTACTAGCAAATAATGCAGCAGTATACGTTTTACACTGTATATCAGAAAGTTTTAAAGCTATCAATATAATGTTTGTGAAATATTAAGAAAACTTAATTGAAGATTCTCGTAAATTTTAATTCTCTGATGCACATAATTTTTTTTTAATTTAAAAAAGTACGTTATTTCCCGAAAACTTAAAATTTTGACATAAATGTGCATTTTTTTCAGAATTGACTGAACCCAATCTTGTTGAAAATTTGCACACACATAATATATGCAAATGTGCTGTGGAACTAGAATTATTTAAATATCACTATTAGTTGATAAAAATTCATATCAATAAAAGTGAAAAATATTTCAACTTTTTGTTTAATTTTAAAATTAAAAGTATTTTCAAGCAACTAAGGTATATTATTCTGGTTTCCAGGATAGCTTTTTGTCTGCAGTTTAAGTTAAAAAAAAAATCCAATTCCATCAATAAATAGTTTATAAGAAAAACGCACGATTATCTCACAAATGTTTTAAAAATTTTAACACCTTATTTTGGTTCAAACATGTTTAAAAATTTATTATGAGCATTAGAGAATTATAATTTACGGATCATTTTTGGTTGTTTTTTTTTTAATATCTCACAAAAATTTCATTTTGATAGCTTTGAAACTTTCTGAGATACAGTGTAAAATGTATACTGCTGTATTATTTGCTAGATTTACACTTCCTGATTATCTTAAGGAATAACATTTGGGGCTGGACCGTGCAGGAATTAGCTGAATATTCACCTTCTGTATTTCACATCATTGCTGCCAAGTGGGCGCCACATTAAATAAACAAAATACAGAAATAAACTCGCTACGGAACATGATGCAGTAATGTGGAAATGATATATCCAAATCATCGAGTGATAAAATCGAAACCTATGCTAAATCGATTAATTGCAAACAATTCCTGAACTCAAGTGACAGTCAAACTATTGGTTCATCACAACTTTCGATAGCATCCCTTCTACAATAAACTCGTGATTATTTTGATATATGACAATCAAGATGTTCTTGTGGTCTTGAGGGCTGTTCAGTAAATGCATAGTATCACAAATAATTTCTGCAATACTAAGAAACGTCCAGAACAACTGTCAAACGTCATAATTCTTTACGATAACGCGATGTGTCATAAGGCAGTGCCTGAGTAGCACTTTTTTTCTTTCTTTTTACTGTTTTATTTACTGTCGCTTTGACTGCATTGGTCTCCTCGCGACGTCTGTAGGTTGTGGGCTGAATGCTACAGGCGTGAGTCTGTAGGGATAAATAAAAGAAAAACTCCGAAAACCCCTTATCCGAAAGCGTGGCCTGCAAGGGATTCGACCTAGGATCTCTAGGTTAGTAGTCGCAAACACTACCACTAGACCACGAAGGCGATTTGTATGGAATTTGTTGCATTGATAAGGGTGGAAAGTTTTCCATAGCCTCCGTATCACCAGCTCTCAATTCATGTAACCTTGATTCGATTCCTGAAGTAGAAAACTGCTTGAGAATAGAGAGAACATTTTGATTGTGATCGGCGAAAGGTGCAATTCCTTTCCTCCCACTTTTTGTCTGATTCTCCGTGAGATATGTCAGAACAGAGCCTGCAAAGCTTAACACAAATTTAACATGATTTCTTTAACTCTTTAAATTCGTTTTATTGTTCCACAAACGTTAATATTTACGAGTTTCACTTTTAAGGACTCTCCCATGATAATAAGCTACTTCATAGCCTATATATTATTTACTATAACGTATCTTATTTGGCCTTCACCTATAAAGCCTATATATTCTTTGTTTTATCTCAAGTAATATCACGAGAGGGTCTAAATTTATCTGGAAAGCTCACACCCTCGAGTGATATTTATTAGGACTATTTCCGAATAAAATAAGAATTTAAATATAATTCCTCTAAACTTGCCTTACAACATTGTAACAATTAACCTTTTCAAGCAATCTTGCGACAAAGAATGCCGATTGTCAGTAATGCCAATAGGGAAGAGTAAAATACAGTTTAGGACTGTTTCATGAATAGCATAAGAATAAAAATTAAATATATATTTGAAATTTGCGCAAAGAATGTTAACACTTGTACAAAATGTTAAACTTATGAATGTTTATTCTATTCAGAAATCGTGAGGCTGAAATGGACAAAAGTCGACTATGCCAATCGCCAATCTAATACCAACTGAGAAAAAAAAAAAGATACCATGCAGTCTCTATTTTTTCTTTTTGTCTGCTGTGGTTTGGAATTCCTAATGATAAGATCAATTTGCACATTTGACGCATCATCAAAACGCTTTAAACAACCCTCCATTTGCGTTATGACTGTCGATGGTCCATGCTTTTGTTGCTATCAATAGCTCCCCACCGCCTCTAGCAAAAGTGGTCAGTGCTGCGTGTTCAAGAATTATACAGTGCAGTATAGAGTTGGCTACACTGACCACAAGACAAATGCACGTCGCGTGATAACATGGATTTGATTGTTTTTTTTTTCCCCTCGATAATTTCACTCCGTAATCCGGCTGTGATAGGTCAACATTCAACATTTTGTTTCGTTTCAATGGTCCATTTTAAGATGACGTAACATGAGTGAAATGGCAAGATTAAATGTTCAATCTATTAGTCATAATTACAGACAGGAATTTTATGCTCTAATAATCCCTCTAAGGTGTATGCATTGAAAATTTCCATAATATGCACATATAAATGGCGATATAAAAAGTATTAAAGCATCACATTGATACAGAATAAAAATTTAGCTCAATTTTATGTAATCTCACAGGAACTTAGGGGTGCGTATAGCTGTTATATTGGTGTTCTTTTAGTGTATTTCACTAGGAAGTTTGGAACGTTTACCTGCTAATATTTCTCCAATCTCACACATTGATAATATCCTCTTTTTTTTTTTTTTTTTTTTTTTTTTTTTTATAACGAATACCATGTAGGCACTTTTTCCTTTACTACTTTCCAACACTACCAGTATAGAATTTAGTTTGGAGACAGTGATTTTAAGTACATTAACGGCTGGCACAACGTAACACTGTTGGTTTCCAAAGAAGTAACAGCGAGAGAAATGTGCAGATATGTAAGAAAGGTTAGTTACTACTTCTGTGATCTTTAATATATCTTGAGCAATTAAATGATAAAGAATAATTTGGGTCAGATATATTCACAAAATTTGTGTTTCCAAATGTTCGGTGCAATATAGAGCTGCCACAACCATGTTCCCCAGAGAGTTAAAATGTTTGAATTTGTAAAACTATTAAACGGTCTGATATTTTGAAATACTTTCCATTGTGTAAATTAGTACATTACGTTTTCATAAATCTTAAGGGACAATAAACAATAAAATTCAAACTAAATTTAATATTACTAATAAGTATAACCACCACATATGAATTCAATTCCGAGAACTCCTTAACAGCCACCTTCATACCGTAAGGGAACGCCTACGACCAGATAAGGCGGGGAGTCACCGATGTGACGTGACCTATTGACTATGTTGCCTGTAAGCTACCATCAGTGTTGTTAAGTTTCAAGACTGACTCAATAGCATATATTATTCGGAAATGTCTTATTTATAAATCAAATATGAAGATAAAATAAAATATATTTATGAAATGTACATGCAAAACAAGCACACACACAGCATAATTTGCAAACTGCTGAAATTTTATGCTCATTAACAAAACAGGCAAAATGTGCATAATATGCAACATAAAATTTTGTTTAAATTTGGCAATTACCTCACATACCATGATAGCATATTTTTTGACAGCAGAGAAGAAATGTGCATTTGCATCAAAATCCTGTTACTAGTCATGATTTAATATGTCGGTTTGTACCATATATTACAATGTAAAATTTTATTTTAATTGGACATCTGCCTTGGACCCATATCCTACATTCCCGAAAAATTCATGGAAAATACTGTATGTAGGTAGAGTCGTTACTATGTTGAATGCAAAGGCAATTTCATTAATGCGACTCCCCTGGATTCGCTGCTTCATCTGCTGTTTCGCCTTTTCGGTACAACACAAAATGGTATTTCGTTTGTAAATTTTTCCATAAATTGATATATTCTCTTCTTACTGTAATAACTATTATTGAATCTTCATTATACTGGACTTTACTCCCTTTGCCGAAAAACGATTTAATCGAACAAATTAAAAAGTAAAATAAGCAAACAAAATACATTAAAAAAAACATTACAAACGCTTCGTTGCTGTTCCAAGGGACGATTCGACAATGACCATGCATGTATTCGAGGCTGTTGCGCAGGTGTGTGTGTGTGTGTGTGTGTGTGTGTGTGTGTGTGTGCGTGTGTGTGCGCGCAGTACGTTCTTCAGTATATTCATGGTATATTCTTGCTAAGGAGGCATTCTATGTCCCAAAACAAGAGTTTTTTCTGTGCAAAAACCTTCAGGAACTTAAGAATAAGTGCCCTGCTATTTAAGTATTTCCCTTTCATAAGAAATTAGTTATTCAGCTTAGACATGCAAACAGAAATCATAAGAAAGAAGTAAACAAAAAATCAGTTGTGAAACTACCCTTAGTTGCAATGATATAGTATATCGAAAGTGTTTTACTTACAGAGGTAAATAGGTAGAAACTCCGACTACATACCTGAAAAGAAGAAAAAAATGACATACAGTTAAATTCCAGTAGTTGGCAATAAATAAATAAATAACAAATAACATAAACGTTTTTAAAATAA
Source organism: Metallyticus violacea (assembly GCA_030762175.1). NCBI lineage: Eukaryota > Metazoa > Arthropoda > Insecta > Mantodea > Metallyticidae > Metallyticus > Metallyticus violacea. Next base: position 93,471,057 of record CM060830.1, on the reverse strand, counting down.
ATAACTTTACCGCTGTTGAGTTTGAAAGGATAATGTAATTGCTAGTAAGTATACTTCCTTTTCGAAGGGTATCGGCGTTGAGAGTACCATACTCTGCAACCTAGTGAGTGATTAAAGAACTAATACGACCGAATTTTATAAACCAACTACGCTCTCTCCCTTACCGGAGTGTAAGTACTCCTACCCTCCAGAGCAAATTCTCAGAATTAGAAGAAATGGTTACCCTGATTGAAACTCGCTACGCAATAGTGATGTCATTCATTTGAACTGATTCGCGGTGAGGTATAAATGTAATTACCCAGTATGTAAGTACGTGTACAATGTTAATACTAGGTCTGTCTGGAAACTATCAATCCTTTGTAAATATGTTGAGAGCGGTCCCAAGTTATTGACACAACTTGGTAAGCAGTCAGGCGGAACCTTACTGCACATGCGTGAACAGTAAGAGTACTCTGCCTTCAGTAAGGTACTACTGGGTGAGCTTATGTGAACAGTTCTGCTAATTCATCATGTTTGGGACAGTTTTCTGGAAAAACACTGCCTCCCTTTATAACCCAGATTTGGCCTTCTGCGATTTTGACCTTGATTTTTTATTGAGTTACCATTGATGTAAATAAACGAAGTGGGTGATTGTTTTACAGGGGATTTCATGGCTGCTAATCAGAAAATAACATTTCAAAATGATGTGAATAGGTATGATTTCGATAACTACAAACGGTGCCAAAACTGTATACACACTTCAAGCAAAGAAAAAACTGTGTTGACATAACAAAACTGAATTCACACAAACAGAAAATAATCAGCACTAATCATCTTAAGACTTTTACATTTACAACAGTTGCCCATCACCGGCGTCGATACACTTCTGAGTACGTTGAACTACTGATTGAGCAACGTTTGCGAAAGTGTCTTGCGACTTCATTGATAGAGGGCAGAATTGCAGGAGGGTATGTAATCAGCATGCCGTGATCTCGCTGGTCGCATATAACGCGGCTTTCGTGATCGAAGAACGCCACCTCTCCATCAGGCAGCTCCACAATCGTCCTCGTGAGGCTGGGAAGACCCCGTTTCAAACCTCCTAAGCAGGTACCGGGAAACGAACCCAGACCTCCTGACCGGCAGTCAGCAATGCTAACCACTAGACCAAGGAGAAGGTCTCTTAAATTTATTGATAAATAAATCTAAATGTTAATTTTGCAAATATGATTAGAAGAGAGGGCCTTTCAGATTGCGCCATAGACACCTCAGCAAGCCCCACGAGAGGGCAGGGGATGACTTAAATATTTTAAATGAATTCTCTTTGATATTTTTAGTCGCCTTAATAAATAAGACAACTTTCTTTTAAAATATTTCTTAAAACCAAAACAAAAATTTTCAGGGTACATGAATTGAGGTAAAATACAGTACTTACAGTTAAATAAGACATTGATTATATCACTTTATTTAAGTCTCAAAATAATTCCACAACTTCTAAGCATTTTAATGAAAACGTTTGCCACCATACAGAGAACAATAATCCATTTCGTTTCTCATATTTGTTTTTTCATGTTCTTTATGGGATTGGCGTTGTAGATGCTCTTTTTTGTGAGAGCAGGCATATAGGTCCAACACTTTCAATACATAAATTAATAAATTTATTTTTAATAATTCCCGTGTCTTACAAAGTATGTTGACCTACTATCATGGTACTGCCACATTGGTATTCCTACACTGAGGGGTACATTATCCCGTGAATGACAAAATGTCACTGATTATCACTGATAATTGCACTTTCAAAATGTAAGGACCTGTAATAAAGCCATAACAAACATTTAGTGACCAATAATATTGAAAAACACGTTTCTTATCTTTAAGGGTTTTTTGTAGCCCAACAATCGTATTCTATTTTTTAATATGTCCAGTGTAACAAAACTCATTTTTTCAAAAAAATATATTTCTTAACAAGGGACAATATTTTGCAATAGTCTCGAGTAAACTTTCACAAAATACAACGCGGAACTAACTATTCCTATATAAGAACTTCTGAGGCAAGCAATGATAAGCTGATACCTTCTAATGTATTGCTGTATTGTTGACACAGCAACAGTGCAAGAATATTAATAGCATTTTCGTCGTTCACTTTTGACTTCATTTGCACCTTCCCACCTACAGCCTTTAATGATAGTTAAACAGCGAACATGACCATGCTATATTTAACATATTAGTTGACTATGAAAGCATATTGTTACCAGAATGCTGAGTGCCTGTGGTACCTCTGACGTACTAGAGGGAGCCGGGCCGGACTTGATTCGAGCCCCTCCCGGAAGGGAGTTGTCCGGATTGGGTTGGACTCGGCTTGGCACTGAACCCGTCACTCACGGGCAATTGAGGACCTACGATGGCGGCGTGTCCCAGGGGAGTGCCGCAGGCGTGTACCTTGGGGGCCGGTGCGTCGAAATCGCCGTTGTTTGTAGGGAGGGTGGTGGCTACCTTAATGCTGGGGTGACTCACCTCTTAAATACGAGTAGGTCTAAGCTAGTATGACCTATCCACCAGTGAGAATCTGGAAGCTAAGGGAACTTAGCGCGCCTGGGCGACGCAATCGTCTGCAGCCGAAAGGCGGGTCGGTTTAGACTCTAGGTGCCGTTCTAATGCAAAAACCCACGGGTGGCACAGACCTCTGTGTTGTACCCTTGGACCCAGGGCTTAGTAGTACCCGAATAAACCTGTCTTTCTTTCCACATTTAATTTTCTGGTTCATAAAAGAACGACGAGCGTTGTTCGATGCAAAAGTATAGCTCCTTAGGAAAAAAATTATTTTATTTCTCAACAGAATATCCTTTCAAAGCTATGATTTATTTCAGCGATTTTATAATTTGTTTATCCTAAAAATGCGATTTCTTCAACTCTGCAAAATATGCATTTGTTTTTTCCGGGACAACCTCTTCGTTGGATGAGCATTATTTTCCTGCTATCATTTCTTCTTGTTAGGGAACAGGATGTAGTCCGAGGGAGCCAATTTCGGGATGAGGAAGAAATTTTATGCCTTAATTTTGAGATGCGCTGACATGTTATCGCGATAAATAGAACCGGTTACCTCTACAAATGAGAACTCGATGGAATAGCGTGATATTCAATGTTTAGGTTTTGCTCTGTTTCAAAAATTCAATTAAAATTACGCTGTGGATATCCCAACACAATCATCATCACCTATCCTACTGAGCGCTTTCACCAGTTGCAACCCCAAGCTTCAACTGCTCTTTCGCTACAGCGTGTAGTGGTAGATCAAGTTTCCTCGACGGTCACATACTGACAATTAAATACTGGTTAAGAATAATACGGGGGAATCAAGCTCTTCTTCGAGCAGTTTGTCTAAGAGAGTAAATAAGGGAAGTGTGGGATACGGGATGGGCATCAAAATAAGGAAAGGCTTAAAACAAAATTGATTTGGGCTATATTTGGTTAAGGGGAGAAGACATTACACGAAATAGTTGCGAATATTTAACAGACGTTTGCGAGATATTGATATGCAAAATATTGAGTCTCAATGCGCAGAAAAAGTATCGCTTAATCTGCAGGCTCAAATACATCCGGTGTGGGGGAGGGGACATTATTTAGATATCTGTGGCAGAGAAGAAAGAGGTGGTCTCGCATGGTTCAGATTAGGGGCTTGGAAAGGAAACAAAGCAGTTAATGCTCTCAGGGAAAGACTTTGCCTACTGTGCGGAGAAAGCGAAACCTGGAGGCATATTTTGGCAGAATTCAGGGAAACGGAGATTTTAAGAAATGAGCATTTATCACCGCAATTTCTGAATGTCAACAGAAGTTTGAACATTTGCCGGGAAGTGTTGATGCATGCGAGATACTCACACAATTTGGGAATATTTCTAGAGAAGACCTGGCAAAAAAGGTTAATGGTTGTAGTGAAGAGAGGGGAGTTGGAGAGGGGTGTGAGTAAATGGAAGGGGGGCTCAAGAGTAAGGATTCCATTCATGTTTATGTGTTTATATATTTGTGTATACAATTGTTAATAGAAAATGTAAATATATCGAAGTATTTGTATGTATGCATGTAGATTTGTATGTATGTTGGTATGTGTGTTGTATTTTTTTTATGGTGTTTAACGCCCGTTTTTTCTACTGACACCACAGGCGGTGAACACTGATGATACAGGAGATGAAATGATATATTGGGAAAGGGTTTTTTTTTAAGGAAGGAAATGGTCCAGGCCTAAGTTTAGGGTACCTCTCCGGCATTTGCCATTTATGAGAACTGAGGAAAATCTGGAAAAAAAACGCAGTCAGGGAGGACGGTCCTGGCGGGATTCGAACCCCAGACCTCCCGCTAACGAGTGCGTGCCTTGACGATCTCGGCCACCCGTGGCGGTGTGTATGTATGTATGTGTACGGCCATTTTTATTGTTATAAGAACGATATTAGCATATGTGGCGACAGTTGTGTTCATTTGAATGTATTCTAAAACTGGTACCGTCTCTGAAATTCACTTGGATTACGTTTAAATAGCTTCATAGTCTGAGCGGAAGTGACAACCCGTTCTCTTTTCTGGTTAACGCGTCACCCACTTTGCCAATAGCTCTTTCTTTGCAAATGTTTGCACAAAATATTGTGTACATGGCCTCCAGAAACGGCCAAAGCTTCAGCAACCTCGCGCACCTTCCTTCTTTGATCGTTCAGTACCATGTTGCGCATTTAATTCAATTCTTTCGAGCGGCATTATCTCGACAAGACGTTTGAAACGGTCCGAACCTCTTGCGCACGTTTCGCCTCATCAACATAACAAACCTTCCATACACCATTTTAAGTGAACATTCAAATTCGTGAAAGTAACGCTGAAGAATATCTATCTCTGTTCGTTTTTCCCTCTCCTTTAGCGAATTCCGAAGGAAGTAAGGTATTGCAGTTGTACCCATGGAACGATATTTGAATAATTTCTCCAAATCTTCATCGATCCTACCTACAAAGAAAAACAATTATGTAAATATATATATATTTACATAATTGTATATTGTATATTTAATGATATATATATATATATGTCCGTAACTCTATAGTAGTCGCAATTTTTGTTTTTTCTGAACGAAACACGGCATACAGCCATCAGTTAACAAAAGATTCGTCGAGTTCGTAACCAGCAATATTGGAACATTGAGGGTTAACCTTAAGCGATTTTTTTTTTTTTTTTAAAGTTAAAATTCACTCTAGTGTACGCAAGCTATGTTACCTAAACGAAACTATCCATTTTTTAAAAATAAATTGATAAAAACAATTTCCGAAAATAAGGGCAATAGAGTTATTAAGATTGCGGGTATACCTGAAAAACGAGTGGGAGTTAAAGTGAAATTTAAAAATCGACCTAGGAGCCGCAATTAAAAAAAATTTTAAGGAAACTCAGCATACGCCATTGAAATAAAATAATAAAATAGTATCTGAAAATCAAGGAAATCGGATCATTAGGAATGGGGGTTTACCTGAAACCGAAAATTTAAAAATCGCTCTAGCCAGCCAATATTTGTTTGTTTTTTTTTTCGCAAATTTAATTAAAATAATAAAAATAATCTTGAAAATCACGAAAATCCGGTCATTAGCAGTGGGGGTATACCTGAAATCCAAATTTTAAAATTTATTCTAGCAATATTTATTTGTTCACAACCAAATTTGGCATATGCATTTAAATTAAATAAGAAAAGTAAATTTTGAAAATTAGGGGAATTGACAATTAGGAGTAGGGGAATACTCGAAAACCCAAATTTAAAAAGCGCTCTTGCGTTTAATATTTTCCCTATTGGTTAAATATAAAAGGACAAATTAATTCAGCATATAAACTGTATTTATAATGATGCATGTGTTTTATATTTAACAAAAGCATCGTCATGAAGATAGCAAATGTGAAATATGTATATGAGAATTATATGTAACAACCTTTAGAAAAATTATGAGTTGCGCTTTTACTACAATAACTTTTAAATTCAATTTCAAAGCCAATGGAAATAGACGAAACATTCGATTGTTTATTGTTGATTGTGTGTATGTTCTTAGTACATTATAATTGTTTTAAATGGTAACACGTTTTTGTTTTTTTGTTTTTTTAACATATGAGCATCATCTTAAATACACAATGTAAGTGGACACTTTTTGCAATTTTTTTTCTATTTTAGTGAATGTAAAGATGATATTAAGGGCTCAGTTCATAGACATGGTTACATTTAAAGATGTTTAAAAATACTCACCAGTATAACTTTGTCATATATTTCGTATAATTAATAGTATACCATTAATATTTGTAGTTTAATCTCAATAATGATGATGATGATAATAATAATAATAATAATAATAATAATAATAATTGTAAAATTTTGTTTCTATTTTGTAATACTTATATTCTTTTTTTTTTTTTTTTATTCGTTTTATTTACGGACCCTCTTTAATATCTCAGGTCATCAGCGTCCCATTCAATTCCGAGCATGAAACGGCCGACAAATTTTGCTCGGAGGACTCTTCCTTCAGGCTTGAGGTTCTTTTTCGTGCCGTAAATGTACGACACGGGACCCACGGCTTTACTTCTCTTCTGAAGGAAGCCATACTTAAGAGTTTTAGACCCAAAAAAAAAATCCATCGATCCTGGCCGGGTTTGAATCCGCTATCTTGGGTTTAGAAGGCAAGCATGGTTACCAACACCACCAGGATCGACATAACACTTATAGAATGCAAGAACTGTAATTTTGTTCTCCTAATACCACATAGTACTGCCATAACTTATTTCATTTCATTAATTAATAAGCCATAATTTGAATTTTATATTATTTTTTAAGTTACTGTACCAGGTGAGGAATTCGCTTAGTTTAGGCAACTGCTGCCAATATACCGTGGGTTGTAATTTTAATGATAGTAATCATTTATTTATCTCAAACAAAGTTACATATTATGTGTTCAAGCGTGACCATTTGCTTTCTGCAGAAAGTATCACCATTGTTCCAGCGCCTGGTCATAGATTATGTTTATAATAATGAACAGTTCTACTGCAAATTAACAGTTTGTCCTTGTATACAAGTATAGCTTCCACATTGCTGCTTTTGACAATCGCGACCTATAGTGACGCCACTTGTTTGATTGGTGTTTAATTTTTAAACCATGCCAGGTTAATGATAGGCGTAAGAAAGCCTCTTTTTGGCTTCCTGGTGAAACCTTTTATCCATCTTGTTACTGTTTTGTAAGGTTTTGCAGTGTCTGCTGTATGACCTCTGGTAAATAATAATAATAATAATAATAATAATAATAATAATAATAATAATAATAATACACCGTCAGCTAATTCTCTGTTCTCGTCAGTGGACAGGCGTGTGGAAATTTGCTCTGAGATATGTAACCATCGTGTGGCACTCGCGACAGTATCTGGTCAGCTCTGCCACTCTGCGGCTCTGCAGCAGTGTTGCCACTATTAAAATTGCAACCCTCCATATATACGGAAAGATGACTCTATTTCAGGTTTATGACATTTGTTAGTCTGACACGGTGCGTTTTGGGCCATTTTATGCATCCCTGGGGGTTGTGATAATGGAATTAACAAGAATCTGTTTACCATCGATCGATTTGCCTTCGCCCTCTCTCATGAAAATGTCAGGGTTACACCCAACGGCCGGCTGGTGTTTTAGGGAATTGGATTTTGGGATTAGTGGGAGTAAAAAATATACTCGAACGTTATTTGCGCCAACCGCATGCTTTTGGTTCTAATTTACAGTATTTAACAGCTAATACATAATATTACTGAAAGTGAAAGCAGCTTGAAGAATATTATGTAAAAACTAAAACAATAATAACTATTGCTTAAACATTTCCTTAATCTGATGTGAATATATATATATACATGTAAATGTATATATAACTATTCCCAACGTGTCGGTCCTGGTGGTGTAGTGGTAACCATACTTGCCTACTAAGCTCAAGATCGAGAGTTCAAACCCGGTCAGGATCGATGGATTTTTTCGGGCGTAAAAATCCTAAACATGGCTTCCTTCGGAAGGGAAGTAAATACCGTACATTTACGGCACCATAAAGAATTTCAAAGCTAAAAAAAGAAACCTCTGAGCATAATTTCTGGGGTCGTTTCACGCCTTTAATAGAATGGGACATTGATGACCTGAAATGTTAAAGAGCGTCTGTAAATAAATCAAACCAAATTATTTCCCAAAGCAACGGAGGAGGGGAGGAAAATAAGAAAAGAAATCGAAATGCAAATACACCGAAATAAAGCTTAACTTAGAACGTCCGTGCGGTCAGTTAATAGCTTTTGGCACTCAGAAACCAAATATTTTGTATTTAGGGTGTACTTTTTGGTAATTTAACGACTTTAAACCTTCTAGAAGATTAATTTATTTACAGTTTGTTCTATTTTAACCTCAAAAATTTAGATAATAACAAATTTACCATTGCTTTGTTGTGGCAGCCAATTCGCCGCTCCTCGTCGCTTTTGTTTTACTACGTGATGCGTGGTTTTAGCATCACACAAGTTACGTGTCAATCTCATTTCTCATTGCTGCATGTCTTAAGAAAGGGAGAAACGTCAGAACAGTCCCTTCATTATCTATCAAGCAGGGGAAAGCCTCTAAAAATCTGAAAAACTAGAAATATAAACATTGCTGGTACTTTAAATTGAACTACACTATTTTGCTACCTTCTGTGAAAAAGGGACAAGATGTACTTCACTCAAGTGTTACTTTTAAGTTTAACGTCTAATCCTAAGAAAAACGTGTTTTCTTAGCACTGCAGATGAAGTTGTAAAAAAGAACATTCCTGAAGCAGTCAACCTTTACAATAACATCAGATGCTATAATAGATCAAATGTCTAGCAAGTACAAGGAGGCGCTGGCCCATACATGTTCCAAACGAGCCTATAATCAATGCCGATAGTTTCTACAAGTTGATAACCGGCTCTCGACCGTCTTTCATAATTGTGGGAGAATTGATTGTGGCATACAGGAATTTTCAGCCCCAGCAACTAGTTACTCCTGAGGTTAGAGACAGAGGAACATCTAAAGCTGCTATACCTAGCACTTGCCTAGTTGGGCTATGCAAGATACTTGTTTGTATGTGACTCATTCCTAAGCACAAAACTCTACAAAAGTGTAATATCCTTATTTCCGATAGTGCTTGAATGTAGGCTGCGTTCTTTATAGATTATCTGTATCACTTATATCCATTTATGGTACCTATTGATTTATTCTGTGTAAAATAAACATCGCCAAAATTGTAAGCAATTGCTTTGGCGTGATAAAAGATATTTAGGTTCAAATGAGAAAATGTACATATACTTGTGGGATTTCAATATAGACTCAGTATCCAGCGTTTTACGGAAGAAAATGCAGCCAATAATTCGCCGCCGTGAGCACACAACACATGAGGAGATTTTCCCCAAATACAAATGATGTGCCTGCTTAGTTGGGTGAGGTGTAATTCCTATTCCTGGATACGGAATAAGTTGTTGGAAATGATGACTGTTCTATCATCGGAGGGTTTAAATTATTACACAATAAGTGAGACTGTGTATCCACGTTTACTTCTGTTTTGCAGCCTTTCACATGTAATAGCGGAAACCCCAATATCCTGTGACAGTGTACGCAAGGACTTATGCATAGAGTCTGCTTTGCATCTTCAGCATCGATGTTTCCGATAGTTTCGGACATCCCCTTTCGTGGATATCCGATAATGTTCCCCTAGTTTACAGTTTTATTTTTTTTTTCACCGTTGAATGGAGAATTTGCTGCTGGTTTGCAAGCCGGTTCATTCTGTATTGCACGTACTATATTGCTTGTAACACGAAGACACACAGTCTGTAAACTATCCTACAACAAAAGCTACGGCTAGAAAGTAATGCAATCATTAGTGTTCTTCCGTAATCGAACTTATTCCGTGTCAGATGCCTTTATATTAAGCCGATAAATTCTAAAGTTAAAAGAGAAAACCAGGAACCGAAATTCAAATTAAACGCACCTTACTGCTATCTGGTTCCTAAAATCTTAAATGGTATTCAGAAAATGAATGAAGTTAACAGACTGCCTACCTTGTTCAGATTGTACAGTTGGAAGTGATGATGAATTTAACAAGAAGCAAAGGTGAAAAGAACAGAAGAACGGAATGGAATTAAACTGAGACAGTACATGTTTCAAATTTCTCTTCGTGTACACATCCTTGTGCGCATATTAAGTGAAACTGTAGTGACAAAGATGAAAACAGAGGAGATGGGGTACATTTTAATCGAGGAAACCATACACCACAAACGACATTGTATTTCAGCTTCAAGGTTCTCTATAGTAATGAAGGTGAAAGCTATGTTTTAAAAAATCTAATTTTATAAAAAAAAAAAAAAAAAAAAAAAAAAAAATCCGTCACATAGGAGCTGCGTAAACTAAGCGAATTCCTCACCTGGTAGAGTAACTTTAAAAAACAATATAACATCCAAATTATGGTCTTATTAATTAATGAAATGAAGTAAGGTATGACATTACTGTGTGGTATTAGGGGAAAAAAATTAGAATTCTTGCAATTTATAAGTATTACAAAAGAGAAACAACATTTTAGAATAACCACCACCACCACTACTAGTTAAAATACAAACATTAATGGAATACTGTTAATTAAATGAAAGGTGATACACAAAGCTATACTATGTGGATATTTAAATTTGTTTAAAAATGTCATGTGTTTCAATATAACAAAAACATGTTACTAGTTAAAAGCAATTATAATGCACAAATTCAATTCAATCGACAATATACAACAAAAAGATTCGTGGATTTTAATTCACTTTGATATTTAATTTAAATCTTATTGTAGTCAAAATATGTGACGAAAGACGTTTTCTGAAGGTTATTGCAGAGCGCTCTTACATACAAATATAATTCTCAAACACATATTAGATTAATGTTTCAAAGTTGCTATCCACACGATGATGTTTTGTTAAATATAAGACATATGCATGGTTATAATTAAAGTTTATATGCTGAGTAATTTATTATTTTATTTTAAAACAACATAGAAAAAATTAAAATCAAAAGAGCTTTTTAAATTTCGGTTTTCAGTACTCGTAATGGACCAATTTATCTACTTTTCAGAAACTATTTTTTTTATTTTATTTAAATATTATTATACGGAGTTTAGTTATGTAAAAACAAATATTAATGCCACTAGAGCGGTTTTACAATTTTAGGTTTGAGGTAAAAACCCCTCATAATAATCCTATTTTATTTATTTTCGGAAACTATTTTTCTTGTTTTATTTTAAAGGAATACACTCAGTTTCCTTTAAAAACTGAAAATGCGGCCGCTAGAGCGATTTTTCAATGTTTAAAAAAATTATCTTTAGGTTAACCCCCATCCCCAATGGTTCGATTTTGCTGGTTAACAAACTCGACGAATTGTTTGTTAATTGAAGCTATGCCGAGTTGCGTTGAGGAAAACACAAATTTAGAGTGTTAAGGGATAAACGCACAAATATATAGATACTTTTATTTATTATTCTTTTCTTTCATTTTGGTGACTAGTAGGTACGATCGACAGAAAATTAAAAAAAGTCTTAAAAAATCCTTCCACGAGCACAACCGCAATAACTTACAGTCCTTCGGAATTCACTAATCTCATGGTTTAGTAACATGGAGAACATAGCGCACGTGCTAATGCCATAAACCAGAAATTTATTTTGCATTATTTATTAATTTATCCTATTTGGCCCTATCTTTGAGCCATCTTTATACTGCTATTTTTTTTTTTTTTTTTTTTTTTATTCTCAAAGTTTCAACTATGCTGCGTTCCGCATGCCTGGCTGTACTGCTTGTTCTGTGTTGTAGTGATGTATATGCTACCTTATTAGATAATTAAAATGCTAAAGCAAATAAGATATAACCGAGCAGCCGTGTTTGTTATCTACAGTCATTATCACTATCACATTCACCCCCTCTCCGCGTGTTTTGCTTTGGAAACTGGGGTAACCACGTGACATGCCACGCCCATGTAGGGAGGCGGCGGCGGCGGCAGGTTCACCTTCAGATTGCTCTTGAAGGTTTCCGCTAAAGGAAATTCAGCGTCAATGAGTTTCCAGTGCTTGCCAATAGTCAATATAAAAAAACTATAATTCTGTGTGACTTAATTTCACATATTTATTTATTCATCTTATTTATCCTAATCTTTAGCTAATGTGACAAGCTATTGATGAAATTATGAACTTTTGTACAGAATGGGGTCTAAGGATAAAAAATAACAGTATTTAAGAAATAATCAAAATTAAGGAAAGACGAGAGATGGTTTGTGAATAGAGAACCCGATAGAGGTAGTGAAAGAATTTGATTCTTTGGGGGTGAGATTTGCGAGTAATGGAAGCTGGGAGATACAGTCTAAATGTGCATAAGTCAAAGGTAAATTACCCATGAAAGCTGTCAGAATAAGTTTGTATAAAGTTCCCACATTGTCAATGAAATGATTAGAAAGACTGTAATAGCCTATGATTGAATCAAAGATGATGTATGCAGTAGTAATTTTGGGAATGTCACAAAGGTTGATGTGGTACATAGAGTGTTTTGTAGAGAATTTCTGGGTTATCAAAAAGCTCGCCGAGGGAAATAAGTTTGGCAGAACTAAGTAGAGTAGAAAGATAAGGTATAGTAGTGGAGAAAACGTTGAAATATTAGATGTTTAAAATTAGATAATAACAATGTACTAAAAGAATGTCTTAAGTACTGAGGAGGTGGGGAAACTATTAGAAGAAATTGGAATGGGGGATGTTAATATCAATGGGAAGAAGTGAGACAGAGGGTAGAAGATATAAAGAAGCAAGAGATTTCGGCTAGCTTTGAGGATAAAAGTTCTTTAGACTTATATAGAACAGGTAAAAGAAATTGAAGACGGGAGAACTATATAGATAATGGTGATCAATCCGGAAGAATAGATCTTGTATGAATGCATTAAGCTGCATATTTCTAAAAGGATTAAGAAAACATTTTAAAGAAGGATGCATTATGTGTGGGAAAGTACATGGTGCGTTCCATTGTCTAGTAGAAAGTGAAATGGTAAAAAGGTGGAGGGATAGTGTCTGGGAAGAAAAATGGGATAAACTATAACATGACATAGCGACAATTAAAATGTTGACAGATATGAGGGTAGAAAAAAACAAAATTGGGGAATCCTTAGTAAAAGTAAGGGATAAGTGGAGAACTATAGGGACTGAGCTTGAGAGCACACAGTTGTGAAAATGGAAATTTATTTTAGGGGTTCTTTGCCAGACGTATAACCAGGTGGTTAAGGTGTGAGAACCTTAGTTTTGATGCTGCTGAAATCTTAGATACTTTCTTTGTTTATGTAAATTTTATTGTAAGTTGTTTGCTGACAAAAAATTCATTCATTAAACTAAAGTCAGCGAATACTTGAAATTAATTGTTCTGTGATTCAGTTTCCTTACAATTTTCACAAAAACTCTCCAGAATACGATAAAGAAAAGTAACAAAATTCCGGTACATCATGTGAGGGACATGTAAAATGCGTAAATATACAGCTTTCTTTTATTTTCTCAAAATACAGAGGGTTCCAAAAAATGCATACACACCAAGCAAAGAAAAACCGTGTTAACAAAACAAAACTGAATTCACACAAACAGAAAATGATGAGCACTAATCATCTTAGACTTTTACAGTTACAACAATTGCTCAAAATGCCCACCATCGGCATCGATACACTTTTGAGTATGTTGAACTACTGATTGAGCAACGTTTGCGAAAGTGTCCTCAGCGATTGCAGCATATGCCGTTTCAATTTCTTCCCGAAGTGCTGTCAGTGTAGCTGATTTTCTACGGTATACAACATTGTTAAGAGTTCTCCATAGGTAGAAGTCCAACGGAGTTAGATCAGGAGAACGCGGTGGAAACTCAATCGGACCTCTTCGTCCTATCCAGTGCCTAGGATAGTGCCTTGGATCCAGTGCACAGGGCTTGTTGCTGTGCGAGGCCTTCCAAATCTGCCTTTGTGAACATTCCTATTTTTTTTATGCTGTATTATTTATTGTCGCTTTGATTGCGTTGATCTTATCGCGACATCTGTAGGTTGTGAACATGACACAGTAGATATAGTGTAGATCTGCAATGATGAATTAAATGAACTAATAATCTCGCAAATAAGCTCGGAGTCTTCGGCACTTTGAAACCATCTGGCATTCACCTTTTCAGGATTAGGAAAAACTCCGAAGAAACCGAGCCAGAAAGCTTGACTTAACCGGGTATCGAAGTCTGTATCTCCGGATTAGTAACCGCAAACGCTGCCACTGCAGCAAAGGGACTTTTTTATGTTGAAGCATTTGTCTAGATAGCGTTTGATTAAGAAAAGTTCGCGGAAGAGAAAGTGTATATTATTTTTATTAGTGTCAGTACTTTCAATGAATGTTATTTATTGGGGAGAAAAGATTTGCTTTCTAAGCCCAGCCCTCTATTAAAATTATGTGCATAGTCTATTGAAGCTCTGCGGGAGGCACGGAGTGTGCCATTTGCAGTCTAGACGTCTTTATTACCCTGTGATAATGAGGTCATGTTTCAAGGTCATGTGCCGTTATTACCCCCGACTGAGAAGAGCACTTTTTTTCCGGCACCAATATCTTAAATTCCGCTCTTCTTCTGAAAATAAGGGGTATTATTTACTTCATATTTTCTCCTAATTATCCTACCTTAACTATCAAACAAGTTTCCTTATTTATTCTTTTATATTTATAGGTGCGAGACTGAGAGAAGAGAAATATATTGCATAGCTGATAGTAAAAATAAGGCATCTTTAATAAATGAACAACAAATGTTTGAAAATTGCAGTTATATGTTTCATATTTGTTTTTCTTTCACCGCATCTTTCGCAAAAATGGCCAAGTTCTTGTAAGCTGTAACAAAAGAATTGAACACACATGCCCATGGTGATTTCCTCAGTTCTGTAAACCTTCATTAATTTGAAATCGTTAGCCTCGAACTATGAAATATAGTTACACCTTTTCATGCAATTATTGTTTTATTTTTTCTCCAATTTCCGTAGAGATTTTAAAGATCAAGAAATAAATGCAGTTCATCAGCGCTACCAACCATTGATGAGTTATTCATTAGTTATCATTCGGTCAGCTCAATCCATGCACCAGTTTGGCTCATTCCTTTTTCAAAACGTCTCTTTTTATTTTGTGTGTAGCTTTTTTCCTCATTTCCTTAAGACATTCTTTTCGTTTACTCGTTATTTAATTATTTAATGAGTAATATGAATTCTTTAATACGTTTATTATTTGAGCCTTTCACACTTCACTCTCTATGCCTACATTATTAACTTTTTTAAATTTACAAGGCCTTTCTTGTTCTTTTATATTGGATGTTTCACTCGCTCTCAGCCCTTGATTTTCCCTCATAACAATCAAACCAATGAATATAATTTAGTGAACTTTTGATAGGGGCATGCAAAAGTGTATAAAAAGCATTGCTATGAAAGTTGGCAACATTATTTTGTAGCCAGCCTTGCTGTCATCGGCACTAATGTTTCCCACCTGACTGCATCGTAGTTACAAAATTATTTAAATTTCTATGTGTTACAAGCAATACAGCATGCACAGTACAAACTTTCCCATCCTTTTAAAGGAAACTTCTTAAATTTTCATTTAATAATTAATAAACCTCTGGGGAATATTACAGAGCAAATATATACATCTTAAATCGTTGTGAGGAATAAAATTCGCCATAAGAGTTAATTCAATTTCTTAAATAGAAGGAGGACAACGGATGATTTTCTAAGCAGGCGCCAGAAATTTGTGAATAATGAAAGCAAGACACAACTTTTCTTGCGTGGCATGGGTGGGTACCTGAAATTATAATTGCAAATAAATGATGTTTTATTAGAATGTCATTCTAGCGCCGCAAATTGCTGTTCTCGGCAGCTCCCTGCCTCGTTCACGCTTCTTAGATAATCCCTTAGCATTACAAAACCGATAAATAAATATATAAAAACAAATAATAAGAGTCAAAGAATCCTAGACTTATACAGGGTGATTATAAAGTATCGATTCGTTTTGTGAGAGCTGCTGATTATGTGTTTTTGTGGATGATCTGAAAGATGCTATCCACTGAAGAAAGAATATTTATGGTGCGTGCGCGTTTGAGGAGATTTACTTACCGCTTTTACTTAAGAGCGGACTTGGTATGATAATTCGATAAACCCGCTCCCAACAGGGCAAATACCAGACTACAGGTTCAGAAATGCAAGAGCACGAGTAGTGTGCAGATACCGGTAGGCCCAGTGTGTCAACTGAAACTGTGCAAAGCTAGAGGATGAAATTAGTAGAAGCTCAAAGGCATCAACCAGGAGACTAAGTCGGGAGGTGGGTGTACCACAACTGACAGTATGGAAAATTCTCCACTACACCTTGAAAAAACGGCCATACCACCTCCTATTTCGAAATGCTGCAGCTGTTCCTTTGCAACAGGATGTCTTGGAAATGGGGCTTTTCCAACAGGATGGAGCATTTCACATTTTGCATGAGTCATTCTTGAGTACCTGAAGTCACATTTCTTGTTGATTTGGTTTATGTAAGGATGCTCTTTAACATCTCAGGTCATCAGCGTCCCATTCAACTCAGGGCGTGAAACGGCCGACAAATTTTGCTCAGAGGTCTCTCTTTCAGGCTTGAGGTTCTTTTTCGTGCCGTAAATGTACGACACAGGTCCCACGGCTTTACTTGCCTTCCGAAGGAAGCCATACTTACGATTTTTGAAAAAAATTCATCGGTCCTGGCCGGGTTTGAACACGCAATTTTGGATTTAGGAAGCAAGTATGGTTACCACTATACCACCAGGACCGATAAAGTCACATTTCCACGCAGGTGGGTTGGTAGGAATTCACACCGCATTTGGGCTCCACGTTCTCCTGATCTCTCACCTCTTGACTTTTTGTATGGGGATACATAAAGTCACAGGAGTACAAAAACAAAATCAATTCCATTGACCATTTAAAGTAGGGTATCAGGCATACGGTGTTCAACATAACATTGTAATACTAGAAAAGGTGTTTCGTAAAGCGATGCATCACTATTAATTGCATTAATTGATGTGATGGTCATATGAAATAAGTTTAGGTGAATTGTGGTTATTGTGAGTTAAGTTTACTTTCACTGTATTGGTTTGAATTTAATATCTGTTTTTTCACAAAAATGGATCGAGACTTTATAATCATCCTGTATTTACGGAATAGTCACACACAAGTTAAATATATACACAAAAAAACCGGATTAACATGCTGCTTCTTTAAAAACGAAAAACAGTTTATTAAGGAAGTACAAATGAACAACTGAATTCCGGCCACTATTTGCGAGTTTCAGTGATAAATGACTTTCGCGATTAAAATTTCATTAACATAATTTATAGATTTAAATTTTTGTTGTGCTCTTTTATTTATCGCTATAAAATATAATCAATGTTTAGTGTCTCAAAAACTATATCAAGAATACATGGAATGCCTTCGTGGTCTAGTGGTAGCATTTGTGAATACTACCGGTAGTCCTGGGTTCAAATCACTGCCAGGTTAAGCTGTCTGAGTAAAGTTTTCTCGGAGCTTTTCTTACCCTGAGAAGGTGAATGCCAGAAAACATGACTCCGATCTTATTTATGCTTATTAACTAATTTCATTAATTCCTACAGACTTACGTAAGGTAGCATTCAGTTCACGATCTACAGGCGTCGCGAGAAAACCAATGCAGTCAAAGTGACAATAAATAAAACATTAAAAGAGTATATTTTTGATGGATAAAAATATTAAGACATAGGATAGTAAAGAAAACGTTTAAATATTTCTACGATAATTACGTACTTGTTAACAGGGTTGTTGAAAAACTTTACCATCAACGAAAATTTTTCAATTATACCGATTTATTGACCCAGTACTACTTGATTTGACCGTTTCATTTTTGTCGCTGTAACGTTAAATTTCCCTCATCAGAAGAAACGGCGTTAACCGAGCAAGTATGAACGTTGATTAGAGCCAGGAAACTGACAATAAATGAGCTAAAAACTTGCAGGGAAAATAAATTTGCTGCACACCGTGAAAATAAAAACTTGAAACAAAGAACATGCACAGATAAGGTTCATTTTTAGGGAATTCCGAAGGAATGAAGCTATTGCGGTTGTACTTATAGAAATGTTTTAATAATCTACCCAAATCTGCATGAATTGTACCTACAATTAAAATAAAAGTTTATACATAGCGGTCACAATTTCTGTTTTTTCTCAACAAACTCCGCATATAACCATCAATTAACAAGCTACTCGTCTAGTTTGTTAACCAGAAAATTTGGACCACTGGGGATAGGGGTTAATTTAAGTCGAAACGTTTTTAAAAAACTGAAAAATCACTCCAGCGGACACAATTTTTGCTTTTTCTCAACGAAACTCTGTAGATTTTTTAAAAATAAATTGATAAAATCGAAAATCATGACGACCGGTTCATTAGGAGAGGAAGTATAACTGAAAAACGAGGGGGTGGGGGGAGTTAAGGCAAAATTTTAAATAGTTTTAGAGCTTTTTTCTGTAGATTCCAAATACCAGGTTTTCTTGATGTTTTACTATTTCAACGTCCAAGAAAGGTAACGTGTTATCTATTTCTGTTTCGTATGTAAACGATATGCTTTTGTTTTATAGCTTCGTCAATGTGTTTTTGTTAATTATGGAAAATATATTATCAACGTATCGGTACCAGATTTTAAATATGTGTGGAAATGAAATGCAGTATTGAAGTATGTTTCAAATCTGCTCATGAAAAGATTAGCTAGAAATGAAGATATGAGGTTGCCCATGGTAAGCTCTGATTCTTGTTTATAGAAATTGCTCTTAAATGAAAAATAGAACTGGTTTATGCAAATATCAGTGAGTTTTATGTATTCCTTTATATGCGCATAATTAATTCCACTTGTTCTTAGTCAACTGTGTAATTAAGTTAGCCATTTACCATTTCAAGCTTTATCTTGTTTGCTGATGGATGCATCCTGAATTTCTTGGGGGGGGGGGGCTCTTTATGGTTTCCGTTTGTCTACTCAAGCATGTTCTAAATATTCAACATTTGCAAGTTTTTAAGTAGGAGTCGACATTCCAGGTACCCATTATGAAGTTAATATTGTCACTTCTAATTCTTTAGTTAAACTGTTACATACACAATGAAATGAGACGTTAGTTTCCTGTATTTTTGATTATCAATCGTTAATCTTGCAACACTTAATCATGCACTATTTTCTTCAGTTTTGACGACACCATCTTTAAATACACCCCGGAACTTTAGGCATTAAATTTTCATGTTTAGTCATCTAGGATTTAATTAGGCACTATTTTTTAATCTTAGGCAAAAATATTAGTTTTTGGCATCTAAAATAGAGCATAAAATGATTAAATTAAGTACTATTTTTCAATTGTTTTCATAATTTTCAGCACAATGTATTATGAAGACTTTCTTCAAACTTTCAATATTTAGGCTGTCTTTTGTCTGTTAAAATAATTTATTTTAAAGGCTGAAAACAGCCTTTCCACTAACACACTTGTTATTGGAGCAAAATTTTATTTTATTACATTATTGTTATTATTATTAAATGTTTATAACTCTAAAGAAAAAATATCTATGATTTTACATTTAAAAAAAATTAGTTATGGCTTGCCTATGGTAACAAAGAAACTGTCTAATGATTACCTGTTTGTTACATAAAAGGCAAACTATATTTTCTCCTCGCAAATACGATCATTACAATTCACCGGCCAGGAACGAATTAAAGAAGCCTTCACATACTTGTATTTTACGTTGTTTATCTTCATACTGCTATGCAATACAACTGATACAATATAGGATACGAGCACCAAACCATACACACACAGAAGAAAACTGGAAATGAAATTTAAACTATGTATTACGCATTGTCGTTGAAGCATTCAACAAGGGTGGTAGTTAAAACGTTAATCAGATGGACATCAATTGTTGGCGAGGCCAACCGTGAATTATTGTTGTTGACACGAGTTAGCACGTAGACTTCGCACGACTATATGCTGGCATTCCGCACGTGAGATATATTCGTATATCAATACTTTTGACTGCAAATGAAATGTTATAGTTAATTAGTTTAAAATTATATTCTTAAAAAGTAATTTTTAGGCACAAAAGGGCAGAAATAGACACTAACCCACATTTTAACTCATTTTAGGCACTGTAAAACAGCTTAAAATGAGTATCGTTTTCCATAATTTGCAAACATTTGTAAATATTTTGCACGTTTTCATAAAGGAACTACGATATAATGCATTCCCTCAAGCCGCAGACATATGGTGATAGAAGGATAAAATTCTTTCATTTGCAGGTTTTAATTACATTTTTTTGCACAACCGCTACATTTTTCTAGTGATTCAGCTCTCATGGTTTCAACAACCGCTATTATGTAAGGTAACATGTATCCACTTGAACTGAACTTAAAACTGAACACCCGGCTTTATACAGTTCATGCTATTTATTGCTATGCGCTATTAAATACAAATTGGTGCTGAATTCTCCAAAAGCGTGAAGCAGTTGATTTTATTACGCTCTTGAACTTGTGGTGAAGCGAGCACACATTCTGCTCTACTAACACACTGTGACCCTGGCGCGACCTTTACAAAGATTGACCTTAGGTAACCCTCCTTCGCGCGCTTCACGCTCTGTGATCGATACCGCGGTAGTACGGAGAAACCCGGAATTAAATTACGTTCAGCCGAGCCCGGGGCTGCTTTTTTTTTCTGAGAAATATTAACATTCCATATGTTAAACTAATATTTAACCACTAACTTGAAACTCCCAACTTCATCGTAGGACGAGGTACGGAAAATGATGGTTTATACGTTTCTACAAAAACACATCTAAATTGAAAATTAATTTCACGGTTTCAATGTACTCCCCGACACATATATCTATCTGCTCATTCTGATCAAATACGCAGAAAAGGTTTTCTAACACGTTTCTGTTAACGAACTGAACGGGGTGTTGATATTATCAGTTATGTAATTTTGCTTATCACGGTCTTAACTTCTTGAAAGAACTAACCCTTAGGCCATTTTTACGTATAATAACAGTTATGAGTTCCTGTTGAGATTAGATTTAGGCAACGAGTAAAGCATAGTGTTAGTTTTAACAATAGGAAGTGACAAATCTACAATACTTTGCTTCCACCTTTCCGGATTATAATTTGCAGTTATAATGAGATGACCAGAGCGCTTAAGTTAGACAAAATGCAATTTCTATCTGGGTTGTTGATTTGATTTATTTACGGACGCTCTTTAACATTTCAGATCATCAGCGACTAATCAAGTCAGGGCTCACGTGAGGCCTTTCATTGGGCTTTGTGTTCTTTTACATGCCGTAAATTTACGATATAGGACCCAAGGCGTAGGGATATATTTAAGAGTCAAATAGAAATGAACATGTTTACGTACATTTGGAGTCGGTAGGGAAATTTTTTATTTTGCCCTTTTTTGCCTATTTTGGCTTCTGTTTGCCTATTTTCAGGTTTAAAACTTTCTGTGTGCCTGTTTTGGAACGTTATGCATTTAAAAAGCACATAAAGAATTTCAATATATTGAAGTGAAAAAAATTATAAAAATTAAATGACATGCTCGCCTTACAAAAACACATATAAGAATCTTGTTATACGTTTATTTATTTTCAAGCTCAAAAACTTTCTCCTCAACCCATTGACTTAAGCTCTTTAAATAGCAGAACCTTCATTAGTGAAAGGAACGCACGGTTACCTCGGACGTACGAATACCAGAAAATACAATGAGGAAAGTATTGTAGTTTTGAATAGTCCTGGAGAATGACCTTTGATCGATCTGTGCTAGAAAATTCTAGGAAATTTATGACAGGGGTAATTGTTCACTGCATAAATGTAAAAAACAATTGCCAGCGGGAAAGATGAGAACGGTACAGCTGTGCAATAAACCGCCCCAGCAACGTGTTTATTACGGAAGAGAGATACTAATCTGATTCCCCTATAAAGGCATAAACAGAAAATGAACTCGACCAGAAACCAATGCGCAACTTTTGCTCATTCTCCAGGACTATTCAAAACAACGTTACTTTGTCTTGATCAGCATTTCCATGATATCCTGAAAGGTTCCTTGTTAACTGGTATGGGTCCTTCCGAAATAGCTTGTTTTAAATACACTCCAATCACTTCAGTAGAAGTAGAACGTTCTTCTTCAATGATGAAAAATGTTCTCTCTCTGATAAGTGGCTGACTATGACAGTTGAAACTTTAAAAAACATCTTGTTGTTGCTTGTTACCAAAAAGTAAGCTTAAGTACTTTAATTATGTGATAAAGAAATTATTAAGTATCGTAAATAGCTATTTTCATTAATAATGAGTGATATTACTCTGTTTTCAGGTTTAATAAATGTTTAATTTAATTATATTAGTGCCTGTTTTCAGTATTTTAAGTGCCTTTTTGTCTGCCTATTTTAACCAAAATAAATGCCTAACTTCCGGACTGTGGTTATGACTAAGAACATTTAAAATATTTTGTACATCAAAATTATTTTAACTTAGCCTTTTTTTTTTTTTTTTTTATTTAAATTCCAACACAAATTTACTTCTACAACGCGGACTGCTTTTAGCTAGTCACCGAGGTAGTGCAAACATTGTAAGTCGTTTGTGATGTCTTCTTTGCCTCAAGGAAGGATATAAGGATCTCTGCTTTTACTTTTGTTTTTGCCCCACGGTGTTTCCGGTAAAATGGCCGTATTTCCATTCTAGACGGTTCAAGTGTTAAGTGTTTTAATACTTCAGAATTCTAAATACAATTTCTTCCCCGCAAACTACTTAAAAATTACATATAGCCTCATTTCTGGCACCAGGCTCGCTACAATGTACAAATGGTAGAAAGAATAGATAGCTGTGCTTCTGTTAAATACAGCATTACTTACAGCGTATGTTATGAGAGTTTTAGATATTTTGGACACAGGAGGGCAGCACACTCGTTCACAATAGCCATGTAGGGCATCTGGAATCGATCTCCCCTTCTTAAGAAGAACGTGTGTGCATGGACGACGTCGATAGCCGCTTTATGGAGGGTGGAGAGGGATGATATAAATTGGTAGTCAGCCTTTCGTGACTACTCCGTACGCAAACATCTTCAAGGGGTTCGCTGGCTGAGTCATTCCATAGCCTTAGGGAGCGATTTCGTGTTCTCCTTGTACCTTGGGGATAACATGTGATTTCTGAACTATGCATAATGGCGCAAAGTGGATATTTAATGCTAAAATATGAATTCCGGTTTAAAATCTGGTCGGCTGTTTATTCAGGCACTTGGAACTACACCACTGATTACTGAAATTGACGGGTTTTACGAATGTCAGGGTTTTCTTCTCATAAATATTTTAGTAGCAGTAGTAGGTATATCCTTATTGTTATAAAATTCTGTATACATATTGCAAGTTCGTGCGTGGTTAAATATGATACACAATTAGAAAGAAGAACCAGAAAAGGAACTGTTTTTACCTTCGCGCACTTTGGCTAGGAAAATGGCCATAAATCAACGAATTATTGTGGTTCGCAAACAGATCCCAGCATGCCAATCACGGCTAATTGCATTAAAAATGTTGTCTGGGAACAGCGTTTTGCTTATTGGGTACATTCGGCGAGCATAGCACAAAATAGGCAGATTCTTCTACCAGAACTATCCGTTATTTTTTCACTCTTCCAAACTCCCAGTGTAAACCAGGCCGTTTCTGATCTCGGTTTTCTCCCTAGAACGTGCGCATATACCTCTTTACCGCAGGTTAATTTAATTTCATTCGATAAGCTCAAGGAGACTTTCGTGTTAAATTCTGTCTCTATTTCCTGCCTGATGATATCCTCTAGCCTTGTTCTGACCTTCTTCCATACGCTTTTATTATTTGCATTGCTTCGTGCCATATTGAACCCAGGACAATTCCTCTGAGTCATCTTTGCACCTGTGCAACCCAAAATGTTGCATTTACATTTTGCATCTGGTGTCTACAGCATTTAGCACGAAGTGTGGACTGGTCTCCCTGCATTAGTCTAAGTCAGTATTTCAACCTCCTTGTTTTACTATTAACCGTATCTTCATAACAACCCACCTCACAGTTTGACGTTCCTATGGAGAGCAGGAGAATTCTATTCCAAAAATCGACTTATACTTTATTTACATTTTCAGCTCTCCCCCATCCCCATATAACAGAATAGACTTAATTACAGCATTGTACATCCTCTCTAGTGTATCTACTGCCATATCTGGTAACTCGTATAGTTGACCTCGTGCTTTATAATTAATAACGGATAAATGCTTATTCCATTTCCCACTCACATTAAAGGTTACTCCTAAAATTTTTTAATATTTTGTATTTCTTACCCATTGTAATACTGTTTTTTATCTGTGCCAAACACATAGCCATTTTTTAAATTCATTGTTTTAGTTTTGTTAACACTGTTGAGCTGCTGATTGAGTAATGTTTGCGAAAGTGTTCTCAGCGATTACAGCACATGTCGTTACAATTTCTTCCCGAAGTGCTGCCAGTGGAGCTGGTTTTCTACGGTACACAATATCCTTAAGAGTTCCCCATAGGTAGAAGTCCAACGGAGTTAGATCCGGAGAACGCGGTGGAAACTCAATCGGACCTCCTCGTCCTATCCAGTGCCTTGGACCCTTGGGATTGTTGCTTTGCGAGGTCTCCCAGATCTGCCCTTGTGAACATCGCATACGGTACCATGAGTCTCAAATTTGTCTCGAGTGCGTGCAATTGTTACACGCGTTGGCGGTTCTGTTCTATACACACGTCTCCATTGCCTTTGAACTTCAACAACACTCTCGGTTTTCCAATACCACTTCAAAATTGCTTTCCTGTGTTCAAACGATAATCTTGTCTCCATTTTGTTATAGCAACGCTAACATTACATAATGTAACATCTGTTTACAGAACATGATATCTTGACTTCATTTGTTCATTGTTGATTTACCTCTCACGTAGCAACGCTATCATAATGCATGTGAGTCACATCTGTTTACAGAACATCATACTACACATTACTGTTATTTTTCGGTCCAACTTTGAAATATATTAAATAGATATCTACTGTGAAAGTGTGTATACTTTTTTTCATTCTCAGTATAATTCCCTACTTTATTGTCGACCTGGATCGATTCATGTGGTCTATTGGTAGCCATACTTGCCTCCTATATCCAAAATCGCGAGTTCAATCCCTATTTTGGGGGAGGGGAATCGTTAAGTATGACTGCCTTTGGATGGGACGTAAAACCGTGGGTCCCATGTCTTAGATTTACGGCAGGAAATAAACCTCAAGCTTGAAAGAAGAGGCCTCCGAGCAAAATTTACCGATTGTTTTGCGCCCTGAATTGAATGGGACGCTGATGACCTGAGATATTAAAAAGCGTCTGTAAATAAAACAAATCCAAATCAGGTCACCATTTGGAAGATGCTGAATGTGAATGGCAGCGCTGTTTTTAATGCCAGCGAACGAACCCTTTGCTTCTCTTATAAGAATGAAGTCACGTCTGGTGATTATGGAGGATGCCACACACAAAACCCTGCAAGCAAATCCCTCACAGTAGAAGTGTGACACCGGGCATTGTTATACAAAATGAGATATGAAAATGTTGCATTTTATCCACAAATCGAACGAAGATGATGTTCCAGGTTGGCGACATTAGCAGCCAGAACCTGGGGAACTGTATGATTGAGTATTCGTGACACAATAAATAAATAAATAATAATAATCACTTTCATATTGCCGGGTTCATAGTATGTTAATTCTTTACACAAAAAATTATTAATCACTCATGGATCGTAAAATAGTGTCTACCTTTCATCCGGTGTAGTTATCCTGTAAATAAAAGTGGAAACTTCCCGAGTGTCGCCTGCAAGTACTCGTTAATCCGAGTACCCAAGAACCCCAGTACCGATACCCAGCAACTTGGCAACATGTCGAATAGATTGTTACTACCACTGCAGCCAAGTTTTCTGCATCTCCATCTGGGGTACTACACCGTCACGTGAGTATTCGCGCCATAACCGAAGCTGGACATCCAACATAACGTCACATGCTTCCAGTAGTTCATGATCTTTCAGCATTCCTTCCATGCAATGTCAGTTTTGAACCATGACTTGTACAAACTGAAACCACGTGGTTCTAACAAACAAAACCGTTCCAAAAAGTCAGTTTTACTTCTGAATTCAATGGTGATGCTCGGTTTTGTGTAAAACAGCAATTTGCTCATTAAAGAAATTTCTGCTACATCAGCTGCAGTTCTGTAGGTGCTTTAAAGCGGCACTTCGGTGTTTTACAGAAGTGCTACCATAAATTCATAGCAAGTAAATAATTTTGGTGCGATTCTGCTTGTCCGAACCCGGTTAGAAAACATGTCTTTATTTGCAATATACATAGTGACCATAACTCAGTTGATTGGTTTTTGTTTATTACGAAGCCTTAACCTTAAGGAAGGGTAGGGGGAGAGTGCTGCATGCGTATGAATGATCTGGTTTACAATGTCCAGGTGCTCGGTTCAGTGGCGGCCCCACCCATAAGAATTACTGCCATTATCTCGTAAACGATTAATTTGCGTCCCATGTTTACTGGAACGTTTTTGTTTGTCCCTTTTAGCTTGTGCTTTTCACAGGTAAAATTTTATCATCATTTTTTTAAACATCCTGTATATTTATATTCCAAGCAGTTGTTGAGACAATACGGTAAAATATTTATTGTTTCTATAATGGTAATGAAGAATATGCAAGAGAATATCTGCTTGAGTTGTGTAATTATCCAATAAATTGATTATTAGAGGTGTCCAGATGAAGTTGGCAGTAGCCCAATTCATACAGAGAGGTAAAAATAACATGGAGTATATACCTGCACATCTGGGAAACGCTTATTCCGCCTAGCCACAATACAAGGGTCGGTCCCTGTGCTCTACTCCTGACGCATTTTCACTTTATCTCATTTAGATAAAGTAGAAAATAAAGAAAAATATAAAATTAAGCTTTTGGGGCAGTCAATCAGTTGGTATGAACCAAACTGAGAAATTCTGAAATGATTAAAATTGTATTTTAATGAAAAATGCATCAAAATCTTGTTTTATATGTATTCTATGAACTTCAAATTGGAATGATATATTGACTAACACAAAATGTAAATGGATTTCAAATTAAAATAATTCAATCCATTATATTGGGAACATACCAGCTTAAACCTGACGTACTTTGCATCTGTTAGTAATCATGAAATTAGAAAACTGGTCAAGTTATTAGATTATTCAATTGTTCCTTAAAAACTGTTATTACGTCGTGATTTGTAGTGTTTTAAGTCCACTGATATTAATAGATGCTATTTTTATCTTGGAGATGAAGTATATAAAAATCCCGATACCCTAGACGAACTGAGAAATGACAAAACTTTCTAAGTACCCACCTGACATATTATAGTGCAGGACTATTTCTCTCGACGAGATGGTAACCATACTTGCCTCCTAAACCCAAGATCGTGGGTTCAACCTCTTCCGGGACCGATGAATTTTTCGGACGTAAAAATTCTAACTATTTATTTATTTATTCTGGTAG
The DNA here is from genome assembly GCA_030762175.1 of Metallyticus violacea. NCBI lineage: Eukaryota > Metazoa > Arthropoda > Insecta > Mantodea > Metallyticidae > Metallyticus > Metallyticus violacea. The sequence continues at coordinate 93,443,426 of CM060830.1, read as the reverse complement.
AGCTAAGGCCATTAGGTCTTCTCTTCCGTTCTACCAATCTAATAATAATTACCCTAAGTTATAGCGACAATATTACTATCACAACCCTTCTTAATTAGATTAAAATTATTAAATTATGTCTTGAAATCATAATAAAAGGAATGAGGCCCTTATTAATCTCTACTTAATAATACCTTTAATTTAAAAAGTTCACACAAAATATATTAACGTAAGTTTTAATAGTTTAAAGAAAACATTGGTTTTGTATACCAAAAATAACAAAGTTTTAAAACCACAACATTGACAGTAAGTTGACAATACTCGTACATGTATAACGAAATATAAAACATTATGTATATAAATAAATATTAATAAATAAATATTGATAACGAAAAATGAAAAGTATTAACTTAAGAAGAAAAAATAACAACATAAAGGAATAATATTATACGAGCACCAGCAATGACATATCTACGTAAATCCTGAAAGTGGAAATAAAGATACAAGAAACACATAAAATTAAATTCTGACAATACTATGGAGGAGATATGAACATTTATGATAGTAATAACAATAATATTATGAATAATTCTACAGCAAGGTAAAACAAATAAATACGTGCATTATAAAAAAAGGAAACTGAATCTAGTTAATCGATTATTTCAAATTATATTCAATGAATCCTTTTGAAATGTTCCTAAAGTTCAGCACTCTTTGATATCCCCGGCAATGCATTCCAGAAACGTAGTTACGGTGAACGATGAGTTAAGTGGTGTTCGGTTCAATGTAATAATAAAACGTGCTGGGATTCAGAACGTATGATAAGATTATGAGAGGAAGATAGATTTTAAAAACGAGCAGATAGATAATATAGAGAATATGCATGGATGATTTTGAAAAGTAATGAGAGAGAGTGAATATTTATTCCGTCTTTCAAGCGGAATCAAGACAGCATACCGAAGGAGGGTGTTATATGATCGAACAAATGCACATCGCAGATGTAACGTATAATGAATAAGCTGTAGCTTTTGCGATAGGTCAGAATCAAGTCAGTGAACAGAAAATCGCAGTAGTATGGTTTCCTTCGGAAGGAGAAGAAAGTAAAGTAAAGTAAGTAAGAAAGTAATGTAAAACCGAGTGTCCCATGTCGTAGATTTACAGCATGTAAAAGAACCTGAAGCCTGAAAGAAGAGACCTCTTTCACGCCCTGAATTGAATGGGACGCTGATGACCTGAGATGTTAAAGAGCGTCCGTAAATAAACCAAATGAACAATATGGACGAGATGCTGGTCCTCTGTTCGAGATCGATGGGTCAGCTGATTCAGCTACAGTTGTATTCAAGATACTCGTATTTCAAGCAAGAAGAAATATGACATATCAGTGGATATTTCAGCATGACGCCTTCTGGCACGTTAGAAATATACTGAGAAGAAAATTACTGTATTGGATTGGCCAAGCCAAAGTGCCGATCTTAGCTCGGTCGATAATCTATGGCAGAAGTTGGATAAACGTGTTGGAACAAAAAACCTGACGGACTTTTTGAGAGTATTGACTGGAAAGCGAGCGAAAAAATCCCAGCGCTTGGCCGAGCGGAAAGATGCCATGACAGAGAGATGAGCTGCAATAATCAAAGAGCTTGTGCAACAACACCTTAAACCTTCAAGATATTCGCAAATTAATTTTGGAGTCTGTAAGGTTTAAATTATATGTTAATTTATGATAAAATTTAAAATGAAATGTAATATGAAATTAATTAAATATATAAAATAACATGAACAAATAATGTTGACTGAAATTGTCATATATCTACCTGTATTTATGTTTTTTTCGTGCATACAAAATACTTTTGCGCGATAGTGTACACATTAGACATCTTAACGTGTTTGCAAGGGACACCTGCAAGGAATTAGTATCAATTTACGCCTCCCATGTCTGTTTGCCGGGATTTTCTCACCAACTTTTCTCATAGCATCGGGGCGCCACCATTAGACACTGTTAGCACGTTGTTGGGAAACGCCGAAGTATGGTAAGCGACCCATTTTCAACATGTGCAACACACCCATGTGGTCAATGGAAGTTTTTCTTAGCAATGATTTGATGATACATATTCACAATTGTTTGCCTTCTCCAAAATAAAAACAAGAACAAATATCAAAATGATATTTTTGATATTTACCCAGTTTGTGCACTCCAGCAGCACACACCGCCTTCAGTAGTCGCCTCAAGCATCACTCAAGGACATTTAGATACAAGAGTAGGTCCAAAAGTTTCCGGCCTCGCCGATAAGCATTATTGCCTTCACAAAACCCTTATTGGGTGTCACACCTTAACTGTTTAGTAAATAATTGCAGCTATAACTGCCGCTTAGTTGTATTCAGTTGTTCAGATATAGTTCCATAAAGAAGGCCATGTGTAGAAGATTGTGACGTGTTCAAAATGGAGTTTCAAGCTGTTATTAAGTTCTTCACAAAAGAAGGATTTCAAATGAAATTAAACAGCGATTGGATTGTGTATGGGGAAGTACCTCCCTCATATTCTACCGTAAAAGAATGGGCCAAACTTTTTCGAATGGGTCGAGAAAGCATTGAAGACGAAGAGCGTGCAGGTCGGTCCTTGGAAGTGCTCACTCCTGAAAACATCGCTCAGGTGGAAGGAGAAATTATGGAAGATCGGCGGCTCAAAGTTACATAATAGAGCAAGGTTCGGGCTTTCTAAAACAACAGTCCTAGGAATTATTCATGAACATTTAAACATGAATAAGGTTAGTGCCTAGACTTCTTTCCTCAGTCCAAAAGCAGCAATGAGTCATCTGTTGTAAGGCCCTTTTTGGAGCTCTTCCGTGTCAATGGGAGAGAAGTTCTGCAAACCATTGTTACAGGAGATGAAACTATGCTCCTCTACTATGATCTCTTGTCCAAAAGAGAATCAATGAAGTGGCGTAAACCTGGCGAAACACAGCCTCTAAGGGCCAAGGTCACTCAGTCAACCAAGAAGATCATGGCGACAATCTTTTGGGACTGTGAAGGAATACTCTTCATTAACTTCAAGGAGAGGAACAGCACAGTAAATGGGGAGTGCTATGCTGGTCTACTGCACAGACTACGTGCTTCCATAAAAGAGAAAAGGCGAGGAAAGCTGAGTGGTGGTGTGCGCCTTCTTCACGACAACGCACCTGTGCACACAGCTCATGTTGCAAAGGAAGTTGTGAAGAAATGTTTCAAGGAGATCCACCATCCACCCTTCAGTCCAGATCTAGTTCCTAGCGACTATTTTCTCTTCTCAAAACTCAAGAAGAGCCTTCAAGGAAGGAAATGTAAGTGGGACGAAGAAGTTTTTTTTTATTTGTTTATTTAAGGAAGCTCTTTAACATCTCAGGTAACCAGCGTCCCATTCAATTTAGGGTGTGAAATGAATGACAAATTTTGCTCAGATGTCTCTTTTTTCAATCTTGAGGTTCTTTATCGTGCCGTAAATGTACGACACGGGACCCATGGCTTTACTTCCCTTCCGAAGGAAGCCATACTTAAGACACTAGGACTGACGTGACGAAGAAATCATGGATGCTGTTTATATCCATTTTGTAGACAAGACTTCTGACTATTGGGCGGGGGGGGGGGAGATTGAAATTCAAAGATGTGAGAAGTGTATTGCAATAAAGGGTAACTATATTGAAAAGTGAAACATTGTTTTTATCATACCTAGAAAATGGTTATGGCCCGATACCCTCGTAATTATGTGTTATACCGCCATTTGAGATTCGGGATATTTTACAGAGAATTTTGGAGCGAAAATTAACAGGTCAATTTCGTGAACAGAGACATGATGCTCTTTCAGAATGCTCGAGGTCGCTTAGAACGAGGTTCATCATCTCTTCCCTCGTCAAACAGTTACACTGATCAAAACTGAAAACATAGCATACAATAGATATCACGGCCGCTTTATGTGTAAAATTAAATTTCTTTTGAGAATATTGTAAAAAAATGTTGTTATTAATGACTAAACGTTGCATATTCCAATGCCAATATTCTTATAAACGCTCTGTGCCGTGTCAATTTCAAATAGTTCTAACAGATACCCACAGATGGCCTTTGGTGTAGGTTCATCCTGTTAGCGAATTCGGAAGAAATATAGCTTTTGTTGTTAGACCAATTAAATGATTTGTGAAAAAAATCTCTTCCAATCATCAATCCTAACTACTAGGCACCAAAAATGACAATGAAATATATGTAGTGATTTCAAGTGTGACTTTATCTTGGTGTATTATTCTTTTTTACTTTTATAAATACTGTTAATTTAAATATATGGGGGTCTCATATTACAATCACTTACCAAACGATTCGTCCAGTTAGTTAACCATCAAAATTTGACCTTTGAGGGTGGGAATTAATCTGAAGCGAAACTTTTTAAATAAAATAAATTGCTCTAGATGTCGCAATTTTTCTCAACGACTCAGTATATTATTTTAAAATAAATTGATAAATATATGTTTCAAAAATCAGGGCAATCGAGGATATACATGAAAAACGAGTGGGTATTAAAGCGGAATTTAAATGCAATTATATTATTTTTTATAACAAACTCAGTTTACGCTATTGAAATAAAGTAAAAAAATTTTTTTTTGAAAATTATTTTTTTAATGGTGTTTAATGCCCGTTTTAACTACTGAGGCCCTAAAAGGCGGTCTGAAAATTAGTGAAATCGGACAATTAGGAGTGAGGTTCACCTGAAACCCTAAATTTAAAAATCGATCTAGCGGAAATTAATATTTGCTTTTTCGCAACGAAAAAGTTGTTTCTGAAAACTAGGGAAATTGGGTTACTAAAAATCGCTCTAGAGGCACCAATATTTGTTTCTTGATAACAAAATTCGGCATATACCATTTAAATAAAACAACAAAAATTAATTTCCGAAAATTAGGAAATTGAACCATTAGGAGTAGGGATATACTTGAACACCGAAATTGAAAAGGCGTTCTTGCGTTTGATTTTCTCTATATTCTTGTAAAATAAAAGGACATATTAATTCAGCGTGTAAACTGTATTTATAACCATGCATGTGTTTTATATACGAAAGCATAGACGTGAAGATAGCAAATGTGAAATATTGATCTAATATGTGTTTGAGAATTATATTGTATGTATGACAGCACAGTAACAACATTCCAAAAACGTTTGAGTTACGTTTTTACTACAGTAACATTTAAATTAATTTTCAAATCAGGCGAAAATCTATTGAACTTACGATAGTTTATTGATGATTCTGTTTATTTACTTTGTACATTGCAATTCTTTTTATATAGTAACATGTTTTTGTTTTATTGCAACACGTGAACATCATCATCTTATATACACAATGTAAGTCGAAACATTCTGTTATGTTTCTCTATTTTAGTGAATGTAACGATGATATCAAGGGTTCAGTTCATAAACATGGCTACATTTAAAAATGTCTAAAAATACTCACACCGTACCTATAGCTATGCACACCAGTGGTCTTTAATTTAACTTATAGTACGCCATTAATGTTTTTGTGATTTAATATCAATAAATAGCAATAATAATACTAAAAATTGCGGTATCTTTTTTGTGATACTTAATAGGTTGCAAGAATTCCAATTTTCTTTCCCTAATATCACACATTAATTAATAAGGACATAATTTAGATTTTATATTCTTTTTTAAAGTTACTCTACGCATAGTTTGTGCAGCTCCTGCGGGACAGATTTTTAATGCTGTTTGTATAGTACGTTATCTTAGAAATGGAGGGATATAATTATTATTGATTTTCTTCAAATTAACCTTAGGAACTTCGCCTGTTCAGAGATTCCACGTTACTTTTGTACAAAGCAATGTATTCGAATTAGTAAAACGGATGAGCACATGACAGTTTCAATAAATTAAACAACACCTGCACTAAAACTCAAGCACACATTTGGAGGGATATAAAAATGTTTTACTGCAGGAAGCTAGGATTGCCAACCTTTGTGCTCATTCAGATGGGAATCGGCATGCGTGTTTCCCACATTTTCTGTGCGAACTAGGAACTACAGAGGTTTATTTCGTCACGGTTTCTTTCACCGAGTTTTGGGTAATATAAAATTGCATTGATAGGAAATGAAAATTTTTCAAGAATAGGTTATGTAAATCGTACGCTGACACAGATTGTATGATTATGCTTCCTAAAAAGAATGGCGCAAACTAAAAATCAAGGAGAAACAATAACAAACAAAGAAGACAAAAGGAGCGTATATAGACAAACTAATAAATAACATATTCTGAATATTTTATTAATCAGCAATAATATTTATAATAGTATAATATAACAATATATTTTAGGGATTCTCAAACAGTTCGGATAACACAACGATGTGTAACAAAAACTGACAGAGGAATAGGCTTGTGAAATAAATGTTATCTAAGAAAAAATAACACTTAATAACGTGGAACAAAATTAATGAAGTCAGAAAAAAGAAGAATCACATACAGCAAGACACGAGTTCGATCACCGATGGCTTTTCAACATGACCAAGGATTTTCTCCTATTTTTCCTTAGTCGGAAAAGCAGATGCCAGGTTAGGACATTTCTGATCAAGAACTTCCAAAGAACCTTTATTATTAAAATTCGTTAAAAACGAAATAAAATTGGATAAGACATAAGTAGGGTTCTCTCAATCCCAAAAATACGGAAGCAATCTCATCAATAGTAAATAGCTTATTTAAAAATTTATATATTCCAAATATTGGTTTTATAATATTAAATATATTTGTAGATGGTTTTATAAGCAGTCTGTCTACAGATTAAACGATCTCCATTGTGAAAGGAGAGAGATATTTTCAATAAAACTAAATATTTTGCTGGTTAGACCAGATAGACAAATTGTTAGTACAGAAATGGAATGTATATGATGACATTTAAAAAGAATACTATTAGAGTATAGAAGAAAGAAAGTTGATTTAATTTGTATAAGTGAAAAAATAAATAAATAAAAACAAAACTAGAAGAATACAAAGATGCAATGTTGATAGAAAAATTCCTTCACGTAGGAACTGCATAAATTAGATAATTTCTCACCTAGTAGAGTAATTTTAAAAAAGAATATAAAATCTAAATTATAGCCTTGTTCATTAATTAAATTAAATAAATTATGGCATTATTGTGTGGTATCAGGGAAACAAAACTAGAATTCTTGCAATCTGTAAGTACCACAAAAGAAAAACTGCATTTTTAGAATTATTATTACTATTATTATTATTGTTGTTGTTGTTGCTGTTGATATTAAAGGACCAAATTAATGATGTACTATTAAATGAAATATATGACCACTGATAGACAAAGCTATACTGTGTGGGTATTTTTAAACAAGTTTAAATGTAACCATGTTTATGAACTGAGCCCTTGATATATTTACATTCCCAAAACAGATAGAAATAACTGAAAGTTTCGAGTTAAATTATATATTTAAGAAGATGTTCATATGTTTCAATCAAAAAAATGTTACTATTTAAAAGCAATTACAATGTGTTAAGTAAATATAAACAATCAACGTCATTTTTATTGGCTTTGAAATTTAATTTAAATATAACGAAAACGTTTTCTGAAGGTTATTACAGCGCGCTCTTACATACAAATGTAATTTTAAAACATATATTAGATTAAAATTTCATTTTTTCTATCTTCATGAGGTTTGTTAAAACATATAACATGTGCATCCTTATAAATATACAATTTATATGCTGGATTAATTTTTCCTTTTATTTTAAAACAATGTAGAAAAAATTAATCGCAAGATAAATTATTATATTTAGGTTTTCAATTATACTTATATTATTTAAATTATATATAGCGAATTTTGTTATGAAGAAACAATTATTGGTGCAGCTACAGCGGATTTTTAAATTTTGGGTTTCACGTAAACACCCAATTTAATGGTCCGATTTCCCTGATTTTTTCTCTTTTATTTAATGTATGGTATATATGGAGTTTCGTTGCGAAATACATATTAATGCTACTAGAGCTATATTTAAATTTTGGGTTTCAGGTAAACCACCCTCCTCTAGTCCGATTTCACTGATTTTCAGAAAATATTTTCCTTGTTTTATTTAAGGGCATATTCCTTTAAAAAAATCAAACTTTCGGGTGCTCGATTTTTAACTGTTTAAATTATTTTTCGTTTTAAGTTAACCTCCATCCCCATTGGTCCAATTTTGCTGGTTAATGAATCGTTATTTAATTGATGGGTATATGGTAATTTTCGTTGAGGAAAAAAAATTGCGATCGCTAGAGCGTTAACACAAACATTTATTTCACGAATACAATCATAACAGCTCCTAAGCGGTATAAAGTACAGAAACGTATCGTGTCCTCGCGTTTAAGAATGGGAGAATCTGATAACTCCACCAGCGGACACAACACTGCAAGATGATGCGGAAATGACAGCATTTAAAATGCAATGAACATGAAAAAGGCATGAAATTGTTAGGGATAAAGGGCATGCTGATTGTGTCTCTGGGTACACTTCATGTAGCCAGCCCGAGTGGTGACGACAGACAAGTTCCTCAGTGTTTCTCCACAGAACACCTCGAGGCCGACGATGACCATCCTCAAAAGAGTTCGAGTTTAATAAAAGGACCACTTCCATACAAGATGCCCGGGCAAAAATCTTTCCACCGTACACTGGAACAACCTATTTCTCCTGACATGTTCTATTTTGTAACAGAACTAACGGAATAAAACGAGATGAAGTAGGACAGCGGAAAATTCGTGGACAGTAAATGTCCATCATCGCATTGGCCTAAGTGACCAGAAGGAATCACGAGAAAACCTAAGATAAGGAGGCCGGCACCAAGGGATTTGAACCCGAAACCTCCCGAATGCGATTTGCAAGGTTTCCCCGTGAGCTACACCGCTCGATATAAAAAGGGTGAACACCCTGCGATAATCGTTTAAAATCCAAATTTTGTTCACCACAAATGCACCGAAAATAGAATTTGACTACGCATTAGGGAGAGTCAGTGCTCTAACCAACTGGCTGTGGCTCCGAATGGGGAGTAAGGAACTAAATTAAAGGGAATAAATAACGACACAAGATAAAATAGATCCCCTTCGTGGTCTAGTGACAACATTTGTGACAATCCGGCGATCCTGGGTCCGATTCCAGTTACGTCCAGGCTTTTTTTTTTTTCGGGAGTTTTTTCTTACCCTGAGAATGTGAATGCCAGAGAGCTTTAAGGCGCAATGAAAAGTGTCATATGCTTATGCTCTTTGAAACATTTGTTTTAGCAGTCATTTTTAAATGCTGTACTCATTAAATTCCCCATCCCTTGGCCTTTTAGTTTTTCGGGATCAAAAACTACAAACACTTTCTTCTCCATTTTAAAATTTTCCCTTCACTCAAATTCATAATTTATTACATACAAGCCCGAAACTGTAGACCTTGCTTCATAAAAATTAAAATGATAGATTTCATAGGTTAAAAATAAATTGTACAGTAATTATTAACTTTTTCACCATTTTGCTTATGTATACATATTATTATTCTCTTAAATTACCAAACAGCAGTAATTAAAAGCGCATGCTAACTTTTATGTGTGGCAATATTCAGAACATATTTAGAAAGTTTTGTAGAAAAATTCAAATTTTATAGGAGGAGATTGTTTATTGTATTTCCATAGTACGTTGCACTTGTTTTCAAATAGCAACATGTTTTTGTTTTATTGAAACACATGAACATCATGTTAAATACACAATGTAACTGGAAAATTTCTATTATTTTTCTCTATTTTAGAGAATGTAAATGATACCAAAGTATCAGTTCATAAACATGGTTACATTTAAAAATATTTACAAATACTCACACAGTACAGCTTTGACTATCAGTGGCCATACATTTTGTAACACTGATAGATTGCAAGAATTCTAATTATGTTCCCTAATACTACTCATGCCTTTTTTTTTAATTTATGGACGCTCTTAAACGTCTCAGGTCATCAGCGCCCCATTCAATTCAGAGCGTGAAATGGCCGATAAATTTTGCTCTGAGGCCTCTTTTTTCAGGCTTGAGGTTCGTTTTCGTGACGTAAATGTACGACATGGGACCCACGGCTTTACTTCCCTTCCGAAGGAAGCCATACTTAGCATTTTTACGCCCTAAAAAATCCATCGGTCATGGCCGGGCTCGAACCCGCGACCTTGGGTTTAGGAGGCAAGTATGGTTACCGCTACACCACCAGAACCGACACACATATGCCGTAACTTATTTCATTTCATTACTTAATAAGGCCAGAATTTGTATTATATATATATATATATATATATATATATATATATATATATAGTTACTCTACTCACTTTACTTTACTTTACTTTAAACAGCTCCTGCATGACGGGCTTTTCCTCAGTCCTCATAAATGGCAAATGCCGGGGAGGTACTCTAAACTTAGGCTTGAAACGATTCCTTCCTTAAAAAAAATTCTTTCCCAATTTATCATTTCATTTCATTTCATGTATCATCAGCACCCACCGCCTGTGGTGCCTCAGTAGTAAAAACGGGCGTTAAACACCATTAAAAAAAAAAAAACTTAGGAAAAGAGAGGTCAGAAAAGCAAAGAAAACAAAAGCCAGATAGAAAATAAATATATGGGTAAATATACACTCAATTACATAAAACTGCTAAAATAATAAAGAAAAGAGCAGGCTTAATCAATCTTGTGAAAATTTGCCTCTGTAAAGAGACGGCTGGCTTGCCCAAATGTTCCTTGATCAATATTCAGAACCGGATGGTCGTGCTGTCCGGGTTTATGGATAAACCCCACTCTCAGCATACTAAAAGATTCAAGACCCACGCACCACAGGTTAAGTGTGTGCGTGTTTTTGTGTGTAGCGCACAGGCATTTTATCCAACTTTAATTTATTCCCACATACTTGGAACTTGTACATAAACTTTTCATGGTCGGCGTTGTTGTATCACCAATGAGAAAATCCTCAAATTACAGACGAGTCCCTTAAATGCCTTCTAAAGAGTGCCGCTTTCCAAACGCAAGGGAAGATGTAAGTTCACATAATTTGTGTAAAATTATAGAAAATTGACTTTATCACAAATTTCTATATCTGAGAAGGACCCACTGCTTGGTTCTTTGCTTTTGATTTGGATAAGCTTCCCGCAGGGAAAAAAGTTACCCATGGTTCCATTGCTATGAAAATTATTTTACAAAACCGCCATATTATAGATTAAGCTCCTGTTTTTTACCGGACTCACGAGAAAATTAAAATCCGTCACTCCCAGGGTCCAATATATTTGATATTTGTGATGAACGTGAAACATTTTTGGGAAATATACGTTTTAGTTATAAACCTTGTCCGGTCATGTAATGTTCTAAGTCTCGGCTATTTGCAATACCGCGGCGGTCGAAACCCATACTTCCAACTTGCTCTCCTGTTTATCATGTCCGTGAAAATCGCTTACTATATTTGTTCCCTGTCGTTCTAAATGCAGTATACATATTGGCGAAGATGGTTAAGCAATTCACTCTGCAACAGCGAATTAATGATTTTGTTTTAACACGAATCACTTTCATCTTAGACGTGCGAAATTCATTGACAGCTTTCCCAGCCAATCGCATCAATCGTGGATGTTGTGCAAAAACTTCGTTCAGTTTCAAAACAAAAATTGGGGGAAAAGGTTCGTTTGTAATAGAGGAAGAGCTAGACGAAATCATGGGACTAAATCCTCAATTTATACTTCAAATGTAATCGAAGTCAACTGCAATTTGACATTTTTAGCGGATTCCGAAGGAACGTAAGCTGTTGCGGTTGTACTCACGGAACGATTTTGAATAATTTATCCAAATATCCAACAATCCTAATTACTAGGCACCTACAATGCAAAAGATTACGTGTGCGCGCGTGCGTGCGTGTGTCCGTTAACTCTCTAGCGGTTGCAATTTTTGTTTTTTCTAAACGAAACTCCGCAAATAATCATCAATTTACAAACGATTCGTTAAGTTCGTTAATGAACATAATTGGATCATTGGGGGTGGAACTTAACCATAAGCGATATTTTAAAAAGATTTATAAATCACTCTAGCGGCCGCAATTATTGTTTAATATCAACAAAAATCAGTAATTGTTTTTAAAATAAATTGATAAATAAGTTGCCAAAATTGGGGTAATCTGGCCACTAGGAATGGGAGTATATGTGAAAAAAGAGTGGGGGTTAAAGCGAAATTTAAAATTTACTCTATATGCCGCAATTTTAATTCCCTTTTAGTGAAACTCGGTATATGCCATTGAAATAAAATAAGAAAAATAGTTTCTCAAAAATTAGTGAAATGGGACTATTAGGAGGGGTGAGAGGGAGATTAAACTGAAACCCAAATTTTAAAAATCCCTCTAGTGGCATTAATATGTTATGTGGCAACAAAACTCCATATAAACCATTTAAATAGAATAAGAAAAATAGTTTCTGAAAATCAGTGAAATGAGATTATTAGGAGCTGAGGTTACTTGAAACCCAACATTTAAAAAATTACTCTAGGGGTACTAATATTTGCTTTTTAGCGACGAACGTCCGTGTATATCATTTAAATAAAACAAGCAAATTAATTCCTGAAAATCAGGGAAATCGAGACATTAAGAGTGCGGGTTTACCTGAAATCAAAATTTAAAATCGCTCTAGCAGCAGCAATATTTATTTTTCATAACGAAACTCGGTTTGTACTATTTAACTAAAATAAGAACAACCATTTTTGAAAAAATTAGAAGTAAGGGTATTCTTGAATACGATATTTTAAAAGAAGCTTTTGCGTTTAATTTTCTCTATATTGTTTTAAAATAAGGGGACAAATTAATTCAGCATATAAACTGTATTTTTAACGATGCAGATGCTTTATATTTAACAAATGCATCGTCGTGAAGATAGTAAATGTGAAATGTTATTCTAATATGTGTGTGAGAATTATATTTGTATGTAAGACCGCTCTTTAATAACCTTCAGAAAACGTTTGAATTACGTTTTTCTACTATAATAACAGTTATTTTTTAATTTTCAAAGACAATGATAGTCGATTACTCTTTCAATTGTTTATTAATGATTAAGTATATTTTCATAGGACATATAGTAACATGTTTTTGTTTTATTGAAACATATGAACATCATCTTCTTAAATCCGCAATGGAACTCGAAACTTTCCGTTATTTTGTGTATGTATGTAAAAATGATACCAAGGGCTCAGTTCATAAATATGGTTACATTTAAAAAATGGTATAGCATTAATTTTTATGGTTTAACGTAATAATAATAATAATAATAATAATAATAATAATAATAATAATAATAATAATACTTCTAAAAATACAGTTTCTCTTTTGCGATACGTCTGTCTTGCGCAACCCTGATGCAACCAACTACAGAAAACCTTACTCGAGAATCAATTTCCTCAATTGGCAGACAAAAACTACGTTAGTTAATTTCTGTATTCTTGCAGTCTCGTGCGGAATTGTTTGGCAAAACATCAATCACGTCATTCTCCTTAATGCCCAGAAATTACTTCCTCCTGCTTCTGGATTTTCGTTGTTGAAAGAAGGTTTTGCGTGGTGCACATGGAAGATGTGCTGGGAAGTGTGTGAAGAACTCACCTGGTAATGGGATATTCTACATTAGTTGTATTTTCACAGTGTTAAGCAGTTAGTTCCTCCTGATCAATTTGCTCTCGCTTTTGATCACTTGGAGCAGCTGACGACATTTCTCGTCCGTTGTTTTGTTGTGACCTATCCCTCCCGCCAGTTAAAGCAATTATGTTGTTACACAACTCATTCTTGCTAATAGCTTCACTTAAACTTTCTAATATCCTCCTTTCTTTGAACAGTAAACAGCACAGTCATCATGTTCGGTCGGCTTCTTGCATAGTGCCTTTGATCTACATACAGTCTTTCCTCTGCTTTACACACACTTGTCAACAACATCCCTTCAACCCGCTTGCTAGTCAACGCCCACCCCTTAACGTTATGACCACCAGGTGCAGTGCTGACCAGGTTAAATGAGCAGATGGAGACTTTCTACATCGTCTCCATATGTAATATCAACTGGAAATCTGACCACTGGTGACCACAAAATCCAGAAGGGAGGAAGCACTGATTTCGCCATTAATTGCGGTATCAGATCACGCATTTGCCGGAATATTGGATCACTTATTGTTTTCTGCAATCCCAACTCACTTGCTATTCATTGTTATCGAAACACTTCGTTCATTAGACATAGTGCATAAGATTTCCTTTTCACAAACAGGAGACAATTTCGTTTTGTTTAAAATACAAAACTTAACGAGAATTCTTACATATTATTTGAAAAAATCAAACAATGTTAAGCTTAACTTGGAAATGTTGGTTGTATAAACACTAATCTAAGATTATTTTGTCCAAACCTCAAAATAAATTAACCAGCGGATTTCTTAAGTTAAAGCACTAACTGGAGTTTAGTAATTGTTAACTAAAACATTTCTTAGAGTACAGAAGCATAACAACTGCATTTATACATAAAATTATTTACGTTTATTTTAATTTCGTGTAGATAATGTTTCTTCAATGTTTCACTTTTCATATCCGCGTCATAACAAGAGACAAGTTGCGTTCATTTGTAGGTTATGTTAGGTTAACCTTACAAGCGGTATATTGTACAGATTTCTGATCTCCGACATCTCATCCGAAGATCAATTTCATTATGCTCCTCGTGTATTTCATGAAAAATATAATCCGTTCCTAGAACTGAGTGACAAAAATTCAAAACGCGATTACAATCACGAACTAAGCGAAATAATGCTTTGAATTCGATATTCATGATACTATTAACTTTAAGATTCTATGCGACAGGGAGCTTCCATATAGTTATTGGAGGTATATTCAAAGCGGAGAAAGAACGGCCTGTAGGACCATCCATTTGCAGCTCTTGAGACTCCAGTTCATTAAAATGTCAACAGAAGAGGATGATGTAAGGATAGTGACGCTAGGTTTCTATAACATTAAAACTTTCCTGGAGTTCTAGGTGCTATAGACTGCACACACATGTCTGGGGGTTATAATGTAGAAGTCTTAAGAATACAATTATTATACGCTTTAGCAATTTCCTCCCATGTACGTTCTTTCTCCTTATTTAAGATCGGATCTAATTTAATTTTCAAATTTTCCCTGGTGTTTTAGCACCAGATCAATAATCATATCCTTCTCACGTTTGTTAAAATTTGCCGTTGGCATTCGCTTTGACTTTTCCTTGTCCATATTAAAAGCTATATCAATGAGGAAAAAAATGTCTAGCAGGTGAGAAAACTATAATTGTTGTTTTTCTTAGGTTGAACAGTTGAACATCAACTCGCTCTAAACAGGAATTTCCCTATTATTTTTCGATGTTGCCATAGGTTTGACGGTTATTGCAAAGTAAAGGTTTCGTAGTTTGAGGTATTTTTATCTCACAGAAATGATGACTAACTTCTCGTACTTTTTAAATTACAGTTAAAAGTACGAGGTGGTATCCACAATATTTGCGGCTGGTGCTGCTATCTCGACAGTAGTTGCAGTAGAGTTTTGTACCGCTGGGTGGCAACACTAGCACATCTGATGAGTGAGTGTTTAAAGTTTCATGCATCTGGGTAGATGTGTTGAGATTCTACAGCACTTTTCATGATACTCTGTGTGTAGTGTGTGGCCATTTTACAACGGATCCAAGATTAGAACAGAGAGTGTGCATCAAATTCTGTACAAATCTCGGGAAAAATGCTACGGAGACCCTCGCAATGATTCAACAAGTATTTGGGGGACAAAGCATGAGCCGTACACAGCTATCGAAGACGATGCTCACACAGGTAGCCCATCATCTGCATAACGCCTGACATTGTTGCCAAAGTTCGTTTGTGAGGATCGACGTCGAATCATTGAATACCTTGCTCATGAAGCGGGAATTGATTATGGGACATGCCAACGAGTTTTAACTGGTGAATGGGCATGTATCGTGTCGCCGCAAAATTTGTGCCAAGGATTCTGACTGCTGATCAGAAGGCGCAGCTTGATGAAGTTTGTACGGGGCTTCGTCAGGCCGCATCCGATGACCCAACCTTCCTGTCCAGGGTCATCACCGGCAACGAGAGCTGGATGTACGCTTATGACCCTGAGACAAAACAACAATCCTCCCAGTGGAAGAGCCGGAAATCACCAACACACACACACACAAAGCGAGACAAGTCAAGAACAAAGTCAAGAGCAGCTCCTCGTTTTCTTTGATACCAAGGGGATTGTGCACAAAGAGTTCGTCCCACCAAATCAAACAGTGAATTCCACGCACTACTGTGGCATTTTGCGACGGCTCCGTGAAAATGTGCGCAGACGACGGTCCGAACTTTGGGGCAAGGGATCTGGTTGTTGCATCACGACAATCAATGCGCCGTCACAATTCCTTGTTCACCAGGAGCTTTTTGACGAAAAACAACATGACGGTTGTCCCCCATCCAACGTACTCACCTGATTTGGCACCCTGCGACTTCGCTTCAATCCCCAAACTGAAAATCAAGTTGAAAGGACGTCGATTCGACACAATTGAGAGGATTCAAGAAGAAACGCTGTCTGTGCTAAACACCCTCAAAGAACAGACTTCCAAGATGCACTTGGGAAATGGCAGAATCGCTGGGGCCGGTGTATACGTGTGGAAGGAACTACTTAGAGGGTGACGGCGGTCATTAGTCTCAAAGTAAGATTTTGACCAGATGATAGATCCAGTCCCGAATATTATGGATACCACCTTGTAATCTCCAGTTAGCAACTTTTATACAACTGGCCCTGAAGGACGAGAGATGATCCCTAAGATTCACCTCTGGCCCATTTGTACACAGTTACCTAAAAATTGTTATTTCATGGCACAAGAATTCCTAAAAATCCACAATAACCCCCTGCACGGTTTCACGTGTTCACATCAAAACGAAACGATATGGTATAAAGCTATATAACATTCTGTTAACATAAACAGGTAGGCTATACTTTGTGTCCTCTTATTCCTCAAAATACTTTTTCTTTCGGTGAAAACGCTCCAAAATGTCATGAGCTTTTTCCTTGCCCCGGATCTTGACATATAGCAATTGACTTTCCCGTTCAGGTGGAAAGTTGCCTCATTGCTGAACTTTAATCTGTCAGCGAATCTATTTAATGCAAAAGTTAATGAGTTTCAGATGGTTTAAGCCCACAAACGAACTCAATTTGTAAGGCTTATAGAGCAGACGCTTTGGTAGAATATGCACTGGATTGTGAAACCTGAATTTCTCTACCATCAGGCCGCAAATGTTTTATTACCTCGACATGGCAACCCAAGAAATATGAGTTCAATGGGTAACTGTACTTGTCATCAAAAGAAACACCGCATGCAGAAACACGTGTCTTACAAGAAACTAGAATCTTAGCTATTTCCGACAGTTTCAAAGGAATGCCGTTTATGTGGCCGAAACGTGCCTTATCGCAAATCTTTAGTGTGAGAATCTAACTATGATAAAGTTAAAGGCGTAACGAAATCTGTCATACTCAAAAGTCGCCGTGTGGGAATATTTGTTTTAAAAAGTGAAATGGTTCAACAAATGAACATCTTACAAAAACCTAACGAATACAAGCGAGCATGTAATAAACGATATCAAATGTGATCCATAAGATACTAG
Source organism: Metallyticus violacea (assembly GCA_030762175.1). NCBI lineage: Eukaryota > Metazoa > Arthropoda > Insecta > Mantodea > Metallyticidae > Metallyticus > Metallyticus violacea. Next base: position 93,425,768 of record CM060830.1, on the reverse strand, counting down.
AAGGAACCAATTCAATAAGATTTAAAGGAAATATTTTCGCGAGGGGGGGGGAGCGAATTCACATAATAGATTTAATATGAACTATAAGACGTTAGGCGGGAAAGAAGGGTAACAAGAGTCAAAAATATACGAGTGTCGTTAAATCAGTGTTATTCTTAGAGTAAAACCCTTACATCGAAGTGATCAGTGTTACAAGAAAGTGTTCCTGCAAAATTTATAGACGACAGTCACGCGTGAGTTTATTATTGAGGAGTGCAGTTAAAGTTAAAAGACGTGAATAGGGTATTTAAATCTTCCAGTGACGAACGTTAGACTAAGGGCAACCCTACAGTACATACAAAAACACGAAAGACGCATAGCATTTGCCTAAAGCCTTCAATTGTCCAATATAATAAAAAATTCAACTAGAACAGAAATTGTATTATTCCAATAAGGAATCCCCTTCCCCTGATGTCATTACGTCATTAAAACAGTCCAAACTCCCCTGAGTTTCCTATCCTGGAACCAGAGAAAGAGGAAACATCGAACTCCAACTTCAAGAGCCGAGTTAAGACAAGAAGAACATCTAATCACCTGATTAAATAAATAAATAAAATTAATCACTGTTGATATTAAACTCCTCCCCACAAAATAACCATTCCAAACTGGCTTCCCAAAGCGGGGCATCGAGAAATAAATTTAATTAATTCATCATCATCAAACATACTAAAACGCCCACGACACGCTATTAATAACGCTTTTTTGTCCCTTCTCTTCTGCATCTATCACATTCAGTTATTAATTTTTTTAGTAATATTTAACGCCAGTTTTTACTACTGAGGCACCACAGGCGGTGGACATTGATGATACATGAAATGAAATGATATATTGGGAAAGGATAACATTGAGTCAGATATTGTCTGTTATATGAGGGCTAGTGCAACCCCATGCTATTAAGGAACACCAGGAGTGAGTTTTGGCCAAAATCGGGCAAAAATCCGAAAACACTTTTCCTTTTCTTTTTTGCAAATGGGCCTCCACAGAGAGTGAACATTTACATATCTTTCCCCTGCCATAGCCCCTCGGTACAGAAGTGTGGAATGAGATGCACAACTGTAATGTCTGATATAGACACAAGAACTCGCCAGCACCTAAAGTAAGTGGCGGTATATGGAGCTGATGTGGAAATAGTGAAGGAAGAATGTATCGATCATGTAGAAAAGAGGATGACTACAGCTTTCCTCAAGCTAAAGAAAGACGCTACTGACACTAGAGTGGGTGATCGTGACCGTGGTAAGCTGAAGTTAGAAACTACAAAAAGATTAACCAGCTACTACAGACTGGTCATCCATCATGCAAGTTACACTTTATCGTTACAGAACAACAGACCAGAAGCAAAACACCAGAAGTACCCACAGGGACAGACTCTCGGTGTTTGTATAACAGCAGCACAGCTCGGAGCTATTGTAAGATGTCTGTTCAGTTTGATGACAGTATGTTAGCAGTCTACCAGAGACGGCTTGCTCTGAACTACTGGCCTGCTGTGCTCATGGAGCGACACAAAATTCACGAAAGAGTTCACTCACTCATTTGGAAAAACATTTTTATTTCTAAGAAGCAGCTGGAAATTGGGGCATTAAATTGTGTTTCTGCTTTTAATGTGGGCTGTTCAGCTTCTCAGGATCTGAGATCTATGGTAAGGGGTGAGGAATAGTCGGCAGCTGCTTCAAAGATCAGCAAGACCCGGGATACAACTCGACTCTACGAGAGCAGGAGGTCAGCTGCCACAAGCGGGAAAGAACCTGCAGGTGGCAAAAGTAGCACAACAACAGCACAAGACACAACTGGAAGTACAGACACACTTAAGTATAACTCAGGAGATTCCGATATAGATAAGCGCACAATTCTCTGATTCCCAGCATACTTTTCTATAATGACTGGGAATAAAGGCACACCGCAATTATATCGTTGAAGCACTTGGATAGTTTTCCTCAGCTCCTTCAGACTATCTTTAATTGCGAGGACATTCCCCAATTTTCGTTTTACAATTTCACCTTTCTTCATATTAAATTTAAGTTGCTGAGGAATGTATGTTTTTCTTTTAAAAGTTTTGTGTCTATGTGCCCAAACCCTGAACATTATCACGGAACCTAACATAGAAAGTAGAATTGTCATAAACACTGTTTCCAACTGGCTATTATACCACAGTTCAAGTTGCCAAACAATTCCTAAAAATTAAAATGGAAAAATGAACAATAAGTTAAGCTAATCGTTTTTAAAGTTCCATAAAATGTACAAAAATATAGTGCATATCTGGAAAAATACATGTTCACTGCTGCTTAAGCATCTTTTATCTTTTATCGACTCTTGAAACAAGGAATTTTCAATGCACCTTTCTTTTAGCATTTCGATATTTTTTCTTTTCCATTCCACTGCTTCGACTTATAGGCCGCAAATAGACAACGCAAAGACTGCTGTCGAACATATTTCTGCTGTTTTCCTGTCATTGCACAGCACTGCCAATCTTAACAAAGTTTCGCTAGGTAGTTGAGTTGGCTCTGCTGGATGTTGCATGTATAAAAAAACGAAAGACCAGTGTTCGCGATAGCAAATTATAAATATACGTTAGCGTTCGTATATATTCACGAACAAATATACGTCGGCCGTGTTAATTAAATATGGAACATGTAACTATTAAGTTTTATTAAGCCGCCAGACTGAAATGGAAATGGGCAGGGCACATAGCGAGGATGCAGGACGACAAATGGACGTATAAGACCATCATGTGGGACACGCACTTAGGCAAACGACGACACAGAGGCAAACGACTAGACGGAGATGGGAAGACTTCTACGCGGCACAGGCAGGTCGACAATGATCCAGAATAGCAAAAAGCAGGAATACACGGAAAACTTGATTTTGTTGATTTGTTTTATCTACGGACGCTCTTTAACATCTCAGGTCATCAGCGTTCCATTCAAATCAGGGCGTGAAACGGCCGACAAATTTTGCTCAGAGGTCTCTTCTTTCAGGCTTGAGGTTCTTTATCGTGTCGTAAATGTACGACACGGGACCCACGGCTTTACTTCCCTTCCGAAGGAAGCCATACTTAGCATTTTTACGCCCGAAAAAATCCATCGATCCTGGCCGATTTTGAACCCGCGATTTTGGGTTTAAAGGCAAATATGGTTACCACTACACCACCAGGACCGACGACACACGGAAAACCATTGAACATCAACTTCGAAACGAGTGAAATCTGATGAACAAAAGTGTAATAAAGTGTAGCATACAGGATAATAATACTGTACACAACCCTAATGCGAATTAGCTGACCGTATTAGCGATTAAGAGGAGGACTTTGTCCTTCTCCGGGACATTCAGGTATTATTATTATTATTATTATTATTATTATTATTATTATTTTATTATTATTATTATTATTATTATTATTAACTCCGTTAAGCAATGAAAGTATGATTTATTCAATAATTTATTTAAGTAATATATCTTTTTGTATATTATGAAAGTCATATATTACCCGTGTTCCCGTGAGAAGGTTGCAAAGTTAATATCATAATGTTAATTTGAATAAATACACTCATTCATTGATAATTTCAGAGGGAGATATCCCTGCCATTTGCAGGTATTTAATCACAGCTCTTTGTTCGAGTTGTAGTTAGTTAATACTTTGTTTTTGTTTTTTTTATCATTTTAACTCTTTGATATGACGTAAAGTATGAATTTGAAGCTGCATGTGTGCCATTTGAAATACGATTTTGTCACGAAATAGAAGTGTTAGAAGAAATAGAAATGAATCAGGGTTTTGGGATGAAGCATATGTTTATAAGTTAACTGACATACGCCTTTTCGGCACTATTTGGATTTGGGAAGCCGGTGCTTCACGGAGGTGTCTGTTCTATTTAAAACAATACATCAAGACAGTGCCTTGTCACAAAACACACTCAGACAGCCGTATGTGCAGTTTATCGCCCCTGCAAGTGTTTTTGTTGGCTACCTCGTTGACTCCAAGGGGCTATTAAAAGTCTTGGGCGTATCGAATGTCTTGCTACTCTTTCTTCTGATGAGGTCAGGAAATTCCAGACGAGACGATCTCTGAAATAAATTCCTTTTGATGTCTATGGCATAGTCATTTATATCTTGGGGTTTCCTAACACCCTTATGCGCCTTTGCCTATAAATAAATGTTATCAGCATAGATTACGAATGTGACTCAAAAATGATGCTCTTTCTCAAGTACGTCAAAACGTTCATTTTATTAATATCATGTGGAAGTTACGCTATAACTTTGGTGGTTCATAAGTTTCTACTGCAAAGCTGTTGACACATTTAACTCTTAGTTTAGCTTTCTTTCTGTAATATGCTATTCCATTTTGTTCATTTCAGTGCTGATTGTTTCTGGACATTTTAAAAATCTCTGTTCTCAAATCGTATGCCTTACAAATGCAACGTTTTTAACTGCAATGCAGCTTGAACATTCCTTTAAAGAAGACCTGGTCCAAAGTGTGAGTCGCGATCCCCTAGAACATGTGTTCAAATCAATTCTCGAAGTGTCTTTCCACTCTGAAGTTGGTATCTCAAAAACATGCTTTTAGAGGCTTCAACCGCTTCTTGAGGTGATGAAAATCGTTGTCCACGCATTTTTGGTTTGACTTCGGAAAAAAAAAAAAAGTCATTAGGCGATAAATCAGGTGAATACGGGCAATGAAACATTATTTCGATGTTTTTCTCTTTCAAATAATCCATTGTTTGATATGCTGTATGAGAGCTGGCATTGTCATGATGTGACGTTTTCGGTTGTTTTTCCTGATTTCGTTGATGATTTCTGGCAAACAAATTGTTGTATACACCCAGCATTAACTGTTCTTCGATCCTGAAAAGAAGGGGTTGCGACATGTTCAGTACAACGGAAGAAACAAACGATCATTTTCTTGGAAGTGCTTCGTGAACGAGCAGCTTTTGTGGGATTCAGTTCATCTTGGAGCACCCAAACTGTTGCTTAGTTTCCGGTTCTCACGAATATATCCAAGTTTCGTCACCTGTTACGTGTTGTATGCGGATTTTGCAGTTCTTCGATGGAATATTTTGAGCTTTTCATTACACCAATTAATACGAGTGTTTTTTGAGCTTGGTCAAATTATGCGGAATGTATCGTGAACAGCTCTTTTTCACAGCTAAATGTTCATGCAAAATCAAATGTGCTGCCGTCTTCGAGAATGCTTTTATCTCACTGTAAGTCACATGCCGATCTTCTTCAATCGTGTTGCTCACAGCATCGATGGTTTTTGGAATGACAACCGATTTTAGTCAACCTTCACGAAATTCATCACTGACGGACGCACGACCACGACGAAATTCTGCAAACTGTTAACAAAATTTTCTGATGGTGTTTCATTACCAAAAGTCGAGCAAAGCGATTCTATGCATTGTTGTTGAGTTAGACCTTTACTAAAACCGTAAAAACACATGCAACGAAAACCTCCAATGTGAAATTTCAATGTTTTCGCTAAATTGTTTTGTTTAAACGCTCACTGTAAACAAACTACTCGGTCAATTTCTAAGCTGCAGCTGTTTTCACAATAACAAATGTCAACTGTAGGAAAATAGTAATGATATATCTCAATAGCGGCAGCTAATGAACGCTTGCAACAATTTAAAAGGTGACCCTCGTAGATCACTATACAAATAGATTTCACAATCGCTTAAGCGTCCAGGGGAAGCCGCGAAAAAACCGAAGGTCAGATATGGTCCCAAAGGATTTGAGACCGGGATCTTTGCGTTATCGCCTTAGCCACTGAGCTCGATGCTATAGGATTTATTGTCCTCTTCGCATTCAACACAAACGCACACGAACAAGAGAAATCGTTTACACATTTAAGATGATTTCTCACTATTTAATGATAGGCATAGACGAGAAACTAATTTTGTATAAATATGAATTGACGCACGGTATAAAGCATGTTGCAAATTCACGATATCCTTGGTTTATTATAATTAAATTCCATTCTATGTTAAAATTTCAGCATTTCGACTGTGGGTACAAATTTCAACGATTTCTTCCTTCATTTTCGTTTGAATTAAATTAAATTTTGAGCAGTGGTCTGTTAACCGACTATCATAATTGTTCTGAGTTATTCCGTAAAATTCTCCAAAAGCTGTTAATTAAAGCATTATACATCCAATAGTATTTACGAAAAAATGCAAGTATTTACTTACTCGTGCTAGGGTACATCAAAAGGTAAGTTTCCCAGTTTTTAGGAGAACGGATGCAAATGGGTCAAGATAAAAAACACTTTAATTTTTGCAAAATTCCTTTATGTTTAGTTTATCACAATTGTAAAGCTCTGGCATAATTTCTGCACCTGTTGAACAGACATCATTTTATCTCTTTCCAGACTCAGGGTTTTCTGCCCATAGATAATGGATCACTGTGTGAACGCCCTCCTTTGAGCACTCATTCGGTATTTTCACCGTTTTGAAAACGTCGCTGCGCCAAGATCCTGGGGCACCTGTGCGCCATCTATCAACAGAACTAGAAACTAGCGAATGTACGTAAGTTGTTAGAGCTCCGTTCTTTTGTTTTGCAGAAGTACAATAAAGAACCTTACTTTTTTAATTACCTATGCACATATATTGCAACATTTCCCTTAAATGCTCGAATACAATGGAATGAATTAAAGTGGCGTCAACCAAAAAATAGGTTTCTTTATAAATAAGTTGATTTTACTATGGTGGTAACAAATGGGCCTTGCAAGGTGTTTAAATGTTCGAAAATATTCAGCAAAGGAAAACAATCAAAGAGAAAGCACCGACACGGCGTAATAAATTCGAGTTACTTGAAATGACATTTACACGCTTCTATTTTAGTCATTCTGTAAATGAATATTTTATTTCAAGTAAAAGTGTAAGTATTTTATGTTAAATTTTCTGAGTACGCTAGTTGGAGGAGCGGAGTACCAAAGTAAAATCTTGTCCCAGAGTAGTCACGACTCCAACAAGTTTGGAAATAGTTCCTAAATTTTATAGAAAATATTAATCATACTTTCACATGGTTCAAGAACAGAAAAGGATGCGCTGTTCATGTTTAGTAAAATATAAAATTATAAATATAAAAATAAAATTACTCCTGGAGTCATTTAAGCCGTTGTTTGGATACATTAAGCCTACAAATTTGTTTAAATAGTGTTAAATAAAAAAAGTAAAATAAGTTTTTTATTTTAAAATTAGTAAGGTATGTTGAGGGGGGGGGCACTTCAAATAGCTGTTAGTTATACCAAGCTTTTGATTACTAAAGCAATGAAAATACCCTGGATTGGATTATGCACCAATTTACTTTCAGACGAGGATGAGAAATGGGTACGATCAGCAAATAAACAAAATCAGGAGTTCACTGAAGCAAGGTGAGACTACAGTTGTACAGGGTAGATCCATAAGTTTCCGGCCTAACCATTTTCTAGGTATGATAAAGAAAAAAACCGTATTTCGCTTTTCAATGTAGTTACCCTTTATTGCAATACACTTCTCACATCTTTGAATTAACATTTAACCCCTCCACAAAATAGTCAGAAGTTTTTTCTGCAAAATGGGCATAAACAGCATTCGTCACCCTTAAATTTCCTTTCTCAAAGTCCTTCTTGAGTTCTGAGAAGAGTAAACAGTCACTGGGAGCTACATCTGAGCTGTAGGGTCTATGGGTTGGTCGCCTTGAAGCCACATTTCCTCTCAGCTTCGTGTGGTGTTCCTCTCCTTGAAGTCAATAATATTCCTTTACAGTCCCAAAAGATCGTGGCCTTGATCTTCTCGCTTCACTGAATGACCTTGGCCTTTAAAGGCGGTGCTTCGCCAGGTTTAAGCTACTCCATTGATTCTGTTTTGAACAAGGAATCATAGTAAAGAACCATAGTTTCATCTCCTGTAACAATGGTTTGCAGAAATTCTCTCTCGTTGCCACGGCAGAGCTCCAAAAATGTCTGACAACAGATGACTCGTTGCTGCTTTTGGACTGAGGAAAGAAGTCTGGGCACCCATCTTGCATTAACCTTATTCATGTTTAAATGTTTATGAATAATTCGAAGGACTGTTGTTTTAGAAAGGTGCAACCTTGATGTTATTTCTGTAACTTTGAGTCGCCGGTCTTCCATAATTTCTTCTTCCACAAGAACGATGTTTTCGTGAGTGAGCACCTCCAAGGGCCGACGGCGCGCTCTTCGTCTTCAATGCCGCCTCGAAACATTAGAAAATTTTGGCCCATTCTTTTACGGTAGAATATGAGGGGGATGCTTCCCCATATACACCGTCCTATCGCTGTTTAAATTCATTTGGAATAAGTCCTTCTTTTGTGAAGAACTTAATAACAGCTCGATACTGCATTTTGAAGATGTCACAATCCCGTACATATAGCCTTCTTTATGCAACTATGTCTGAACAACTGATACAGCGGAGCGGAAGTTAAAGCTGCTATTATTTATAACAGAAGGTGTGACACCAGATAAGGGTTTTGTGAAGGCGATAATTTACCGCGTTTCATTGAGAATAAACAAAAATTACAGCCATTAGTGCGATTTTTCAAATTTTAAAAAATGTTCGTTTTTTGTTAACCCCCGCCCTCAATAGTTAAAATGTGCTTCTAAAAGAACTCATAGAATCGTTTGTTATTTGATGGTTACATGCCGAGTTTCGTTGAGAAAAAAACAAAAATTGCGACCGCTAGAGCGTCAAGTGACATTACACACACATACACAAATGGTATCCAAAATGTATACACTTCAGGCAAAGAAAACACCCTGTTAATATAATAAGACTGAATTCACACAAACAGAAAACGATGAGCACTAATCACCTTAGACATTTACAATTATAACAGTTGCTCAAAATGCCCGCCATCGGCGTTGATACACCTCTGAGTACGTTGAACTACTGATTGAGCAACGTTTGCGAAAGTGACCTCAGCGATTGCAGCACAAGCAGTTTCAGGGTCATCTTCATTCAATGCATGCAAAAGTCTTGGGATGAAAACTTTCAACTTTGTTGTTTTAATAATACGACGTACGCTGGTTGTGCTAATCCCAGTCTCAAGTGCACAGTTCTTTGTAGATTTCTGCGGTGAGTGCTCAAAACGTTCCAAAACCATAGCCGAGGACGCGGGACTTGTTGCTGTGCGAGGTCTCCCAGATCTGTCCCTGTGAACATCGCATACGGTAGCGTGAGTCTCAAATTTGTCTCGAATGCGTCAATTGTTACTCGCGTTGGCGGTTCTTTGAACTTCAACAACATTCTCGGTTTTCCAATACCACTTCAAAATTACTTTCCGCTGTTCAAACGATAATCTTGTCTCCATTTTGTTGTAGCAACGCTAGCATAATGTATGTGAGTCACATCTGTTTAAAGAACATAATACGATAATCTTGGTTTCATTTCTTCATTGTTAATTTACCTGTCACGTAGCAACGCTATCATAATGTATGTGAGTCACATCTGTTTACAGAACATCATACTACACGTTACTGTTGTTTTTCGGTCCAACTTTGATATATATTAAATAGATATCCGCTGTGAAAGTGTGTATACATTTTTGGCATCCTATATATAAATTGTTGGGTCTTTTTCGGTGCCTTGTAGGTAGGATGGATGGAGATTTGAAGAAATTATTCAAAAATCGTTCAATGGGTAGGTAGTTTACTTCCCTCGGAATTGGCTATACAGGGAGTTTAATGTATAGTAGGTAGGTGGAATAAAAAGGAACATTATAAGTAAAAGAATGATTGTGTTATGAAGAAACTCTAAATAAAAGTTATCATAATTCTTCCTGTAACGTTGTGAAATATCTCAGCCTTACAACACGCAAGAACATGAATTCTGAATGCAGCGTCCATCTTCGTTACGTCAGCTCATGTCAATCCACAGAAAACGATAATGTTTACTGAACCGCGTTCCTTTGACACTGTCTTTTCTTTTATTAATAAATAACAGCAGTCTTGGGTGCAAAACAATCGCTGACTGAAAGCGTGTTCTAAAACACGTAATTTTTTAATTTTGAAGCTTGTCTGGAGTGTAGACGAGTGGCACTTTGCCACACAAAGGTAATTTCTGTCATGTGGTCATCATTAGCTCTCTGCCAGCAGGCTGTTCTCGAGAGGAGACTAATGACAAAGCATGGACTTCCGTTATGTTTCCAGGTCGTCTCTAGCACGTGTCTGGCCCACTTCAGCTGCAGCTCTATTTGTCTTGCAATTTCTTTCCCAGCAAGTGTTCCAATGATCACATAAGTATTTACTTCCACTTCAAAGTATTACAGTTTACGATCTAAATTAACTAAACAGTAAACATTTTATTCTAAAATTCAAGGAGATACATGCACTACGAAACAGTTTATTTCAACACAACATGGTTTCTTAGCAATACTTCATATAGAAATCGTGATGTGGATTGCGTGTTAGCAAATAAAACTTAGACGCTCGCTGCATTGCCGGAGTGCACCGTGGAACAGCAACAAAGCGTTTCTTTTATTCTTTTTGTGTATTTATTGTGGGCAGAGAGAGTGAAACCCTCCGAATTATGCAGAAGAGCTAAAGTTTTGGTTTGGAGACGGATGTTTGAATCTGGCGAGATTGTGTGAATGGGTGGAACAATTAAAAAAACGAAGACAAAACTTATAAAACGCCGGAATTAGAGGCCAGCTTGCCTTGCAACGAAACAATGAAGCTTTAGGTGGAAGAGCGAGTGCATTACCGTAGAATTCAACATGAGTCATGACAATGTTATACTTAATAACCTCGACTTTAGAAAAATAGGTTACGGATGGGTCCCAAGGCAGCTGTCCGATAACTACAAGCGTGCGTAGCAGACGATTTGTCAGCAGAACTTTGATCCTCATAACCATGAATGGAATACTTTTCCTGTATTGAATTGAGAGGAGTACTAACAAAGAGAGAAAGAAAAAAAAATTCAAGAGTGAGTTTCGCCGTCCAAGTCATACTGACGATTTTTAGGATGTCAAAGGCGCACTTCCAGGGCCCTAATCCATAAAAGTATGGTATAATACATACAAGTGTATTAGTTCAAGTAAAGTATGGTCTTGTAACTCTCTGTTCCACGAATGTTTGTAAAGTATTAATATAAAATATAATTCAATATTAATTGGCGTAAATGCTGAAATTGAGAAGTGTGCGCTGTTATATAAAATCGAGACGGGAGTTGGCTAAAATTTTCAGCGGATACAGAATACGAGTATAGTACAAGTAATTAAAATGAACATGAAGATAAAGTAAATAGAAAATTAGAGAGTGCTGATGGAATGAAATTGGAGAACTTAAAAAGGCTGATTTTGTTTCAAGCCAATCGGACAGCTCCTTTGATCCCAGTAAGCGACTTGTTAAAACATGAGCAAGTGGTTCACAGTGGAGAAATATTTAATGCACGGTTATAAGTACGCTCTCCACGTTTCGGAAAACGTCGTGTCATAAAGAGCATCGGGGGGTTAATTTCATTAAAACGCTTTCGTGATGACGCAGACCGGCAGTCGAACGGTGTGATGAACAGCTCCAGGGGATAATGATTTTCTGTTACGGGGGTGTGACAATGTCGCTCAAGCAATTCATTTTCAGCTGCCAATTTATCCTAAGCTTGTTTTGTGATGAAATAGATCTGCAAATAATATTGTGCCATTTTATTTGTACATTTTCGCCAATATGAACTTTTCAACTGCCACTATCATCGCCATAAATTACTCAGAAAAAAAAAGATGATGATGATGATGATGATAATAATAATAATAATAATAATAATAATTTAAAGGGGGCGGTGTTTTTAAATAGTCTGAAACTGACTTGAACTGCCTTAAACTGATAAAATATTATGGTTAGGCGAATTAGTTCGCACTCTCTTAAAAATATTTTTACACAATAGATACAATTTTAAAACATTTTTGCAATGTGCATATTTCTAGAAAGGATGTAAAAAGCATTTTTACTTTACGTAACGTCCTACTGGGAAGAAATGTAAGACAAATTACAATAAACGTCTACTATGACAAATCACCCTCCTCCTATAAATGAAAACTGCTACAGCGGGAACATATGTGGATCTCTGGAGAGGTTTTACGTGGCGGCATGCCAGCAGAGAGAGAGAGAGAATGTTTCACAGCCGCGTCTCCTGACGCCGACATCAAGAATCAATACGCTTCAGCTAGACATATACGTCTTCCGCATCCGGAATACAGCCCAGTTTGCTATGTGTGTGCTTCTGACTGGGTTTCCTTCCTTGTGAAAGTTCATGAAATTAGATACATTTTATTCAAAAGGACGAGTTTATAAAGCGCCTCCCGAAAGAATGTAATGTATTGCGGTTGTACTGATGGAACGATTTTTGAATAATTTCTCCAAATCCCAATCGATCGTATCTACCACATACCTACAAATAATAAATAATTTCAAATATATACTTGTGTGTGTGTGTGTGTGTGTGTGTGTGTGTGTGTGTGTGTGTGTGTGTGTGTGTGTGTCCCTTAACGCTCTAGCGGTTGCAATTTTTGTTTTTTCTCAATGAGTTTCGGCATATAACCATCAATTAACAAACGATTCGTCTATTTCGTTAACCAGTAAAATTGGATCATTTGGGTGTGCGAGTTAACCTAAAGCGAAAAGTTCTTAAAAAAGGTAAAAAATCGCTCTAGCGGTAGTAATTAAAAAAAAAAAAATTAGGGCACTCGGTATATGCCATTGAAATAAAATAAGAAAAAATTGTACCTGAAAATCAGTGAAATCGCACTATTAGGACTGGGGATTTACCTGATATATCACCACTGGTATGCATAGCCATACTGTGTGGGTATTTTTAAACATTTTTAATGTTTATGATTTGAGTCCTTGATATCATCTTCATATTCACTAAAGTAAAGAGAAAAGTAACTTACGTTATGTGTTTAAGATGTGCACATGTTTCAATAAAACTAAAACATTCTAATATTTAAAAACCATTACACTTTACTAAGCAAATATACACAAACTATAAACAATCGAAAGTTACTTCGATTTTCTTTGCATTTGAAATTTAATTTAAATGCCGTTGTAGTAATGACACGTAACGCAAATGTTTTGTGAGTGTTATTACAGATATCTTATATATAAATATAATTCTCAAACACAAATTAGATCAATATTTCACATTTGCTATCTTCAAGACGATGCTTATGTTAAATATAAAATATATGCGCCTTTATAAATACAATTTATATGCTAAATTAATTTGCCCTTTTATTTTAAAACAATATAGAGAAAATTAAACTCAAGAGCACTTTTTAAATTTAGGTTTTCAATATATCTCTCTACTCGTAATGGTTCAATTTCCTAAATTTTCAGAAACTATTTTTGTTTTTATTTCATTTAAATAGTATACATCGATTTTTTATTGGTGCTGCTAGAGTGATTTTTAAATTTTGATATTCAGGTTCCCCCATGGTCCGATTCCTATGATTTTAAAGAACTATTTTTCTATTTTTACTTAAATGGTATATACGGAGTTTCTTTGCGAAAAAAAAAACACATATTGGCGCCTCTAGTGTAGTTTCTTAGTCTTAAGTTTCACATTTAACTAATAGTATACCATTAATTTTTGTTGTTTAATCTCAATAATAATAATAATAATAATAATAATAATAATAATAATAAATGTGGTTTCTCTTTTATGTGGATTGCAAGAATTCTAATTTTGTTTCCCTAATACCACACAGTAAGGCCATAACTTATTTACCGACACGGGTGGCCGAGGTCGTTAAGGCGCGGACTCGTAAGTGCGAGGTTCTTGGGTTCGAATCCCGCTAAGACCGTCCTCCCTGACTGGGGTTAGATCCAAGTTCTCCTCAGTCCTCATAATTGGCAAATGCCGGGGAGGTACCCTAAACTTAGGCCTAGAACGCTTCCTTCCTTTAAAAAATTCTTTCCCAATATATACCTAATTTCATCTCGTGTATCATCAGTGTCCATCGCCTGTGGTGCCTCATTAGTAAAAACGGGCATTAAACACTATTCATTCGTTCATTCATTCCATAACTTATTTCATTTCATTAATTATTAAGGTCATAATTTGGATTTTATAGTCTTTTTCAAAGCTACTTTATTAAGTCAGGAATTCTTTTAGTTTACGCGGCTTCTGCGGTTCGAATTTGTTATTAGAACTCTTCAAAATAGAGTATGTTTGTTATTTTCAAGGCAAGTATGGTAATTATGTATGTTTTCTGTTTCCACTCAAGTGGCCACAAATCAGAAACATTCCCATTTCTATGCCACGTATGGTATCTCTACCCTTGGAGCTACATAAAATAAAATGTGTGTAAGGTTCGTGTAAACCATATTATGCATTGAAAGAAAGAGAGAATTAGATATGTAGTTCACTCTGTCACACCTGATATGCCACATCTTATGACAAGAACTGAAATATCCATTAGATGTGTGTAGGGCAACAAACGGAAGCCAAATTGACATGTATTTAACATGTGCCAAACGCTGTGCGAGTTCGTTTTTTATTTAGTACGTACTTTCAAATGTTTAGAATTCACGGATATATACCAATGGTTTTGAAACACCGTCACTTTACGGAAGCACTCTATTTAGAAGCGTTTGGTATATGTATTACATTGTCTTTCAATTCAGCTATAATAAGATATATATGAGGGTAGGTTCATAATTTCTGGCTTAACACTTTTCTACGTATGATAAAGACAAAAACAATATTCTACTTTTCAATATAGCTACTCTTTATTGCAATACGCTTTTCACGTCTTTGAATTAAAATTTAATCCCCCCACCCCCAAAAATAGTCTATCTTGTCTGAAAAATGGGGATATACAGCATCCATCACTTCTTCGTCACACTTAAATTTCCTTCCTCGAAGGACCTTCTTGAGTTTTGAGAAGAGGAAATAGTCAATGGGAGCTAGATTTGGGGTATAGGGGTGGATGGTCCATCTCCTTGAAGCCTCATTTCTTCACAATTTCCTTTGCAACAAGAGCTGTGTGACAGACGGTCGCGTTATCGTGAAGAAGGCGCACACCAGCACTCAACGTTTCTCGCCTTTTTATTTGATGGAAGCACGTAGCTTGTGCAGTAGGCCAGCATAGCACTCCCCATTTACTGTGGTGTTCCTCTCCTTGAAGTCAATGAAGAGTATTCCTTCACAGTGCCAAAAGATTGTGACCAAGCTCTTCTTGGTTGACAGTGACCTTGGCTTTAGAGGCGGTGCTTGGCCGATTTACGCCACCCCATTGATTCTCTTTTGGGCAAGAGATCACAGTAGAGGACCATAGTTTCATCTCCTGTAACAATGGTTTGCAGTACTTCTCTCTCGTAGCCATGGCAGAGCTCCAAAATGTCTGACAACAGATGACTCGTTGCTGCTTTTGGACTGAGGAAAGAAGTCTCGGCACCCATCTTGCATTAACCGTATTCATGTTTAAATATTGATGAATAATTCGAAGGGCTGTTGTTTCAGAAAGGCCCAACTTTGCTGATATTTATGTAACTATGAGCCGCCGGTCTTCCATAATTTTTCCTTCCACAAGAGCGATGTTTTCAGGAGTGAGCATCTCCAAGGGCCGAACTGCAAGCTCTTCGACTTCAATGCTTGCTCGACCATTCGAAAAAGTTTGCCCCATTCTTTTACGGTAGAATATGAGGGGGTTGCTTCCCCTTATACACCGTCCAATCGCTGCTTAATTTCATTTGGAGTAAGTCTTTCTTTAGTGAAGAACTTAATAACAGCTCGATACTCCATTGTGAACATGTCACAATCTTCTACACATGGCCTTCTTTATGCAGCTATATCTGAACAACTGAAAACAGCGGAGCGGAAGTTACAGTTGCAATTATTTACTTAACAGATAAGATATGACACCGGATAAGGATTTTGTGAAGGCGATAATCCTTGTTGGCGAGGCCGGAAACTTATGGACCTACCCTCGTAGAACAATTTTGTGGAACTGTCACCGAGAAGATAATCAAGGCGCTATATATAAAAATGATAAGAGTTGGCCGTAACTTTTCCCATGACTATCACTCTGACAAGCAGAGGAGACCACAGCTGAAATTTTACATCCCATGAAGCAAATCCCAGGCTATGAAGAAGCAGAGGAAACAGATGTGAAGGAGCGGTTATCAGCTGATACAGAAGATCAAGTTATGACCGATCAGTAAACAGTTTTCCTAGTAAGTCAGTCAGATGAAGCCCCACTACCTGGAATTACTCATTCGGTCGCAGCAAAAACATTGGAGACAGTACGTAGAGCAACAGCGGCGGGCATAATGTTTATGAAGGTTGCGTCAGCCTCAAGATTTTCGTCCTTATGTCAGCAGAAAGTGGCAGAGTTTTTGTGTAACAATGAGTAATGTAATGTTTATACAGTACATTTGAGGTTCTAATGTGTAATACAAGGCCATTTTAGTCTGACATTTCTTTAATAATTTTCCTTTCACAAAATTGTGGGTTCGCATTATCTGGGTTTTCGGGTAGACGCAGTTGGAGAAATAGAAGCAACACAAATTATTTCTTTCCTCGCGAGTGACTACACGGCAGACATACTGAAGTGGCTGGCTGGCTGGCTGGCTGTCTTCTCTAAAATAAACGTGAGCAGTTACTGGAATACTGCGGCAGGAACATCAATCATACTTGCTCAGGCAGGACAGCGACCAACAACCCCTTGCCTTTAGACTTTTAGACTTTCGATACTTCACTTGCAGTCCCGTTCCAAATTAATATATTCAGCATAAAGAATGTGTGTTATACGTTTTTGGTTGATATCCTGATCACTTACAATAAAATATTTGGTTTTATAAATATTATTTTTTTTTTAATCTTTCAAGAATATGGAGCATTAATTGCAAATTTGGCAATGATGGAAGTCATGACGCATTGTTGCGGTCAATAACACTCGAATGTGCGGGAACCTCTGCAGGAAACTTTTACCTATAAGTTAATATGCTGTGGTACATTTACAAGGGCTAAGAATTTCGTGCTTATTGTAAATGCAAATAAGTTAGAATTGCGTTTTAAATATTATAGATTCGAATTTCTAAACAGTGATCCATTTTAGGAATGGGGGAAATTCTTGATTTCATGCCAAGGGAAAAACCGAGATTTTCTATACTTATTCACACCCCGAATAAAACCAACGAGAAATTCCTATGATGAAAAGTGTGTTAGTGTTCAGTGAAAAATATAAATTCTAAAATAAAAAATAAACTCGAATAAAATCGCAAACATAAACGCCTATTTAAAAAAAAAAAAAAGATAGGTAAATTCAACGAATTGCAAAAAAAAAAAAAAAAAAAAAAAAAACCATGCAGAAGATTCTAGAGGATAATGCAGTAGCAGTTTCTACCCTGACTCAAGTTTAAAGAACCTGAAGAAAGCGAAGTCGCCAAAAGCGCGATAAAGCAATTGAACAGGTAAATATTATCACATACATTTTATGCTGTATATTTAGCGTAAAAATACAATATTATTTTAATGTACAATTTTTATCTAATGTTTACTTTTCTGGAAAAAAAAACTGTCACACAGGAGCTGCGTAACTGAGCGAATTCCTCACCGAGTTGAATAACTTTTAATAAAAATATGTGAAACCCACATTAGACCTTATTAATTAGTGAAATATAAAGGTTGAGGTATTAGGGAAACAGAATTAGAATTTTCGCAACCTATATATAAGTAATACAAAAAAGAAACCACATTTTTAGACTTCTTGTTATCGAGATCAAATCACAAAAATAAACGGTATACTATTAATTAAATAAAATATGACCACTAATAGACAAAGTTATGTGTGGATATTTTTAAATGTAACCATGTTTATGAACTGAGCTGTTGGTATCATCTTTACATTCACTAAAATAGAGAAAAATAACAGAAAGTTTCGAGTTACATTGTGTATTTAAGAACATGATGTTCATATGTTTCAACAAAACAAAAACGTGTTACTATTTAAAAACAATTACAATATACAATATAAACAATCAACAATAAACAATCGAAAGTTTAATCGATTTTCATTGGTTTTGAAATTTAAATTAAATGTTATTGTAGTAAAAATATAATGCAAGCGTTTTCTGAGAGCGATCTTACACACAAATATAATTCTCAAACAAATAATAAATGAACATTTCACATTTACTATCTTCACGAAGATTTTTTTTAATATAACGCACATGATTCGTTATAAACAAAAGGTATATGCTAAACTAATTGCTCTTTTATTTTAAAACAATATATAAAAAACTAAAAGCAAGGCCGGTGTCGGTGTGCATATTGTGTGATTAATGATGGCATATTGTCTCAATGCCCCACGTTAGGAGCAGCAATTTGAAGCCGGATATTATGATATAGTGGGAGTTGGTGTGTATGGGGGATGCGGTTGAATGTTGATTATTTGCTTCACTATTTCCCGTTAGATGGAGTTTTATTGTGGACGTTAGAATCTCAGGGCTTGCTTCACTGGATGTTTTGTGGTCTGTAAAGGCCAGCGGGACGAGAAGGCATTTTCTCACCAACCACAGAGAAGAACACACGACAGTTTCTATAAATGACCATTTATTCATTTGATAAGAGTTTTTGTTAACTATGAGTAGGACTGTCTGAATTCTGACTATTGCTTATGTAACATGTTCCCTAGCTAACTTACTCAAAACTCATTGTTCTAGGTCACTGACAAACTTATCCCCTAGATAATTCCTTTCTCTCGATTACTTACCCTTCATCACCAAATTGTAACTTTCCAATTTTTTTACGGACTTCTCTCTGCCGGCCCTCTTACCGGCGGAACTTTTTACTGACTCCAGTTGCCTCACTTCGAATTTTTACATCTTTTCTTCTACATCTTGGCCCCTTCTTATGCGAAGTTAAATTCCGAATTATTTTAAAATCACAGCGAAATCCAGGCTTCCTTATTGAATATTTCCCCATATTTATTGTTGTACAGACCGGCTCCGATTCGTGCTATTTTAGACAACGTCCATTGGCTATCGCTATTTTTATCAGCTACGTTCCCATGATTTCTACGGCCCATTATTTTCCCAGAAAGAGCCTGTGTTATAAATTTTGGCATATGCCTTTCAAGTTGGACTTCTAATGGCTTCTTTCCTCCTTTAGTCACTTTTAGATCGTCAAAGGTTCTCATAGATAACGCAAGTTTTTTCCCATCTGTTTGCTGTCTCTATTTCCGGGGAAAATGTTATTTTTGCGCTGAGGCCCTTTAATGTGTCCTGTACTATTTCATTCTCTGTCACCTCCAGCACATTCTAAGAAACATGTACTTCCCTGGCGCTCCTTTGTTCCGTTAGGTAAACAATATAGCTAAGTTTTGCTCTGAAAGTGGAAATGACCCTTTGTCGGCAGTGACCTTTCTCGATGAGAATAACCCTTCTCCCTGCCTCAGCTAAATCTCGCACAGATAGACCTTCCGTTACTTACAATAAAAACCCTTAAACATAAATAGCTCTTGCAAAAGGGCTTTCACACAGGTGTCTTTCAGCTATCACAATAATAATAGAACCTGAAAAATGAATGCAATACTTCCACCTTGCTCCGATATGCACAAAATATTCCTATCTGCTCAGATATCTACATATACAAAATATTAACCTTAATGTAGCTGGTTTTATTGTTGTACGCCACAAAATATTTTTTTTAAATTTTTTAATTTAATTTCACAGTATTAAAATGCATTGGTATACAAATATAAATTGCAGACATGCATAAGGCATTTGCAGTAGCTTACGACAAAGCTAATTTGGCAAAGCGAAACTTTGAGGAGCATATTCCTTGCCATGAAACATTTTCTAGACTGGGTCAACGTCTCCGAAAAAGTGGCCAGTTCCAGGTAAAAGAAGTAAATGCAGGAGCAATTCGAACTATGAGGATATTGTACTTTGAAGATGAGGTTTAGCAGAGGTTTAAAAATCACTCGAGATGTTGTCCATTCGACGAATACCAGTCACATGTCATATCTAAAAAGTACAAACATTAATCCCAGATGATTACCCTAACAGACAAAAATTTGCTGGTATTGCTAGACGCATATTATGGACCTATGAGGAATGTGTTTCAACAAATGGCTTTTTAATACACACAACAGTCACATTTGCAGTGACACTAATCCTAAAGCTTTGGAGAATCTCCGCAATAATGGAAGTTTTCTGAAAATATTTGGATTGGATTTGTTGATAACTTTCTAGGGTTATGCCTGCACGATTGAATGAACATATGTATGGTATTTTTTCTTGCAAAAGTGCTTCCAAAGCTACTTAAAGATGCTCCATTTCGAAGAAACATGATATTTCAACATGACGGTGCACCCGCATGTTTCGACTTAAATTGTCGAAATTATTAAGTGTACATTTTCCGAATCGTTGGACAGGGAAAGCAGGTCCAGTTGATTTTTGTGTCTGGGGTCATATTAAATCAATTGTTTATTAAACACCGATCGACACAGTAAAAGATTAGGTTGCTAGAGTTATTCTTGACGATCTTGGTAACCGATCACAGAAGAATTCGTCGTTCAGCGTTATACTTTGTGTCAACAATGTCTTATGTCTAGCCTGTAGTCGAACCGGAACCCCAAGCACAGCAAGCAAGTGCTCTACTGATTGCGTTATGAGGCCAGTCTAATTCGCCTTACATAAATCTCGTTTCCATTTTGTTTGTTTTTAAATCTTGAAGAGGTAAGATTGTAGGACAGATGATATTATGACAAATAGTGTTTATCAGAAACCTGACATAACACTTCGGAGTAACAATAGGAAACACGAAATACATGTCCAGCTTGCCAAGAAGGACTAAAACAATAATTAAACAATATTAAATATTCGTATCAAAATAGTATAACACAAAACTCGCAAAAAATATTATTTAGTATTAATTTTGTACTTATTCTCTTAATAAATACTTTAAAATGCAAATCTATATAATAATTACTAAGAAACGACGTAGTAGTGGGTTTAAGATAACTGAAATTACATTGCAGGGAGTAAGATATGGCAATAATAGACTCTCCGTCAAAATAATTAACATATGCTTGAGCTTATCAGCCGGTAGTAAATAAAAGCGGAATGCAACTCTAAACTCTCCTTGAATCTATCGTATGAAATTAAATTAAATTAAGCTCGGGTAAAGAGATACGTGTGCTCGATCTAGGAGAAAGGCAAGATCAGGAATGGTCTAGCTTAGACCAGGAAGGTTAAAAAATGATGGATAATTCTGGTAGGAGAATCTGCCCATTTTGTGGAGGGGGTGACGAATGGACACATGTTCTGGCCGAATGTACCCACTGGGAGCACTTGAGGAAAACCCTTTTCAAAATATTTTCTTAAAGCAATTACAGATCGCTTGGTATGCTGGGACATGTATGCAGAATACAAACATGGGCATTTTCCTAGCAAGGTTTATGTTCTAGTTAGACTGCAATATCTAGTGTAACAGTAAATAATGTGTAAGTTGATTTCACTCATATATCCAGTTTATATTTTTATTTATTTGTTTATTTATTTATTATTTTTAATATTTAAAATATATTTCTCTAATTGTATATCATATTTAAACATAAATGTTCAACCATCCATGCATCAAATGTGTTTGTAATCTATATAATTTGAAAATACTAAAGCACCATCACGCCACCCCTACCATCACACCACGTGGAAGGAAAAACTGAAAGGACGATTATTTATTTGGTTTATTTATCTCAGGTCATCAACATCCCCAGGCAATTCAGGACACGCAATCGCCATTAAATTTTACTCAGAGGCCTCTTCTTTCAGGCTTGAGGTTCTTTAAGTGTCGCAAATCTACGACATGGGACCCACAGCTTTACTTTCCTTCCGAAGAAAGCCAAACTTAGGATTTTTACGACCGAAAAAAAAACATTTACCCTGGCTGGGATTGAATCCGCGATCTTGGGTCTAAGAGACAAATATTCAAGAGAGGAGCTAAGGCTTAGTACAGACGTAAACCCTTAATTTTCGGAAATGTACTAAAGAAACAAGGCGACAACACTATAAAGACAAAAACAGTCATTTTTCAATTACATAAATTAAATAAGCAAAATTTATGAAAAATGTATTTGCATAAAATGTTTATTGCCCTTAACGGGCAGGTCCTGGTGGTCTAGTGGTAAGCAATAGAAAAAAAGTAAGGCCAGTGGTTCCATGCCGTAGATTTACGGGATGTAAAAGACATCAAAAGTGAAATAAGAAACCTCTGAGCAAAATTTATCATCCATTTCATGACCTGAATTAGATGGTGGGCTAATAACCGAAGATTTTAATTAACGTTTTAAATAAACCTAATAATAATAATATTAATAATAATAATAATAATAATAATAATAATAATAATAATAATAATAATAATAATAATAATAATGTCCTTAACGAGAATTCGGACCCTAGGTAACGAATCTTATCTTATAAACATTTTCTTCCAGTGCAATACTTTTTATGTATGTGTATATATATTACTGGTCTACATAATTTTTTCTGAATGAAAACTGTTCATATTTTCTGATTCTTTACAACAAGGAATCTCTCAAACCAACCTAGCTTCGTTTCATGGGACTACAATTTTTCAGATATCGGTAATGAAGAAAATAACAGTTTTTATTATTTGTTCATTGAGCAGATATATAAAATAAATATTCTGAGAGATTTAAACAAGGTAATAAATGGTTCACTGTGTGAATGGGACTGCAGTGTAAAATCAGCGCATTGGGTCAGAGAAAATTGGCACAAAGGAGGAATTCAGTTCCTGAAGAAGAAAATGTGAAATATGAACCATTGGTTTCTCCTTCTAATGTTCTTCTCCCCCCACCCCATATTAAATTATGGTCCGATGGAGCAATTTGTTATTGCTCCAAACAAGGATAGTGATTGTTTCAATTTTTTGTTACAAAGTTCCCACAGAAACTGAAGCTAAGATAGCAACAAATAACTTCGATGGGCCCCAGAACATGCAGGATGAGACCTTTCCTCAGTCGAAGTCCGAGTTAGAGAAGAGTATGGCTAGCATAATAAAAAGTGACAGAAACCTTTCTTAGCAACAAACTGAGAACTATAAAGAAATTGTGAAGGAAATGTTGCAGCATTTTAGAAATATAGGGATAGAATGTTAAAGTGCATTTTCTCAACAGCCATATTGATTACTTCCCTGCAAATCTTGGTGTACTGAGTGAAGAATAAGGTGGGCGATTTCAGAAAGACATTAAAACAATGGAAACCACTATCAAGCCATTGAGATGCGTCTTTGATGGCCGATTACTTTTGGTGTCTGAAAAGGTACACTAGTGAAGGACATATCACAACTTCGAAAAAACTATTTTCTTCTCCCTATCTGCCAAAAATGTTTGGAAATTCATAATTAATTACACCTAGCTCTCTTTTTTCAATATACTTATTAATATTAAGTTAAAATGAAAGCTACAAAAACAGTTTTGTCTTAGTTGTATGAACTAAAACTTAATAATATTTCATAAAAAATATAAATGGTTGGTTGCTAGTGGCCATTGGGGATGCTGATATTTATAATTTTTTCCTAATAAAGATATTCCAAATTATTTTTCATTGGTTTGTTGCTATCTAGTTTGCTGCATTTCAGTAGATGTTATTTGTTTAAGATATTCAAAACCACCTTTTGAACTAGAACTTCCCTCTGAACTGAAACTCATAAAAAGATTAAAGTCTGATTGATTTTTTTTTATTGATTTATTTACGAACGCTCTTTAACAGCTCAGGTCATCAGCGTCCCATTCAACTCAGGGCGTGAAACGGCCGACAAATTTTGCTCAGAGGCCTATCTTTCAGGCTTGAGGTTCTTTTTCGTGCCGTAAATGTACGACACGGGACCCACGGCTTTACTTCCCTTCCGAAGGAAGACATACTTAGGATTTTTACGCCCGAAAAAAATCCATCGGTCCCGGCCGGGTTCGAACCCGCGTTCTTGGGTGTAGGAATGAATGAATGAATGAATGCTGTTTAACGCCCGTTTTTACTACAGAGGTATCACAGGCGGTGCACACTGGAGATGAATGAAATGAAATGATATATTGGGAAAGGATTTTATGGAAGGAATCGTTCCAGGCCTAAGTTTAGGGTACCTCCCCAGCATTTGCCATTTATGAGGACTGAGGAAAACCTGGAAAAACCCTCAGTCAGGAAGGACGGTCCTGGCGGTATTCGAACCCAGACCTCCCGCTCACAAGTCCGGGACTTAACGACCTCGGCCACCCGTGGCGGTGTTGGGTGTAGGAGGCAAGTATGGTAACCAGTACACCACCAGGACCGACGATTAAAGTCTGAACAAGAACAACAAAATATCAAAGGAAAAATATATATAGATCTAAATACTTTCAAACATCTTTTATTGAAACCAAGAAATTGAATTGCCCAATTTTGCTCAATTGTTGGGCATGATTGCCTGTCAAACATCTCTTCAGGATGAAATTAATGAAGGACAGCCCACTGTGTAAGGACGTGAATACTATCTCAAAAATATAAGTACAATGTTACATATATGTGATTTTGTTTAAAAAAACCTAGCCCGAGAGAATAAAACTGAAAAGATTTTTGAATTTACGACATTTATATTACATATATAGGGGTTGGGGAAAAAAGTAAAAGGAAGAAAATTTTTGTAGACCAGACAAAGGTTTGAAATATTTTACCGAATGTGTTAATTAATTATTTTAATGGAAAGTCTTGCTATTGACATCAATATGTCATCCTAATTTACGTTTTATTACATTAAAGGTGCACTAAACAATTATCTGTTGAGAATTTAGTGAACGTGCTATACAAAGACATCGACATTGATGCTTCGACCTTAAGGAAACGTTCACGGTTCTTTTGACATTGCAACATACCGGGAAAAGGCCGAGCGCATGACCAGTCTGCATATTTGGCGGTCATAGGTTTAAAATCGCTTTCCAAAAAAAAAGTCACGAGACAGCGTGCGTAACCCTCGTCATGTGGTGCCTCGTGAATGTCTGTTAATATAACGCGATCAACAGGAGGCCCTGTCTCATGCCAGCTGTACAGAAATTCTCTGGCACCGTGCCGAAAACGCTGCCAAAAAATAAGAACATCGCGGGAAAGAATCAAAAATAAGCGACGCTAGAAGGAAAAAAGAAAAAAGTTTAACAAGACGTTTCATTTGGCTCGTCTTTTGTTTCGTCGCCTTGCTCTATTCATGCTGGCAATGAAAGCGCGAGTTTTTAAACGAAAAGCAAATGAACCGCTCTCTCCCTGATGTCCAACTCAAAGTCTGACAATTTACTTATCTGACAACAAAACCACGGATACACATTACTTAACGCTATTGTTCAACATGGTCCCCTAACACTTCCAAACAACAGCTCACTGTAGCAGGATTTGTCTTCAGTCCTATGAAAGCCTCTAAACGCTGACCGTCATGACACTTTATGAACTCCAAAAGAAATGTGAGCCGCTCAATTCATCCTAGTTTGCAGACGCCACAGACGATAGTCCATGTTTATCCGTGAACAGCTAAATGAGCGTCGTATTGAAAATGTTCATTTCTGTGTTTCACATACAATATCACGGCGATCTTTCAAAATACTCTGAACGACATTATGCTCAGGTTTTGTCCAAAAAGATCTGAAAATGATTCTAATTGCCTTTGACGTTATTTGAGATAACAGCTTGAGAAACTTCGATTAAAGTATACAGGGCGTCCACAAATTAAGTATCGACTCTGTAGAAACGGGGGATATAGGGGTAATATTTGTTTGCCAGTGCATTGCAGATGTATTGAGCGTTGTAGTTGTTGCTAGAATCGGGGCATTGGCTTTGTGATTACAGCTCAACAGTGTTACGCAATTACTAATAACTGAACGTACATGATGTTAAGTGTGCCAGAGAGGGTAGCTATTGTGACGTGGAGGTTTCAAGGTTCATCTTATGGTGAGATTCGGACCAAATTTGATCACCAATTCTATAAACCTGGACCTACAGAGAAAACAAACTGTTGGTGAGCAAGTTCGAGCGCACTGGGACCGTTATGAGCGAGTCGTCCATCAACCTCTGATGACAGAATTGGAGCCCATTGAACGCAGTTCAAAATCGGTGCGGCGTTTGTCCTCGAAGCTTATCATTCCACATTCGACGGTATATAAGATGTTGCATTACACGCAGAAAAAAAAATGTACCATCAACATTTACATGACGAGGATTTGGCAGAGAATATTAGCGTGTGAGTGGATTTGCTTGCAGCAAATGAAGATCGCAACATCCTCGAGCATGTCCTATTTAGCGATGAGGCAACCTTCCACATTTGTGGGAAGGTTAACAGACATAATTGATTCACCTGGGTTAACACACCGCCAATGGAATGGAATCCCAGTGAGACTCTCCCAAAGTTAAAGTGTGGATGAAAATAACCAATGAAAAAATGTACGACGCCTTCTTTCTCGCTGAGAACATCATTAATGGATTAAACTGGATATGCTGCGACAGTTTCTGACTGTTTGTCAGGATGAACGTGAGAACACTGTCTACTTCCAGCAGGAGAAACACCATGCCATTATGCCACAGATGTTCGCACTTTTTTGAATGACTGGAAGAAGAATTGGGTGGGCAGCACTCACGATCTGGACGGCGCATTCTTCTGGGCTTCTTTGTGTGGGGCTTTATCAAAGGGCGTGTGTTCCGCCAAAGCATTATTACGCTGCCGGAGGTCCGAGATAGAATTAGACAAATACTGCAGCCATAATACCACGAACGTCTTTCGTGTCACAATCGACACACGGGAGGTGTGTCATCGATGTAAATGTTGAACGTAATATGTGATAGACATATGTTACTATGACAATTAACATTTTGGTGCCTGTTTCAACAAAATCGTTACTTAATTTCTGGACACCCTGTACTGTAATACCCTAGAGAATTAATAACGGAAGAACTAGCAGGTTGTACAGCGAAACGATCTGCCTTAATATTTTATGTATAAAACAGGTAACAGAATAACAAATTTTTAGATCAACCCTTACACCGTTATTTGCAGATTTATAAAAAGCATGTTATATAAGTACGAGGTTCCTTGGTCATAGAAAATGTGTCAGCACGGGAAATATATTATTATTATTATTATTATTATTATTATTATTATTATTATTATTATTATTATTAGGGTAGCAGGTGTAGTAGCAGTAGAAGTAGAGACAGAAGTTTTAATTTCCTTTCAACATTAGAATTCATACAGAGTAATAAATTAAAATTACCGTTTTAAAATGAATCTTGTTCACGTTTCTCCGCCCACTCTTTCGTTCCTCAGTATTACTGGCGCACATTTGTCTACACGTTGTCATATCGTTTATTCCTTTTCACGGCAAAGTGTGCACTTTCTTTGTCCCAGTATTTGCTGGTTAAAGTTTCATTTCAGCACCTGTTTCTTGCTATGACAATTTGATTTGTTACGATGGCTCAGGCAAAAATGTTTTCTCCAGAGGTCCCGGATCAAATCCATAGGGCCGGCCTTGGAGCTTTTAATAGGTTTTGCTGGTCGCTTAGGTGAATGGGAAATTTGTGCGATATATCGTACACGCTTCAGAGGCGAATAGCTTTACCCATCTTAACGAGAGAGAAAATTGCCATTTTTTTAGGAAATTACTGGAAAGCACATCATAATTAGTTTCAGCGTTTAAGTGAATTGGAGACTTTCTAGTTTCGTGGCATCAAAATTATTCTATCAATATCGAACTTGGCCTGCCAACACTTCTTCTACCTAAAGGTTAATATTGCAATTATTTAAGGATGCTGTTTGTATTCATCAATACCTCAGCACGTTCTTCTCATCTAATTCAATACTTTTTTTCTGTTATCCTAAATGAATATTAAGTTCCTCTGTATTTCCATTCATGTTCTTCTTCAAGAGAGTATATATCCTGTGTCACTTCTTAGGAACGCCATTACTTTATTTCTGTCTACCTTTCTTCATTCCAAAATTCAGAATCACATACTACCATAGGCATTGTCACCATCTTATAAAAATAAACTTTAGATGTTTTATAGCGCTTTTACGTTATTTCATTGCATTGCAAATATAACTAAATATATTATTACATTACTGGTCATTAAAATTGCAGCCCTTTGTGCATGTTTATAATAGTCATGTGGAAATGTTGTCTTCTCGTTCGGTTATTTGATGGTGTCGTTGGGATCTTTCATGTATGTGTGTTCGTCCTACTTCTATCCACCGATGAAGCATATTGTCCAACACCAGCACCATTTCTTTAGAATGACATCCCACACTCTCGGTATGATAAATTCTTCTCTCTTGATCAGACAGACATCTTCTGGTATTGCTGTCGTATTTTCGACGAGCCATATTCATTCCTTCTGAGAAAATGTGGAGCCCGTTAAGACCATTGCAATTTTAAAGGTCATCTGTGTATTTTAATTTTATTTCAGTGACAGCCAAGGAAGGTAAACATTTACAGGTTCTACGATTTTTTTCTTTATGTCTAAAACTTTGAATTCTAATGCTTTGCTTTTAATGCATTTGTTTTGTTAGTAAAAATATTTAGATTGCAATTCTTATATATATATTTACCATTTTGTACCTGTTTTCGAACTTAGCTGAAACATACTAACTATCCGTAAATAAATGTGCACCTGATTTCACTCCCAATTATGAAATGTGTTTGTAAGCATGTCTACCGTTTTGTATTGATGTGGTCTATATAAATATTAAAGAATAATGGCGACAAAGAAAGCCCATGTCTAACTCCCGTGTTTACATCTGCCGTGATTTGTTTCTATTTACTTTATCGAAAGCTTTCCCAAAGTTCATGGAAACCATGGCAACCATCCCTCTGCCCACTTCCTTACAATTCCAGAATATGTTTGTTGTGCTTTTTACTATCGTTAGCGCGGGCATGGGGGAGCGTTGTCTGTGTGTGTATTGTCGGCACGATGGAAGTCAGTCAGATGCAAGAAAAGGAGGTCAGGAAACATTTAAGATGGGGAAGAGAGAACTGCAGCTCCCCTGCACTGTACTTAGTACTAAAAATATTCCTTTCCCTCCGTCTTTCCGACCATTTCTTCGTGCAGCGACCGTATTTAAAAACTGCATTTCTCCGCGGCGGAAATGTGCTCAAGTTTTATATAGAGCTAAGAAGTTCATTGCACGATTGTTCTTTGCCATATCAAACAGTGGTAAAGTAGGTTCCCGTTTAATAATACGGACGCTTAGCAACAAACGACACGCCGCGCAATGAACTTCGTGTATTTAGAACGACGTGTCAGCCAACGTTGCCACGTCTACTTATTTTAGAGCAGATTTCCTTAATATTAATCATGTCTACACTTCTAATTCAAAAGTTTAAGAAGTTTAATAATTACTAAGTTATGGGACAGGAAAGAAGTAGATTTACTTCAACCGTTCGGGTTCTGAAGAAACATTTTTTCAGGTATGTAGCTTGCCTACCAGCTATTAGTTATGTTTATTGGCTTCCAGTAGATTTGAAATGTTATTTAATTTAGTTTTTTTTAGTACTGAAATATTTAATTTTTATTTAATTTATATTTTAGAACTAATTATAGATTTAATCTGTAAAATTATTATACAATGTGAGGAGAAAGAAAGTGTAACAAATGATAAAATTTGGAAATGCACGTCCCGGAATAGATAACGAGGTGCCGGGACGGAGTATATATTTTTATATATATTTATTTTTTTAAGTCCACTAATTTTTTTATTGTTTGACTCTAAAAATACAACTATTTTCCTTTTTACTAGTTTTCATTTTTAACAACAGAATTTTTTTTTTATTTCTCGCGAGCTAAACGCGTAATCAAGGGGCAAGGAGCGAGGAAGTGTCAATGCACATTTTCAGCGTCATCACATTCCTGGGCTACCATTCCCTTCTCAAGGTTTTCTGAAATGAAACAGCTGCCATAAAAGATTGAACAATGTCTGAAATATGACACAATAGTACTTGAGACCTAAAGTGTATTGCATTCATAGAATACGTCCCTCTCCTAGACAGCCCGAGGTACTCGCATAGACTCATTGCTGATTTCAACGTCACTTGTTCAGTGTAGGTCAGCTGAAAGTTTAGTAGTTGAAATAGTTCACGTGCGAAGTTCAAGAGAATGAGTAATACGTTTCTTTTTAAGAGTTAGTTTAATATTATCAGTGCTTTTAAGTGCTTTCATATAAGCCCAGTGTCCGTGCTTTTAAAGTTACTAGTTTTATAAAACAAAACAGGCAAATAACACTATAAACATGAGCTCAGTGCCGAGAAAGAAGAGTAAATATTCACAAAATTACAAATCTGAATGGGAGATGGAGAACATTCTCAAAGGTTTATTTATGAAAAGTGTGAAAGGGAATTTGTTTGCTTGTTGTAAGCCATGTTTTTTCACTTAAAACAGCTTCGGAGGAGTAGAAAAATATTTCGAAAGCAAAAGATTCATAGAATGGGGCTGTTAGACAGTCTACCCTACTCGCGTTATGTACTGATGCGACCAAGTGAATTAATTCTAAAATGAAAGAAAGTT
Source organism: Metallyticus violacea (assembly GCA_030762175.1). Classification (NCBI taxonomy): domain Eukaryota; kingdom Metazoa; phylum Arthropoda; class Insecta; order Mantodea; family Metallyticidae; genus Metallyticus; species Metallyticus violacea. Next base: position 93,395,215 of record CM060830.1, on the reverse strand, counting down.
AAATTTGTCTGTCTGCTTTCATAGCAACATTTCCTTTAATATAAGCGACATCTATATCATTAATTAGATCTGTGTAGCCGGAAAAAATGTTACACGTGAGCGAACATATTTATAATGGTTCTGTTCGATTAATTGCTCCTCTGGTATCTCATTTTCCCAAGGGGAGAGAGAACCAGAAAATGGAGGTCGGGTGGCGATTGTTACGTAACACTGAGATAGAAAACAGGAATGAAATGGGAGTGGAAGAATTTCGGAGGTGTGTGCACACGCAGATAACAAAAGCATTATTCCCAAATATGACAAAATTTATGTTATTCATTCAAAGTGGACAAAGCTTGTGAAAGTATAAATTGCCCGGGTTCTTAGGTTTTAAACTATTTTGTTTCTTGCTAGCCAACTGTGATATTTTAACATAATTAAACTTGCCTCCTAAGCCCAAGACCGCGGGTTCGAACCCGGCCAGGACCGATGGATTTTTTCGGGTGTAAAAATCCTAAGTATGGCTTCCTTCGGAAGGGAAGTAAAGCCGGGGGTCCCGTGTCGTACATTTACGGCACGAAAAAGAACCTCAAGCCTGAAAAAGAGGCCTCTGAGCAAAATTTGTCGGCCGTTTCACGCCCTGAGTTGAATGGGACGCTGATGACCTGAGATGTTAAAAAGCGTCCATAAATAAATTATTAAAAAAAAAAAACAATTGTCGGTTTCTTTAACATGGGAGTCACATTGTTGAATCTTATGGAACCTAAAAATGGCTAAAACTATCATTTCAAATATTAAAATGAAATTTAATAATATTTACAATAAAATTACTTCAGTCAACAATGTGCATCTTGATGAACTTCAAAGACAAATCATTGCATTTAATTTTGTAATACCATTATTGTCATGTGTTAATAGCATTGTCGATATTAACTTATTTTTAGAAGTAAACTGAATTTAATTTCGTAATACCATTGTTGTCAGTCATGCTAAATGCTGTTTTTCTCAAATGACTCTTGAACGGATGTCTTCTGTTTCTTCGTTCCCTGTCGGATATAAGTCTTATTTGGAAGCAAACTGAAGGCATTATTAAGAAGCCTACACTTACGGTTTATTGACAGATATGACAAGATGACAAAAGGAAAGCTTTCTAAAAGTTGGTTGATTAGGCAGTGGTCAACAACTATCCTAATTTTACCGCTGCCAAAAGCAAGTGAGCTGTGACCAACAGTCGCATTTTCTGAGACATAAAGAGTCCGTAGGGCATGTCAGCAGCATTCAGAGGAAACAGGGGATTCAATTCCAGCCACTTACTTCAGACTTTTATGGCTCTTCAGAAGACAATTTTAATCCTGTGAGGCGCTAGTGTATTAGCAAATTTGCCATGGCATATGGTACACAACCCAGTATTCAATACACTTCAAGACATCAGTGGTCGAAAGACACCGGACCAATTAACCTTAGGGAAAACATATTTGCAGCAACTATGCGAGGAAGAGGTTGAAACACATCTACAGAACTGTAACATGTGACTTTCAGTAGAGGAGACTACCCATAGCTGTGCTCGCTTCATTTGCTAACGTCGTGGTGGGTACGTCAGACCCCACAGAACTTGGTAAAACCTGCCTCGTACAGAGGGTAACAAAAATGTACACACTTCAAGCAAAGAAAAAACTGTGTTAACATAACAAAACTGAATTCACAAAAACAGAAAATGATGAGCAATATTCATCTTAGACTTTTACAATTACCACAGTTGCTTAAAATGCCCACCATCGGCGTCGATACACTTCTGAGTACGTTGAACTACTGATTAAGCAACGTTTGCGAAAGTGTCCTCAGCAATTGCAGCACATGCCGTTTCAATTTCTTCCCGAAGTGCTGCCAGTATTGCCCAGATCTTCCCTTGTGAACATCGCATACGGTACCATGAGTCTCAAATTTGTCTCGATACTTGCAATTGTTACTCGCGTTGGCGGTTCTGTTCTGTACGCACGTCTCCATTGTCTTTGAACTTCAACAACATTCTCGGTTTTCTAATACCACTTTAAAATTGCTTTCCGCTGTTCAAACGATAATCCCGGTTGCATTTTGTTATAGCATAGCTAGCATAACGTAATGTGAGTTACAGAACATCATACGATAATCTGTGCTTCTTTGTTCATTGTTGATTTACCTGTCACATAGCAACGCCTTCATAATATATGTGAGTCACATCTGTTTACAGAACATCATACTACACATTATGTTGTTTTTTGATTCAACTTTGACATATTAAATAGATATCTACTGTGAAAGTGTGTATACATTTTTTGGTACCCTTGGTATTATAGAGATGCTGGACAAAACAAAGCACAGCACCATCCATCTTATGGCTTTCAGAAAACTGTGATGAGATTTTTTTACTGGTTGTGACCGCCAGTGCGGCCTACTGATCAAGGCGGGAGAGACATTGAAGATTTTCTATCCTAACATGCTGCATATCACCTGCCTTGCTCACGGCTTATACTGATTGGCTGAAGAGATTAGAATCATTTCCTAGGAGTGAAAAACATTATTTCATCCGTGAAGAAAGCCTTTCTGAAAGCTTCCAGTCGCATTCAGATTTTCAAGAAATGCTACCACAAACACCTCTGCCAACAGAATTCATCAACACCCGCTGGGGTACTTGGCTGCAGGCAACCATGTACTATGTCAACTCTTTTGAAGATATCAACAGTGTTATAGACCTGTTTGAGGTTAATGAGAAGCCTGCATAGCAAAGACCAAAATCGTTCACAATAAGAACAACATCACTTCACTTGCATTTATTAAAGTCAATTTCAGTGATCTTTCCGGATCTATTCAACGCTTGAAATCCGCATCTTTACCACTAAAAGATGCGATGGAAATCATTGACACAATTTCAAAGAAAGAAATTCCAGGGCCAATGGCTAAGCCTGTTCTTTGAAGTTCACCAAGATTCTACAGCGGAACCCAGCGTTTGCAACGATGAAAAATGTATCTGTTGTTCTTCAGGAGGAACAAATTTCAGACTATTTACCGTGGGCCCGACAGCACAGGCTTCGTTGAAATTGCACCCATGATTTCATGCTGTATCCAGAGAACATTTTCTTACTATAAGAATGTTTTAAAGGACAACAGAAAAAGTTTCACTATTGAAAACTTAGCAATAGTGCAATAATCGTGCAGTGCAACAGTAACCTAAATAACTGGAAAATGTTCTAGTTCAGTCTCATTACTTGAAAAATGTTCTGATTGAGTTTGATTACTTGAAAAATGTTCTGATTGAGTTTGATTACTTCAAAAATGTTCTGGTTGAGTTTGATTACTTGAAAAATATTCTGATTGAGTTTGATTACTTCAAAAATGTTCTGGTTGAGTTTGATTAACTGAAAAATGTTCTGATTGAGTTTGATTAACTGAAAAATGTTCTGATTGAGTTTGATTACTTGAAAAATATTCTGATTGAGTTTGATTACTTCAAAAATGTTCTGATTGAGTTTGATTAACTGAAAAATGTTCTGATTGAGTTTGATTAACTGAAAAATGTTCTGATTGAGTTTGGTTAACTGAAAAATGTTCTGGTTGAATTTCATTAACTGAAAAATGTTCTGATTGAGTTTGATTAACTGAAAAATGTTCTGATTGAGTTTGTTTACTTGAAAAATGTTCTGATTGAGTTTGATTAATTGAAAAACGTTGTGATTGAGTTTGATTAACTGAAAAATATTCTGATTGAGTTTGATTACTTGAAAAATGTTCTGATTGAGTTTGATTAATTGAAAAATGTTCTGATTGAGTTTGATTAATTGAAAAATGTTCTGGTTGAGTTTGATTAATTGAAAAATGTTATGATTGAGTTTGTTTAATTGAAAAATGTTCTGGTTGAGTTTGATTAATTGAAAAAGGTTGTGAATGAGTTTGATTAACTGAAAAATATTCTGATTGAGTTTGATTACTTGAAAAATGTTATGATTGAGTTTGATTAATTGAAAAATGTTCTGATTGAGTTTGTTTAATTGAAAAATGTTCTGGTTGAGTTTGATTAATTGAAAAAGGTTGTGAATGAGTTTGATTAACTGAAAAATGTTCTGATTGAGTTTGATTACTTGAAAAATGTTCTGATTGAGTTTGATTAATTGAAAAATGTTGTGAATGAGTTTGACTAACTGAAAAATGTTGTGAATGAGTTTGATTAACTGAAAAATGTTCTGATTGAGTTTGATTACTTGAAAAATGTTCTGATTGAGTTTGATTACTTGAAAAATGTTCTGATTGAGTTTGATTAATTGAAAAATGTTGTGAATGAGTTTGACTACTTGAAAAATGTTCTAATTGAGTTTGATTAATTGAAAAATGTTCTGGTTGAGTTTGATTAATTAAAAATGTTCTAATTGAGTTTAATTAATTGAAAAATGTTCTAATTGAGTTGTATTAATTGAAAAATGTTCTAATTGAGTTGGATTAATTGAAAAATGTTTTAATTGAGTTTGATTAAGTGAAAAATGTTCCAGTTGAGTTTGATTAATTCAAAAATGTTTTAAAAATGTTAGTGCTTTACAACTTGAAAAATAAAAAAATACATTTTAAAACTATTAAAAAATCAGTGCATTAAAGCATTTTAAAAAATTAATGCTCTGACATTATAAAAACTTAGAAATGTTAAGTAAGTTTAGTGCTTTACAACTTTAAAAAAAATCGGTAATTGACATTAAAGACATTTTAAGTGTTCGTGTAGTTTTGTGTTTCAGAACAATGTAAAATATAAATAAAATTAAATTAATAAATTAGATTTATCTATATTTATTTCAATGTGTTTATTTTGCTTTAGCTAAGAGAAACTTGAAAAAAAACTGCCCTAAAAGTGTTAAAAAGCTAATAAAACCGGACCCTGTTCATGGCAATGATGAAGACTGAAATACCATTGGCAGACTAAAAAGGAAATTTCATCGTTTATGAATATGAGATAAGTTATTAAAAATACATACGCAGTATTTTAAAATAATATAATTTATTTAGCTGTACACAAGAATACTTTTTAATGAGTTTAAAAAGTTTGGAAGAATTTTGTTGTCTACTTATTTCTTCTGTAATTTTGCACTGACAGCTCTAATTTCAACATCTTGGGTTTGCAACACTGGTGTCAATAGCAATCTAATAAACAATGCTTACAAGAAGAAGAGCGCTGGATTGTGCCGGAATTAATTGCCAAGCTGGGATGTGTACATATATTCGTGATGTTTCACTTTTTACGGGACATCATCAAAGTACTCAATGCTGCTGCAAAGTAGGCGACACATGAACTGCCAAATGGAATAGGCCTAGAAACGTGTTGTGACACATATAAAAGAGAATGACGTGCTAAATTACATAATTGCAATAGATGAAACACGGGCACGCGCTGTAAACCTGCACTGAAGCGACAGTCAAACGAGCGCAACATAACACGCTGGTGCAGCAGGTTTGACAGCCAAGAGGTTCTTGTGTGTCACTCTTTGTGTTTATCAGATCTCGGTCTATGCGACTCTCATTTGATTCCCAAAGTAAAAAAGCCGTTGTGGTTAACGCTTTGGCATTTTGGCGGTGTTTCGACGAGAGGTGCAACGCATGCAGTCGCTTTCCCTGTACCGCAGACAAACTTGAGGATTACTTTGAGACGTTAGTTTGTATCCAGTTGTGCTTGCATACAGGTTGCCTCAATAAATGTAACTACCAGTTTTCAATGTCCATTCTAGTGCCCTTTCTTTGACTCAGACAAATGTAGGGGCAACAATGAGAAGCACAATCAAGCAATACGTTTTCAAACATATATTCTTGTTTGGGGGAGAAAAAACTGTTTTAATGAAATGCATAAAAACTGCTTACAATCATTATAGAATCATCTTTGAATCCACGATGGGCTTCTGAAATTACATCAAGAATTTTTACATTAAAACATTTTTCCATTAATATTTAGAAAATGTATTTAAAATACTGCTCAAGGAGAAGATGGAGAAATTTAATCTACCATTGTATATCGCTTTTGTAGATTACACCAAAACCTTTGACTCAAGAAGATGAACAAACATACATAAGGCTACTGGCCAAACTGTACAGCGAATCATATGCGAAGGCAGCAACGGATAAGAGAGGGAAACCCTTCAAACTAGGCAGAGGGGTAAGGCAAGGAGACCCAATTTCTCCGAAACTTTTCACAAGCATATTAGAGGAAATATTCCGCAAAATAAAACAAGGAAGCAGATTTGGAATTAACATAAATGTTACAAACTCACGGACTTAAGATTTGCAGATGACATAGACCTATTTGGTAGATCAGCAGAGAGCCTTCAAAGAATGCTTCAAGATCTCAACAAGCACAGCAAAACTACCGGTCTATGTATGAACACGGAGAAAACAGACGATGACAAACAGTGAAGTAAGACCAGTTAGAATCAACTCAACAACACTAAAATACGTAGCTGCGTATGTCTACTTAGACAAACAGTTGCATTCCAGTATCATATGGGCAAAGAAATCAACAAAAGAATTTCATCAGAATGGAGAGCATTCTGGTAATTGAAATTCATACTGATGGAGAATACTTTGAGCCGAAAACTGAGATTACACCTCTGGATTCATGCATATTCCCAACATTATTATATGGATGTCAAACTTGGAGCCTAAGAGAAGTGAAAAATAATAATATTAGCATCTGCCAAAGTAAAATGCAGCGTAAAGTACTAGGAATATCCCTCAGGAATAAACTATCGGTAGGAGAAGAACAGGGCGACTGAGAACGAGGTGGGCGGACTCCTTCAGGAAAGCAGTAGGGACACACTGGACCAGCGTAACACGGAACCGCAGTACCTGGAAGAGCCTGGGAACAGAACTACAGACAGAAGAGAACAACCGAAATCAATAGTGAAAGTGATAACAAACTTAACTGACTCAGCACTTGAAGCTTCTAGTTAAACTTGTACAATAAGAAACATTATAGACTTATAGGGACAGTAGCTGATATGGACTAGCTCACCATATGAGCTGCCCACTTGCGGAGGCCCTAGCCCTGGAGGGTCATAAGTGGTTTAATTCAATTCAATTTAAAACACTAATTTCCCTGTAGGATTAAATTTTAATACATGCTATAAAAGTATGCACCTCAAATTGATTAACATTTAGCAAAAAATGTGATAGGAAAGTAACCAACCTTCATTGAACGTCTTCCTCTCTGTAGTAACGAGCGGTTGATGGTTGCTATCGTTCGAGGACTGGTGCTGGTAGGAACGGTGTCTGTAGTTACTGTAGCCGCCATTGCGCTGTGTTGCTGTCGACTTGCCCCCCGATCGAGGTATTCTCTGAGAAGATGCGCGCGCATATGTATTGGGAGGAGAGGCCGAATCTCGGTCGCCATCGCCGTCGTCTTCATTGTTAGAACACACGCCGTTGCATCCATTCTCACCTGCAAGTTCAGAAAGAATTACTACAGATTGATACATACAGATTAATTCAAGTGATTGTCCAAGTTTTGTGACTATAAGCTATGCAACGAGGGCAGGTTCATAAGTTTCCGGCCTAACTATTTTCTAGGTATGATACAGACAAATCTATATTTCATTTTTCAATATAGTAAACCTTTATAGTAGTACACTTCTCACATCTTTGAATTAAAATTTCACTCCCCCTCCCCCCTCAAAAAAAATAGCCAGAGGTTTAGTCTGCAAAATGGGCATAACAGCATCCATCACTTCTTCGACACATTTAAATTTCCTTTCTTGAAGGTTCATCTTGAGTTTTGAGAAGAGGAAATAGTCACTGGAAGGTAGATCTAAGCTGTAGGGTGGATGGTTGATCTCTTTGAAGCCACATTTCTTCACAGATTCTTTTGCAACAAGAGCTGTGTGCACAGGCGCGTTGTCGTGAAGAAGGCGCACAGCACCACTCAGCTTTCCCCTCCTTTTCTCTTTGATGGAAGCACGTAGTCTGTGCAGTAGGCCAGCATAGTACTCCCCATTTACTGTGGCGTTTCTCTCCTTGAGGTAAATGAAGAGTATTCCTTCACAGTCCCCAAAAAATTGTGGTCATAGTCTTCTTGGTTGACTGAGTGGTCTTGGCCTTAGAGGCGGTGCTTCGCCAGGTTTATGTCACTCCATTGATTCTCTTTTGGACTAGAAGATCGTAGCTTCATCTCCTGTAACAATGGTTCGCAGAACCTCTCTGTCCTGGCCAGACAGAGCTCCAAAAATGTCTGACAACAGATGACTCGTTGCTGCTTTTGGACTGAGGAAAGAAGTCTAGGCACCCATCTTGCACTAACCTTATTCGTGTTTAAATGTTCATGAATAGTTCGAAGGAATTATTTTAGATAGGCCCAATCTTGCTTCTCTTTCTGTAACCTTCAGTCGCCGGTCTTGCATAATTTCTCCTTCCACAAGAGCGATGTTTTCAGTGGTGAGCATCTCCAGGGACCGACCTGCACGCTCTTCGTCTTCAATGCTTTCTCGACCCATTCGAAAAAGTTTGGCCCATTCTTTGACGATAGAATATGAGGGAGATGCTTCCCTCATAGACACCACCCAATCGCTGTTTAATTTCACAATAACTCGATACTCCATTTTGAACATGTCACAATCTTCTACACAAAGCCTTCTTTATGCAACTATATCTGAATAACTGAACACAGCGGAGCGGAAGTTAGAGCTGGAATTATTTACTTAACAGATAGGTATGACATCAGATAAGGATTTCGTAAAGGTGATCATCCTTATCAGTGAGGCCGGAAACTTATGGACCGACCCTCGCATGTTTAACCCTCAAAAAACAGCAGCGCTGGCCGATTTGTTTAGTTGTTTTTTTTGTTTTTTTTTTTTTTTTTTTTTACGTTTCTCTAGCAAGGAACATACCGCATTACCATTTTCGTTATTCCTGTATTAATTTTTAATGATGTAATTAGTGTTATTTCGGTCTTTGCACCCTGAAGTTTATTAGACTAGTGTAATTTTCACCACGCGCCCGTTATGTAAGCAGAGCTAATACTTCATGATATTTAATTTGTATTAATAACACAACTCTGCAATATGTTTAATGTTGCAGAGAAATTTTATATATTACCTGTTACTAATTTACCTTTCAGGTCATGCTAGAATAGACACATTATAAAATAGAAAACTACAATGGGAAAGTGTTGATGGATTGTGAATGAACTCCACAGATGAAGAAAACGAAATAATTTATGATTGCAAATCAGAACATGTGAGAAATGGAAATGAGTTTGATCTAGAAAATTTTTATACATTTTATACAAGGAGAACAGCACCAAAAACATTCGAAACAATGAAAGTACACTACAATTTTGTTCCCAAGTAGAGAGAGATACAAGGTATGTTATGATTGTTTACTTTGTAGGAACTTTAGAACAAAAGTGATAGCAAAAAGATATTTATGATAATTGCCGCTGCCACCCCGCACGAGGGTCAACATAAAAAAAAAAAAAAAAAAAAAAAAAAAAAAAATGAAAATTGTGGAGTAATTTTCCAGTCTTGATAATTATTATTGTTGTTGTTTTAAAAAAAGTAAAGAAAACTACATTTGCATTATTAGTAAAACGTTAAAATATACAGATTTATTACCATTTCTGTGTGTAGTAATACCCTCTACGCATCTGCCTAAAAAAACTGTGTTTTACCTGGAACACATTCTTTTCTCTCTGCAAGGAGAAAACTGCGATATTTTCCAAAATTTACGCTCATTTTCTGGAATGATAATGACCGATGTCATACAACTACTAGTGTGACGGATTTACAGCGAGGACGGAAGGTACTGGAGCATCCTTTATTTTCGCCATGGTCCCTGTGATTGTGATCTCTTCAACAAATTTAACGAACCACTCAGAGGAAAGTTTTTTATGCAAAAGAAGTCATATGGTGTTCGTTTGGTGACATCAATAAAAACTGTCCTGGTGCTAGACTTAAGTTGAAAACAATTTTATTTGCTGACGATCAAGTTACTTTTGAGGAAACGGAAGATCGTCTACAGCAAAGTGTTAATAACCTGACAGATATCATGGAGACATAATTTAAAGATTTCAGCAATCAATACAAAAGCAATGGCTTTTAAAGGGTATAATCATATAAGATGTAAAAAGTTATTAATTAAGAAATAATTGAGCAAGTTTCTAGATTTAATTATGTATCTTTTAATGTATCATACAGTAAAAATGAAGATCTGAATATAAAAACTAAGTAAATTAAAACAAATGAATGGAACAATAGGGAGAACCTTAAAGAACGAAACGTCAAAAACAACACAAATGAAATTCCATAAAGCAATGACAACAGATGGAAGTGAAAACTGGATTGAACAGGAAAAAAAATAGAAAATGCAGAGATGACATTTTTAAGAGCATTAGGTGGATTTACTCTCCTAGACAAACAAAGAAATGAAGAAATACGAAAACAGTTAAATATATATAATCTAAATGAAAAAAATGAATGAAAATAAAAATAACTATATAAAAATAATATATACTTAGAATGAAAGAGGGACGAATACTAAAATTTTACTAAATTTTAAACCTAGAGAAGATTGCCAAGTAGGAAAACCAAGAACAAGATGACAGTGATATGTTTAATTGAGGACGGAACAGGTTGGCAGGCCTATACCTTGTGGAAGAAGAAGAAGAAGAAGAAGAAGAAGAAGAAGAAGAAGAAGAAGTACTGGTATTTAACGTCTCCCAGAGAGTTACAAATAGTGTAGAGAATTAATACTGAAGGAATGTAACAGTACTTTGAATTTAGAATAAATGGTTTTTCATATGCAGATATATTGGTACCACTCTTTTGCAGCCCTCCATATCGTCCAGGTATATCGGGATTTTGAGGTTAGGGAGGGGTACGGAAAACTGCGGAATTAAAAGGGGGTTTGGGGCTCATAGTGACACAATAGAGCGTAAAATTAGAGCAGTGAAATATTGGGTGAAAATGATTCTGGGAGATCAATCTTTAGTTAGAGAAATCTGCTTCAAGGAGCAGCTTAGATTGGAAGGCCTTCAAAGTGAGAAAGGGGTTAGAAACCATCGTATTGGGAAATATTTATAGCAGGCCAAGGTAACAGGAGAACTGTATGGAGGAAGGTCAGGAACCGTCTGAAGGATATGGACAAGCAGCTGGGGAGAAGATCTGGTTAGAAGTGCAAATGGCGTTAAACTCTGGTTGTGGGATGGAGCAGTACATCAAAACAGGGGCCAGACTCATTAAGCAGGTACTCGCGTGGTTCAGGCTTGAAGTATGGCGGCAGATCAGAGTCTCAGGTGAAAATGGACTGAGAATTTGCCCTTTATTTGGAGAGGAAGAATCTGGTCGCACATCCTAGCGAGCTGTAGCAGCACTGAGGTGTACAGAAAAAAGTACCTGCAGTCTTCCTTAGAGAGCAAGGGGCATGCTGGGCTCTGCTGTCAGGCAAGGACGAGGAGCAGGCAGGCAAATGTCATGTCGAAGTTGAAACAGCTCAGGTCTGAAAAGACTGAAAACCGGGGTAAGGGGTTGGGGGAACGTTACAAAGTTATTAGAATATATGTTAATTGTTAATTTCAATAAAATACACTCATTCACGCATTCACTCCTTATATTGTTCGCTCTACAGCTCAAGTTGGAATCTGCGACTTCTTGCTTTACTCCCAGACCGTAGGGAAGCCTAAAGTGTGTAATGTTACAATGAGTGGATACTTTGAAGAAACTAAATGGCTAAACATTTGGGTGGGGGGAAAGGAATGTAAATAGTAATGAAAATGAGAATGAGAGACATAAAAAAAAAAAAAGACATAGGTACAAAGCAAGAATTACGAAAACAAAAAATATCAAGATTAAAGATGTATAGTTAATTAATAAATGTCAGAACTTGGGGAACAATCACAACCTGTTAGCATTTAAAGATTCTTGAAAACTATAAAATCAATCGTAAACTAAGAGTGTACTAACTTAACGTTGTGATTTAAAAATGGCAGAATCAATGTTTGACCAATGTTACCAACTTTCTGAAACCTCGGATACTAATGTAACTGCTCTCTATTGTGAAAAAATTTAATAAAATGCATTAAGTGCTAAATCTATGAAAATGTGGTGGTACTAATTTCACCCCTATGTACTGAAGTAACCCCACTTTACGACATGCACCTAAGATATAATACTATTTTATTTCCCAATTTCCTACCCCAGCTCTATCACCACCTATAATAATAATAATAATAATAATAATAATAATAATAATAATAATAATAATAATAATAATAATAAAGGAAATTTTAATGCCTCCGACTCCTCCAAGACCAACCTATAAATTTGATATTTCCCGTAGACAAAGACATGCTACTGAACCCATATGTTAGAGCATGAAACGTTTTGTTAGGGGACCCTACATTTTCTTCGTTACGCCACTGCTAAGGTTAAATTAGTGGGAACAGAAAATTTCTGTTTTTCCATAACACACTCAATTTAAAAGAGTTTTTTTTAATAAATGAGTGCAACTTTAGTATTAAGTGAAATCCAAGGTGAAATCTTCTCTCTTACACATGTTATGATGGTTTAGTATTGAAGACAATGAATGAAAGGTGTTTAATGCCCATTTTTGCTACAGAGGCACCACAGGCGGTGAACACTGATGATACATGAGATGAAATGATATATTAGGAAACGATTTATTTAAGGAAGGAAACGTTCTAGGCCTAAGTTTAGGGTACCTTCCCGGCATTTGTCATTTATGAAGACTTAGGAAAACCTGGAAAAATCCTCAGTCAGGGAGGACGGTCCTGGCGGAATTCGAACCCCAGACCTCCCGCTCACAAGTCCGTGCCTTAACGACCTCGGCCACCCGTGGCGGTGGTATTGAAGACAAAGTCACAATGTGGCCGCCCTGTACATTTGCTTGAAAATATTTCATAGTAGTGACACTGTCAACTTGTCAAACAACTTCATTTGTACATAAAATGAAGAGTTACAATGTAAAAGAGCTTGTAGAGTGCGGAAAATGTTTCTACGTGGGCGGGAGTGAAATCTGGCTCTAGGCCAGTCATCCACTCTCCAGCACACTTAATGAGCCTTGTGGTCTACTGAATGTGTGGGCGTTCTTTGAAAAGCTTCCGTTGCTCATTATAAAACAGACATTCTTTCAACTTCATTTGTTATCCCAACAGATCACTTGTTCCGCCTGTCTATGTATTATTGATAGTTTTGTGATGCTACCCCCGATTGAAAAAGGCAAAATAAAATGTAAAACGTTTTTAATGGATGTGTCCTGTAATTAACGAAGCCAATTCAGGACTAGCACAAAAAAACTACGATAATGATGTGTGACATTAATTATTGCGAGGAGATATAGATATATTCATATAATTGGTCTTGGGACTTTTTGACAAACTAAGACCTTATCTTGGCAAAGAGTATTTTGATAAATACGAAACGTGTTTTTAAAGTAAGTCCCATCTAGATATTAAATAACCATGAGATTATTTTAAGTTATTTATTTGCTTTGGATTCTTCATACCTTGAACTGATATAGTTTTCACCATTAGGATAACGGGGCAACTTGTATCTCTTCGCAGATGATGAAAGAACTGAAACAAAAGAGGATCACCCGTGCCAAGTCGGTGTTTTATTATTCCCAACTAAATGTTTTGATAAGAGCTTGAGTTTTCTTGTCTGCTTGCGCCCTGTATTGTCATAAAGCCCTATAATTCTAAATAGTAAGACGCAGCATCTTAGTTAGTGTCGCACATTCGACGTTTTGGTTTATTGTTGTACCACTAAGCAAGAAGTCACAGAACGATATATCACTTATCCCTACAAGGAGACGATTCCTCGGGCTCCAGTCCCAAACTAGTTCCGAGCGGTAGCGGAGAAAGCGAAAGGTAGAGCGACTTCCACTCCAGATAATACAGCATTTTGACGGAACGATATTATAGCTCAGTTGGTTAGAGCATCATGCTATAGCTGTGAAGTTGGTTTCGAATCTTCGTGTCCTGAAGCGTTTTTTTTTTTTTTTTTCCTTTTCTTTTTTGCTGGAATCAAAGGAGATTTGGCACCATTACAATGATATACCTGCCTGCTTAGTGGCACACAATCTGCTATCAATTTATATTTAAGACAAGGAGGTGAGCGTAGACCGTCAGGCCGTAGCTCGCCGCAGCAAACCACTGCATTCACCGGATTCTAGCATTTATCCCAGTTTAGCCTTAATATTAGTGTGTGTGTGTGTGTGTGTGTGTGTGTGTGTGTGTGTGTGAATTAATTGCGAATTCCATTTAGACAAGGCGTGATAAAAGGTGAAAATTCAGTTTTGTAATAACGAAACAACATATTGCAGCCAGAAAGTTACGGAGAACAATGCATAGGTTACGTTACGTTTAACAAAAAATAATAATGCTACATTTATACTGAATATGCATCAGCATTGTTCCGCAATCTCCCGCTAGGAACTGAGGAGTTCGGCTTTCTCCGCTGCCGCTCAGAACTGGAGCCCCCGGAATCACCTTCTTGTAAGGGTAAGTAATATATCTCCTCTATCTCAGAAATAGATGCATATGATCTTGCGGCTAGAGTTTGTTTGAATTTCTTTTTCACGGGTGATGTTAATTACCTCGATTCCATGGTCTGCTGCATCAATTCAAGAGTCATGTGGATACCCGTGGTTTGAGAAAACATTCCCTTCCTTGGCGTATCGTGCGAGAAAAGTCAATGCACTAGCTTTTTGTTCTTCAGAGAGATTTTTTGCACACAACGTTCAAAACCGTGCACTTTTTGCAAAAATATTGTAGAATTGGCTTGAAATATCGTGAAAGAAGCAGAGAAAGCGACAAATTTTAGTTTCCACTGCACGAGCCAAATGATCATTGACTGTAGATCGGACACTCCATAGCCTTGAATTACACATTTCCACGAACCTCAATGAACACATTCATTACGCTTTCATCATAAACCTCACTCAGTTGATGATGAATGTCAGTTGATTTCACATTTCTTGCGTTCAAGAAACGGATCACGCGCTGTATCTCTCAGTCGGCGAGTCGCTGAATTGTCTTGAAACGTTAAACACTCACAACAAAACACTTAATTTTGCTTCCCAGAGCTGCATGTGGAATTCCAATTAATGGAGTCATTGCAAATGCACAAAATCGGGACCACAACACTGAGCGACATTACTTGGGAAAATGTTTAAAGATGACTGATAAAAATTCAGTTTTGGTAAGGGTGAATATCAGTTAGTCTGTTAAATTATCTTTTTTTAAAGGTATGAGCAGATAGGAATTTTTCGCGGATGTGGTGGATAAATTGCATTGTGGCCGGATTTATTGGTTTCTTGTACTTGAATATTATCTGACAGTTTGTTTAGAAGCTACATTAATCGGTGAAAAGTCAATTTCAGAAGAGAATGTTGAATTTTGTTCTTGAGGATAAATTTCTTCCATTGTTTTATAATGTTCTGTTTGTGTACACTGCCTGGCCCAATGCCCTACTTGTTTACACCAGAAGCACACACATCTATCAGTTGAAAATAAATGCAGTAGTTCCTGCTTTCATGCTTAATTAACATACTATCTGGCAGTCTTTCCATGTCCTCGGCATTTGTGGTCCAAAAACTTAGAATATGGAAAAATCCGGGGAGGGCAAATCCAGCTTTTATACAGAAGGTGCCAAAAATGTATACATACTTTCACAGTAGATATCTATTAGTTATAATTCAAAGTTGGACCCAAAAACAACAGTAATGTGTAGTATGATGTTTTGTTCACAGATGTGGCTCACATACATTATGACAGCGTTGCTACGTAACAGGAAAATCAACAATGAACAAATGAAGCCAAGATTATGGCATGATGAACTGTAAACAGACGTGACTCACATTACGTTATGCTAGCGTTGCTACAACAAAATGGAGTCAACATTATCGTTTGAACAGCGGAAAGCAATTTTGAAGTGCTTTGGAAAACCGAAAGTGTTGTTTAAGTTCAAAGGCAATGGAGACGTGTGTACAGAGCAGAACCGCCAACGCGAGTAACAATTGCACGCATTAGAGACAAATTTGAGACTCGTGGTACGGTATGCGATATACACAAGGGAAAATATGGGAGACCTCGCACAGCAACAAGCCCCACGCACTGGATCCAAGGCTTGATAGGATGAACAGGTCCGATTGAGTTTCCACCGCGTTCTCCGGATCTAACTCCGTTGGACTTCTATCTATGGGGAACTCTTAAGGATGTTGTATACCGTAGAAAACCAGCTACACTGGCAGCACTTCGGGAAGAATTGAAACGGCATGTGCTGCAATCGCTGAGGACACTTTCGCAAACGTTGCTCAATCAGCAGTTCAACGTACTTAGAAGTGTATCAACGCCGATGGTGGGCATTTTGAGCAACTGCTGTAACTGTAAAACTCTAAAATGATTTAGTGCTCATCATTTTCTGTTTGTGTGAATTCAGCTTTGTTATGTTAACGCAGTTATTTCTTTGCTTGAAGCGGTATACATTTTTTGGCACCCTCTGTATGTATGAATTTTTCATTTCAATAGATTTTCTTCTAGTATATGGTTATCATTAGGTAAACATTTTATAAGATTACACGTTTGTTCTTTTCCAGGGGGAGCATCATTTGGGTAGAAAAAAAATTTAATCGTTAGCTTGGGATGATTGGTAGTTAATTCAGTTGCAATATGTTTATTTGCTAGGTACATGCAAATCCTATTGTTAGACACATGAGATAATCGGCTGGGTCAATAAGCTGGTCTCTTTCCTTAATTGGAATGTGTGTGAGCTTCTATTACAGATGTGATATCTTTTGGGATATAAGGCTTGGAAACCTTTTAGTAGTAACATTGGTAATAATAAATTCATTATACGCATTTTGCTGGCAGCTGTTTGATGCAGCCATTTTGTATAGGGGTATATTTTCACATTTCTTAATTTGGATAAATTATATTAATAACAATTATAGGTACTCATAAAATTCCAACAATCTCAAATTAATTAAAATTAAGCGTGGTATCAGAGATAAAGAAAGTACTAGCTTAAGAGCAGTATGAAAGGCCTATCCTTGTTAAATTAACCAATTTCAGATCCCATTATCTCAAGGAATAGTTAAGCTATTGAAATGAAACGTTTGCAACATATAGATGCATATAATTGAAAGTTGTTGAAATATTTTCATTAACCTACCATGGTTTTGAAGCAAAATATTAATTATTTTGTTTCTTATTAATCTTTTTTTCCAAAATTTTGTGTTTTTAGTTGTCACATTTTATCCTAGTTCTATCAGAATAGGTGCACATCATACAATAATATCATGTATAAGCTGTCAAAGTGATAACTTATACAGATCCTAAAAATTGTGAAACTTATGCAAAAAAAATATATAGTTTTTCAGTAATTGCAGTCAAATTTTTTTCTTACAGAAAAACTAACTTTTTGATGTAAACATCAGCTAAAACCCTCCAACACTGTAACACAACAAAAGAGGATCTCATGGAAACAAGTGCTACTAATTTATGAAATACAACTTTTTCTATCATTCAAGACATATCACAGCCTTATACAGGGGGAGGAAGGCTTCTGCAGTGAAATAACATAAAAATATATTAAAATATTTATAACCAAGCACACATTAATGAAAATCATGCCAGAATAAACAGAAAATGTCAAATATTAAAATGGCGCAAAAGCAAAAATATGATTTTTTACTCTCCCCCACCTTCCCTTTACCTTTAATTCTTCCCTTAAGCGTTACTTAGAACATGCATACTTTCATGGCCTTCTGGCATATTTTTTTTTTATTGTTATCAACGTTTCATTCATTTTAATTATACGCCTATAAAGTAGATGCAATTTCACACATACTTTGATTTAAAAAATTATAGCAAATCTACTGAAATGGAAAAAAAAAAAAAAAAAAAAAAAAAAAAAAAAAAAAAAACTAAATTAAATATATACTTTTCACATACAGTTTATAAACAGTTATTAAATTCTCATGCATTACTGTTTCAAATTAAAGTTGTTGCCAACCTTTATTTCCTGTTAAATGAAAAAAAATATTCAAATATTTATGTGCTTTTGTAAACTGACTTACGAGAGCATCAGTTAAAATCCGATCGTGCACCTCTAAAAAACACAGCATTCAATTTTATGCACGAAGCTGAGTTGCAAAGCGAAATGTGCTTCCTTAAAAATTTGGTTCGGATTTTAACTGACGACTGCGTGAACATTTATCACTAGGCAGTGCATGCAGCTGTAGGTAATAAATTAACACTCACGATATTGTTTGACTAGCAAAGCATGATGTGCTGATCCTATGACGTAAATAAGTCTTTTTTTTCTTCTCCACTGCATGCTGTTGCACTGTCACCACAACCGTTAGATGTCTGTATGAGTTTTATAAACACAGCACAATTGTACAGGTTACCGACTGTTTGCCGCAGCTGTTAATGCACAAGGGGAGGAAATAAACACCTTCAACATTACCGAACGGAAAGTTTGGAACAGAAAATACACAATGCTTAAGACTGAAGGAAGGAAGCTTTATTATTATGAAAGATGAATTAGGCAAATTAGGTGGAAAGGAAGTTAACTAGAGTTAATGTTTTCCTGTACGTTACTCCCTTCTAGACCCTGAGTGCGCGAGTATTTGCTACTGCTACAGTGAATAGGAAAGATGGGAGGGGTGAAGGGGTCAGATAGCACACAATAAGCATTCATTCTCATTAGTGTAAAACACTCACACGCAGAAATAAATAAATAAATAACACACTAGTATCCTTCTATATTAGAATATTATACCTACGGTAAATATATTACTCCACAAATGCACATTTTATAATAGAGAATAAATGCTAAAATATCAAAATGTATAGCACAAATAACATCACGTGACTAGTAATCCGGCCATGTTTACAATAACACTGGTCTTTTTTTTTTTATTTGGTTTATTTACGGACACTGTTTAACATCTCAGGACATCAGCGTCCCATTCGACTCAGGGCGTGAAACGGCCGACAAATTTTGCTCAGAGGCCTCTCTTTCAGGCTTGAGGTTCTTTTTCGTTCCGTAAATGTACGACACGGGACCCCGGCCTTACTTACCCTCTGAAGTAAGCCATGCCTAGGATTTTTATGCCCGAAAAAATCCATCGGTCCTACCGGGTTCGAACCCGCGATCTTGGGTTTATGAAGCAAGTATGGTTAGCACTACACCACCAGGACACTGGTCTGGTTCCTTATCACATGGGATCTCTCAAACCAGCTTAGTTTTGTCTCATTGTGCTACAGTTTTTCAGAAATCGGTAATATAGAAAAGAACAATTTTTAGGTTTGTCAACTGAGCAGCTACATAAATATTCGGAAATATTTAAACAAGATAAGAAATAGTTCACTTTGTGAATGAAACAGTTGGGGCTAAATCTGAGCATTGACCACAAAGGTGCAATTTTGTTCCTGTAGAAGAAAAATGTGAACCAATGAAGAATCATTGGTTTCCCCTTCTTCCTCCATATTAAGTTAGGCCTGGTGAAGCAATTTGTTACTGCTCTGAATAAGGACAGTGGTTGTTTCAACTTTTTCGTTATCAAGTTCCCACAGAGTTGCCAAGATTCTGGTGAACCTCAGTACAAAGAAGCAGGCAGATATATTCAGATATTGAGACCACCTATTCGTCAAAAGAAACAGGAAAATGCGAGGCTCTAGCGCCAACTCCCACGCACTCCAAACCTTTACTAAAGCAGTAAAATTTTTCAATCAGTGCATGATAGCAAAAATTCGACGTCACGGCCGGGACTCGAACCACAGAGAGCACGTTCTAGTGCTCTTGCACATGAAATGAGTGCCCTGCTCGACCACCACCAGGTATTACCTCTGTTTAAAATTAACCCTGACAGTCAACTGTGAAGTCCACTCCAAGGGCTTGAGTCGTCTCTTAAGGGATAAAATATTTCGACACTTCAGCTATAAGGCTGGCCGTTTGTGCCTCCTGGGGGTATCTACAGGAGGTGAGGCACAATCCAGACGGGGTCCCTAATATTTCTAAATAGAACACAGAACGCCGGCGGAGTTCCAGCCTCTCAAAAGTCTCATTTCCGTTCCAGACGCCGGGACAAAAACCTTTCCAAAGCGCAAGCCACTGTCATGTCGCACCAGCCCATCTCGCCCGGCACTTTAGGCCTTGTAGCAAAACCAATGAAATGAGAGAGTGTAAAAACTCGTGTAAAAGGAAGATCTATTCCTGTATTCGCCTAAGCGACCAGGAGTAATCACGAAAAATGCCGAAGGTTAGGATGGCCGACTTCAAGGGATTTGAACACGGTACCTCCTGAATGCTACCGCTTGAGTCACCTAGCTCAGCAGATAGTCTTAGAGGTCTTCAGGATAGAAGAATGAAGAACATCGGCATCGTAAGCCGAAAATCTGTGGTTGAATTGTAGCCATCTGACACTGGTCCATAATCTTAGCCCTAGTACATTGCATTTAATGTAGAATTTCATATTTTACATTTCCTGAAGAACTACATGGAGAGGATATATGTCAGAAATGATATCACAGTATGCAAGAAGTGGCGTTTACGTTCGGAGAGGTGCATTGATTGTATTTTCTAGTAATGTTTCATTAAATATCTAACAGATTTCTATGAACAATGGAATGACGTTATTCCCAAGGAATGAAGCTATTGCGGTTGCACCCTTTTAGCGTTTTTCAAAAATTTCTTCAAATCTCCATCGATCCTGCCTACTGGGCACCGAAAATGACGAAGAAAAAAAATACAAAAAATAAGTTGAATCATTGGAGATGGGGGTTAACCTAAAAAACTGAAAAATTGCTCTAGCGGTCACAATTTTTGTTTTTCTTCAACGAAACTCGGTACAGAAACTGATAAAAGTAGTTTTCGAAAATAATGGAAATCTGGCGAAAAATAGATTCTGAAAATCTATGAAATCGAAGCATTAGGAGGGGGATTTACCGGAAACTCAAAGTTTAAAAATAGCTCTGAACATTAATATTTTTTTGCATCTAAACTCGGTGTATTGCATTTAAATAAGGTAAGATAAATAGTTTCCGAAAATCAGAGAAATGGATCATTAAGAGTGGGGGTTTACCTGAAACCCAAAATTTAAAAGTCACTCTCAAATCTTTATGCTGTTACTTAAAACGTGATATTGCTGACGGAACATTTTATCAAGTAAGTTCAGTGCCGTAGTTCTGGATCGTAAACCATTGTGCCGCCTGCGTCCTTGTACATTATAACCTAAAATTATGAATTACGTTCAAAGAAAATCACAACTTCACATGCCTTATTAATTTTAGGCATCTCGACCGAGGTTAGCGCCCATGGATTGAAATCGTCCAATTCTCTAAGGGACGGAGAGAGAGGGTGGAATTTTAAAATAGTGATTCCCGTTTTCATTGCTGAGGCATCGCAAGCTGTGGGTAAGATGACACATGAAATGAAATGAGAAAAGAATTTTAAAACTGTAGCGTTCCAGACAAGCACTCCCCTGACTTTCGTCACTGATCAGGACCGAGAAAAATCTTAAAAAAAAAATCAAACCACAGGCTTCTCACTCACTAGTCCGGTTTTTTTTAATGGCGTTTACTACTGAGACACCACAGACGGTGAATACTAAGACAGTATTATAAGCCACCACCCCCAAATTTAAGTAGAGTGATATAGTAAGTAATTTTATATAACTTTCTTATTTTGAGCATAAGGTAGTTTAATTTCTATTTCCTGTACAAGCGTTGCATATTGTTTGTGATGTTATTTTCTCGCCAGAGAGGAAAGAGCTGCCCCAGCCATAAAAATCTGACCTGGGAATTTCTGTTGTCTATTGTAGCAATATTTTGTAAAAGATGACCCAAGCAGAACCGATATTTCCTGGAGAGAATTCTAAAGAGGTTTATTTCGTTTACAGTTAGGGAGCTGTGCTTTTGTCATGTTAGGCATGGGCGAAAGCAATAAACATACGGGGGTGAAAAGACGGAGCGATAACCTCTCCAAGGGAAGAAGCTAGCAACTTCAGTTGATATCTACATGCAAAAAGTCACGTGTGCCATATGACCAATAATATAGCAGAAAAAGAATCGAGGGGAACAGATTACCCAATAGAGATGCGAAGATGGGAGGAAATCTTCTAAATTTTTCTAAAAACATGTTTGAAGGAATAAAAATAGCTTCGTGAGAGCGGCAGATTGCCATGTTTATTTAGTCTTGCAATTTTGTGGCCCTGGGGCAGTCGATCCACATTCTCTCAGTTCAGTTCGAGGCAATCTCAGTTCAGTTGGAAGTTTTGTGTTCAGTTGGGGCATTTCAGTGTGGAAGATTAGACACTAGCAGTCCAATTATCAGTTCAGTTCAGTTCAGTTCAATTCAGTTCAGTAGAAAAGTATCGCTAGTGGAAAATTATCAGTGAGGAGTAGACAGTTGCGTCTCATAATTAGTTGAGTTTAGTGGAGTTCAGGATCAAAGTTTTAAGAGTTATTAAAGTGCGTTAATGTCAAGAGTGATAACCATAGTTCGTGCGAAAGTGGCACATATTCTGCAGAAAATAACGGTGGCACATTTTTAGGTGGAATAGTTTATTAACAATAAATTGTGTTTCATCTCCTATAACGAGAAATTTTATTAATATCCAAAACCCCTTCCCCTACAGTCACAGGACCATAAAAGTATCCAGCAGCAGAGTCTCAATGGTCGTGGCAAAATATAAGTCAGCGGAAACCAATCGTCGGAGAGGAAGAAGAAAACTTTTACGCCTGAGATCTCAATCATTAATCTAAACAATTAATCTTTCCCTCCACATATTTTACATACAATAATTTTCCCTCTATAACCCCCCTTCTAATAAATACCACTGCAACACTGATGATACTAGAGATGAAATATTGGGAAAGGATTTTTTTTTTTAGGAAGGGAGCGTTCCAGGCCTAAGATTACGGTATCTTCTCGACATTTGCAATTTATGAGGAAAACCTGGCAAAAACGTCAGAGAAGACGATTCTGGCGGGAATCAAACCGCAGACATCCCGCCTTATAGACCTTCGCCCCCCCCCCGCGGTGGTCCTGTCGGTGGTAGGAGGGAGAATTGTGTATAAAAACGGGCGTTAAACACCATTAAAAAAATCCCTGTTTCGCCCTTCAGCACCAAATTTACGCTTCCACCTTCACAAATTCTTTCATATAAACATACAGCCTTCTATTCATTCTATAAACATTTCTTAATATTTTAAGGGCTACTAATTATCAGTGCAAACAAGAGAACACACTGTTCACATAACAACTTTTCAATATAATACAGTTATTGACTGAAAGGGGGTAATTGGTGAAGATACTAACTTATATCATGGTCACAACTTTAAATTCACAAGTTATTATTCTAAGAAACAGAATAATAATCTTGACTATACCTTAGAGAACGAACAAAAAAACTTTTTTTATTTTAAAATCGCTATTTAAAGTATTATAAAAATATGTTCTAATTATAAAAAAGTTACATATTATATGACCGATATTAAAATGAACAAATATTAGCATTAAAAGTAATAAAATTAATTAAGATATTCTAAACAATGCTTATATTTAGATTTATAATGGGCATAAGATAATGGAAAAAAATTGTGACACGTCACAATCATTCGGTACGAATAGAAGACAATTTTCTTCGTGTGTATTTCAGACAGAATATTATAAAATAAGTCCTAACGCTTTAGTGCTAGCGAATATTAACCTGTTGTTTTTATACTTATTTAACGTAGGATAAAATCAAGTAAAGAAGGCACGTGGTGACAAAGAAATAAATGTGAGCTAATTAAAATTTCTGTGAAAAATATATATATATATATTACCTTTCTAATTTTAATAATAATAATAATAATAATAATAATAATAAAGACGAATATAAACAGTTAAGATTGTGAACGGTATCTGGTTTAACACTCAAATCAATTACAGAACCACCAGCAGTTTGAAACGTTTCATTTTGTTGAATAGCTGTGTAAATGTTTTCGTTAATAAAATTACTTTGCAAGGTTAGCTTAAGTTTATATACCCATTGTCATCATCAATTGGAAAGCTTCCTTGAAGAAAAAAACATCTTTGGTTTCAACACACTTAAGTGCTTTCAAGAGGCCAGGTCAAAATGTAAACAACTTAAAACAAGGCCTGAGGCGAACGACGCAAGTTTTATGAAAGCTATGCTGAGCTGAGAATACCTATATACTCTAAAAGCGGAAACTGCGATTAGCTTTAGTAAATTTGTTGACGTTTTGCCTAGACTGCCTTGTCGCATAAACCAATTTCCATTCTTTCGGTCAATATTCGTAAAGTAAAAGGAAAGGATCTCAGTATGCTCTAGTTACCAGAGCTAATATTCTATTTATTAAGGCCAGGAAATTTATGTTTATTTGCTTAGTATTTTCTATGTTTGATTCACCACTCCTGAAATAACAGTTGCAACATAAAATGTTTCTCGTGCAGGAGTTGGGTAAATTAAGCGAATTCCTCACAGAGTTGAAAAAAATCCAAATTAGGCCTTATTAATTAATGAAATAAAATAAGCTCTGACAGTACGGTGTGGTATTAGGGGAACAAAATTAGAATTCTTGCAACCTGTAAGTATTACAAAAGAGAAACCACAATTTTTAGAATTATCATTGTTAAATAAATTAAATGTATGACCACTCATAGTCAAAGCTATACTCTGTGGATATTTTTATAAACATTTTTAAATAACCATGTTTATGAACTACTCCCTTGATATCATTTTTACACTCACTAAAACAGAGAAAAACAACAGAAAGTTTCCAGTTGCATTGTGAATTTAACAAGAAGATATTCACATGTTTCAAAAAAACAAAAACATGTAACTATTTAAAAACAATTACAATATACTAAACAAATGTACACAATCAACAATGGGATGTCTTATCGAATTTCATTAGCTTTGAACTTTAATTTAAATGTTCTTGTAGTGAAAATATGTAACGTAAACGATTTCTAAAGGTTATTACAGCGCTCTTACATACAAATATAATTTTTCAAACACAAATTAGATTAATGTTTCATATTTTCTATCTTCACAACGATGCTTTTGTTCAATGTAAAACATACGCAGCGTTATAAATGCAGTTTACATGCTGAACTAAATTGTCCTTTTATTTTAAAACAAAATAATGACGATTAAACACAAGAGTGCTTTTTAAATTTTGCTTTTCAAGTGTACCCTACACCCAATGGCTCAATTTCCCCAATTTTCAGAAACTAAAGTTTTATTATTTTATTTAAATAGTATATAAGGAATTCTGTTGGGAAGAAACAAATATTGGTACCGCTAGAGTGATTTTTAAAATTTGGATTTCAAGTAAACCTCTCTTGTACTTCCGCTATTTCCTTGATTATCAGAAACTATTTTTTTTTTTGTTTTGTTTAAATGGTATACACGAAGTTTCGTAGCGAAAAAGCAAATATGATGCCGCTAGAGTTTTTGTTTATTTATTTTTTATTTAATTTTGGTTTTCTGGTTAATCCCTACTCCAATAATTTGATTTCACTGATATTCAAAAAATATTTTTTTTAATGGTATATGCCGAATTTTATGAAAAAATAACTATTGGTATTGCTATTAATTTTGGGTTTTAAGTAAACCCCCAGCCCTAAATTCCAATTTTCCTCGTTTTAGAAACTATTTTATTTTATTTAAATTGTATATAAGAGTTTTGTAGCAAAAAACAAATATTAATGCCGCTAGAGCGGTTTTTAACATTTTGGGTTTCAGGTAACACGCCTCCTCCTAATAGTTCGAATTCATTAATTTTCAAAGGCTATTTTTCTTATTTCATTTAAATGCCATGCTCTGGGTTTAATTTTAAAAAGTTTAAAATTGCGGCCGCTAGAACAAGTTCTACATTTCGCTTTAACCCCCAATCGATTTTGGTATACCCCTCCTGCTGATGGCCCGATTGCCCTTATTTACGGAAATTACTTTTATAATTTTATTTTAAAGAAATATTTCGGGACTCGTTAAAAAAATTGCGAGCGCTAGAGCGTCAAGATATATATATATATATATATATATATATATATATATATATATATATATAGCTGGTGCTGGTTGTGTAGTGGTAGCCATACTTGCCTTCTAAACCAAAGATCGCGGGTTGAAATCGGCCAGGATCGAAGGATTTTTTCGGGCGCAGAAATCCTATTTATAGCTTCCTTCGGAAGGGAAGTAAAGCCGTGGATCCCGTGTCGTACATTTACGGCAATATAAAGAATCTCAAGTCTCTGAGCAAAATTTGTCGGTCGTTTCACACTCTGAATTGAGTGGGACGCCATGACCTGGTATGTTGAAGAGCATCCATAAATAAAATCAAATCAACAAATTGTCATTTTCGGTGCCTTGTAAGTTGGATCGATGAGATTTGTAGAAATTTTTCAAAAATCATTTCATGGATACAACCGTATTTGCTTCATTCCTTCGGAATTCGCCAATATCTGTGAACACCACAAAAACCACTATCTAAAATTGAAGAGAAATTTACCACATGTTGTAAGAACATCTTTGCTTGTATTTACGTCTTCTATCAATTCCCCACCCTTGTATTAGCAGATGTATATGAAATGCAGTTAAATCCACACATTTCTCTTTCCTGGAAGTTATGCAAAATTACAGAATATGTTTGGCATGCACAAGAACGTATTCCTTCTTATAAATGGGCACAGTCGCTTAAAACGCAATGCTTTGCGTGACTTTTGCAACAAGGGGAAGTGACGTTTTACCCCCATATTTCGCGTAAATGAGACCGGAAATAGAGCTACTCGGAAGTGAATTGGTATCAACAACCCGCTATTCACGGTGGGCCATGCAGATGGTAATTGGCTTGGCACGCTGTGCGTGCGTGGCTGTGTTTATCATAGCCATTGGGTGGTTTCGTGAAAAAGCATCGGTGCGAGGTGTTTGCTGTAGTAACGAGACAGACAACTCGTGCTTTATTTGTCACAAACATCTACCTCCTGGTTACGTAACTACGGAGAGGAGGAAAAAATTCTGAAGCGCACGTCTGTAAACGTTTTCGAGAGTACTTCGTCATCGAAAAAGGTGTGGTTTTTGCTTGCACAGAATTTAAAGGTCTCTCTTTATCTACGTCGAGTTACAATATGTATAAACCGTTTTTAAGATATAAGTTGGGCTTTCTGAATCTTCTATTTATTGTAAAAGCTTTCGGACGGGCAGGAATCTTTCCCAACTTACTTGCAATTTGGCACCCAGTGACTACACTTAATGAAATCAGTGCTATAAACATAAAGTTTGACGTGCAAAATTACTTACGTCTACTTAAACAGAAGAAAAGTCTATTCTACCCAAATTGAACGTTGGTTGTTTGAAAGTTTCGAGCAATATCTGTAAGTTTGTTTTGGAAATAATGCATTAACTGACATGCTATTTTCCATGTTGCAATTGTAGTTCCAGTTAAGTATGATTAAGTATGACCTTGTGGCTGAACGAAAATATATTACAATTTGCGTTCGTTTAACAACGAAATTATTTTAGGATATTAATATCATCTTAAAGTATTTGGTATATTTGTGTTGAGCAATTGAGCTATTATTTATAATGAATCGCTTAAAAACATTGTCTTACATGCAGAGGGCGCCAAAACTGAATTCACACAAACAGAAAATGATGAATACTAATCATCTTAGATTTTTAGTTACAACAGTTGCTCAAAATGCTCATCATCAGCGTCGATACACTTCTGAGTACGTTGAACTACTGATTGAGCAACGTTTGCGAAAGTGTCCTCAGCGATTGCAGCACTTGCCGTTTCAATTTCTTCCCGAAGTGCTGTCAGTGTAGCTGGTTTTCTACGGTATACAACATCCTTAAGAGTTCCCCATAGGTAGAAGTCCAACGGAGTTAGATCCGGAGAACGGTGTGGAAACTCACGTGCACATTGCTTTGTAGATTTCTCCGGTGAGTGCTCGAAACGTTCCAGAATCACATAGGAGGACGCGGGGCTTGTTGCTGTGCGAGGTCTCCCAGATCTGCCCTTGTGAACATCGCATACGTACCACGAGTCTCAAATGCATGCAATTGTTCCTCGCGCTGGCGGTTCTTTTCTGTACACACATCTCCATTGTCTTTGAACTTCAACAACATTCTCGGTTTTCCAATATTACTTCAAAATTGCTTTCAGCTGTTCAAACGATAATCTGGGCTCCATTTTGTTGTAGCAACGCTAGCATAATGTAATGTGAGTCACATCTGTTTACAGAAGAGCATACGATAATCTTGGCTTCATTTGTTCATTGTTGATTTACCTGTCACATAGCAACGCTATCATAATATATGCGAGTCACATCTGTTTACAGAACATCATACTACACATTACTGTTGTTTTTCAGTTCAACTTTGATATATATTAAATAGGTATCTACTGTAAAAGTGTGTATACATGTTTTTGGCAACCTCGGTATTTATTTTGTTTATTTACGGATACTCTTTAACGTCTGAGGTTATCAGTGTCCCATTCAATTTAGGGCGTGAAAATAAATTTTGCTCAAAGGCCTCTCTTTCAGGCTTGAGGTTCTTTTACGTGCCGTACATTTACGACACGGGACCCACAGCTTTACTCGCCTATGTGCGAAAAAACCCATCGATCTAGGCCGGGATTGAACCCGCGATCTTGCGTTTACGAGGCAAACATGATGATCATTAGACAACCAGGACCAACGTTCTTATATGTTCTCAGTTCTTTAGCTTAGTAGTATTTTTTATATATTATGCTTAAAACCTATGACTTTGCGCCACCTATATATCAGAGTCTGTATTCTTCTGCAAGTCTGCCTTTCAGTCATCTTCTTACTGAGGTTATGACCTTCCTTCTGCAGAGATTGAAATCCAAAGGTGCAATTCTTAGAGCATTGAGGAGAGAGAAAGTGCAGTATCTTTCCTCGTATGCGTTTAATTGCGTGTGGATTCGCGTTATTGTGAAGTACTTGGGAAAATCTTTGTGAGGACAGTTGCGCAATAACCGCTTCTTCAACTTCCAAAGAATTTCAGCTAGGCAAAGCGTTTCATCAAGAAGCAATATATTGATTAAAATGCTCTCGCATAGCTGAACAAAAATGTGGTCATGATTACCGGCTGAAAGTATTGTTATGAAATTACTACTCCATTAACATTTTTATTATCTCAAGCTGGAAGTGATGAATCCGTTTCATCTCTCGTTACAGAACCGAGCAAAAAGTCGCCATCTTCATCTTGCAGACGGGCGGGTAACTCTGAACAGATGGTGCCTCTCTGTTCCTTATTATCATTAAGCAATTTGGTTTCGAGGAATCAAGTTGGCACGAATCTTTGAGTGTTTTAACTGGTGGATAATTGTGTTAACTGTTGACAGATATATCAAGTTGTACAGCTACTCGGGTCTTTCTGAAAAGAGAGTGTGGCATGTTCCATTGTTGCAGGTATAACTGTGAACATGAAAGAACAATGAGATTGCCTTGGCTTCTTTCGATGATGACAGTCTTTTATCCACCACCATCTTTCAGCACATTGGTAATGGTTTTTATTTTCCGATAAACAGATTTCATTTAGAAAGTTTATTGCATCCGTGGCATCATAGGAAGATGGTGAAATTACATGAAATAGTGTGCGGAGGTTCAAAGCTATGGCGCATAATGCATTGCATTTTTTGAGATAAACTGATCGTTAAAAGCTGGTTGTGTTACTTATTGACACTCCTGTAATAAGTAATTTATTTTGCTGTTGATCGGCATTTCTTCATGCTGCCTAATTCAGTATATTACTTTCGTAGATTATGGCAGCCAAACCAAAGCTCGAAAGGACAAACAAGAGGAAACGTTCAGATTAGAAAAAGGGGTCAAACATGGTGACCAATCTTGCCAAAATTATTCACCTGTCTCCTTGAAACTTGTTCCGTGGCCTAGACTGGAAGAAATCATTTGCTATCAATATAAACGGAAGGAGATTAACAAATTTAAGATTTTAAGATGACATTTTACTTGTAGAACGAAGGCTTTTATGGCCGGTGTCAAATATGTGAACTGACTCTTCTGGGTTTTAAGGCCGTGGTCCAATGGGATTTTTCTCCTTCATCTTTCCAGAGGTTTCGTCCAAGACTGCGGTGGACATCTTCAGTGGCATGCTATTCGGCCTTACAAAATACCAAGACAAAGAAAACCACACAAACCAATTAGCAAACAAACACACAGGAGCTCCAGGCTAGATCCAACTCTCTTAACAAAGCGAATCAATCAGAGCTCAGTTCCATAGGCATCCCCACTGTAAGTCTAAGATGATTGGTGCTCATCATTTTCTGTTTGTGCAAATTCAGTTCTGTTATGTTAACTTGCTTGAAGTTTGTATACATTTTTGGCACCCTCTGTATATACAGATATATTGACCACTTCTGTTGTAACTTGGGGGCCAGCTGTAACTCCAGTAAATTACAGGCAGTCACCACCAGGATGTGCCTGAATTCAGAATGTCCCCTGGAATTCCGAAGCCTAGGAATCCGACATGCGCTAACCTGAACAGTATACATCAACCAGCTGGCAAATAAAATCAATCGTAAGATGGCAATGTTGTATCTCCTTTTTTCCAAATTCTCACCGATGTCCATCGGTAACAAAGTGTTGCTTTATAAGCAGATACTGCGACCGCACTTGCCAAGTCTGGAGCACCGCAGCAAAATCCCACCTTAGTTAGCTTCAAGTCCTCCAAAACCGGTTCCTACGTGCCGCCACAGACTCTGGCTGGCACATTCCGAACAGCAATGTCGAGCAGGACCTCAGCTTCTCAACCCTCGCCGAATACATCTTCCAAATATCCCAAAACTTTTACTCCAAACTCAGCATAATTTCAACTCCCTAATCCGCGACCCCGGTGTATATCTCATAGACCCAAGAGTTACCTGCTAATGCCCCAGATATGTACAAGAAACCTAACAATTCTAAAAGTAGAATCCCCTCCTAAGACACAAATCACTACCTAACAAAAGTACCCTCAGTCAAACAAAACCACACCTTTTAAAATCCTACCCTCTGCCAGTGAAGGTCCTAGTCCTGGTATGGTAAAAGCTCGAGGACCCTCCAGGCGCCTTTTCCTGTCATTTGGCTGGCAGCAACGAGTCTGTCACTGCCTCTTATCCAAGATCACGACGAACTCACCAGTGAAGATATCCGCGAAACGTCTGAGAAGATGAAGGAGAAAAAATCCCATTGGACTACAGCCTTGCAGCCCGGAAGACTCAGTTCATATATTTGACATTTTATTGCTTGCAAATACAGTTGCAGAGCCAGAAGAAACGCTAAAAGAACTCTGCAAAACTATTGGGGAAAAATAGCTGACTTAACAATTAATCCAAACTAAGATAATTACAAATGCCATTCAAATATTTATCACAATCAAAAACTAGCCAATACATTGTATCCGTGAGTGCACACATCTCTGCAACACTTAGCGATACAAAATAGAAAAATAAGTTTAGTATGGAACAAAATTTGAAGCCTATAAGTCATGTCCATTGAGAAATCGTTAAGTCTGAGGCTAAAAATAGACGTTCTGGCGCCTCGTGTGCTCCCAGTTATGATTTATGCAACTGAAACAACATCCATAACAAACAAGAACTTTCTATCTGTTAGCGCAAGAGGTTAATCAAATCACCTGGAGAGACCGAATCGGCTAACAAGAAGCTGTGAGCCGTACACGTGCAGATGACATCTTCAGTTAAAATGGAAGTGGGGCTGGCTGTGCTGAGACTCAAAGAACAAAGATGGACATATGACAGAACAACAGGTGAGCCAGGGAGACGATGAGAAGCGTTAGAGCAACGTGGACCAGCACCAGAGAAATCTGGAAGTAAATAACAAACACAAGAACTGTAAATGTGAACACTAGCCATCTTTTGTTTGAGTACGCCTTAAGCATTCAGTAGTCAATGCAGAAACAGAAATAATTATTTTGAATCTCTCAGCCGGCCCACTAATGTACCGTAATATTACAACAGTTTGTGATATGTATGTAATATCTCTCATTTTCTTTTCTAAATCCATTCCTATAGACAAAATATATTTCTCACTTCACAAGCTGTTAACCAAGATGTTTTTTCAAACCACAAAAAAACTCTTACTTTTGTACCGTCTTGCTGAGCAAGCTCTTAGAGCTTTCGGTTTATGAGGTGCAAATCGTTTCATTCCGACTTAATAGTTATGTGTAACCCCTCAACATTGGTTCAAAAGAAAGGAGAGAATACCGAGCTCCGGGCAAGGCTGGCCCAAGAGAACGCAGAAACAAGTAGGAGAAAGGCTAACCCATCTTGGAGATAGACAACATAAGTCTTCGTAAATATTTGCTGGCCCAGAAAGGTATAAGCTTAAAGCGAAACATTTTTCAGGCTGACCCATGAGCTTCCCTCGCTAACGGAGGACCCGCATGCTACCGCTACTACAGTAGAGAGGAAAAGCACTTATTGCGTAAAATAGAATTAAGAACTAATAGTTTGTGCATCGCTGCTTACATGAAATTTTTTGTTTTAAAAGTTGACCAGGAGAAGAGAAAATGGTGGGCCGTTCCTGTCTGTACATACAAGGCGAATATATCGAAAAAGATAATAATAATAATAATAATAATAATAATAATAATAATAATAACAACATTCAAAGTTTCGTATGAACCAGTTCACCAAATGAGATAATCTGAAGTAACTCTGAAACTTAAAGGAGACCTTTGTCCACAAGAGATATTTAGAAGAAAAGTCTTTTTATACTTATCTCATTCATTGTTTCTGATGTTGATGTTGAAATTTGGAACAAACTTCACAAAATATTTTTGAAACACACTATGCATCTTGTATTTGGATGCCACCATTTTTATTTTATCGATCAAAATCATTGGAAATGTAGGCTGTTAATTTACGGTTAGATATTGATATAGAATAAAAATCCCAAATGTTGTATTATTACGTCATTTTGCTGTGCTAGTACAAACACTTCATTTGTAGCCATTACTCTCTCCTCAGTTTCTGAGAGAACTGGAGCATGAAATCATGACAAGTGAAGGTGCAACAAATGTCATTACTGTACCAGTTGCATCCCTTGTTACAAAGATAAATATGAAATCGGCAGCACGATAATGCAATAACAGCTACAATTTATCCCTTGTCTAGCAGAGAACATGGCGCAAAGTACATCAAGGGGATCTGGGGAGGCATTAAGAACTAACACACAAATAATGCAAACAAAAATGACTCCACAAATTACTGATTTTAAAAGGGTTTTGGTACTTTATCATTTAACATGACACACAATTTGTCTAGATCCCTCCCAGTTATCTTCGGACACTTAGTTATTTTTCCAGAAAATTAAACTTCATCCTTGATGTTTGCATGCTGTCTATATCTGCTACTACTAAATATATAACACTTTAAGTGCGCTACCTAAACACGCACAATGCGACTGACATGAAATTCAAGCAGGGATCGCCTCCGCATACCGTACAGTACACGAAAGGCAAACGGGGTTAGAAAATCGGCGCCGGGAATCGATTTCGTTGCCATGGTGTTGGCTGCAAAACTATCCAGAGCTTTTGATATTGGACATCATCACGCGATTCTCTCTCCCCTTCCGACTTACTTCTCTCTACGCTGATAACACACACGCGCTTCTCAATTAATTGAATTTCTACTGCAAATGAGAAAATCCCCAAACAAAATACTCTGGCGCTTTGCATTGCGTCCTTAAATCACTTCGTAGTAGATGCATGGGGCTTATCAGACTATTTTTCGGTTGAAATGTCCGTAAAATTGGACATCTAATATTTTATTTTATCCCCCCCACCCACCTTCTTGAATATATTCATTTTTGTACGGTACACAGTGGCACTGTTTTTATTTTCCTCACATACTTGAAAACTATGTCGATAAAGACAATTTACTATGCAATTTGGGGTTAAAAAAACCTTCCATTACTTATCTGGTGAAGAAACTGGAAACCAACGGTACATTTTGGCTGTTTATAAAGGCGAACATGAAAATTGCTGCAACTAAAGGTGTAGGAAATAAGTAGACTGCAGGGCTGCCAGCAAAAGTCCTTACGTAACACCTCAGGAGATGAAAGTTTCCAGAAACGAGTTGCATGCCTATCGTATTACTGCTGTGCAAGATTTGAAATTTCCCAACAAACATCGGCTTCAGCAGTTTGTCAACGCACATCCAGGAATACTGGACTGAGGCGTGGCTTTACCTAAGTGGGCTCGTGAATTTCATTAGAGTTTCCGGTTTATCAAACAAGTGGATTTCCATTTGTAGCTGTTTAAACAAAATTATTTAGTACATGGATAAAGTTCAACATGCCATGATTTAGTTTCCTGTTAAACCGCCTTAGAGATATCGAAAGTTTCACTCGATCACGGCCGCTCATTTTCAGTTATGTCTTTCAAACTAATATAATGTCAAAATTTGACAAGGAGGTGTCTTAATATATGAGAAGTGTGATTACGGAAGAACACGAGTGATGGTGCTGCTCTCTATGCCCGATTAAGTGTTCGCTGACAACGCATCTGAATGAACAGTGATTATGTGTTTGTGTCATAAACAATACAGCACGTACAATACATAATGAACCGATACACTGTGGCACTGCGTTTATTGCCCTCACATACTAGAAAACTGTGTCGATAGAGACAATTTACTGTGCAATTTGGAGTTCGGAAATCTCCCATTATTTATTTGGCGAAGAAACTGGAAACCAAGGGTACATTGTTGGATGTTTACGAAGGAGAACATCAAAATTGCCAATGTAAAGGAGCAAGAAATAAGTAGACCGCAGGCCTTCCACCAAAAGTCCTAGGAGATGCATGCATATCGTATTACTGCTATGGAAGAATTGAAATCTCGCAACAAACATCGGTTCCAGCAGTTTGTCAATGCACATCCAGGAGGCGTGGCTTCACCTAAGTGGATTCGTCAGTTCCCAGTATTTGCGCTTGCAGAAACACCTCTTCAATATGAAAAAAATTAAGTGTGTGTGCTGTATGGCTTATTGGTTTCATTTCTTCCACACATAGTATGAGAAGCGTATGGAAATATTCCAGGAGTTTGTGTATATAAGTTGGACCAAGAAGAACTATTTTAATCAGAAGCGTATGATTTGCAACACTTCTAACGCCAGTGTGGCTCACATTAACTCTTTGTTTGAATATCATGTCGCTTTAACGTCTTTTAGCCGTCAAGGTCACCAGCTTTACCCCACTGATGTTTCTTCCTAAGGTCATGTTGAAAGGAAAATGTGTTGGCAGCAACTTTCCGTAACATGGCGATTCATATGCAAGCTTGTCTTGATGCTAATAGCAAAATATTTACTACACTTCCTATGAAATTGTCTTTATCATAAACCAAGGTATATGCCTATAAAATGTGAGTGGATTATACCCATTATTATGAAAGTTATAAGAATAAACAATGGGCCTATAGCAAGTGAAACAGGTCGTAGTTAAGGAAAACAAAACTTTTATATGAAAATCCTTTTTGTGTACACATTATAGAAGCGACCACCGTTAAAACAATAAATTCCGACTGCATGAAAATATCCGTAAACAAAAACGATAAAGAAGTACTGACAAAGAGAAATTTTAAAGTACCGCAGTTTGAAGATGAAGGTATTAAAAATAATAAACAAATGTGACGTGCACAAACATTGAACAGAATATTTAACGGAACTACTAAATGTATCCGTGCGCTACTTAGATTGTGATGTCCCATCGCCTAAAATAATTCAAATTCATCAAGAAAGCCTGTGATTATATTATGTTTTTCTGAGATGCTGATTGACAACCTTCCAGAGAATCCAAAATATAATGGAAGATTATATTACAACTGTTCTACATCAATTCCTATTGTTAGGTTACCAGGTAGCAACAGTAAACGGATTAGTTTTTCACAACCTACAAACAACGGAAAAAAATCCGTAACGCAGCAGCTAAGCGTAAACTAAGCGAATTCCTCGTCGAATTGAATAATTTTTAATAAAATGAATACAAAATGCAAATTGGGACTTATTAATTAATGAAATGAAATAAGTTATGGTATTAGGGGAATAACATTAGAATTTTTGCAACTGTTAGAATTTCTAGAATTATCATCGTTGTTGTTGAGATTAACCGCAAGAATTAATCCTATATTATTAATTAAATAAAATATATACAATGATAGATAAAGCTATAGTATGTGAGTATTTTTAAATGTAACCATGTTTATGACTAAACCCTTGCTTTCATCTTTACATCCACTTAAATATTAAAAAAAAAAAATAAAATAAAAAATAACAAAGTTTCAAGTTACATTGTGTATTTAAGAAGATGATATTCATATGTTTCAATAAAACAAAAACATGCTACTATTTAAAAACAATTACAATGTACAAAGCAATTAAAACAATCGAAAGTTAACATCGATTTTCATTGGCTTTGAAATTTAATTTAAATATTATTGTGGTAAAATCACGTAACGCAAACGTTATCTGAAGATTATTACAGAGCTCTCTTAAATACAAATATTATTCTCAAACACAAATTAAATTAATGCTTCTCATTTCCTATTTTCACGACGATGCTTTTGTTAAATATAAAATACATGCTTCATTATACGACAAATACAGTTTATATGCTTAATCAAATTGTCTTTTTATTAAAAAAAAAAATTAAACGCAAGAGCACTTTTTAATTTCGGTTTTCAAGGGTAGCCCAATGGTCCAATTTCCCTAATTTTTGGAAATTAATTTTATTGTTTTATTTAATTGGAATATATTCAATTTTGTTGTGAAGAAACAAATATTAGCTTTCAGATAAACCACCCTTCCAGTAGCCAGGTTTCACTATATTTCGGAAAGTGTTTTTCTTGTTTTAGTTCAACAACATATACCGAGTTTCGTTTAAAAAGCAGCTAGCGCGCTTTTTAAATTTCGCTTTAACATCTACTCATTTTTCAGGTAAACTACCACTCCTAATACTCTGATTTCACTGATTTTCAGAACTTATGTTTATTATTTGGTATTAATGGTATATGCCGAGTTTAGTTGTGAAAAAATAAATAATGTTACTATTAGGGCGATTTTAAAATCTTAAGTTTCAGGTTAGCCCCCCACTCCTAATGGCTTGATATCCTCGATTTTCAGAAACTATATTTTTATTTTATTTAAATGGTATATAAAGAGTTTCGCTGTAAAAAACCAATTATTAATGCCGCTAGTGAGATTTTTAAATTTTGGTTTAGGTAAAAACCCACCTCCAAATAATTCGATTTCACTGATTTTCGTAAATTGTTTTACTTATTTTATTTCAATGACGTATACCAAAGTTCCTTTAAAAATATTTAAAATTGTATCCAATAGAGCGAATTTTTAAATTTGGCTTTAACTCCCACTCATTTTTCAGGTATACCCTGGCTCCTAATGATCGAATTGCCTTGATGTTCTGAAACTGCTTTAATCAATTTATTGTAAAGAATTCTGCCGAGTTTCGTTGAAATAAAGCAAAAATTACGGCAGTTAGAGGTCCCCCCCCCTTTTAGGTTAACCCCCGCCTCCAATGATCCAATTTTGCTGGTTAACAAACTCGGCGAATACTTTTAATTAATTTATGGTCATCGGCCGAATTTCGTCGAGAGCGTTAACAGGCACGCATACACACAAATATATATAGACATTTTATAATATTTTTTCCGTTGCATAGTAGGTGGGATCGGTGGAGATTTGGAACGATTATTAAAAACGATTATCTATGGGTACAATTGCAAAATTAAAAAAAAAGATTTATCATTATGGCTACATTTGCTTTGTTCCAGGTTATACCACGATGTTCAACTTACAGAACAGAGTTATTTTTCAGCATAATCACCTTGCACTTCAAGCCATTTATTGCACCGGTATTCTAGCATAGTCGCTTCCTTAAAAAAGTGGCGCATTGATCACAGAATTCCTGAACTGCTGTAATATCGTCGCTCTCAAAATTACCGCCACGGGTGGCCGAGGTCGTTAAGTCTCGGACTCGTGAGCGGGAGGTCTGGGTTCGAATACCGCCAGGACCGTCCTTCCTGACTGAGGTTTTTTCCAGGTTTTCCTCAGTCCTCATAAATGGCAAATGCCGGGGAGGTACCCTAAACTTAGGCCTGGAACGATTCCTTCCTTAAAAATAAATCCTTTCCAATATATCATTTCATTTCATGTATCACCAGTGTCCATCGCCTGTGGTGCCTCTGTAGCAAAAGCGGGCGTTAAACACTATACATTCATTGCTCTCAAAATTTGTTCTTGGATACGCTCTTTAGCTAAGAAATAAATGGAGCTGGATCGGGTGATTGGTGGGGTGTCATCGAAACAGTATTAGGTATCCTATTCAAGGAAACGACTCTGGTGCATTGTAGTGGTGAAAAAGAAAAAAAAAAATTTTTTTTCTTTTATGTTAATACAACCAGGGAGTTTGGTAGCACTGGTCTACGCAGTTTTTGCTGAATGGAAACTGTTTATATTTACTGATTCCTTACCACGCGGAATCTCTCAAAACCAACCTTAGTATTGTCTCACTGGGGTACAGTTTTTCAGAAATCGGTAATATAGGAAATAATAATTTTCATTATAAGTTCGTTGAAATGAAACAACGTAATATTTTTGAATGGGACATGTGGGCTAAATCAGAGCATTGGACTACAGAAAATTCGTCACAAAGGAGTAATTTAGTTCCTGGAGGGGGGGAAAAATTAATGTGAAGTATGAAGCAATGGTTTCTCCTTCTAATGTCCTTCTTGCATGACTTCATGAATGATGAAGCAATTTGTTACTACCCTGAATAAGGATAGTGATTGTTTCAACTTTCTTGTACAAAGTTCCCACAGAAAACTGAAGCTAAGATAGCAGCAGGTATTTTCAAGAGCGTTTGCAGGATGAGATCTTTCCTCAGTCGATGTCCGAGTTAGAGAAGTCATCCTGGTTGACATACAAAAAATTTGCAGAAAACTTTCTTGACAGCAAGAAATCTGAGGGCTGCAAAGAAATTGTGGAAGAAATGTTACAACATTTAGAAAGCTAGGGTGTAGAATGTGTGTTAAAGTGCATTTTACCTCCCTGGGGATCTTGGTGCAATGAGTGAAGAACAAGGCGAGCGGTTTCACAAAGACATTGAAACAATGGAAACCACTTTCAAGTTCATTGGGATGCATAAATTATGGCTAATTACTGCTGGTGTTTTAAAATGGACACCAGTGAACGGCATCATAACATCGAGAAAAAAATAAGTTTTCTTCTCCCTGGTAATGAAAAATGTTCAGTGTTTTATAATTATTGACACATAATTCTTCTTTAATATTCAAGTTAAAATTACACCTACAAAAATAGTTTTGTCTTAACTATATGTCTTAAAACTTAATAATATAAGTACATTACTAAATTTGTTTAAAAACCTAGCTCGATAGAGTAAAACTGAAAATATATTTGAATTCAGGGCATTCATATTACAAATATCCAGGTGGAAAAAAAAATTGAACATTGTTGCGTAATAATTGATCACGTTCCAAATAATAAATGATTTAAAATCGCTTAGCATCTCAAAAAGAGTAGCTGTAATCTTGCGTGCAGAGAAATAGACTTGAAATTTCCGGGATGGTTCCTTTGCTTAGCTTCCGAGCGCGATGTTTTCTTCTTTGTGTGAAGGAGCAAGTACCTTAATCAAGTGTTCATGAATTCAATTTCATCTTAAACTTTTCTTGTGCAGATATTTAATAACAACATGAAGATTGTTTTTCTCCACTTTTTGAAGTATTCTCAAAGCTTAGATGTTGCTTTAGAAATTACATCTTGCGAAAAAGTAGACTATTTTAAACACCATTCCTACTTTCTTTCATTGTTATGTCGTTCGTTATATTTCGTCATTTTGTTATTTTTTTACATTTTCTTCTT
Organism: Metallyticus violacea; assembly: GCA_030762175.1. Taxonomy (NCBI): domain Eukaryota; kingdom Metazoa; phylum Arthropoda; class Insecta; order Mantodea; family Metallyticidae; genus Metallyticus; species Metallyticus violacea. The sequence continues at coordinate 93,355,265 of CM060830.1, read as the reverse complement.
TTGTTTCTCGTTTTTGCGCTCAGTGCTTCACCTTGTCATATTGTTTTCAATACTTTAAATGCATCCGTTGTGTTGCAGCTTGTAGGAAGTGACACAATCTCAGCTGAAAATAGCGCAATAAACTTCACGTGAAAATGCTGAAGAGTCATAAAGAGGAAAGATTTACGAGGTAATAAAGCCTGTCTCCAGCACTTACATGACGTGTCACGCTAATATGTTGAGATACCCACCTTGGGAAATGTTAACAGGGCGCAAATTTTCTTTTTGATCACTTAAAGCTTTTCTGAACTCATGCAACACAAGCTTTGCCTCTGAGTGCACAAAGTATCAGCTTAGAAACTGAAACCAAATTTCGTTGACTCTAAATTGAGCACTTGTGGAGAAAAAGTAAGATGTAGTTCATTTCCATACGGTATCTATAGAAGGCGCTAGTTGCGCAAGAGATCATCTGCTGTTGAATTATATCACTAATGTTATGTACACTGCTTGATAAAACAAATGTAACGATTTTTCATAGAAGGTGAATTTAATGAACAGAAACAAAATTACTTCCATTATACTGATTAACAATTACACTTCAGTACTCATTGCTGCCTTATTTTAAGATATAAATCATTTCTTTCCCCCCAAAAATTTACTTTAAGAGTTGGTATTTTAATACGAGTTAGAGAAAATAGTATCGTTTGAAAATCTTAGGTTAAAAGAAAAATTAAAACTTTTCACTTGTAAATACAATTTAATTACCAAGATTATCCATAAGCAAAAGTAGAGATTAAAAAGTAGATTTCCTATAAAAGTATGTCTTCATATATATATATATTATGATGGGCCGCTATTGTCCATCCAAAATGCAGCAGATGCTGGAGCTGCATGCCAGAATTTTTTTTTTTTTTTTTTTTTAATTTTATAAATCCTTGGGTTATGAAAGAAACTTAATTTTTTATTCACAAATAGAAGCCACCCTCTATAACACTTCAAAATGCATTATATCGACTTATTATTTCCAAAAAGCAAGTTGTACTCTCTAATAGTATGATTGATTGTATAGCAGATATCTTTGCTTTAGAAAACAATTTGCCATCTAAAATCACAAAGAGCAGTATTTCAACGAGTTTGATTGAAGTAAGGCAACTAATCATCTAGCCAGAAAGGAAAATAATATTATACAAAAACCGTGAAAATTTTAACATTTCATATACAGAAGCTGCCAAAAAATCCATACACACTTTCACAGTAGATATCTATTTAATACCTTTCAAAGTTGAACCCATTGATTTGATTGATTGATTGATTTATTGACGCTCTTTAACAGCTCAGATCATCAGCGTCCCATTCAAATCAGGGCGTGAAATGGCCGACAAATTTTGCTCAGAGGCCTCTCTTTCAGGCTTGAGGTTCTTTTTCGTGCCGTAAATGTACGACACGGGACCCATGGCTTTACTTCCCTTCCGAAGGAAGCCTATCTTTTACGCCCGAAAAAATCCATCGGTCCTGGCCGGGTTCGAACCCGCGATCTTGGGTTTAGGAGGCAAGTATGGTAACCACTACACCACCAGGACCGACATAAAGTTGAACCGAAAAACAACAGTAATGTGTAGTATGATGTTCTGTAAACAGATGTGACTCACATACATTATGATAGCGTTGCTCCGTGACAGGTAAATCAACAATGAACAAATGAAGCCAAGATTATCGTATGATGTTCTGTAAATAGACGTGACTCACTTTACGTTATGCTAGCGTTGCTACAACAAAAGGAGCCAAGATTAGCGTTTGAACAGCGTAAATCAATTTTGAATTGGTATTGGAAAACCGAGAATGTTGTCGAAGTTCAAAAGCAATGGAAATGTGTACAGAACAGAGACGCCGTTGGACTTCTACCTATGGGGAACTTAAAGGATGTTGTATACTGTAGAAAACCAGCTACACTGGCAGCACTTCGGTAAGAATTGAAACAGCATGTGCTGCAATCGCTGAGGACACTTTCGCAAACGTTGCCTAATCAGTAATTCAACGTACTTAGGAGTGTATCGACGCCGATGATGGACATTTTGAGCAACTGTTGTAACTGTAAAAGTTTAAGATGATTAGTGCTCATCATTTTCTGTTTGTGTGAATTCAGTTTTGTTATGTTAACACAGTTTTTTCTTTTCTTGAGATGTGCATACAATTTTTGACAACCTCTGTCGTTAAAATATTGATTTACTGTAGTTTTCAAAATATAGCTTACATCGTTTACATAAAAATTAAAAAAAAATACAATAAATAACTGCCGAAGCACTTGAACTAATTTCTTCGCCATTTTGTCCGCTGTGCAATCTTAGAGGAGACATAGAAAGATGTTCAGCCACTAATATAATAAATATTGCAGAGCAACAGCGTTAACGACTTCAACTCTGCATTGGTTAAAACAACAGCAGTTTTTCCTTAAAATTGTATATCAAAACTGGTACTCTGTCAGCCAACATTTGCACGCTCATTAGCTAGCATTGGTGCACCCACATACTTAAAAGCTCTGGTGCCAATGTTGACTTGCTGAACCAGATTTTACAGCTGTTCAAGCTGTAAAGTGATGATTCCAGTCGGTTTCAGGAACTCCGTTTTCAAGTATAGCATAAAGTGAGCAAGTGTGTTAAAGGTACATTTCACACCTAAAAATGTGACTTATCTGCATTACTCCCGGATAAATTGAAGACAGGTTTCTTCGCGTTGGCCCTCTGGAGTGTTTTCGTGAGCTCAGATTTACTTCTCATGACCTCCATCTGCTATTGTTAACTTTGTGCACCTGTTCCATCTGATTTCTTGTTTTCAATTGAAGTGAAATGGCAGTCTCTCAAGGCCTCACATATGCACACGCTAACGTGCATCTATGTTTCACAGTTAATGGTACACTATGTGTGTTGTTCCTAACGATTTCTCAGCTCAATAGCTTTTACTGAATCTTAAGGGATAGACCCTTTTATTTGAACTGGTACATTTCTTAAAAGTGTGGAACATAATCAATGCCACATTCATATTCAACAATATCAGAAATTGCCGATGTAGAATTTAATGAAGACACCGAGTATCAAAATAATCAGAAGTGTCCTTCGGAAACGCAATGTTTTCATTTAAGTAGCAAACAATCTCAACTCAAATTGCGTACAAACAAGGTAACGAATAGGGAATAGGAATGTTATGCTCTAATAATCTCTTTAACATGTATGCATTTATGCACTAAAACTTCTATAATATGCACATAAATATGCCAACATAAAAAGTATTAAAGACATAATATTGATATAAAATAAGAATTTAAGGGAATTTTATGTAATCTCACAGGAATTTAAGTACATAAATGCTGCAATTTGATCTGGTTTTAGAGTATTTCACTTGACAGTTCGGAACGATTCCCTACCAAGATTTCCTCCATTTCACACATTGATAATATATATTGAGCAAATATCATGTACTTTTTCCTTCGCTACACTACCAACACTACGGGTACAGAATTTAATTTGGAGAGAGTGGTTTTGAAATACATTAACGACTGACATAACGTAACACTGTTGGTTTCTAAACAAGTAACAGCGGAAAGAAGATGAGAGAAAGGTTAATTTCTACTTATGTATTCTTTAATTTATCTTGAGCAATTAAATGATAAAGAATAATTTGGGTCAGATATAATCACTACATTCCTATCTTTCCAAATGTTCAGTTCAATAAAGAGCTACACACAACCATGTTCCCCAGAGAGTTAAAACGTTTGAATTCGTACAACTATTAACAGTCTGATATTTTGAAATGCTTTCCTGTGTGTACATTAGTAAATTATTTTTATAAATCTTAAAAGATAGTAATCAATAAAATTTATATTTAACATTATTAATAAGTGTAACCACCATACTTGAATTCAATTCCGAGTACTCCTTAACAGCCACCTTCACATCGTGTGGGTACGCCTACGAGCAGATAAGGCGAACCGCCACGGGTTGCCGAGGTCGTTAAGGCGCGGACTCGTGAGCGGGAGGTCTGGGGTTCGAATCCCGCCAGGACCGTCCACCCTGACTGAGGGTTTTTTCCCGGTTTTCCTCAGTGCTCATATATGGCAAATGCCGGAGAGGTACCATAAACTTAGGCCTGGAACATTTCCTTCCTTAAAAATAAATCCTTTCCCAATATATTTCATCTCATGTATCATCAGCGTCCACCGTTAAACACCACTCAGATAAGGCGGGGATTCACCGATGTGACGTGACCTATTGACTATGTTGCTTGTGAACTACTATCAGTGTTGTCAAGTTTTAAGACTGACTCGATGGCACATGTTATTAGGGAATATTATATTTATAAAAAATACATTTATGAAACATATATGTAAAATAAGACCACCTCCTTAGTCTAGTGGTTAGCATTGTCAACTGCTGGCCGCGAGGACCTGGTTCGATTTCCGGTTGGATTCCGTGTATCTACTTAGGAAATTTTCTAAGTTAGGGAGATCTGGAACGGGGTCCACGTAAACCTCGTGAAGACAATTGGAAAGCTGCCTGATGGAGAGGTGGCGATCTTCGATCTAGTAAGCCGCGATAAAGCGATCGGCGGGATGCGGTGTGCTGATCACATACCTCCCTGCAATACTGCACTCTATCTATGATATCACATGATGGAGGTAGAGAACGCAGCGGTCGTCGCGGTAAGCTAAGGCCCATATGGGGCTGTATAAGGCTATGAAGAAGAAATGTAAAACAAGCAAATAAACATCATAATTTCCAAACTGCTGAAATATTATGCTTATTAGTAAAACAGGCAAAATGAGCATTATATGCAACACAAAATATTGTTTAAACATACCTAGTGAGCATATTTTCTGACAGCAGAGAAAAAACATGCATTTGCATTAAAATCCTGTTCCTAGTAATGAACGTAAAATACAACTTACATAAACATTTCCATCATGTGTTGCAACCTTTCGGAAGTGTGTTTGAGTGTACTTGTGAGGGAAATTCTACAACCTGCAGCTCTTTCTTAGTAATACTTGACATAGTTCGGGAGGATGACATTCCTCTCTTAATATCGTTATGTTACTTTCGTTCGTACACATTTCAAAAGTTGCCAGTACAAACAGTGAAAACATCACGAGTTTTGTACACTATATGTCAAAAACTGTAATATGCCAAAGTATTTAGTGTTCATTAATTGGGCTTTTAATATAGTTGCTCTGGATCACAGAGTGATTATAAAATCTCCATCCATTTTCGAGAAAACGGATTATTATTACTTAATTTATAGGTGATCTGAAAGAGCAGCTATAGTGTGTGCGCTTTTGAGGAGATTTACTTACCAGCAGTTCAATCGGACTTTGAACGGAAATTCCATAAACGCGTTCCTATCAGATTACTGGTTCAGGGTAGCATGTACGTACCGGCAGACCCTGAAACTATGCAACAGGCAGAGGGTGCAATTAACAGAAGTCCCAAAAGCATTAACCAGAAGAATTAAGTCGGGAGTTGGGTGTACGACAACTGACAGTGTGGAAAATTCTCCATTACCCTTGGAAAAAAAAACGGCCATACCATCTCCAAATCCGACATAAGCTGGGAAGGTAGAACTACGCGAAGCAATGTGTGCCAACCTGTTGCAGGTAATCGAAGAGGATAATTTGCTGCTAAATGTGCTCTTTAGCAGCTAGGTCACCTTTCACACGTGTGGCATGGTCAACCGACACAACTGCAGAGTGTAGGCAGATGAACAGCCAAATGAGATCCTCGAGTAGGAACGAAACACCCCAAAAGTCAATGTGCGGTTGGGAATGACAAAGTCTAAGATGTATGAACCATTCTTCTTCACAGAACCCACAGCGACAGTCATTTGATATCTCGCAATGCTACAGTTTTTCCCTTAACCAGAATTACAGCAAGATGGCGTCTTGGAGACGGATCTTTTGCAACAGGATAGAACACCCCCTCATTTCTCAAAGGTCGTGCCTGGAAGACACCTTTCCACATAGGCGGATTGTAGCCAATTTGGGTTCCACATTTTCCTGATCTCACATGTGTTGACATTTTCGCATGGGGATATTGTAAAGTCAGGAGTGCACAAAATCAAAATCAACTCTATGAATCATTTAAAGGAGCCTATCAGGCATGCTATGCTTCACTTCACACCTCCATACTAGAAAAGATGTTTCGTGAAGCGGTGCGTTGTTGAGAGTTATGTGTGGAATTGCAGGGTGATCATGTGGAAAAAACTCAGATGTATTATGCGTTATGTATTACTTTGTGTTAGGATTTACATTCACTGTACTGTAATATCTGTTTTTCACAAAAAATGGAGCGAGACTTTATAACCACTCTGTATTATAGTTTGTTAATGTCTGTGCTGTTTGTGTGTTTACAATTCTCTGGAACCAAAATAATACTGAAAAGCATACAGCACTTCTGTTTATTGTTCATGCTAATTAATGCAAATTATGAGGGGCGTGCCGAACTTTTAAACCGCCTCCTAAAGCATAATAAAAGGAGTTAAATAAGTGTAATGTATATCTCAGTGATAACTGATTGCGAATCTGAAACTCTTCTTCAAATATTAAACTTTTATTCCTAACAGTTGTGTTGCGTGTATATTTTGCATGATATTACACAACACCGTTGTTAGGAATTAAAAGTGACACCGTGGAAAAGCGATCAGTGTCAATTTTTGTTTATTTCTTGCATATTTTTCTGTTTTAACACTTAATATGTTCATTTCACTGTCGTTAATTTTTTAAACGTTTGTCATATTGTTATATGAGGCGTTTTGTAGCTCAGAAGATGCATGGTACTCTAATGCTTGTTAATCAAAGATCACCATGCACATACGGCAAGAAATGAAATATTTATCTTTCAATACATTCGTACAGTAAGAGAGAGAGAGAGAGAGAGAGAGAGAGAGAGAGTAATTCTGCATTTGGCTAGATTCTCCTGCTATATTGCACATACTGTTACATTAATAGTTTTTCTATTGTCATTTAGCACTGCTGTAAATAATAACAATAGCATACCATAAAGAGATATATTAAATACCATGCGTCCCAATCAGGCATCTGCCGGCAATGCTAATATTTCAGGCGCCAAATCAGTCCCGTCACAATTAAATGAATGTCGGTCTTGGTGGTGTAGTGGTTACCATACTTGCCTCCTAAACCCAAGATCGCGGGTTCGAACCCGGCTAGGACCGATGGATTTTTTCGGGGCGTAAAAATCCTAAGTATGGCTTCCTTCGGAAGGGAAGTAAAGCCGTGGGTCCTGTGTCTTACATTTACGGCACGAAAAAGAACCTAAAGCCTGAAAGCCTCTGAGCAAAATTTGTCGGCCGTTTCACGCCCTGAATTGAATGGGACGCTGATGACCTGAGCTGTTAAAGAGCGTCCATAAATAATAATTAAAAAAACAATTAAATGAAGTACATTATCAATGATGGACAAAGCTCAATACTATGTAGGTATTTTTAAAATTTTTTAAATGTAACCATGTTTACAAACTGAGCCCTTGATATCATCTTTACATTCACTAAAATAGAGAAAAATAACAAAAGTTTCGAGTTATATTGTGTATTTAAGAAGTTGTTCATATGTTGCAATAAAACAAAAACATGTTACTATTTAAAAACAGTTACAATAATATACACAATCGACAATAAACAATTGAAAGTTTAATCGATTTTCATTGGCTTTGGAATTTAATTTAAATGTTATTGTAGTAAAAACATTTAACGCAAACGTTTTCTAACTTTATTACAGAGCGCCCTTACATACAAATATAATTCTGAAACACATAATAGGTTAATATTTCACATTTACTATCTTTATGACGATACTTTTGTTAAATATAAAACATATGCATCTTCATAGAGTTTACATGCTGAATTAGTTTGTCCTTTTACTTCAAAACAATATAAAAAGAATTAAAACACAACAGCGCTTTTTAAATGTTGGTTTTCAGGTATACACCTACTCCTAATGGTCCAAATGAGTTAATTTTCAGAAACTGTTTTTCATATTTAGTTTAAATGACATATATTGAATTTTGTTGTGAAGAGACACATTGGTGCCGCTAGTGGGATTTTTAAATTGTGAGTTTGAGGTAAACCCTCATTCCTAAAGGTCCGATTTACCTGATTTTCAATAACTATTTTTCTTATTTTATTTAAATGTTATACATTGTGGTTTCGTTGGGAAAAAATAAATATGGGTGCCTCAAAAGTAATTTTTAATATTTGGGTTTCAGGCAACCCCCCCCCACTCCTAATATTTTTATTTCACTAGTTTTCAGAAACTATTTTTTCTTATTTAATTTAATGGTATATGCCAAGTTTTGTTGTGAAAAAGCAAACATTTGTGCTACTAGAGTTGAAATTGTTGAAAAAAATATTAATTCTACTAGAAGGACTTTTAAAAGCTGGATTTATTTAAAGTCCTCCCCCTCCTAATACTCCGATTTTACTGATTTTCACAAAAAAATTTTCTTGTTTTATTTCAGTGGTATATATCGAGTTTCCTTAAAAAAACATTTAAAATTGCGGCCGCTAGAGAGATTTTTAACCCTTTTAAAAAAGATTCGCTTTAGGTTAATCCATATTTATCCAAATTAATCCAAATTTTCTGTTTAACGAACTCGGCGAATCGTTTGTTAATTGATGGTTATATGCCGAGTTTCGTTAAGGAAAAAAAAAAAAAAAAAAAAAAATTGCGGCTGCTAGAGCGTTGACGCACACACATATAATTATGCACATTTATTGTAAACGCCTAGTAGGTAGGATCGATGGAAATTTTGAGAAATTATTCAAAAATCATTCCATGGATACAACCGCAAAAGCTTACATTTCATCGTAATTTGCTAAAAACTGCCAATTCATGTATTTCCCGCTATAATGTAGTCTATAGATCCCGCAAGAATTTTGTCGTCTTGCACGTTCACGTAGAAAAGATGCAACCAACATAAATATAGCCAACCTACGGAAACAAATACACGCTATTCACTGAAAGCTTACGATTTCTGCCGCCAGATGTTACTGTTGTAGATGAAATACCTTTGCGTATCTTTAGTACGGTGATTCAATGGATTTCGGTATGCAGGGACTTCAGGTGCCATCAAGTTTGCTAATCCAAATGGTTAACCTGAACTAAATATTGCTGTTGTTCTTCGCTATTTCCTTCATATACTCCCTGCATAATTTCCATTTTGCTTGTAACTCCCAATTACAGTACAATTTTCATTTCCATTAAATTACTACTCCTTTTATGTGTTTTAACCCTTTTATCAATCGCTTTTATATTACGCTATTTCCTTTCCTAATTCTCATATTTTTCTATCACTCCACTAGTATGTTGCTAATATTTCCTTCGCCCATTCATGGTATATTTCGGTTGACTTTTTTTAACGGAAAACGCATCACAGAACATAAAAGTGCCGTATAGGTAAATAAAAGTATCAATAACATTTCCCATTTCAATATTAAAATATCTTAAATAAGACATGTTTACATTTAATTCTATAAGAAAACATTTTCAATTAATTAGAGCATGCAATACCATTATTTTTCACAATTACAAATAAAAGTGATCATAACTTCTGAAAATGTCTAAGTGTACGTTTATAAAAACAATATTTATTAATTAATTTTAAAATGGGGAGATTTCTACTTCGTATTTTAAAGTTAGTGTTTGACCCTACACACAGGGAGCAGAGGGTAACTAAGTAAATATTTACGTATTGAAAAGGGCTCTTTCAATTACTTTCTGTTTATAAAAATTTTATTTGATGCATATTTTGCAAGATATTGGATAAAACCATTGTAAATGTATCACCCTATTCTCGTGTAATTCGTTATTAATTAAAATGGAATAAAATATGGCATAACATAACCTAATTACATAATTTAAGGAATATTAGTGTACATATCGTCTACATTACCTTAAAGCGGCATTAAGAGAGATGACAGTCGATTACAAATTAACGGCCCTCACTACGAAAAAATAGAATGAATCACAAACTCTAGAACTTTAACTTATATCAGTACATTGTATATTAAAAAAGAGGCACTACTAATGTATACCAATATAAATATTGTAAAATATATTGCGTTTGAACTATCTTAAAAATAATTCTAAGACTGCATCCCCCCCAAAAAGATTTAGATAACTTTAAATTATCCTAATAAATAGCAGAGTAATAAAGCGGCATTCTAATTCAAGATTAGTACTCGAAATTTTCAATTGCTAACAACAGAATCAGCTTGTAGTAATATAGGAAACAACTGAACATCGATCAAAAGTAATTTATTAAGGAAGCAGATAGTTTCTGAGCAGCGTTTAACAACAAAACAACAAGATCAATGAGAACACACTTTAAGTTAGACATCTTTAAAGTACAGACTTTGCAGAGCATTTTTAAAATGAGAATTCAGTAAAGTTATGAACCGTAGAGGACCAAAATGAAATGGAATCATTTTTATATATATTACGAAAGTTTGAAATTTTGATTTCCATTACCTTGACACTTCATATTTGTCATACTAAATAATTTTTTACTTTATGATGTATTTTTATACAAACACTGATACTACGTAACATTAACAAGGAATATTACATAAACGTTTTGTTTTACTAGTAGTTCAATATATCTGAAAAAAATATTTGGGTCACTAGCAGCTACTACTACGGAGGTCCTGGGTTCGAATTTCGGTCAGGTTAAGCTGTCTGAGAGAGGCTTTGGGGGGGGGGGTTCCTTGCCCTAAGAAGATGGATTTCAGATAGTTTTAAGACTCCAAGAACTCCAAGTTCATTTGCGTCAATATGAATTATTTTTATTTCGTTTATCCCTACAGTCTTACACCTATAGTATTCAGTCCACAGCCTATAGACGTCGCGAGAAGAACAGTGTTAAAGCGACAGTAAATAAATAAATAAATTTTGCTAACCCGCACAAATTATCTTATTATTTTATATCATGAATTACTAAAGCATTTTCAGGTTCTTGTTGATAATTAATTTGTTTTACCAAAATGACTATCAAATATTAATGCAAGTGCATAATAAAATTTACCGCCACACACACACATAAACACAATCAAACACTGTTATATTGTTCCTATGCCTGTTCGATTTTGCTTCACATGGAACCACATGTTATGACATAAGAAACCACACAAAAAACACAGTGCGCGTAACCGCCATGTTTGAACAGATGAGTGACGGTAACAGAAGAAGAAACATGGCGACCTTCACATTTTGACAAGTAGCCTAATTTCGGAAGTTAGTGTATTAGGTGGCCTGGAAGTGTTAATACTTAGCGTAAAACGAAAAACTGCACATCTTGGTTAGTGTTTTGAGAGTAAAACAAGAATATAACTCGCGTTTACAGAAAACAACGGCGCCGACTTCGAGCGGGTGTGTTCACTACGACGTTGCTAGTACTACATTGAGCGCTCGGCTCTGAACCGCTACTCTGAAAGACAGAAACGCTCTCTCGTGCGCAACATCATCTACGTGCCTTCCCTTCCCTGCCAGTGGGCTCGACCAGACGGCTGTACCAGACGGGTATCCCCGAACATCCATAAACTCAAAGACGCTAGGGATGCTCCCTAAGACACATACGTTTAAACTTCGTCTATCCTATAACTTATATTATACTTCAATTTATAAGACGTATAATAAGTATATAAAAACCACATTTCGCGGTTTTATGTTTCCAATTACATAGATGTGTGACGTATCTTAATTCGACCAATGAAAGTAAACACAATTTTGAATTTTGACCAATCACAGCAGGATTACGGAGTGAAATTGTTGAAGGAAAAAAAAAAAAAAAAAAAAAAAAGTATCAAATCTGTTTTATTATGCGCCGTGCATTTGTCTTGCTGTCAATGTAGCCAATTCTATATTTCCACTATATAATTCTGAACACTTTTGTTATAGGCGGTGGGGAGCTATTGATAGCAACAAAAGCATGGACATTCGACAATCATAAAACAAAATGGAGGAGGGTTCTTCAAAGCATTTTGGCGATAAGTAAAATGTGCAAATTGATCTTATCATTAGGAATTCCAAACCATAGAATACAACGAAAAATAGATACTGCATGCTATCTTTTTTGTTTTGTTTTTCTTCGGTTGGTATTACAAAATCGAACGGTAGCGATTGTAATAGTCGACTTTTGATCATTTCTGTCTCACGGTTTCTGAATAGAATAGATGTTCATAAGTATAACATTTTATACAAATGTTAATATTCTGTGTGTGAATTTCAAATATATATAAATTAACAGTAATAATAAAAGTAGATAAGGATAAAACACTTAGCAATTTCTAGTGTGACTTAGATAAAGTCACACTTGAAATTGCTAAGTATTTTATCCTTATCTGCTTTTATTATTACTGTTAATATGTTACATTGTTAATAGTTTTATTTTATTGTTATTTGTCATATATATTATGTATATACTTTTATTCTTATTCTATTCATAAAATAGTCCCAAACCCGTATTTTGCTCTTTTCTATTGGCATTACTGACAACCGGCATTCTTCTGTCGCAAGATTGCTTGAAAAGGTTAAGTACAAATATACAATTATTACAATTTTGTAAACCAAGTTTAGAGGAATTATATTTAAATTCTTATTTTATTCGTGAAATAGTCCTAATAAATGTCACTAGAGGGTCTGAGCGTTTCAGGTAACTTCGTTCGTGAATGTATCGGTAATCTCAGACCCTCTCGTGATATTACTTGTGATAATCATATTTCATCCCATTATTTCACATTATATCATCCTCCAATACTCACAAATACAATTATAGCAAGTTAGGCTGCTGTGACTGGTTAAATTCAAAATATTCTTACATTAATGTATATCGGTGCAAAACAGCACGACTTCCAAAGAGATTAATTATATTGTAAATCTTTTATAAGCTGAAAAGTGGGATTTTTAATGAAAATAAACACAACAATCTGTGCGCTTGAAAATTAAATTATAAATTAACGCCATTTTTTAATGTAGAAACGAAACATTTTAAAACGAACATTATCAAATTTTGTAATAATAGTAGACATATTTTGATATTTTTCATATTCTTTCTGTTATATTGACTTTATAATGTTTAATATTTCATCATGTTTCTGTTCTTCTTAGTCCCTGATTTTCTCTTATAACTTTAAAACTACTTGAAGTATATCAGTGACATTTGACAGAGACATTAGAACCGTGGTTATGGAGGGACAGAAAGGAATGGCGGCACTGCGCAAGTGAGATATGTATGACGCATCTGTTTTGTTTCTGTTACGGAATTGTCAACAATGGTCATGGCTTTGTGTTGCTGCAGTACGTACAGTATGAGGGTTGCCTTTTAAGTTGCTAGATGGCGGTAATGAGATATATCATTACTATTTTCGCAACAATTTGCAGTTGTTATTATAAAAACAGTTGCAGCTTAGAAACTAGCCGAGTGGTTTGTTTACAGTGAGCATTTAAACAAATCAATTTTGAGAAAAAACGGGAACCTCGCGTGAAATTTCCGTTGGATGTTTTTTTTTTTTTTTTTTTTTTTTTTTTTTTTTTTTTTTTATGTTAGTAAAATGCTAACTCAACAGCAATGCATAGAATCGCTTCATTCACTTTGGCGAATATTTTGAAAAGCAATAAAACAGTTTGTTTCTTTCCTAGTTTTTATAACAAATTTAAAGGTAGCCCTCATACAAATGAACCAGTATACAGTATTTATTATCCATACGTATTGGCACTCTACAGTGTCAAAGACAAACTATTGTCCAGTTTAGGGTTCAGAAACTACCTCTAAAATAATCCATTTAGTGTAGGCTAAAGAAACTAGAAACCAAGAAACACTGTCAGATGTCCACGGAGGACATCAGAAACTGTCAGAAGTAACGGTGTAGTTGGTGAAAAACAAACTGCAGGCCTCCGAGCAGAAATTTTCGCAAGAGTGAGTTTGGCACCAGAGCATGTAAACGAGCGCTACATTTTATAGCATTACTACTGAGTATCAAAATCTCCTGACGAACAAAAGAATCACTTATTGTCATTGGTTGTAGCAGTTTGTTCGTTATACACCCAGAATACTGGACTGCATTGATTCTCCGACCTAAGTCTATTCCTGGGGTCGAGAATACCTAAAAACACGGGTACCGCAGTCTACAAGGAAATGTTTTAGGATGAAATCAGTTGATGATGAAGAATTCGGTACTCGCTGTTTCCAGCAGGATGGTGCTACTGCTACATTTCCAGTTTCAGAATGGCTAAAATTATAAACTTTATCGAATATCACGTCACTTTTAAGGTCTTTGATCTCACCTTGACTTTTTTTATATATGAAACTTGCTTAAATGAATATCGTATCACAATTGATTTGTGAATGCTGGTGAGTTGTAAATGCCTCTTGAAACTTGTCAATGGCATACACTTTTAATACTTATTATGCGATCTCATGTATCAAGATATTTTCGAAACAAATGCGACTGAATTAGAACCGCTAGTTCGACAGTTTAAGAAGAAAAATGAACTAAGTGCAGAGAATAAATAAAACGATCCTTATGATTTGTTAACTCTCCATAATTAACTTTTGATTAAATTTGTTTTATAAAATGTTTTCTCTCTGCTTCAAGCAGTATTCTGTTCTTTCCAGCTTGTACAAATTACATTTTGGAGGTAATATATTCCTATGTATATTAACACCTTACATTTAAACAATTTTCTCTCAAAAACAGAAATTTCTTGCAAATTAAAGAGTTATAAATCCTAGTGTGTACCTCAGATTACGTGAAGAAAATACACAAATTAGTTACCAGTGATGAAGAAGATGTCGTGCAAAGTGACGGAGAGTGGAAATCAAAAAACCTACTAAACAAATGGCGCCAATACATTTGAAAAATATCGTAAGCTAAATCAAAAAACGCCCATTTGATTTGTATATTACATTTGTAATTTGAACTAAGTTTACTAGCTAAATTTTCATTAATTTTAATTGCTAAAGTGTGACAGCACGCTCACCTCCTCAAGTCAAAAGTCCTCCGGAAAGGCACTGTTGACCCTTTGTGAGGAGGAAAGGGCTACCTTCGGAACACTATCAGGAATAATACAACACAGAAACAGTGCCCTTATTCCATTGGCTAGTCGCTCGCGCCTTGCAAGCAGCAAGAGATTCCATGATGCCCTAGTGCTTTCAGCCCTGTTTGTAATGCCAAGTAGCGAATAAACGTTGCAATGGAACTGCAGTATCATCCTCCCCGCCTTAAGGGGAGGTGGACCAGTGAATATGGTAAATATAAAAATATGCTTTTTATATATATTTACATTGTTAATAGTTTAAAAATAATATATCAGGTAGTATTTATGTCAAAACTGCTCTAAAGAATGTTTGAATGTCATTTAAAAGTCATGTGTCAAATGGAAACACGCCCCCTTTTCGTGTTGTAGTCCCTTACTTCAAAATATTTCAGAGGTATTTTCAAATTCCCGAGGTAAGGATAGTAGGGATATTTATGCATTTCCCACACTGATAGATGCTCACAGAGTGTCAACTGTTTCCAACTTCCTGTTGCTGTTTTCTATTAGTTTTGTTGAAACCAGCTGCAAAAGATTGCATAAGGCCAAGAGATAAACTTTTATTCAAAATATGTAAAGGAGGTCCTGGAAGAGGTACAGCAAATTCTGTAAATAATTTACATTAGTGATAGTATTAGTGGAAAATGTAAACATTCAAGATAGTTATAGGCGTAGGTTAGGCGAGCCTCATGTTTAATCAACTGATGAAAGCATCTCTAGAGGAAAGTTGTTTTCTAATTCTAGTATATGTAATGATAGTTTGAAAACTACGTAGAAAATAAAGTAACAAGTGGTAACCATATAATAAACTTAAATTTAATATCAAGTGCTTGGAACAATTTTGTAAAATGCAACTTCTGTGATGCAAATAACAGCATTGTGCGGTTTTCTTTATTTCAATGTTTCGCAAATTTGTTCTTAAGCACTTATAATTCAGAGAGTATTTATGGTAGGAACATGAAATTTTAACAAGTTACTGTACAAGATATGTTTAATTTACTGGTGTTTTTGCATTCCTATCTCAAAATTTGTGGCAATTATTAAATTAAATCCTCTGAAAATGTATGTAATACAGGAAATATCTATAAAAATACATTTTCATATAAACTAATGCAATTAAAAGTCAGTAGACACAAAACATATTCACTAATGCGTGTACCAAATTTTACAAACCTAGCATTGATGGTTTTTGTGCAGTATGTACCTAACATGTGATAGGGGTACAACCTCCTCTCATACTTTCCCAGTTTATCATCCCATCTCATGTACCATCAGTGTCAACCTCCCGTGATGGCTGAGCAGTAAAACGGACGTTAAATACTATTAAAAACCCTTAGTGCTTCCTGCTCTCTCTTCCACGTCTACGGTGTTGATTGGCAAACTCTTCTTTCCATATCGCAGCATTCTTCTATGAATCTCTTGAGGATTTACACCCTCAAACCAAAGAAATTTGATGATTGGATGTCACTCCTTTAAGGTACGAACCGCTTAGGCCGTCGCTATTTTATATACTTTGACTTACCTATACAGCAATTATCATTCCTATAGCTACGGAGCTGTAGTCCCGAGCGACACCGGAGAGAGCCGAACTCCTCAGTCCCGAACGAGAGGCGTCTTATTGGAAATCGCAATTAATTCATATACACACACACGCTAACCCTAACGCTAACCTCGGGTAAATCCTAGAAACCGGTGGACCCAATAGTTTGCTGCTGCGAGCTACGGCCTGACGGCCTACGCTTGCCTCCTTTTCGTAAATTTAAATTGATATGAGATTGTGTACTATTAAATAGAGGGTAAAAGTTTATAATGGTGGCAAATGTCCTTTGAGTGCAGCAGAAAAAAAATCGTAAACATCGATTTATAGCGGATTGTGTGATGGTACCGTGTTAGCGAATAAATTAATGTAATGGCAGCAATTTTTCTTTAACTTGGAAAGAAAAAAAAAATAAAACAACCAAAAAATAAAATACCCAACAAGAGGGTATTCGAAACCGCTACTTAACAGCTATAGCATGAAACTCTTACCGTCTGAGCTAGTATACCGTTGCACTTAAAAGCTATATTATCTAGCTATATCTGTGGAAGTCGCACTAACTTCGGCATTCTCCGCTTCCACTCGGGAATGCAGCTCTAGTAGGCTTGCTATATGGATGAAATATACTTTGCACTTCGGCTTAGTACACCATGCCATACATTGGATAATGTTAACGCATTCTCTACGCAGTACTTCCCCCCCCCCTTTATTTACGCCCTTTAACATCTCAGGTCATCAGCGTTCCGTTCTATTGAGGGCGAACGGCCGACAAATTTTGCTCAAAAGCCTCTTCTTTCAGGCTTGAGGTTCTTTTTCGTGCCGTAAATGTACGACACGGGACACACGGCTTTACTTCCCTTCCGAAGGAAGCCATACTTAGGATTTTTACGCCCGAAAAAAAATCATCGGTTCTGGCCGGGATCGAAACCACGATCTTGGGTTTAGGAGGCAAGTATGGTTACCACTACACCACCATGGCTGACGCGCAATTTTTCGCTTCATGAAACTCTGTCAATTTGCTCTTATAATTGGAACCGTCCTCATGATTCATGATGAGATAGAAATACATGCCTACATATCTGCTGTGTGTAAATGTACAATAAGGCAGCGTGTTGACATTTTAAGTGTCCAGGAAAAAGATAGTTTTATTACGCTAGACATTTTCAAAACTTAACGCAAAAGATGAGAGAGCAAATGAATTGCTGC
Organism: Metallyticus violacea; assembly: GCA_030762175.1. Classification (NCBI taxonomy): domain Eukaryota; kingdom Metazoa; phylum Arthropoda; class Insecta; order Mantodea; family Metallyticidae; genus Metallyticus; species Metallyticus violacea. Next base: position 93,337,455 of record CM060830.1, on the reverse strand, counting down.
GGCTCAGTGCATATCCTATGAACATTATAATGAAGATTTTAGCTTTAAATAAAAAAGCGAAAAATCCCTGTAAATTCATAACGGAAAGGGATTAAAAACTATTTCAGAATTTTAAAGTGACTAAATCAATAATTAAGGGGCACACACTTAATTGTGTAATAATACCACTTCCCAGGATAGGAATTGACTGGTGATCCATGTGCCATAAGTTAGTAGCTTTATTTCTTTTCTTTAAAAAATAACAAAGTTCCCACTGCAGAATGATTTGCTGCTTCGGTTCAATGTAACTGCTACAACCGAAGTTCTATGTTCAGCGTTTGCAGTCCAGCACGAGCGTTTGTTGCCCGAGGCAAATACCGAGAAAACAGCATAACAACCTGTTTGGAACTTGCTTCGGTTAACTTGCCAGGGGAAAAAAAAAAAACTTTCACGTATTTGCATGCTCTATCACACAGAAAGGAGTTAGTGGTTTAACACGCAAACTACTAACCTTTTAACATAAAAGTCCGTCACGCAGGAGCTGGGTAAACTAAGCGAATGGCTCATCAAGTAGAGAAACTTTAAAAAGAATATAAAATACAAATTATATAACACAATGAAACAAGTTATGGCATTATTTGGTGGTATTAGGAGAGCAAAATCAGCATTCTTGCAATCTATAAGTATCATAAAAATGTTTCGCTTTAGGTTAAGCCCCACCTCCCATAGTCCTTTTTTTTTTTTTTTTCTGCTCAACGAACTGGACAAATCTTTTGTTAAATGTTGGTTATATACCGAGTTTCGTTGAGAAAAAACAAAAATTGAACCGCTAGAGCTTTAACGGACATATATGTATATACCGATGGTACCAAAAATGTATACACACTTTCACAGTAAATATCTATTTAATATATTTCAAAGTTGAACCGAAAAACAACAGTAATGTGTAGTATGATGTTCTGTAAACAGATTTGACTCTCATACATTATGATAGCGTTGCTACGTGACAAGTAAATCAACAATGAACAAACGAAGTTAAGATTATTGTATGATGTTCTGTAAACAGACGTGACTCATATTACGTTATGCTAGCGTTGTTACAACAAAATGGAGAAAAGATTATCGTTTGAACAGCGGAAAACAATTTTAAACTGGTATTGGAAAACCGAGGATATTGTTGAAGTTCTAAGACAATTGAACTATTCGACTAAAAGAACAGTAAGTGGCCCATTCTATGGAAATAAGGAATTTTGCTTCCAACACGATGGTGCACCACCACATTACCACCGAGATATACATGCATACCTTGATGACAATCTTCCAAGGCATTGGATAGGACGAGAAGATCGGATCGAGTTTCCACCGCGTTCTCTGGATCTAACTCCGTTGGACTTCTACCTATGGGGAACTCTTAAGGATGTTGTATACCGTAGAAAACCAGCTACACTGACAGCACTTCGGGAAGAAATTGAAACGGCATGTGCGTATTCAGAAGTGTATCGACGCCGATGGTGGGCATTTTGTGCAACTGTTCTGTAAAAGTCTAAGATGGTTAGTGCTCATCATTTTCTGTTTGTGTGAATTCAGTTTTGTTATGTTAAAGTGCTTCAAGTGTGTATAGATTTTTTGGCACTCTCTGTATGTCAGGTGGAAAAATAAGAGCAAGGAAAACTTTTTTTAAGACCAGTGTATTTATTGGTGTACTACATTTTGAAGAAAGTACAAGTGTTTAGTTTCAGAGAAAAAAAAATGTATTGACTTCAAGAGTGTTCAAGAGATCTCCTGAAAGTCTAGGAAGAACACGCAAAACACAGTGGTTGCGTATTAATAAATAGCATCAGTGTTATAGTAATATTATCATCAATAATATTAGTTATAATTTTAATAATTAATATAACAATTTTATTATATTTTATTTTCTTCCTTTTTATCTTCCTGTTCTTCTTCTTCACTCTTTCACCATACCCCTTTTCCACAATCACTTTACCCTGCTCTCATTCTTTATGCACAATACTGGTTTATGTCCATTAAAATTTTCCTTGCGTTACTCCACTACACTTTACACTTCTCTGTTACATTTGTTTATTGTCCCTTAGTTTCGACAGAAGTCAAATACAGTAGCCTCTTCACTTGACCCCAGAAGGAGAATGGAGTTGGTTGCTAGGATTGCAGAGACCGCTGATGAAGTGCGCCAATCTCCTGGGATGCTGGAGCGTGTGCGACAGTCCACGAGGCGTCGCAGTGAAGTATGTCGTGATCATGGCGGTCGACATTTTAAACATTTGCAGTATAATTTGGGTTTTTCATGTCATTTTTGTAATGTTTGGTCATCCTTAGAAACAAATAATTGCAAATGTCAGAGGTGATGAGTAGTTGATTAATTGGTGCCGGACCATAATGTAAACACGTTCTACAGAAGTCAAATGTTTTGTTTTGTTTGGAAACAATCATATTCCGGGTAAGCAGATACAAAGGGGGTTGAATTATTACTAAACGAAAACAATGAAATAACCCGGTAATGAGCCACGGGAGACCATGGGTTCCTTATATCAAAACACTCAGAAGAGATGCCTGAAAGTTTGTCGGTAGAGTTCGGATTCATCCTGTATATAACGATGAGCATGGTGAAGGTTCTTGAAAAATTTCCCTCTATATCGGGTGTAACAATAAGGCACGGCCAAACTTTCCAAAATGCCCTAAATAACAGATTTCATGACAAATGGATAGGTAGAGGTGGAGCAATTCCATGGCCTCCACGCTCCATGGACCTAACCCCGCTAGACTTTAGCTCTTGTGTATCGAACCCGGTACAAGATGCAGAGAGTCTTCGTGTCGTATTGTGGAAGGCTGTGAAACAATGCGCAACTCTCCAGGGATACATCAGCGCAACCATTCAATGCGACGGCGGGTTGATGCATGTATCAATGCTAACGGAGGACATTTTGAACATGTAATAAAAAGTTTCATGTGATATGCTGGTGTGTTCTGTTCCTGTGTGTTTCCCATGATTAATGTACTATGAAGAGTTGTATAAAATGAGTTCTAACATGGAAATAAAGCGTTTCTGGACCCATGTACATTTAACATATTTTCTTCTTTTACGTGTGAGGAATGTGTCCTGAAAGTTTGGCAGTATCTTATTGTTACACCCGGTATGATGTATAAGAAATTTAAATACCAGCCCCTTTCACCATTTGTATCAACAGCTCGAAAAATGTATTTTTGCACATAAATCTCAAACCAAATAAGTTAAGAGCTCAAATAACGAGTTTCTTAAGCTTTTAAGCACTTACTCTTGTTCAGGTCTGCCGAAGCTGAAACTTCGCGATACATACCTCGCCCGAGCTGGTGTTTCAGATAGAAAAAGAAACGCACAAAGGAATGCACATAAAAAGAAGAAGCGATCAACAAGCGAGAAACAAAAGAAGGGCGTGACACATGGAATTTATTAATCACGTCGCCATGGTGACGCGAGTAGAGCGCTTTCCGCGTTCTTTGCAGCTAGTACTCCTTATTCCTTCGATTGTTTATATGTCTGGCTATAAATTTTCCATGTTATTACGCAACATGTCAAAATCCTATGAAATTGATTGCCGTGCATGTTCCATAATATTCCAGTAAATTATACAGCGTAATTAAATAGAGTCACGGTGAAAATTTTCATTTTTGAGTCTTAATGATGCTAATCACTGAAAGAGCAAACATCTTGGTCAAACCTGTGCTTTGAGCAGTCAGGCTTGATGGTCGATGGTTGTGTGGCATAAATTTGGTGTGTCTGGCTTTGAAATGGAGAACAGAAAGACAAGGGAGCATTGAAGTCAGAGAGGTTTAAAAATAAGAACATCCCAATGCGGCTGGAGATGGATGCGGTTCAAGTTAAAAATAATAGGTTCGTCAGTTCGAAAGAGGTGGCCAGGAGAAGCTCTCTCTCTCTCTTCCTCTGTTCTGGTCGGAATAGTTAGTCTGAATGGAGCGAAATACCACAAATTGCTAGTCTGAGAGCGGGAAACGTTACGCAATGATACACTCGCTCGCAATGCTTCACAAATGTAGTAGCTCTGAATTTTATCTATCTTTGTCTTTATGTTACTGGCTTAGAGCATGCTACTATATGAAATGGAAAAGATAGATACGCTACGAAAATTATTAATCAAGCAACTGGTGTTGCTGGGTAACAAGTATTACTTACATTAGTTAAAAATTATTTTGAATAATTAGATTATAAACATCGTGCTGTGACGATCAAATTCGTGCATTAACGGGCGCTTTACGATATGGTTGTCAATGAAGATGGTCTTGCAGCACAGAAATGATTATATAATAAACATATGTATATTAACATATGTATATTATTATATATAGATAATATGATAGACAAAGTTATACTGTGTGAGATTTTTAAATATAATTATGATTATGAACGAGCCTTAGATATCATCTTTAATACACATTCATTTTTTTATTGGTTTTATTTATGGACGCTCTTTAACATCTCAGGTCATCAGCGTTCCATTCAAATCAGGTCGTGAAACGGCCGACAAATTTTGCTCAGAGGCCTCTCTTTCAGGCTTGAGGTTCTTTTTCGTGCCGTAAATGTACAACACGGGACCCACGGCTTTACTTCCCTTCCGAAGGAAGCCAAACTTAGGATTTTTACGCCCGAAAAAATCCATCAGGTTCGAACCAGCGATCTTGGGTATAGGAGGCAAGTATGGTAACCACTACACCACCAGGACCGACAATACACATTCATTAAAATACAAAATAAATGAAAGTTTCGAGTTGCATTGTGTATTTAAGAAGATGATGTTCATATGTTTCAATAAAACAAAAACATGCTACTATTTAGAAACAATTGCAATGTACAAAGAGAATATACACAATTAACAATAAACAAACAAAAATTTAATGGATTTTCATTGACTTTGAAATGTAATTTAAACGTTATTGTAGTAAAAATATGTAACGCAGACGTTTTCTGAAGGGTTACTTTTTTTTTTTATTTTAATGGTGTTTAACACTCGTTTTTACTACTGAGGCACCACAGGCGGTGAACACTGGCGATACATGAAATGAAATGATATATTGGGAAGGATTTTTTTAAGGAAGGAAACGTTCCAGGTCTAAGTTTAGGGTACCTCACCGGCATTTGCCCGTTATGAGGACTAAGGAAAACCTGAAAAACCCTCAGTCAGGGACGATGGTCCTGCCGGAATTCGAACCTCAGACCTCCCGCTCGCGAGTACGCGCCTTAACGACCTCGGCCAGCCGTGGCGGTAGGAAGAGATTATTACATAGCGCTCTTATATACAAATATAATGCTCAACATTTACTATCTTTACGATGATGTTTTTGTCCAATATAAAACATATGCATCGTTATACATAAAATTTATATGCTGAAATAATTTGTTCTTTTGTTTTAAAACAATAGAGAGAAAATTAAACGCAGAGGTATTTTAACATTTCAATTTTTAACTATACTCCTACTCCTAATATTCCAATTTTCCTAATTTTCAGAAAATATTTTTCTTGTTTCTTTTAAATTGTATATACGGACTTTCGTTCATCAACAAATGTTGATGCCACTAGTGTAAGGTTTAATGATTTGGTTTCAGGTAAACCCCCCACTCCTAATAATCTGATTTCATTGATTTTTAAAAATTAATTTTACTTATTTGATTTACTTAGCATATGCCGAGATTAGTTGTGAAAAAACAAATATTGGTGCTGATAGAGCGATTTTTAAATTTTGGATTTCAGGTAAACCCCCACAGCCGATTTCCTTCAGTTTTAGATACTGTTTTTCCTATTTTATTAAAATGTTTTATATGGAGTTTTGTGGGGAAAAAAATAATTATTGTAATGCCACTAGAGAGGTTTATAAATTTTGGGTTTCAGTAAACCCTTAATTATCCGATTTCACTTATTTTCAGAAATTATTTTTCTTATTTTATTTCAATGGCATATACATAATTTTCTTTAAATAAATAAATAAATAAAAACTTTTAAATTGCGGCTGCTAGAGTGATTTTTTAATTACCTTGTAATCTCCAATCGTTTTTCAGGTATACCTCTCCCGTTTTAATGGTTCGATTGCCCTGACTTTTGGAAACTACTTTTATAAATTTATTTTAAAGAAATTTACTGAGTTTAGTTGGGAATAAACAAATTTTGCGGTCACTAGAGCAATTTTTAACTTTTCTTTTAAATTGTCTCTTTAGATTACCCCTCCCCCAATGAGCTAATTTTACTGGTTAACAAATTCGACAAATAATTTGGTAATTGATGATGCCGGGGTTTCGTTGAGAAAAAACAACAATTGAGACCTCTAGAGCGTTAACGAATATATACACCACGCACACACTTTTTTTTTTTTTCTTCCATTGTAGATACCTAGTAGTTAGGATAGATGGAGATTTGGAGAAAAATTTCAAATTCTGTTCCATGGGTTAAACCGCAATAGCTTACATTCCTTTGAAATTCTCTAAAAGAGGTAGAGATGTTCCTATAGAAGTTAAAGTTTCTTTTCAGCCTACAGCTTGCATATACCGAGGGTGCCAAAAAATGTATACTAATTTTCACAGTAGATATCTATTTAATACATTTCAAAGTTGAAACAAAAAACAACAGTAATGTATAGTATGATGTTCTGTAAACAGATGTGACTTAAATACATTATGATAGCGTTGCTATGTGACAGGTAAATCAACAATGAACAAATGAAGCCAAGATTATCGTATGATGTTCTGTAAACAGATGTGACTTAAATACATTATGATAGCGTTGCTATGTGACAGGTAAATCAACAATGAACAAATGAAGCCAAGATATGATGTTCTGTAAACAGATGTGACTTAAATACATTATGATAGCGTTGCTATGTGACAGGTAAATCAACAATGAACAAATGAAGCCAAGATTATCGTATGATGTTCTGTAAACAGATGTGATTCACATTATGTTATTCAACAAAATGGAGCCAAGCTTATCGTTTGAACAGCGGAAAGCAATTTTGAAGTATCCAAGGCACTGGATGGGACGAAGAGGTCCGATTGAGTTTCCACTTCGTTCTCCGGATTTATCTCCGTTGGACTTCTACCTATGGGGAACTCTTAAGGATGCTGTATACCGTAGAAAACCAGCTACACTGACAGCACTTCGGGAAGAAATTGAAACGGCATGTGCTGCAATCACTGAGGTCACTTTCGCAAACGTTTCTCAAGCAGTAGTTCAACGTACTCATAAGTGTATCGACGCCGATGATGGGTATTTTGAGCAACTGTTGTAACTGTAAAAGTCTAAGATGATTAGTGCTCATCATTTTCTGTTTGTGTGAATTCAGTTTTGATATGTTAACACAGTTTTTTCTTTGCTTGAGGTGTGTGCACAATTTTTGGCCCCCTCTGTATTTTGAGTTCTGTTCTACAAATTATGGGATTGTAATATCTTCATAAACTGGTGCACTCGCAAGGCATACGACTTGCTGCAAACTGTTTAGCTGCTAGTAAGGAAAGCATATGATGACATAGCTCCTTATGTTTTGCTAAATGATGTAAGAGGGGCAGTCAATAAAGGTTCAGAATACTTCTTTTACTTGCTGTGCAGGGTCAAGGTTGGTATGTCTGTTTTGAAGTAATCTCCATGGAGTTGTACTCACTTGACTCACTGGAATCAGAACCGGCTCCGTCTTCTTTACATCAGCTGTTGATGGACCAAAACGCTGGTCCCGCAGATTGTTTTTTGCGATGGGGGAACAGAAAAAAAGTCACATTGAGCTAGTACAGGCTGTATGAAGGGGGGACACACACTCTATGTTTTTCTGGCCAAATGTTAAACAAAAACTTTGCAAATGCAGTGTCACGGTGAAGGCGCCAACCAGATGGGTGCAGCTCATGGCATTTTCGTTACATGTGTTCAGTCAGGACGTTATATACAGTCTTGTATTATTCCGCATTAGCCGTTGTTTGCGGGGGCGCTTTATGTTGATAAACCATTCCACGACAGTCGAAGAACGAAAATCTGCCGATCGAACAACCTTGGCCTTCTTTGGTGCCGGAGAACCAGCTGATTTCGCTTGTTTGCTCTCGAGATCGTAACAGTGATGCCATGTCTCATTGCCCGCAATGAGGGAATGCAGGTATGTCCCGCCATGCTCCGCGACCAGACGCCAAAGCTCCCGACACACGTCCACTCGTACTCCAGTTACAAATGCACAAATACTTCTCAAGTGTAAGCGAAAGTTCGACTGTCATTTGTCGATTTCCTCGAACAATGTAATCATGGTCTTGTTCACTGCAGTGCTTGGAGCATCTGGACCGCTCTACTTTGCTGTAAAACACGGCCGTTCTGAAACTCTTTAAACGCTCGCAGAGCGGTCGAGTGTGGCAGAACATCGTCGCCATATGCTTGCGTATGCTTCCATGCTGGATTTGTGCAGACGGAAGCAAAATTTCATAGTAGCATACTGGTCGTTACAAAGCGATTCCATTTTCTGCAGCCCACTTGCAAACACTTGCTCTTGCTAGCATCCAATTCTTTCCACCAATCACGTGAGATCTGTTCTTTTCATGAAAAATTGTTTCATCGCCGTATCTCCATTGTGCGATGAGAGAGAAAAAATAAACATTATCAGTCATTAATGACTAGCCCTCGTATATCCCCTGTGGACTTTGAATGAAAATTGCATAAATCCGCTCCCACCGGCTGAAGCTGTGCAACAGGTAGGGATAAAATTAGCAGACGCCGAAAAGCATCAACCAGGAGACTAAGTCGGGAGCTGGGTGTACCACAGCAGCCAGTATGGAAAATTCTGCACTACACCTTGAAAAAACGGCGATATCACCTCCAAATCCGACATAAGCTGGAAAGGGAGAACTACGCTGTTGGCGAAGCAATGTGTTGCATGCTGTCGAATGGGATAATTTGCTGCAAAACGTGCTCTTTAGCGATGTAGTCATCTTCCACACATGTGGCATTGTCAACCGACACAACTACAGAGTGTGGGCAGATGAACAGCCAAATGAGATCCTCAAGTGGGAACGAGACACCCCAAAAGTCAACGTGCGGTTGGGGATCACAAAGTCTAAAGTGTATGAACCATTCTTCTTCACAGAACCCACAGTGACAGACATTTCATATCTCGAAAGGCTGCAGATTTTCCCTGAAACAAAATTGCAGCTGGATAGCATCTTGGAAACGGAGCTTTTGCAACAGAATGGAGCACCCCCTCATTTCTCAAAGACAGTACCTAGAAACCGCATTTCCATGTAGGCGCTACACACCGCATTTGGGTTCCAGGCTCTCCTGATCTCAAACCTCTTGACTTTTTTCGCATGGGGATACATAAAGTCACATTTGTACAAAGTCAAAATCAACTCCATTGATCATTTAAAGGAGCGTATCAAGCACGTTGTGCTTAAGTTCACACCTGCAATGCTAGAAAAGATGTTTCGTGAAAAGATGCTTTGTTGGGAGCTATAAGTAGAAATGCAGGATGGTCATGTGGAATAAACTTGGATGGATTACGTGTGTTACCGCGTTTACATTCACTGTATTGTTTATATCTAGTGTCTGTTTTTCACAAATGGATCGAGACTTTATAATCACCCTGTAGTTCTACTCTCGTTAAAACATAATGTAGGCATAAACTGATATATTTGGCAGCTTCAGAAACTTGCGAAGCTGAACAACTACATTTATATGTCGGAAATACAAAAACATATCTTACATTGCACATTTTCGCACACTTCTCTTAACCACTGTCGCAAACTTTTTTTTTCCTTTGAGTCACGCATATTCGCAACCAGAACATAACCTCAAACCTGCCCAGTGTCAATGAACAAATGGCAAAGCCACGACGACCTTAATAAGAAATAAGAATTGTCTGGTGCTTTTAAAAGATATTTGTCAATTTTAGACCTGGAGAGCACACTTTAATACTTCCACTTATATCGATCGGAAATACAGGTTGATCAGCATGGGCATGGATAAAATACTATAAAACGTTTACTACTGAACTTTATGCTTTGAAGCTTAGGGAAACAAACGTTGAAAGATGGGAGATATCTCAGAACGCTACATGACCTCCATAGCGCACACTGCACTACTCATAACGGTGATGTAATTCACCTGTCATTTGGTTTATTTACAGTCGCTTTAACATCTCAGGTCATCAGCGTCCCATTCAAATCAGGGCGTGAAACGGCCGACAACTTTTGCCCAGAGGTCTCTTCTTTCAGGCTTGAGGTTCTTTATCGTGCCGTAAATGTACGACACGGGACCCACGGCTTTACTTCCCTTCAAAGGAAGCCATACTGGTCGGGATCGAACCGGCGATCTTGGGTTTAGAAGGAAAGTATGGTTACCACTACACCACCAGGACCGACAATTCAACCATGTCCGTTGCAACATCAGAACGGTGATTTTTTGGAAAGTTTGAGTAATTTTTAATTTCAGATCATCAATGTTCCTGGGTTTCTGTAAATAGACAAGGACTTTAACAGAACCCCACACGAAGAAGTCAGGAGGGGCTATATCTGGAAGAGTTTGGGGGCCAAGAAATTGGTCCGTCACAACCACATACGATAGAAAGCGGTATTAAGAAAATGACAAACTTCCCATGTCTAGTGAGGGGGTGCACCGTCTTACTGGAACACAATGTTCATATAGTTGTCTACCTTGCATGTCCAAATAAGATCCATTGCCACTGTCTTTTCTGCACAGAGAAATGTTGCACACACTTTATTGCGGTTCACTTCACAGGAGACATGTGGATTTTCCCTTGTCCAAATAATGCAGTTGTGAGTGCTCCCGCTGACATGTCTGTAAATAGCCGTTTGTTTAAGAAGCTGTCATCTTCATGCCGTTGGCACATTGTGGCTACAAAATTGAAACGAACTTCATGATCCTCATCGCGTACGGTTTGTAGACATTGTAAGTGATATGGCTAGCTTCAGGTACTTTCTAACAGAACATTATGGCGCATTCATCTCTGCTAACAGTCGTCTTAAACTTTTCATAGCGCCCTTGTCATGGCTGCACGCACTGCAAATTCTGCATGTATTTTTTTTAACACAGACCCTGGTTCTACAAATGTTCGATACCACAACATTATGGAATCTTATTTAAGTACATTACGCACACCATACTCAAGTCAACGTGTGTAACGCTCTCAAATTCAACATACCAAAGAACGCATTGTGCTTGCTGTTGATTTGTAGTAGCCGTGTCTATTATCTACGATTTTCATTTGTCATTATGCGTTGTTGATTTTCACTCTTGTCATGTACGGAAAAGTCGGTCCTGGTGGTGTAGTGGTAACCATACCTGCCTTCTAAACCCAAGATTGCGGGTTCGAACCCGGCCAGGACCGAAGGATTTTTTCGGGCGTAAAAATCTTAAGTATGGTTTCCTTCGGAAGGGAAGTAAAGTCGTGGGTCCCGTGTCGTACATTTACGGCACGATAAAGAACCTCAAGCCTGAAAAAAGAGACCTCTGAGCAAAATTTGTTGGCCGTTTCACGCCCTGAGTTGAATGGGACGCTGATGACCTGAACTGTTAAAGAGCGTCCGTAAATAAACCTATAAAAAAATTATGCATATACAAAATGACCACCCTGTTATTTAAAAAAAATTAGGAAATATTAATATCAGTATAACTTTCGGCTTGCAATACAGGCCCTTGAGCGGTGAATGCACAAAGCCTTAAACTGAAAAAAAAAAAAACCCCTGACTTAACATCTAAAATTCAGATTGCCTACCGCATTAATTACAAATAAATGTTACATCATTACGAACTTGGATGTGTATGCAAGCATGACTGTCATTTGTTATGGTAGCATCTTTTTCGTAGAATTCTTTAAAATTGTTGCAGAATCAATATAACTCCGGCTGACTAGGCATCCTTTATAATTACTGGAGGAATGTGAACCATATTTTGGTTTCCTACTTCTATTATTCCAGTTAATTGGCCTCGGTGTTCTACGGGCAAGGCGCTCTCTCCTCCCAGCAGAGGTCGATATTCCTCGATTTTTCCGACGTTAAAAATCTGCAACCCAAGTTTTCTCAGAGAAACTTTGAGCCGCGGGTCCGATGTTTTATATTAAGGCACGTTAAAGAAATTCGCATCTGAAAACAGACGTAAGAACTGCATAAACGAAGAAGTGGTACCTGTACAAAATTGCCGGCAATTTCATGTTCAAATAATATCGTAACATCACTCTAGATGGAGCTTCAAGCCATGAATTGATCACCCATTCCTCTGGTAATCGCGTAATGTGGGAAGAAATAATGTGGGGGATGGAGCTGTACATCAAAACAGGGACAGACTCATTAAACAGGACTCGTGTGGTTCAGGCTTGGAGCATGGCGGCAGATCAGAATCTCAGGTAAAAATGAACTGAGAATTTGCCCTTTATGTGGAGAGGAAGAATCTGGCCGCACATCCTAACGAACTGTAGCAGCACTGAGGTGTACAGAAAAAAGTACCTGCAGTCTTCCTTAGAGAGCAAGGGGCATGCTGAGCTCTGCTGGCTCTGTTAACTACGTTAAGCAATGCAGGTATGATCTATGTACTTATGTGTTTAAGTAATGTACTTTTTGTGTATTATGAAAGGCATGTAGCCCCGTGGACCAGTGCGTAGGTTGTAAAGTTAATATTATGTATGCTAATTTTAAATACATTCCATTCCTCTGATATCTGTGGATGCTAAGTGTAACTAAATTTAAATGATATATCTGTTGTGAAATACCCTGGAATAGGTCTAAGAGTTAATCCATGCCAGATGATAATGATTATTCCAGTTAATAAACAAACGCAGATTATTTTAGGAATGGTGGCTACAAACCAGTACATCTTTCGTATCGAATGGTGTTTAACGCCCGTTTTTACTACTGAGGCACCACTACTGAGGTCACATGAGATGAAATTGTGTATTGGGAAAGGATTTTTAAGCAAGGAAACGTTCCAGGCATAAGTGTTTAGGGTACCTCCCCGACATTTGCCATTTATGAGGACTGAGAAAAACCTGGAAAAAACCACAGCCAGGGAGGACGGTCCTGGCGAGATTCGAACCTCGGACTCCCGCGCCTTAACGACCTCGTCCACTCGTGACGTCAAGTCTAAGTTCCTGTTATATAAAACAGAAGGACATAAAATACAAAAGAGAGATGAGAGATGTTTAGGAATTTTCCGTCATGAGCGCTAGGGTCGCAGGCGAGACAAAATGGCGAGTGATCCAAAGAAGGCGTACCGAGTGTTAAAGTTGGCAAGTCCGCTACATTTGTATAACGACATGCACGTCGAAAGAACATTTACCGTTAGTGCGTACCAACAGTTTACAGAGACGGGATCTGTGCGTAAACAGAGGAGCAGCGGGCGGCGCGTTTAAGCGATGAAACAGTCGACAGAATTGGGGAAACGTTCACAAGTCCGCTAAAAACGACTCGTCTTCTAGTCGTGAGATGCAGTTACCCTAGAAATCTGTGTGGCGTGCTGTTTGTAAGCGGTTGATGTGGAAACCTGGTCTTATGCTCCCAGTTTACTCAAGGTATGCAGGCGGCATGATGGATCGAGTGTGGTTTGTGCTATTTCACAACGAACGGTCTATGGCCCGTTTTTCTTCGTGGAAGGTGCCGTTACAAGGATAACGCACCTTGACATGCTGCACAAGTGGCTCATCCTACAGTTCAATGAAAACTCCGTGGACTAAAGCTTGACCCCGGCCAAGTTTGAACCCGCGAACTTGGGTGGTAACCACTACACCGACTATAGTGTACTTCAGAGTTCACTGTTTCATCACGAAAATCATCAATCAACGTAATCCTCTCATTTTCTAGAGGATTTTGGCCCTCAGGAATGCCATCCCCTTCATTGTTTTATCCGCAGTTACAATGCTGGTTATTTTCAGTCTTGTGACGAAAAAGTCTCTCTAAACAGTTGATAGTTCTCTCTCATTCGGTGGCCGAGGTCGTTAAGTCTCGGACTCGTGAGCGGGAGGTCTGGGTTCGAATACCGCCAGGACCGTCCTTCCTGACTGAGGTTTTTTCCAGGTTTTCCTCAGTCCTCATAAATGGCAAATGCCGGGGAGGTACCCTAAACTTAGGCCTGGAACGATTCCTTCCATAAAATCCTTTCCCAATATATCATTTCATTTCATGTATCATCAGTGTCCACCGCCTGTGATGCCTCTGTAGCAAAAACGGGCGTTAAACACCATTCATTCATTCTCTCTCATTCGGTCCTAGTGGTGTAGTGGTTACCATACTCACCTTCTAAACCCAAGATCGCGCGTTCAAACCCGGCCAGGGCCGATGGATTTTTTCGGGCGTAAAAATCCTAAGTATGGTTTCCTTTGGAAGGGAAGTAAAGCCGTGTCGTACCTCAACCCTGAAAAAAGAGGCCTCTGAGCAAAATTTGTCGGCCGTTTCACGCCCTGAATTGAATGGGACGCTGATGACCTGAGATGTTAAAGAGCGTCCGTAAATAAACCAAATCAATCTCTCTCCCTTAGTTGCGCTTGGAGGGATCAATTAACAACCTTCTTAAAGAATCAAACTGGTGACAACTGTGTTCAAACTGCTGACAGAGATACCAAGTCGAACAGAAATTTGTTTGGATATTATTCGCAGTTGTGTCTGCACATCCCATTGTTGCATTTACGACCTCTGTTTCTCTTCTTGCGATGATGACAGCCTTTTCGCCCAACAAATCACGAATCAATCTCTTTACAGACCCAAGCAGAAGAAGAAGAAACTATATGAAATATTGCTCATGTAATATTGCATTTTTCCAAGATAAACAGGCTAAGAAAAAAAAGCGTTGCATTACTTATTGAACGTCCCTTGTGTTTCTACTGCGGCGTATAGTTTTCAACACGCCTACAATTTTCTCTCCTTTCATTTAGTGGCGCCCAGTGTTACACTTTCTCCATACCTTAAGCCTCCCACGTTGATAAAATTGGTACATTTTAATTATAAAGAGTCATGACTCTAGTCGGTGATATTATTTATAAAAATAACACTTTTAAAGTAAAAACCACAGGAAATCTGCTGCCTAAAGCCATTGTGTTTATCATTTCCAAAGAACTGTTTAGAAATTCAGAGGGAGGGCTCGTTTTCTCTCAGAGAATGGAAAGCGCTGTCAACCTGATAAAGTGGAATGCAGTACAGAGCGGACTAGAATAAGAGGAGACTGAATTAGCTGCCTGCAGCCTGGCAATAGATTCGTTAATGAAACAGCTGCTAAAATACTTGAGCAAGCCTTGGCCGAGACATTGATTCTGTTTTAAAGCAAAACTGTTGGGCACAGTATCACGGCAATGCAACACTTCTTACAGATACAGATAAAAATGTTACTTAGATTTTACCGACCGGTATGTTTGCGTATATTTTTAGAATCTACACACTACTAAAGGATATTAACACAGCTTCTCAATTCCCAATTAAGTTAAGTTCCTTGATGGGTGGGTTTTTTTTTTTTAAAGGATTTTCCCGAAGTTATCAATCAATTACACTGGGCAACAATGAAAATGTTTCGCGCTTAAAAATAGTGAATTTACATGTATTTCCATCTGCTGAATTCAAAAATCACCATAAAAATAATAGATTAGCTCTTGTTTTGAAGATAAAGTGACATTTCATTTTTTAGAGGAAGATTTTAAATTTGGGGGAATTTTTTTTGGGAGTTGGCACACCTGTCAAATAACAAAACACAAATGCTCTTCAGCTGTTTGTAAGTCATAAACATAGATACTGTTGCTGTGACTGTGAATACATGTAGTTTCTACTCAAATTAATGCAAAATTTCTGGTTCGCGAGTGCTTTTTTAGTGTAAAATTTGTAAAAATGCCACGAAAATGTGTAAATATGGTGAATAACTTTTGTTATATTTGTGGTGAAATAACATTTTCCTCACAGAAACGCAATCTGACGCCTCTTGTAAAGACTGCCAAGCCCCTTGTGGACCCAAAAGACGTTCTTCTTCCACCCCTGCATATCAAGCTGGGTTTGATGAAAAACTTTGTCAAAGTTATGAACCGAGAAGGACGCGCCTTTAAGTACATCAGAGAAAAATTTTCGAAATTAAGTGATGCAAAAGTTAAGGAAGGCATTTTTGTCGGACCACAAATAAGAGAACTTGTAAAGGATCCTGCATTTGACCAAGTTTTGGAGGGGAAAGAAAAGGAAGGTTGGAAAGTCTTCAAGGGTGGTGTTCATGGATTTTTAGGCAACAAAAGATATGACAACTACAAGCATTTGGTGACAGTGCTCCTGCAAAAATACCGTAACCTTGGATGCAACATGTCCCTTAAGATCCATTTTTTCCACTCCCACCTAGACTTTTTCCCTCCTAGTTGTGGAGCTGTTAGTGATGAACATGGGGAGAGATTCCATCAGGACATTTCTGTTATGGAACAAAGATATCAGGGCCGTTGGAATGAAGTAATGCTTGCGGATTACTGTTGGTCTTTGTATAGGGATTCACGAAGTCAATAGGCCACCACATGATTCTCTTCAGACACGACTATCTGCGAAGTATTTTTCCAGCAATTTAGAACTCTTAGCATGTAATTACCAGTTTAAAAAATCAAATGCACTTTCATTGTTGTTAGCATGTATGTAATTAAAATGTATCCTTTTCTCTCAATCCGTTAATATGTAATACTTCCACCTTGTGTATATCATAGAAACAAGAGCTAATAACATTTTTTCATTGTTATATTTGTTTTTCTCAACCCAAAATTAGTAGGAATTGACTCATGAAGTGCTCGAAACATTCAAAAATTATTTTTTTGTTGCCCAGTGTTATTAGGAAGACTAAGGCCCCACAGATCCCTGAAATCTAAAAACCATCTTCATAATACAGCCGTGCCTTCAGAAATCCTCCAAACTCTTGCCGGCTAGAGAGGAACCGTTCTAAATTTGAAATGGCAAGTGGGAATGTTGGGGGAAAAAATTACAAAATGAAGGGTTCATAAGTCATAAACAAATATTATACACAGAATGTTAAATAACAATACTGAAATCCTGTCTCTGTGTATAGAGCGATCTTAGACTAGTAATTTCAGTTAGGCAACTAGCGTCACAGATTCAAATTGTCGAAGCTATGAACTATACAGAGTGTATCAGAATATCTATTCCTAATTTTCTGATGTGATAAAAATAAAAATAAAAATAAAAAATACTTCCTTAATAAAGCGATGTCCGAAAATGCTTCGTTTTCAAGCTTTAAGTGGCATGAAGGAAACAATGAACGAATTTCAAGTTGAAAAATTACTTTATTTACTTTCTATGGCTATATAGAAAATTTTATTATTTAATACCAGATATTAAGAAAATGGTATTGACAAACTAAAGAAACTGTTCAAAATTGCGACTGCCATTGTTGTCTCAAAGTATAATTGAACAACGAATCCTTCGAAATATCTGTGGTCGGTTACGAAGATCGTCAAAAGCAAGAATAATACTAGCAAAACTTCTTCTGCAGTGTCGATGGGTGTTTCATAAAATAATTGATTTAATATGACCCCAAACATAAAAATCAACTGGAGTCATGTCTGGACCAAGCAACTGGACCTGCTCGCCCTATCCAACGATTCGCAAAATGAACATTTAAGTAATTTCAAAACTTGTATCAAAATGTGCAGGTGCACAGTCATGTCGAAACATCATGTTTCTCCAAATATTAATGGGAATGTCTTCAAGTAGCTCCGGAAACATTTCCGCAAGAACATGTTCATTCAATCGTGCAGGCATAACATATGACCCTTAGAAAGTCACTAACAAATCCAACCCAAACATTTTCAGAAAACTTCCATTGATTGCGGAGATTCTCCTCAGCTTTAGGATTAATGTCATTCCAAATACGACAGTTGTGCATTTAGCAATATCAAGCTCATTGTTAACGGTATGTAAATACCATTCAGCAAATTGTTGTCAGTTAGAATTATCATCTGGGATTAATGTTTGTATTTTTGGATATGAAATGGATGCTTTTCATACTCACTTAAGACTCTCCATACAGACATGTGGCTGGTATTCATCGAACGTGCAACGGTCGAGTGCTAGTTCGTTGATTATTTTCAAACCTGTGCTAAATCTCGTCTTCAAAGTAGAATGTTCTCACAGTTCGATTCGCTCCTGAATTTGCTTTCTTTACTTGGAATTGACCACTATCTCGAAGACGTTGATTCAGTCTTGAAAATATTGCATGTCAAGGAATATGGCGCTGAGGCTGCTCAAAGATTTGCTTTGACAAATTAGCATTGCCGTAAGTTGCTTCAAACGCCTTATGCATGTCTGTAAATTCAATATTTATTTACCGGTGCATTTTAATACCATTAAATGAAATAAACAGATCTCACAGAAGATATTTTGTGACATACAACAACAAACTAACTTCAGTTGTTTATTATTTCTATGTTAACAAGAACAGCTCACACATAAATGCAGTCTTAAAGTGAGTAATGAGCTTTGTCGTTTATATTGAAAACAAAACTTTTACGGGCTCTACTTTATTATGAAAAAAAAGGTTTATTTTCATGTTCTCTATCACATCAGAAAATTATGAATTCAGATACACCCTATACAAGTAATTGCAATTTGGTGCCCATAAAGCACCAAAGCACTAAAATTAAACCAAGTTAAAATTATGTATTACAATGCCTTCACATAACCTTAATAATATAAATAAAATGTTGTTAATAACCAATAACAGTGTTTACACAATTTAGTGTTCAAGTAATTTGCAAACTTTCAGGCTAAAAACATGATTACAGGCCACTGCATTGCTGTGCTAATAGAGTTTCAGTTGTTAAAAAATGTCACGATTCTACCTTTTTTCTTAATGTTGCTAGATATCTGTCAATTATTTCACGCAGCAGCTGTTTGTTTTGTAACCAAAAGATATAAGACAAAGTAAGGGCCTCAAATAAGGGCCCATTAACATGAAAAGTAAACGTAAATGTAATAAAATTAAGACGTAACACGTAAATTATGCATTATGTAGGCATTCACAATGAAAGGCGCAAACGTACGTATTAGCCATTCAAAAATAAGAACAAGCGAAGATCAACTAACATCTGTTTGAAAATGGCTGCTTCTGAGCAGAAGGCGGTAGCGTTTATGTATGTGCAAAGTCAGTAACTAATTTGCTAAGAGTAGTTAATTAAGCAAGGATAGCTCACTTATAATGCTATTAATCGTTTATCCATTCTGTTTACGTAGCCACTGATCTTCAGCTCTCTCTATCACAGAGCAGGTGCGTTTTGATTGGCTGATTTCTTAAGTTTAAGTCAGACGTAGACGCAAAACCTTGGACCTTGCAAGCTTCTAAGTTTACGTCTAATTGTATGTTTACGTGATTCATTGTATATAGTTCCATTACAATAAATAGCATCTAGTTTTTGCGTTTAAGTTTACGTTGCGTTTAATTTGTGAATGGGGCCTAAATTACAAATCGATAAATAGAGAATGATCGTAGTGTGAGTTCTGAGTTTGCCGACATGCACCTGAAAGCAAGTGGTTGGGCTGAATCTACAGAAAAAGATTCCCATAGGAGACACTCACGTCGTGCTAAACTTCAATCTGTGTGTCAACTGGAATGCTTTAAGATGCAAATGAAGGTAACAGTCAAACCCATGAATTACCCTTTTGAAACTTTAAGCCTTAATATCAAAGTTTGAAACCATTCATGAGTTACTTATTTCATATTCCTTATTTAGACTCCTCTTTAGAGTGCAAACATTTCGGTGTTGTTCTTTAACATTCAGTAAATATATTTGTGATTTCTCATTCAATGACTGACACCTTTCATATGCATAAAGCTTCATCATCTCGTTTTGTGCTCTTGTCACTTGTTCCAAAGATTGCAATCTATAATTATCACAAAAGAGAAACCACAAATTTAGAATCATTATTATTATTATTATTATTATTATTATTATTATTATTATTATTATTATTATTGAAATTGTACCACAAAATTGATAAAATACTGTCAATTAGATGAAATATATTATTACTGATAAACAAAGCTATTTTGTATGGGTATTGTTAAACATTTTTAAATGTAACCTGTTTATCATCTGAGCCCTTTATGTCATCTTTACATTCACTAAAATAGAGAAAAATAACAAAAGTTTCGTATTACATTGTGTATTTAAGATGATGTTCATATGTTTCAATAAAACAAAAACATGTTACTATTTAAAAACGGTTACAATTTACTAAGCAAATAAACACAAAGTTAAATTATTGGCTTTGAAATTTAATTTAAATGTTATTGTAGTAAAAACATGTAAAGCAAAAGTGTTCTGAAGGTTATTACAGAGCTCTCTTGCCATGAAATATAATTCTCAAACACATATTGGATATTATTTAACATTTGCTATCTTCACACGATGAACCGCCAATGGTGGCCGAGGTCGTTAAGGCGCGGACTGGTGAGCGGGAGGTCTGAGGTTCGAGTCCCGCCAGGACCGTCCTTCCTGACTGATGTTTTTTCCAGGTTTTCCTCAGTCCTCATAAATGGCAAATGCCGTGGAGGTACCCTAAACTTAGGCCTGTAACTTTTCCTTCCTTAAAAATAAATTCTTTCCCAATATATCATTTCATTTCATGTATCATCAGTGTCCATCGCTTGTGGTGCTTCAGTAGTAAAAACGGGCGTTAAACACTATTCATTCACACGATGCTTTCGTTAAATATAAAACATATGCATCGTTATAAATAAAGTTTATATGCTTGATTAATTTTTCCTTTTATTCTAAAACACTACGGAGAAATAAAACTCAAGAGTCTTTTTTCAAATTTCGGGTTTCAAGTATATCTACTCTTAATAGTCTAATTTCCCTAAATTTCATAAATTGTTTTTCTTGTTTAATTTAAATGCTACATCAATAATTTTGTTTTGAAGGAACTGGTGCCGCTAGAGCAATTTTCAAAATTTGAGTTTCTGGAAAATCCCCATTCTTAAGATCCAATTTCTCTAATTTTCAGGATAAATTTTTGTTCTTTTGTTTAAATAGAATATGCGGAGTTTCATTACCAAAAATCAAATATTGGTACCGCTAGAGTAATTTTTAATTTTAGGTTTCAGGTATACTCCCCCGCTACTAATTCTCTGATTTCACTAATTTTCAGAATCTATTTTTCTTATTTGGTTTAAACGGAATATACCAGGTTTTATCGTAAAATATCGCGTGTTGGTGCTGGTCGAGCGATTTTTAAATGTTGGGTTTCAGATAAACTCCCACACTTAACAGTTCCATTTCCCTGATTTCTGCAAACTATTTTTCTTGTTTTATTACCGAGTTCCCTGTAAAAATTTAAAATAGCGGCCGATAGAGCGATTTTTAAATTTCGCTTTAACCCCCGCACGTTTGTCAGGCGTATTCCTGCTCCTAATGAGCCGAGTGCTCTGGTTTTCGGAAAGTACTTTTATAATTTTATTTTAAAGAAATTTGCCGAGTTACGTTGCGAATAAACAAAAATTGTGGCCGCTAGAGCGACTTTTTATTTTATTTTAATTTTTCTTGCTTTAGGTTACTCCTCCCCATTTTCAATGGCCCAATTTCTGGTTAACGAACTGGACGAATCGTTTGTCAATTTATCGTTATATGCCGAGTTTCGCTGAGAAAATACAAAAATTGCGACCGCTATAGCGTAACGGACAAACACAATATGTTTGTATACTTTTTATAGGTGCGATCGATGGAGATTTGAAGAAATTATTAAAAACTCTTTCCATTGGTCAACCGCAATAGCTTACTTTCCTTCGGAATTCGCTAAAATGCTCGTCAGTTACAGGTGTTGACAGGGATTAGGGTGAAAGACGTCCAAAATGTTAAGCTGTTCTTAAACCGTTTTATTTCAGTTCACTGCTCTTGTACAAATCACTTGCTATATTTCTAAATACATAACGTTTAAAACTGTACATCTGTAATGATAATCGCAATAAAATTGTTTCGCAATGTCAGTGAAAGGAGGAAGATTAACCATAGTCGGCATTGGAGAAAAGAAACACATGGACACGTTCTTAGAACCAGGAAAATACACAACTAGGGACTTCCCGTAGCAATCAATTTCTAGAACTGCATTATTTATTCCTTCCCACTTAAAGAGAAGAGATTTCGCAACCTTGAGCTTGAACCGCGGGACACACCTCATATTGAAATAAATATTCAAATCATGACCTTCATACTTTATTTTCTTACAAGTATTTTAATAAACAAGAACTTTATTACTGATGTATACATTTATTCACCTTTTATCAGCGTTCCAAATATTTGGCCTTGAAAAAGTTTTCATTTCTATTTATCGCAGCCCGCGAATTGACCTTTCGAGAACGATCTTTGGTATGAACTATTTAAAGAGACGAAATGCTTTATAGAAATGTTTGCATGGACTTAGTTTCACATTTTTTAACTTCAATCGTAAAAATATGCACATTTTTATAGTATAATTGGTATCACGCAGTGAAAAATATAATTTATTCTTATTATAAGTTTTGGATATTTAATGCAAATATTTCCCATGTTCTATCACTATAGTCTATATGTTGAATTATCGAATGCGAAAACAGGTAGATGATTTAATAAGTACTACTAATAGTATAATATAATAGGGAAAACTTGCGGTAGGCAATTAACACAAGAACTGTAAGCTAATGCGATTAAACCCACGGAACTATTTCTGAATAATTTCTCCAAATTTCCACCAATCGTAACTCTAGGCGCTATAATGCAAAAATATTATAAATAGGTTTCCACCCGTTAACGCTCTAGCAGTCAAATGTTTGTTTCTTTTCAATGAAGCTCCGCATATAATCTTCAATTGACAAAGGATTCGTTGAGTTCGTCAACTATCAAAATTGGGGTGGGGTTCAATTTAGAGATTTTTTAAAAAAAAAGTTAAAAATCGTCCTAGCACCACCATTTTTTTAATTCTCAAAAAATCGGTAAATTTCTTTAAAATAAATTGATAAAAGTACTTTCCAAAAATTCGTGAAATCGGACTTTAAGGAGGAGGGTTACCTGAAACCCAAAATTTAAAATCGCCCTCATGTAATCGATATAGCATTTTTACAACTTTATCCGTATATAACACATAAATAGAAACCGTTTCTGAAAATCACCGAAATGGGGACTTATCAGAAAACCAAAATTTAAAGAGAGCCCTATGATAAATTTAGAAAACGTTTTCGTTGCGTTTTTATTACAATAATGATTAAATGAAATTTCAAAGCTAATGAAAATCCTTTAAACTTATAATTGTTTATTGTTGATTGTGTATCTTTACATTGTACCTTGTTGTCGGTCCTGGTGGTGTGGTAACCATACTTGCCTCCTAAACCCAAGATCGCGGGTTCGATCCTGGCCGGGACCGATGAATTTTTTCGGGCGTAAAAATCCTAAGTATGGCTTCCTTTGGAAGGGAAGTAAAGCCTGGGTCCCGTGTCGTACATTTACGGTACGATAAAGAACCTCAAGCCTGAAAAAAAGAGGCCTCTGAGCAAAATTTGTCGGCCGTTTCACGCCATGAATTGAATGGGACGCGGATGACCTGAGCTGTTAAAGAGCGTCAGTAAATAAATCGAATCAACAACAGCATTGTATCTTGTAATTGTTTTTATAAGATGGAACACGTTTTTGTTTTATTGAAACATATGAATATCATCTTAAATACTCAACATAACTCGAAACTTTCTGTTATTTTTCTCTGTTTTAGTGAATGTAAAGATGATATCAAGGGCTCAGTTCATAAACGTGGTTACATTTAAAAATGTTACAAAATACCCAAACAGCATAGCCCAGTCTATGAGTGGTAATATATTTTATTTAATTAATAGTATACCATTATTTTCTGTTATTTCTCTTTTGAGTTAATTATAGATTGCTAGAGTTATAATTTTGTTCTCCTGATATCATACAGTAATGCCATAACTTATTTTACTTCATTAATTAATAAGACCTAAATTCGAATGTTATATTATTTTTTTAAGTTATTATACTGGGTGAGGTTTTCGGTTAGTTTACGCAGCTCCTGTGTGACGTATTCGTTTCCTTCCAAAACAGTAATTGCCAGAATCTTTGTTTGAGGAGAAATTGGTGATTTTAGTGAAACATAAATGACTTTCGTATCGATTACTAATAAATAATAACAATTGCGCGTAAATTTTGCAATAAATTTGAATGAGCAAAGGTATTAGTGTAATATATAGAGGGAATTAAATAACATGTATTTTATTAAAACTTTTCTGTACTAAATTTGGCTCCTTAGCAACAACTCTGTAGATAGGTCGTAATGTTCAAGCAGTATACGCCTGCGCAATTGCCGGTAAAACGTCACCGTTCCACAATCGAATTGTACCATGGAAGACACTTGTCTGAGTCAGAAATGATAGCTGCCTTGGGACTCATCTGTTACATACTGTCCTACACCCGAGGTCATGTGGATAATATTACAGCCAGAGTCATGGCAATTTCATCGTTTGATCTGCTGTTTCACTGTATGAGTTGATACGCAAACTGGTCTTCCACTCCCATGTTTATCACCGACATTTTGTCTTCCATTTTAAATCTTTGCACCTATTCGTTCGGTGATTACAAGCGTGACAGGAAACGAGTCCTGGGTATGACATTATGAACTAGAGAGTACGAGATAACCGATATGTGGAAGATTCGTCATCTCCATTCAAGAAAAAGTTCAAAACTCGGCTTTCATTGGGAAAATCATTCTGATGAGCTCTCACCATATTAATGACTCTATAATGACTCATTTTAAAGAAAAGAGCCTGCGCACACTGTGGATAAACTTGTGTGAAATTTGAGATGTTGATATAACCACCAAATAGCCCGAGCTTGACGCCTCCCGGGAAAGCATGTTTGCAGGATAAAGAGTTTACAGATGACACAATGTTAGTGCAAGTGGTGGGAAAATCTTTAAAGACCACACACACAAAAAAGGAAGTTTTACTTGTGTGATGACTAGGTCGAAAAATAAGTGACAAAAAATCCTGTATCCACTTTTGCAAAATATTATTATGAATTTTCTTTTAGTTAATTATCTTCCCCATATGTTGAAGTATTTCAAATATGTTTATTATAGAGTTTACGTCCATTTTCCCTCCTGGGGCATTACAGGCGGTGGACACGGACGAAAAAAATGATAAATTGGAAAAATTATCTTTCCTTGAGAAGAAGAAAAAGTTCCACACCTAGTTAAGTTTCAGAAATAAAGAAAACTCAGCTAAAACAGCTGGCGTGAATCGAACCGCAGACCTTTAGTTCACGAATAATAATATACCTTAGCAATCTTGGCTACTGGGTCGGTATTCAATTTCGCAAATTATTTTACAGTCATTATGAACAAGGGCTAAAATAAACATAACGAAAGAATGGATTCACAGAGCTGCAGATCAGGGAACAAAATGCGAGGTTATCCGTGCTCGGCAAACAACCAGTTGAACCTGCTCAATTAGAAACTGACATTCCAAACCCTTTAAAATGCGTCGCCGAGCCAAATTTAATTTGTTCACTCAGAGGAACGACTGCATTGGCATCTTACAACATAACACAAGAAGTTCTGTGATTTCTCAAGTTCAGTTTAATAAAACATTGTCCTAAGTGCGGTGCCAACACAGAACAAAGAGTCCGCAAATAAACTTTCCTTTTAACGTACCCTTTGCACTTTTATGTGCATTAATCAGTTTTAATACAACTTTAACTTATAATATCAAATTAAAATTCATCTTCTTCTTCTCCCACAAGATACAGGACTGTCGACTTGTTCCGTCCTCAATTGAATTGTTTGTGTCAAGCGCCCCCCCCCAAAAAAATGAGTTAGTGGCGGAATATGTTTCTGTGAGGGTATACGCATATTTTAGTACACAAACCAGTTAAATAACACTCTCTTCTAATGGTCAGACATGACACTGAATTTCGTGTTTAGGACAGAAAGCAGTCAAGCAATACTTCTTGACTTGTTTCTGCAGTAAACTGCGGGTACATTTTGTGTTTTTGTTACCCAATATGGTAAAAAGAACTGATCCTTTATAGTGAATGATCCATCAGGATAAAACAAGGATCACACTGTTGTTAGTCGGTTCTAGTGGTGTAGTGGTAACCATACTTGCCTTCTAAACCCAAAATCGAGGGTTCAAACCTGGCCAGGATCAATTTTCGGGCGTAAAAATCCTAAGTATGACTTCGGAATGGAAGTAAAGCCGTGGGTCTCATGTTGTACATTTACGGCACGAAAAAGAACCTCAAGCCTGAAAGAAGAGACCTCTGAGCAAAATTTGTCGGCCGTTTCACGCCCTGAATTGAATAGGACGCTGATGACCCGAGATTTAAACAGCGTCCGTAATTAAAGAAATCAACCAACATAGCTGCGAGATTTTTGATGAACCTTTGTGACAGTATGACCCACACATTCCCTGTTCGTATTCACAGTGTGACAGAGACTTTGGGGCTTTAAAGCATCTGCTGTAAAAAGAGCTAATTACACTCCATAGGAATGTATGGAATTTTACTGTTCACTTAGTTACCTCCCAAGATAGCAGAAGTTTCAAAACATGGTGACCTCATTCACCCAAAAAGCTTACTAACTCAGACGATGTATTTCTAAAGACTAAAAGGAGAGTTTCAAGATATCGACATGCAAACAGTTTTGTTACAAGAACACTCCTGGAAAAGTAATAGTAAAGCCATGTATCGATAGAATCATTCAACCGAACTTTTCACCTTGCTGAAAGCATATCGTGTTCCTGACTTATCCACCCAGATGGCCTATCCTTCAGGAAAAGCAAGTTTATATTTATAATTTATTAAGATTACTTATCAAAACATTACTTAGCCTTACATGTAACAATATTCTATCATTCAACAAAAATCTAAAATATATTTAGCCTAAATTTTTTGGACATTGGTCTGAGGCCTAAATTTCTTCGTTGTTGTTTTAAGTTTCCAACATAAAAAAGATGCAAGAACTAAATGCTCTAAAATCTGGTGGGATATGAACACTTTTTGACAGCATTTTACAATAGCCTACTACAGAGGCAGAATGTGCTGTGGAGTTTGTTTATAAAGATTGATTAGCTCCTGCCATGGTGAGTAGGCATTGGTGATTTTATCCTTTTAATTATCTCTGTATTAGCAATAGTCTAAACATAATTACAAATATTTTCTTTTTCCACAAGTACGGGTTTTAGGACAAAATCCTCAAAAAATCAGGAAATATGCCATAAAAATAAGTTTGCATCACTCGATTATTGCAGAAACCAGTTAAGTGCAAAATAATTTAGAATTTTTACAGCAAAGTTAAAAACCACAAAATAAATATCTTTAGATAAAAATATTGAAGTATATACTACTTTCAACAAAAAACATTAAAACCGCTACCAAAATACTCAGTCGGATGCTACACAGTTTTTTGTTTGTTTGTGTTTTGTTTTTTGTTTGTTTATTTGGGCTTCGTACTTGGCGATATCTTCTAGGTTAATAATTTAATAAAAATTTAGATATCCGTTCCTCTTTCATTCTTAAAATATGCTAATACCAATTATTTTTAATTTTCATTTATTTTATATATTTAATTGTTTTCGAATTTCTTCATTACTTTGTTTCTCTAAGACAGTAAATCCAGCTACTGCTCTTAAAAATCTCATCTCAGTAGTTTCTATTCTTTTCCTACCTGTTCTATTCATTGTTCAGTTTTCACTTCCATATGTTGCCATTGGCACTGTCATCGCTTTGTAGAATTTTATTTGTGTTGCTTTTGACGTCTTGTTCTTTAATGTTCTTACTCTTCCATTCATTTGTTAATTTGTTTCGTTTTATAGTTTTATATTCAATCCATTAAAACCTAAATAATTAAAACTAGAGATTGTTCTATTATTTCTTCATTAAGAACTATATTTTATGATTATTCCCTTTAAAATCCATTGATTTTGTCTGGTTGTTGAAATCTTAAAATTATATGCCTCTATGATATCTTTCATGGCTGTTAACACTTCTCTGTAGACCATCTTCCGTTTCCTCAA
This sequence comes from Metallyticus violacea, assembly GCA_030762175.1. Classification (NCBI taxonomy): domain Eukaryota; kingdom Metazoa; phylum Arthropoda; class Insecta; order Mantodea; family Metallyticidae; genus Metallyticus; species Metallyticus violacea. The sequence goes on along the minus strand of CM060830.1, from coordinate 93,309,433 downwards.
AAAGAACTTGATCGTCAGGAGATAGAATTGTTTTCAACTTATGTCTATAAATTTGAATAGCCCTAGCGGAATAGTTTTCCATTCATTAAAGTGTTTCGTCTATCTGTCGTATGTTAAATAATTCTGACGATAAAGGACATTCCTGTTTGACGCCTTGTTTTATTTTTTTCTGTTTTGTTTCCAATTCTAACGTCAATGTCTATCTGAATTCTTGTACCTTTACACAAACTATGATTTATCTTGATCAGATGACTCCGATATCCTTTCTCTTGTATTACAGTTCATAGTTTGTTTCGGAGAAGCCTATCAAAATCTTTTTCATAATATAAAAATAATATGAAAGTCGGCAAATTAAACTCTCTTCTCTTCTGTATTAATTGTTCCACCGTAAATATACAATCTGCACAAGATCGCCCTTTTCTAATACCACATTATTATTATTATTATTATTATTATTATTATTATTATTTGGTTAATTTACGGAAGCTCTTTAACATCTCAGGTCATCAGCGTCCCATTCAACTCAGGGCGTGAAACGGTCGACAAATTTTGCCCAGAGGCCTCTTCTGTCAGGCTTGAGGTTCTTTATCGTGCCGTAAATGTACGACACGGGACCCACGGCTTTACTTGCCTTCCGAAGGAAGCCATACTTAGGATTTCACACCCGGAAAAAAAAACATTCATTCTGGGTTTGAACCCGCGATCTTGGTTTAGAAGGCATTTATGGTTACCACTACACCACCAGGACCGACTACATTGTTCTTCCTATAGCAGTATTTCACTAATAACATTTAATCTTCTACAGAATATTTTTGCATATTTTATACATTGTTTGAAGAAGACTTATGTCTCTATAATTGTTCAAATTATTTCTGTTTACATTTTTTTTAAAAATTAGACAGATCACTTATGTTAAGTCATTTTTCTGGTACTTGGCGTAATTTTATAGCACATTATTTTTTAAATTTTTTTTTACTTCCTTTGATGTATATTTTAAATATTCTATATTTATATTATCTAACAATGGTGTTTTTTTAATTTTAAAGCTTGTTAGGATATTTTAAAATTATTCTTTCTCTATTTCATCCACAATTTCGAGTGTCCCAGAATAAGGTCTGGGCAACTAAATTCATTTTTCTTCCTTAAGTTCCCAAAGTGTTGCAGCCATTCTTCCTTTATATTACTTAGCATTATTATATCCGTAACTTCTTTATTCAAATGTTTCATTATTTATGACTTTATTTTGTACACCACGACTCTCTTGTTGTAATTTATTTACATATTTATTCCAGCCTTCTCTTTTTAATTTTCTCACGTCTCTTTTCAATTTTGCTAATTGATGTATCTGCTTCTGAGCTAGTTTGCAAATACACTTTCTTCTTCTCTTTTACCATATCTTGTATCTCTTCATTCCACATTTTCAATGCTTTTCTATGCCAAATTATAATTACAAAATTAAATTATAATCCATTCGTTTGTTCTACAATCCTTTTGACTGTTAGCATAATATTTATTTCAGATAAAAATGTCATTAATAAAACTGAAAAAATGATATAGCTATAATTTGAAATTACTAATCAGTGGAATTGCAAAATTAATAGCAAATTGACAACGTTTCATAAAACGATATTCCCAAGAATCTCCAAATACCGCGCAAAGAAGATAACTTCTTGAGAAAGCGTTGATACAATCCAATACGTCGTAAGGCACTCTCATCTGTTTATTCCATAGAAAAGCAAAATGGTCTGATTTCTGTTTCTGAGAGTGTGGAATCTCGTAAAATTCCTAGAAGATTTGTGCAACATTATGGAGATGCCTCCAGTGGTGAGAGACGAATGTACTATGACATCAGTCCATGATGAATGACGTTCTGATAAACCAAGCAGTGAGAATATCGGTCAGATTGATGCCATTATTCATGGAAACAGGTGAATAAAATATGTGTATGCACCTAATCCTGTCTCTACTTTTGAGACAAAGAATATTTTGAACTTCCCCTCGGAAGGGAGCGATGCCAGTGATTTTTAATACCTAAAGATACCCTCAACATAGTTGTCTGGTTAAACCTCTTAATGATTTCATTAAAAAAAATCTAATGTGCCTAATTTATAGGTGAGTATTTTACGTTAGTAATAAAGTTAATTATTTTTCCAAATATATTTACACAGAACGAACATTGTTAGTAAACATTTTAGCCAGATGTTAATGTCTGATTGAATTTGGAACACGACCAAAACTAAATGCATGGCTAAGCAGAGATAAAAAAGCGAGCAAGAATAGTCTTCAGCAGAGCTTGGCAACGGGTCAACCGTTCGAAGTTTTGCAGCTTCTAATCTTACCTTGCTATGGCCGAAATTAAAACTTAACAAGATATTACACTGTAAGACAAGCATTTCCTTTCAAATTATCCCTTTGATTTTTCACACACTTTGAAAATAGTTTACCAATGAAATGCCTTTGCTTTTTCCTTAATCTCATTCATAAAAACGTCTTTTAAGTGACAAAAGCTAAATTGACAATCTAGAAACTGATAAGTTGCTACAAATCGCTGCCTTGGACGTGAAGAATTGTCAAGATACCTTCACGGAACACGATCTTCCAACGTGTCTCACTACCCCGTATTTGAAGATTTCGTAATTTACTTTTACCGTGGCGTCAAAAACCCCGCATTTCATTCTTCGTTCGTATTAACGTGAATCTAAGTATAGCATTCAAAATATGGTGAGCATTAGATTCCATGGTGTATTAGATTCAAGTGAAAATCCGTTCCGCAGTCCCGGTAACTTCATTAGAATGTGTCGTGTATTACGTCATAATGCAATGCTGCAATTTTCGACTTAGTTACATTTATTGTCCTTTTACTGCCTTGACGTTACCAGCCGACGGCTTGCTGTGACTGAAGTCCCGAAAGGTAGCGAAGCAAACCAAACTTCGTCCGAACGGTAGAGTGTGCTAGTATGGAGCTGTATTTGTTAGCGTTCCTTTATTTTTTGTTAAACTTAAACTAACCTAACCTTGCTCTACGACAAAGTAGCATCGTATGTTAAGAATGAAAGAGGAACGAATACCTAAATTTTTTTTTAAAATTATAAACCTAGAGGTTATCGCCAAGTAGGGAGACAAGAACAAATGGAGCGATATGCTTAATTGAATCGTTTATTTCAGAAAGTAGTCAAGCACCAAGTTTGTCAAGTTCGGTAAAACAACAAGTTAAATATACAATCTAAATGAAAGAAGAAATAATAATGAAAATAAATTGTTATCAAGAATAGTGCAGTCAAATTATGAAGATTACAAGAAAGAAAAATTATTACAAGTGGAAAAAAACTTTACTCCTATTTATTCGAACTGGTTAGAACAGTTTACACAAATTATGACGATCACAAGAGAGGGGACCGCCACGCGTGACCGAGGTTGTTAAGGCGCGGACTCGTGAGCGAAAGATCTGTGGTTCAATTCCCACCAGGACCGTCCTCCCTGACTGAGGCTTTTCCCAGTTTTTTCCAGGTTTCCCTCAATCCACAAAAATGGCAAATACCGGGGAGGTACCCTAAACTTAGGCCTGGAACGCTTCCTCCCCTAAAAAAAAATTTGAAAAAAAAAGCTTTCATCTCATGCATCATCATGTCCACCGCCTGTGATGCCTCAGTAATTAAAGTAACCTTTAAACACAATTCAATAGCTACAAGAAACAGAAAATGATTGTTACGTGGGGAAAAAAAAATGTTTACACATAGAGATTCGAACCCATGACCTGTGTAATGGTAGCAACATGCTCTAACTTACTAAGCTAACAAAGATATATACCCAGTGAGTAAATTATTTAACTAAATAATCCTCACTAAAATCGTAACCAATCGGCTTTCTTCGCTAACGTTCGGGTCTTCAGTCACAGCAAGCCATAGGTTAGTAACGTACATGTATTACTGCATAGAGCGTTTGAATAGTAAGCAGTCACGAAATGGAAGTCGAAACAGAGAACATCTTATGATACTATTTTCAAGCGTATAGTAATTCTTTATGCTGAAAAAAATGTAACAGAAAGACAGGAAGGGAGTTCATGTAGCTGAGAGCAAGTTCGCTTGTAGCAGCAACAGAAATTCACAGCAACTAAAGCTTGTAGGAAGAAATTCACTGGACCTCGCAAAGGAGATTGAAGTAAAATTTTTGGAATTCGTACATGAAATGAGAAAGAACGGGCAACTAGTTACACATGAGAAATAACTTTTTTCTTCTTTGACCCACGTCAACTGTCCTACAACAGCATGAGTGGTGGATTTTGTTCTATGTGCTCCAAGATGTAACAATAGTCCACATATAAATTCTGTGTTATGGTAGTTTTATGATTAAGACCAAATTCGAGGGCAAGTAGTGACCTTCGCAATATGGTCTGATGAGAAGAGAGTAGGTCCTGGTGGTGTACTGGTAACCATACTTGCCTTCTAAACCCAAGATCGCAAGTTCAACCCCGGCCAGGATCGATGGATTTTTTCGGATGTAAAAATCCCAGGTGTGACTTCCTTCGGAAGGGAAGTAAAGCCGTGGGTCCCGTGTCGTACATTTGCGGCACGATAAGAACCTCAAGTCTGAAAGAGAGGCCTTTGAGCAAAATTTGTCGGCCGTTTCACGTCCTGAATTGAATGGGACGCTGATGACCTGAGATGTTAAAGAGCGTCCTTAAATAAACAAATAAGAAATCTGATGAGAAGAGTGTATATGATGCATAGTATTTATTGGAAATATAAAGTCTTTAGGAGGTTTATAAAAAGACAGTCAAGAGTCAACCGTTATAGACAGTGGCGGCTCGTGGCCCCTGTAGTATGGTGGGCCGGGGGCATAACTACTTGACTCCCAAATTGCGTGGGAGAAGGTCTCTTTTATCCCTTCTGCAGTCCATTCAGAAACAGCAATTCATTTTACGAAGCTTTCAACTGGTTTAAGCCCACTGATGCATCGTAATATCACAACAACTTGCGACATGCATGTGATATCTGTCGCTTTTTCGGCCTGGACAGAAACGAAATTAGCCCTTTCTAGTTCTTTTCTAATCTCATTGCTATAGACAAAATACGTTTTTCACTTTGCACGCTATCAGCCACAAACCTTTATTAAAAAAATCTAAATTTTGTGCTATCTTTCTCAGTAAGTTCTTATAGTTTTCGGTTGATAAGGTTCAAATTGTTTCACTTCCCACTTCATAGTTAAACTTAGACACGAAAATGGAGTCTTCAATAAAACGCCCACTTAATTCATTGCCACAAAACAGACACACTTTTTTGTAACTTGTTAACACTGTGAAAGTCAACTTTTCAACAGTGAGTAAGCCACCCAATTTCAAACAAAGTGCGAAAACAACCACTAGTTAGTTATGAGCAGTGTCAGCGACTCCTAACATCTGGTTCCTAAGAAAAGAAAGAATACCGGGAGCCGGCCAAGGCTAACCTATCTAAAGTCCTTGTACATCTATGCTGGCCCAGAAAGGTATAAGCTTAAAGCGTAAAAGTTTCCGGGTTGGCCCATAAGCTTCCCTCTCTAACGGAGGACCCGCATGCTACCGCTACTACAGTAGAGAGGAAATGCGCTTGCGTAAGATACAATTAAGAACTAACTAGCTATACAAAGCTGTTTTCATGCATTTTTTGTTTTAAAGGTTTACCACAGTAGAATAGAAAATGGTAAAAAAAGTATGGCATTTTCTTTGAGAGGGCGGGGGGCCCATCTGGCCCTTATTGCCCCTGGCTATAGATAATAGTAACGTTAAGATGGTTAATTTTACAATCACGTGCTGTGAACCTGCGTGATTTGCCTCCTAAACAGCCGAAATGCATATATTAAGCGATGAAAATCAAATTATCTTTATATTAACTTATTTTCAAAATCAGCCTACACCTGAAAAAAGAATTCCCTGGAAGAAGTAGCACTGTTAGGCACCTATCTTTCTCATATCTGTACTAATTCGTCAGGACTATGAATAGGCCCTGTAGGTGATCATGTAAAACAAATGTAATGACGAAAGAAATAGATGAAAATAAGGGTGCAACTTGTTTAAAGGTCACGTAACATTAACTTACAGTAAATCAGTTTGCTTTGGAATGAAAACCCTTCATCCAACAAGTCAAAAGTGTCGAAGGATTATTAAAAATATTTTTTTATTCAAGAGCTCAGTGTAGTTTTTTGTTGTTTTATTTCATCCATATTTTCCATAAATGTGTAGACTTTGTTGTTATGGATTTTATTTTTATTTACTATGTATGTTCATTAAAAAAAATAGAAACTAAATTAAATGCTTACAGAAAGAAGCAAAATTAGATTGTGAACAAATTTGCCTATTCATTATTTTAAAATATTCACTTTATAATGAAGTTAAAACACGCATTGCTTGAACCAGCCAGAACGAGTGAAAAAGAGATTGTCGTCTCCCTACTTCTTGCTTTATATGAAATGCAACATTCATCACGAGAGCTGTGGCAAGCGTTCCTGCATCATGTTACACCCGGGTTTGCAATTAATTGGATCATGAGGTTGATGTCTGTCTTGTGCCATAAGGAGCACATAATTGAGCATCTGTGAGATCCAAAAATTAAAATTTATAAATTTAACAACCTAATAATTTTGGAATTATAAAACAGCTTGTCTATTTCTTCTGTAATGAAATTATTCCTAATATTTAATAAATACAGAAAGTACATCGCTCAAACGATTCTAAACAGCTACTTCTTTGAGGTCAAATATATGCCGCTTGTTAAATGCAAACACATTAGCCCAAAAAATAAGGAAGGCAAAAGTAAAGGAAGACGCTCTGGGAAAGAGGAGTAACTAATAAAAGAGCTTATGATAGAAGAGAGATATCAAAGATGGTAACGAATTTCTATACATTATTAAATTAGGTATAATGTAGATGTAAAATATCCACCAATTCTGCCAAGTAAAGTGCAATTGGCCATTAGAGACCTAAAGAATAATAAAATGCCGAGAGATGACAGTGTGAACAATGAATGGGAAGGAGAAATTGTTCCATGTATTGCACATTAATAAGGAGATTTTCCCACCTCTAGGTGGAGCTAATACTCACATTCCGCCATAATGTACAGTGGTATTCCTTGTATGAATCTTCCATTCCTACCTGGCCAAAGTTCTGCCATAGTGTGGTCACCAGGTCCCGAATGTTGATGATTATATAATCTTCCATCTAAATGTCATAGGAAAAGCTGATATATACATACATTCTGATAGTGAATTTGTAGAACGAGATTATTACGTCATTTTTGTTATTCTTTTCCGACATTTTTATATTTTAACTTAATTTTTACAGTTTTAGTGTTTTATTTGCCTTTTTTGTAGTTTTAGCTGCATATTTAATTTTCTTTTAGACATAACTTACTTTTTTTCTATTCTGCAGTATGATGGAATTTTAAATGAGGCATGTCTTAACCTTGAAATAACTACGGTGGTGGTAGCGGTGGTATTTATTATTCCATTAAACTAGGTACACATATTGCACATCACAGTCACATGGGTAGCAAGACCGTTCATGCTCTTGTAAAGTACTTCATTTCTCAAATTAATGCCAAGAAAATAAAACAACATTAATAAGAATGTCTAATTCTTCAATTCTAAAGAAACAAAATAACAAAACTCTCAGAATATTGCTTATCCTATACTAGATTCTATTTTTTAAAACCCCAATCACACTCACACACATGTAACGGACATACATACAATAATTCTGATATCCAAATAAATTCTCTTATTATTAATGTAATGTTTATAGAACTTTCTTGTCCCTAAAACTAAGTGTTTCATTTTAGAAAAGATCCAGGTTTAGCCAGTTTTATCTATTTAAAATTGAGTCCCAAAATGCCAACCTCCCCAACTGGAAGTCAAAAATGAATCCGGGAGAAATTTTATCCCAGCTTCTTCTGTCTGTGTACACTTAGCCAAAATGTGCATCCAGTCTCCCGGTTCCGAGCATAATGAGCAAACCCTCCTGCCGTCCTCGTCAAGAACCTTACGTGCCTTCCAGCCTCCCAGTCTAAGCCATGCTATTCAGACCTCTGTTTCATGCCTAGCTCCTCTCTTTATCCCGTCTAGTTTTAATTTCGCTCTGCAGATCCAGAGATGACATCTGCAACGCGTCTTTATTTCCTTGAGCCTTACGTACTGGGTTCACAACTTTGCCTGGAAGTTTTAAATAGCCAAACACACCTTCTGGGGAATTAAGGAGTAAGACATGACAATCAGAGCTTCTCATCACGCTACCTAAGGTTCAGACTGCTGCCGATGTAAACATTATGTGACTAGAGATGACCGTGATTTACTGCATTCCACGACAGTTATTGTTTTTACACTCCGACCCTCTTTCAAGGAAATGGCAAACCAAGGAAAACAGTTACTTGGTGACTTGCAAATCAACTGCAGCAGAAGGGTTCCTTTTAGCTGCAGTTCAGTTGCGCTCTAAAATGCCGAAAGTAAAGCGATGTAAATAGTATTATTTAAACCAAATGGTTTCTGAATTTGGCGAAGACATATTTGCTACTAATGGTTTGATATTTAAGTGCAAGTTTTGTGTAGAGTTAAAGTGACAGAAGAGAAGAGATTTACATTACAACAGCACATCAAACAAACACATGGTCTCCAGAATGATGCCAAAAATAAAACACCAGCACAGCTACTGTTGACACAAGTTGGTAAATCCTCAACATTTTTCAAAGAACAGTGCGATGTTCTACTCTCAGTGAATATTTCTCTAAGGAAATTCGGTGAAAAGTAACGTAAAACTAAGACAACGCTACACAGGTTAATCAATTCCCAGCGAGGCGACTTTATTGAAGGCCGCTCCGTAGCCCACGTTATTGTGGCCACTATAGAAATCGACAGCCCGGATCAAGTATTTCTGCTGAACACGAAAGTATTGGGGACAATATGTCGATGTTGGAGCGCTCTGTGCAACTATTGTGGTCAGATGGAATACGACACGGCGACGTCTTGCAGCAACGTACGTGGTAAAAACTGCTAATTCTTAAGATAGTGCGTCTAACTTGCCTTGCGCAAACTGTGCATAGTCGCGGATACTTCAACCAGATCGTTTAAGTTCCATCAATAAGAGTCTTCAGATCCATAGCTCCAGGTGTTATCACTACACGGTGGGCTGCTGTGTACTACTGCAACAAAACAGTGGTTGGCGCTCTGAAGACGCAACAAGTTACAGCAATCCAACGAGCTTAGAAACTGTTTTCTGACAATGAAAGCTGGAGTACTTAAAAGCTATTTTCGGCTCCCTGCCCTCTACAATTGCGAAACTTTAAGAAAAACTTTGGAATCTCCATTGAATTTGTCAATAAAACTCAATTTGCGCTTGGCGATGTGCTTGGTGAAGTCGGTGAAATGATGAAAAATTAAATGGGATGTGTGCTAGAAAAAATCTGGGATATCTCTCCATGTGCTTGATTTCATCAGCTTCCGAAGAACTGACATCTAATGGCTTAGCATACTGTAAATATGCTTCGATTGTAAGTGCCGGTTTTGAAGGAGGTTTTCAAAATATAAGAAGGCTCTTGCTGATAATCCTTGCATTCCTTTACTTTTGTGATGAATAGTATTATTACAATCTTATTGTAAAATAAGTGACTGTTTATATCTCAAACTTGTTAGTTATACGTTGGATTCCGTGGAGAGAAGTTGTGTTTTAAATTCCATTAGCAGAAATGGTGATTCTTACTCGTGAAGCAGCAGTTTAACATTACAAGTGGCGATTAATACTTCGTAGAAATTATAAAATTATTAATTGTGGTAAATGAGAAGAGTTACGATTTTGAATTAATATCCATATAGGAAAAATGTATACATTACAACAGAACAAAAATCGCAGTTTTAGGGAGAGAAATATAAATTATAACACGTCTGTCCTGCATTCAGTGTGCATCTGATAATATTCTAAGAGAATATCGTAATTAGGAAAGTGTACTGTTGTGTGATTATAACAAAACATTAATAAGCTCCGTAGATTTCTATCCATTGTGATTTTTTTATGTTTAAAATCATACTCCTTTCACCCCAGAAGTACCAATTAGAAAAACCAGCTATAATACCAAACCCTGATCTAGCCGAGGATATTGCGGTTGTAGTTACGTCAACGTGTACGACAACAAATTCTACGGCATCTCACCTTTACTCTCAATCTTCAAAGAAGTAAAAGTTTCAGCCATGCACTGATAGGTGACACCATTTGCTGAAAACCCGGCAGTTTAGCTGGTTCAAAACTAGAGGAAGATGAAACGCAGTTCTCAAAATCCATGATGAAAAACAGTAAGACATATGAAAGTGTCAGGGCAATCTTGAAGGAAAGAACCCAGGTATCAACAACAACCGGAAACTGGAAAGTTGATTGAAACACAGACTTGCCATTGACAGGCAAGTGCCAGGCCTCGCTGGGGACGATTACCTTGATGTCGCTGCCTGCATCTGAGTCACGGGTGTTCGGTCCCATCGGCAACAGGGTTCACTGCGAGCTATTGTTGTACCCTGCCGCTCGGAATGCAAGCGACTCCATCGAAAGAATCCCAAAGGTCTTGGCTCCTTTCCGGCGAGCAGAGAAATAAATGAAACGAGGCAGTAGGAACGTTTTGAGTCGCAGTGACACTTGACATTTGCACCAAAGTAAATGGGTCAGCCACAGGGAAGCACTAAACTTATCCTGCGGGGATATTAATTAAGAGGAAACGTGGAAGTGTTCCCAGATGTTATCGAACGCATCTTCTTCATTTTATCACCCGAAGACCAGCAGTGATGCCCATCACTTGCTGTAGTTTTAGCAGAGCTATCCTTGACACGAACATATTGTTTCCATCAACTAACGTTTGACGACAGGACAAAGGACGTTCTGTTTTACTCTTTTCAGAGTGTTTTGTGTTCACTGCCAAATATGCATTGCATTTCTTCGAGTGCAACGAATTTGCGGCGAGTCTAAGACCCGTTAATTGACAAAGAATACAAGATGACGCAATATTGCGTCAACTTCAAGAATGTTAAAATTAGTTACTAAAATCATAAACCTGTCCAATTTTCGTCATATAGCAAGTTATTATTTTACTCTGTACGAGACACCACGAGTGGCAGAGGTCGTTAAGGCGCGGACTCGTGAACAGGAAGTCCCGTCCTCTCTCGCTGAGGTTTTACAAGTTTTCCTGAGTCCTCATAAATGGCAAATGCCGGAAAGGGACCCTGAACTTAGGCCTGGAACGCTTCCTTCCTTTAATAGAAAATCCTCTCCCAATTTATCGTTTCATCTCGTGTATCATCCGTGTCCACCGCCTGTGATGCCTAAGTAGTTAAAACGGCGTTAAACACCATTAAAAATTCTTTCTGAGAAAACCCTCTTAAAAAACTTCTGGTTTCCAAGAAAAGACTGGCTTATTTATCTCAAATATGGAAACATATTAGCATTTTTATGTTATTAAAGCATGGATAAATTATGAATAATCCCAAAAAGTATCATCCCATTAATATTCTTCTTTTTTTCTAAAAAAAATATAGTTATAAAAGCTCTCCTTCCTCAGTTATTAACTTTTCTGTCACCTCTAATTCCTGATTATCAACTTGACTTTAGACAACTGAATTCTTGCTCTCAAAAACGTCATATAATTTTGATATAAACAAAACAAAGCGTGTATGCGTGGGTTTTAAAATTATTTTTATAAGGTATGGGCATGAAGGTTATTATTGAAAATAAAACACATCTTTTAAAAAACACTCTATAAACCTCTTTAACCTTATCTTACAAACAGAAAAATATTCAGTCATTGTTAAAAATGCTATTTCGTAGTCTCATAAAAGTCCGTCGCGCAGGAGCTGCGTAAACTAAGCGAATTTCTCACCAAGTAGAGTAACATTAAAAAAAAACAACATAAAATACAACTTATGGTCTTATATTAATGAAATGAAATAAGTTAAGGCACTACTGTGCAGTATTAGGGGGACAAAATTAGAATGCTTGCAACCTACAAGTATCACAAAAGGGATACTACATTTTTAGAATTATTATTATTATTATTATTATTATTATTATTATTATTGTTATTATTATTATTATTGTTGTTATTGTTGTTGTTGTGAGATAGTCACAAAATATTAATGGTATACCATTAATTAAATAAAACATATGACCACTGACGGACAAACCTACACTGTGTGGGTATTTTTAAACATTTTTAAATGTAACCATGTTTATCAACTGAGCTCTCATCTTTACATCACTAAAATACAGAAAAATAACAGAAAGTTTCCAGTTATATTGTGCATTTAAGAAGCATAAATAAAACAAAAATATGTTACCATATAAAAATAATTACAATATACTAAGCAAATATATACAAACAACAATATACAATAGAAAGTTTCAATGCATTTCATTGGCTTTTAAATGCAATTAAAATGTCATTTAGCAAAAACGTTTTCTGAATGTTATTAGAGAACTCTCTTACATAAAAATATAATTGTCACAGACATGTTAGATTAATATTTCACATTTGCTATCTTTACGATGAAGTTTTTGTTAAATATAAAACATATGCAACGTTATAAATACATGTGCTGAATTAATTTCACCTTTTATTTTAAACCAATATAGAGAAAATAAAACGTAAGAGAGCTTTTTAAATTTCGGTTTCCAATTATACCCCTACTCTTAATGATCCAATTTCCCTAATTTTCAGAAATAATTGTTTATATTTTATTTAAATATTATATACTGAATATTGTGAAGAAACATATATTGGTACCATTATAGCGATTTTTAAATTTTGAGTTTCAAGTAAACCCACATTCCATACGGCCCGATTTCGCAGGTCTTCAGTAACTATTTTTCTTATTTTATTTAAATGGTATATACGGAGTTTCGTTGTGAAAAAGCAAATATTGGTGCCGTTAAGAGTATTTTCTAAATTTTGGGTTTCAGATAAATTGCACTCTCTAATAATCTGATTTAACTTATTTTCAGAAAACATTTTTCTTATTTTATTTAAATGGTATATACCCGGTTTTGTTGTGAAAAAACAAATATTAATGTGGCTAGATCGATTTTTATATTTTGGATTTCAGATACTTCCACTGCCTAATAACCCGATTTTCCTGATTTTCAGAAATTATATTTCTTATTTTATTTAAATGGTATATTCGTAGTTTCATTGTGAAAAGGAAACATTAATGCCACTAAGCGGCTTTTAAATTTTGGGTTTCATGTAAACGCCCTCCCTCTTAATAGTCCGATTTCATTTGTTTTGAGAAATTATTTTTCTTATTTTATATCAATGGTCTATACGAAGTTTCCTTTAAAAAAATTGCGGCCGCTAGAACGATTTTTGAATTTCGCTTTAACCCCCCCCCCTCGTTTATCAGTTATACTTCCACTCTTAATTGTCCCATTTTCATGATTATTTTATTGATCAATTTTAAAAATATATACAGAATTTCGTTGTGAAAAAATTGGGTCCGCTAGAATGTTTTTTCTAAAAAAAATTCTTTTGGTTAAATGCATCCCCAATGTCCAATTTTTCTGGTTGACAAACTCGACGAATCATTTGTTAATTGTTAGTTATATGCCGAGTTTTGTTGTGAAAACGCATATATATATATATATATATATATATATATATATACATAAACATATAGTTTTTTTTTAAATTGTAATTTTTGGTGCCTAGTAGAGGGAATCGATGAAGATTTGAAGAAATTTGTCAAAAATCGTTTCATGGGGATAACAGCAATAGCTTCATTACTTCGAAAGTAGCTAAAACTGAGAAACTTAAAATAACCAGAAATCGAACCACATGTGGAAATGCTAACTAAACTACAGCCATGGTCTTCAGGTAATGATAATCGCTAACTTGAAGGTGGTTCTTCAGAGACGGGAAAAGGAAATTCAGGACTGCATGGTGGTGTCTGTAATGGTGCAACAAAATGCCTTTACCCCGGTTTCTTGTGCGCCGTTCATGTACAGTGTGAGAGCACAGGCTTCAGTATACAACGTTCTAATTTTCTGGTAAATTGGTCGCCAGATACGACTTGTTAAAAAAGAAAGTGGTGACAGTTTTCCTTCCAACATTTTTGCTGCTTTGACTTTCACAGGTGACTAGTGATCAGGGAAGACTGGAAATTGATTTCAGTATTAAACTCGTAGATCGAAGTTTCGCTTTAATTTGCGATGTTATGTATGCACTGCAAATCCCTGATTGAATCTATGAAGCTTTTCTTATTAGAAACACTTTGCCAAGTGATCCTTACAGAAAACAAGTCTAAATATTCCTAATCCAATCTTGCATCTTATCGGAGCATTTGCTCTGCATGTGAAATGTTTTCTTCAGTTGCATCTGTGTAGGCTTATAGCTCATACATTTTATCTTCAAGAGACTGTTGTTCCCACTTAAAATTAGCCATATCAAGAGATTGGGTGGAAATAGAAGCCCGAGCAAAAACTGACAAACACAAATTTTTCCGGTACAAATATCACTCCGCCAAGACGGGGTTCGTCAGTCCTGGTGGTCTTGTGGTGACCATACTTGCCTCCTAAACCCAAGATCGCGGGTTCAATCCCGGCCAGGGTCGAAGGATTTTTTTGTGTGTAAAAATCCTAAGTATGGTTTACTTCGGAAGGGAAGTAAAGCCGTGGGTCCCGTGTCGTACATTTACGGCATGTAAATGAACCTCAAGCCTGAAAAATGAGACCTCTGAGCAAAATTTATCTTCTGTTTCGCGCCCTGAATTTAATGGAATGCTGATGATCTGAGATGTCAAAGAATGTCCGTAAATAAAACAAACCACAAGACGGGGTTCAAAATACGGCAACACAGTGAGCCGAACTGTCGGAATGGCAGATTGTATGTGAACTATCTTTTTTCGACATCAAATAAAAGACGGTTTCTAAGTTTTCTTTTTGTCTTTGGAGACAAACGTTTTGAGACATTTTACGAGGGTTCATCTCTAAGCTCAACTTTTACACTTGCTCTCCGCCCCTGAATCCCCCAACTACAGGATGTACTCATAAATCACAGGACACTTGATCTGGGCTTAGCTTTGATGCCTGTTCACGAACTGATGATAAAAGTACTCTCTAGACAATAAACGCCAAACGCGCGTTCACTGTTTCACACACACGAGAGCAGGTCCATAAGTTTCCGGCCTCACAGATAAGGATTATCTCGTTCACAAAACCGTTATCTGGTGTCATATCTTATATATTTAGTAAATAATTGTAGCTGTAACTTCAGCTTTGCTGTATTCAGTTGTTCAGATACAGCTCCATAAAGAAGACCATGTGTAGAAGATTGTGATATGTTCAAAATGGAGTATCGAGCTGTTATTAAGATCTTCACAAAAGGAGGACTTACTCAAAATGAAATTAAACAGCGATTAGACGGTGTATATGGGGAAGCATCCCCCTCATATTCTACCGTAAAAGAATGGGCCAAACTTTTTCGAATGGGTTAAGAAAGCATTGAAGACGAAGAGCGTGCAGGTCGGCCTTTGGAGGTGCCCATCCTGAAAACATCGCTCGCTCTTGTGAAAGGAGAACTTATGGAAGACCAGCTACTCAAAGTTACAGAAATAGCAGCAAGGTTGGGTCTTTGTAAAAAAACAGTCCTTCGAATTATTCATGAACATTTAAACATGAATAAGGTTAGTGCAAGATGGGTGCACAGACTTCTTTCCTCAGTCCAGAAGCAGCAACGAGTCATCTGCTGTCAGGCATTTTTGGAGCTCTGTCGTGGCCACGGGAGAGAAGTTGTGCAAACCATTGTTACAGGATATGAAACTATAGCCCTCTACTATGATCCCTTGTCTAAAAGAGAATCAACGGAGTGTCGTAAACCGGGCGAAGCACCGCCTCTAACGGCCAAGGTCACTCAGTCAACCAAGAAGACCATGAGCACACTATTTTGGGACTATGAAGGAATATTCTTCATTGGCTTCAAGAGAGGAAAACACCACGGTAAATGGGGAGGAAAGCTGAGTGGTGTGTGTGCCTTCTTCACGACAACGTGTCTGTGCACACAGCTCTTGTTGCAAAGAAAGCTGTGAAGAAATGTGACTTCAAGGAGATCGACCACCCTATAGTCCAGATCTAGCTCTCAGTGATTATTTCCTCTGCTCAAAACTGAGGAAGGGCCTTCGAAGGAGAAAATGTAAGTGGGACGAAGAAGTGATGGATGCTGTTTATGCCCATTTTGCAGAAAAGACTTCTGACAATTTGGGGGGGGGGGTTGAAATGTTAATTCAAAGATGTGAGAAGTGTATTGTAATAAAGGGTAACTATACTGAAAAGTTAGAGAGAGTTTTTGTGTTTATCATACCTAGAAAATGGTTTGGCCGGAAACTTATGGACCTACCCTCATAGCCGCTTTATATGGGACTGCTTTGCAGCTTTTATCAAATTAAAACAATTCTGATCATCCAGAACAGATGCCTTCGATTAATAACAGGATTACCTTGGTTCTTGTGGAGTACAACTCTATACGACGATTTACATCTTCCGGAGGTAACCGCATTCCACCGTGTGAACCTTGAACAATTATATAAAACATTCACGTATCGCACACGCTCTTATTTCAGAAATACCCACCATCATCCGCCAGTTCCAAGAAGCGGAGGACGGAAAAAGAAACGCCACATTGGTCTACGCATATAATATCTCAGATCTGTATAGGAGATATTTCATGTTTAACATGGGATAAAAACTGATTACATGTTTCATAATATTTATATACAGAGCTACTATAAATTATTCATTCATTTTCATAACATTTTTCAAAGTACTACACGTAAAAATATGATTGGTATATGAAAAAGAAACAAACATATCAAGTTTGCGTTGTGTGCACCAGTTGGCAGCACGAGTTTAGTGCCTTTACAAAATAGCTACAAGGCAAGAAGAGTTTTTGTGTGTTGGAATATGCGACATGTGCGTCTGAATGCAACGCGCAAGAACCGTCATGTAAACAAAGCATTTTGCGGTGATATCGGCTATTCAAGGACATGGTTGTCTGTGTAAACGGAAAAGCACCGGTCGAACAAAAGTGTCGCATGAAACTGTGGAGAGAGCGAGGGAAAGTTTCCAGCAAGCCGCGAACTTGGACTACCGCAGCAAACTGTATACCGTCAGCATCTCCTGCAACAGTTAAAGCCGGAAGATTATGACCGGCGCCTGGAATGTTGCGTCACAATGCAGCAGGTATAGAAGAAGGATAAATAATTCGCCGCCAAGTTGATATTCATCGATGAAGCAACGTTCCATTTATCCGGGAAGGTAATCGTCACAATGTGAGATTGTGAAAATCCTCGTGCAACTGTAGTACTTGAAAGAGATGCACCAAAGGTGAATGTTTTCTGTGCAGTGTCACAGACAAAGCTGTGAGGACCGCTTTTTTTCTGTGAGAAGACTGTGACTGGTACATCTTACCTGAATACGTTGCGATTGATTGTTTCCAAAACTGGCTGATTATTTTGGGGATGTTGTCTTCCGACAAGATGGGGCACTCCCTCATTGGAACATTACTGTTCGTCGCTACCTAAACGATGAACTTCCGCATCGCTGAGTTGGTTGTGTTGGTGAGGATGACGTAGCTCTGGTCCCTTGATTCCCCCAAATCATCTGCTCTAACGCTTTGTGACTTCTTCCTTTGGGGAAATAATAAGAAGGTTGTTTAGGTACCCCCACTGGCAAGAACACTAGTAGAGCTCAAAGAACGCAGTGATGACCATCGACAGAATTATGCTACAGTAAATATGTGACGAGCTCGACTTCGGTCTGGAAGTGTGTCGTGTGACCCAAGAGCATACATAGAACATTTGTAGAGTGTGAAGAAAACTTGGCGAGTTTACGGTTCTTTCAATATATCAATCATATTTGTACGTGTAGTGCTTTGGAAAATAGAGCTTTTTGAAAACGCCTGAACCATTTATGGAAGCCCTGTGTTATCTCCAAAGCGTACTCGAAACTGTATAGTATTATTTGATACAATAAAGTTAACTAATGTTTTTTTATTAAATAATGGATTTTTGAGTGGATGTCAATATTTGAGGTAGGCAACTTGCAGTTAATTCTTTCGTCTCTAATTCTTTAGTTAAAATATTATATACGCTATGGTATGAGATGCCTGTTTCATTTACTACATCCCTGATGTGATTCATCAAGTTTGCAGCACTTTATTTATGTTCTCTTCTGTTATAGCACATTTTCATCTTTACAGAATGTTTAAATTCTTAATACCATCTTTTTACTACATAGATATACGTTCGGAATCCTTAACACTTAACCTCAAATGTAGAACGCAGGTTTTCAGAGCCGGTGTACTAAATCTTCCGGGCTGTAAGGCCATGGTCCTATGGGATTCTTCTCCTTCATATTTCAAGACGTTTCGTCCACGAAAGATGTTCACCGTACTCGTGTATGAAACGTTTGGGAAGATGAAGAAGAGTTTCATTGCATCACGGCCAGTTGTTTAAAGTTGCTAACTGGAGATTAATTTCAACTGTAATTTAAAAAATAACTGGAGATTAATCATCATTACATAAAAATAATTTCAGACTATGTAACCTCGAGGTTGCAATAACCGTCAAACCTATGGCAACATCACGAAGTAATAGGGGGATTCGTGTTTAGAGCGAGTTGATGTTCAACTGTTCAACCTAAGGAAAGCAATAATAATTGAGTTTACCCGCCTCCTAGACATATGCTTTTCTCATATGTATGTCTGTCTTCAAACACGAATAGGAAAGGTCAAAGGGAATGCCACGGCTAATTTTACCAAATGTGAGAAGGATATTATTATTCATCTGGTGCTAAAATATCACGAAATAATTTTAAAAAATAGATTCGATCTCAAAAAAGGTTTGGATTGCCAAAGAGCACAATAATTCTATTCTGAAGACTTCTACATTATAAGCTCCAGGCAATATAACGGCATGCGTGTGCAGCCTATAGCAGCTAAAACTCCAGGAACATTGCGAATGTAATAGAAGACTAGCGTTACTTTCTTTTCATCCCTCTCTTTGGTAGACATTTTAATGAATTGAGGTCTCAGAACTGCTATTGCTCTAGTAACTTTACGGATATTCTACTGTCTGTTCCTTGCTCCACTTTGAATATACCTCCAATAACTATTTGAAAGCCCCTTGTCGCATAGAGCTTTAAAGTCAGTAGTATCATGAACATCGATTTCGCTTAGTTTGTGATTGTAATCGGGGACGTAACATCTGTTCCAGTTTTTTGACATTTTTTGCTAAGCGAAATCGCGTTTTAAATGTTTTGTAATTCATTTCAGATTATTTCTCTCATGAAATGCACGAGGAACACTGTGATGAGACGTTGGAATAATCATAAAGCTGTACAATACACTACTTGAAAGATAACAATTGAACGTAACTTGTCTGTTGTTATTACGTGGAGATAAAAGGTAAAACATTGAAGAAACTCTACCTACAGTAAATTAAAATAAACATAACTAACCATTTTATTTCTAAATGAAGTGTCATGCCTGTGTTGTCTGAGAAATGTTTTATTTAACAATTACTACACTCTAGTTGTCCTTTAACATGTCAAATTCCGCGAGTTAGATTTAATTTGAGGTTAAAACGAAATAATCTTAGATTAATGTTTATATAACCAAAATTTCCAAGTTATGCATAGCGGCTAATATAAAGCCCTAAACTTTAGTTAACTCTTTACACAACTAGCCCTGGCCCTCAAACTATGAGGTCAATATAAACCACGAACACAAGCTATGAACTACCGCCAGGCAGGTAAACAAGAACAAATGAGTGACAGGCTTGTAACCCGTGACCTGTGGAGTTAACACGTGAAATCTCTGCACTTAGCTTACGTCGCATCGCTGGAAGCGGTTTCTCTACTACCTGCTATGACGATATTGACATTTCGGTCAATTGCTGGAACATCGCGTAAACTAAACTGCATATTGCACTCTAGTAAAACTTGTGGATATCTATTATCTTAAAAATAACTAAACTAGAGATGCCATACAGACACTTTTCCTCTCACCTATTAGCACTTTTCTCACCCAACTAATCTTTTTGAGAAGATGATTGCTACAGAAGAAGCTGTTCTATCTCTTTCACTAAATAACTTTCTCTTTCCCACAATAACGGACTCAATTATTGTACGCGTGGGTACACCACGGGCCCTCCCACTTGTTGTCTACAGCCTAATGACAACATAACACCATTTCGCTTCATTCTGGTTTCAGTGCTTAGAAATTTCGATATCTAATCATAAGTAACAGCATAATTCCCCTTCTGTTGAATTTCAAAAAAGAAGGTATTTAATCAGGCTTTGCTCCACACACTCCCATTTTTCAGTTAATTCCGAAGGAATGAAAAGCTATTGCGGTAGCACCAATGAAGCGATTTTTGAAAAGTTTCTTCAAACCTCCATCGATCGTCTACTAGGCACCGATATGACAACGAAAAAAAAAAACATGATAATATATGTGTATATATGTATATCCGCCCTTCCGTTAACGCTCTAGCGGTCGCAATTTTTGTTTTTTCTCAACGAAACTCGACATATAACTGTCAATTAACAAACTATTCCTATAATTCGTTAACCAGCCAAATTGGATTATTGGGGATGGTGGTTACCCCAAAGTGAAAGTTTGAACAAATAAAGAAAAATCGCTCCAGCGGTCCCAATTTTTGTTTTTTCTCAACAAAATTCGACTAATTTCTTTAAAATAAATTGATAAAAGTAATTTTAAAAAATCGGGCCATTAGGAGTGAGAATATGCCTGAAAAACGAGTGAGGAGTTAAGGCCAAATTTATAAATTACTCTAGCGATTGCAGTTTTAATTTTCTTAAATTAAATTCAATATATGCCATTGAAATAAAATAAAAATATTTTCTGAAAATCAGTGAAATCGGACTATTAGGAAGGAGGGTTTACTTGAAACCCAAAAATAAAAATCGTTTTGGCACCACCAATAGTGTTTTTATAACAAAGCTCGGCATATACCATTTACATAAAATAAGAAAAATATTTTCTGAAAATTAGATAAATCAAAGTATTAGGAGTGGGAATTTACCTGAAACCCAAATTTTAAAAAATACTCTAAACGGCACCAATATTTCCTTTTTCGCAACGAAACTCCATATATATCATTTAAATAAAAGAACGAAAATAGTTTCTGAAAATCAGGGAAAACCCAGTATTTAAAAATCGCTCTAGCGTTTGATTTTCTTTATATTGTTTCAAAATAAAAATAAAAATAAATTCAACATATAAACTGTATTTATGATGTTGCATATGTTTTATATTTAACAAAACCATCGTCTTGAAGATAGCAATTGTGAAATATTAATCTCATATGTTTGTGGGAATAGTACTATGAGAACTCTGCAATAACCTTCAGAAAACGTTTGCGTTATGTTTTTGCTACAATAACATTTAAATGAAATTTCAAAGCCAATGAAATATATGACCATCTTCTTAAATATACAAGCAGCTCCAAACTTTCTGGAATTTTTCCCAATTTTAGTGAATGTAAAATGATACCAAAAGCTGAGTTCATAAACATTTAAAAATGTTGAAAACACAAAACAGTGCAGCTTTGTCTATCAATGGTCATATATTTCATTTAATTAATAGTACACCAATAATTTTGTGGTTGAATTTCAATAATAATAATAATAATAATAATAATAATAATAATAATAATAATAGTTCTAAAATATGGTTTCTCTTTTGTGATACAGATTGCAAGAACTGTACTTTTGTTTCCCTAATACTACATAGTAATGCCACAATTATTCAAGTCATTAATTAATAAGGACATAATTTGATTTTATATTCTTTTTTAAAGTTACTGTTAGTAAAAGTTTGTGAGTTTACACCTCATATAACTTCAATAGCTGCTATGAATATTGAACCAATGTATGAACTTTTTTTTTTTATTTGGTTTATTTAAGGACGCTCTTTAACGTCTCAGGTCATCAGCGTCCCATTCAACTCAGGGCGTGAAACGGCGGAGAAATTTTGCTCAGAGGTCTCTCGTTTCAGGCTTAAGGTTTTTTATCGTGTCATAAATGTACGACACGGGACCCAAGGCGAAGCCATACTTAGGATTTTTACGCCCGAAAAAATCCATCGATCCAGGCCGGGATCGAACCCGCGAATTTGGGTTTAAGAGACCAGTATGGTTACCACTACACCACCAGGACCGACCAATGTATAAAGTTGAAACTACGCGCGAGGTTTATATAGACACATTTTTAGGGAATAACCGTCGTAAAATATCTGTAAAGGCATATAAAGAAAATACAATTACATTTATGGTATGCCACTTATAAGAAACTGAACTTCATATACCTCGTTTGAAGATATATGACGCCGTTTTCATCTCGAGAATCATTTTGTATGAAGTGGAAAACTGCATACTAGAACGTAATAAAACTGCTTGTTCTCTCCCCCTCCCTAAGCGGCTGGAACTTTAAAATGTTTGGATAGTAAGTAAACGCACATTTTCACTACATTCCCGAATATCAGATTTCGCAGAGTTAATTTTTAACGGGTAAATCAAGTCATTAAAGATTTGTATAGCCCTATGAGGAGCTGAGCTCTAATTGACAGTTGCCATGTCGTTGTAAAAAGGCGTGCAAGCCCATCCCCCGCAGCACGACCTGTGTCATTTTTCGGCTTTAATGGAGCGAGAGGTAAAATTAGTTAGCGATGAATTCCCACCACGGAAACATAACGAGAGGGCACATTACAAATGTGAGGGAATTTTAAATTAAGTGAGAGACTTTTTCCTTTCATTATAACTTCGATAATTAAGAGGAAAATGTATGGTTATGTTCTCGTTTATACCTGTGTAAAGATGTTTTGCCTTATAAGGGAAACACAGCTAAGAGATGTAAACATGAACATTTTGTTTAATGTAATACACAAATGCTACAAATACAGAAATACAAAATTGCTACTCAAGAATTGCCTTACTGTAACAAATATAAGCATTATCTATATTGTGGTTTTGTTGATTACTTTGTAAGGTAATATTTATGCAGCTTTTAGGCAATCTACTGGCTGACCACTGTGGCGTTACTTGTATTTATATGTAGTGATCTGACCATATCCGCAGAGAACATATGAACAGCGTCCATTACATAATCTTCTATTTCATTAATGTATTACATTTTAAGTATATAGTAAAACAATTCTATTATGTTGTTTGTTCTATAAAAATACATGGATTAAAAGAACAAAAAGATATATATAAATTAACAGTAATTAGAAAAGCAGAAAAAAGGATAAATCACTATGAGAAAGTAACAGTTGCACTCGCTATATTTCGAACTACTAGAGTTCTTCAATGGCAAGAAGACATAGAAGAACTTCACTTGTCTTCTCGCCATTGAAGAGCTCTAGTAGTTCGAAATATAGCGATTTCAAGTGTGACTTTCTCTTAGTGGTTTATCCTTTTCTGCTTTTATAATTACTGTTAATTTGTTACATTCAAGCAAACAAAATCTGTGTTAACATAACAAAACTGTATTCACACAAAGAGAAAATATTGAGCACTAATTATCTTAGATTTTTACAGTTACAAGAGTTGCTCAAAATGCCCACCATCGGCGTCGATACACTTCTGAGTACGTTGAACTACTGATTGAGCAACGTTTGCGAAAGTGTCCTCAGCGACTGCAGCACATGCCGTTTCAATTTCTTCCCGAAGTGTTGTCAGTGTAGCTGGTTTTCTACCGTATACAACATCCTTAAGAGTTCCCCATAGGTAGAAGTCCAACAGCGGTTCTGTTTTGTACACACGGCTCCATTGCCTTTGAGCTTCAACAACGTTTTCGGTTTTCCAATATCACTTCAAAATTGCTTTCCGCTGTTCAAACGATAATCTTGACTCCATTTTGTTGTAGCAACGCTACCATAACGTAATGTGAGTCACATCTGTTTACTGAACATCATACGATAATCTTGGCAGTTATTAACTAGATTCATTGTTGATTTACCTGTCACGTAGCAACGGTAGCATAACGTAATGTGAGTCGCATCTGTTTACAGAACATCATACTACACATTACTGTTGTTTTTCGCTTCAACTTTGAAATATGTCAAATAGATATCTATTGTGAATGTATACATTTTTGGCACCCTCGTTAAAAAAAGGTGCCCCTTATTGCTACAGGAGGAGGTAGTATTAATCAAAACGAAAATAAATGGGCGTACAATTATATGTCCGGAAACAAATACGAGATATAATGAAATGTGGGCCATTTTACCTTCATGGAGTCATGGAGTACTCGGTGATGTAGGCTGTCTTCCTGTTGAAGTTCATTGCTCATTTCTGAATGGTTATGTATGCAGTGCACTGATAGTGGAGCTGGTACGTGCCAGTGCATTACAAAGGTTTCCTACATCAACCGTTTGAGGTTGCACTTCCAGTGAAATAAGATTAGTTCTGTGTAGTGTATTGTGAACAAGGTAAACAGTGAAATGAAGACCTACTATTCCACATTTGACGTTAGCCCCCGTATAAATTTTCTGCTGCTAAGTGCCAAATGCCCGAGCAGCTAGCCAGAAGCGAGCGACAGAGGAAACAGCCGAAGGCAGTGACTGGCACAGCTATTAGCTAGATAATAACGCTTCATGATCAACGGTGCAATAGCACAGGCGGTTAGAGCATCATGCTACACATGTGAAGATAGGATAGTGGGTTCGAATACTACCATCCAATTATTTTTTTTTTTTCTGCCGGAGTTAAAGGAGATTTGCCACAATTACAATCATTTACTCGCTGAATTAGTCACGAATTGGAATAAGAGTACATTTCCTACCGTTACAAATTTCACCGGGTGTAACAATAAGATACGGCCAAACTTTCGGGATACATTCCTCACACGTAGAAAAAGAAAATATTTTATATGGACATGGGTCCGGAAACGCTTTATTTTCATGTTAGAACTCATTTTCTGTAAGCCTCCTAAACCCAAGATCGCGGGTTCGAACCCGGCCAGGACCGATGGTTTTTTCGGGCGTAAAATTTCTAAGTATGGCTACCTTCGGAAGGGAAGTAAAGCCCTGGGTCCCGTGTCGTACATTTACGGCATGAAAAAGAACCTCAAGCCTGAAAGAGAGGCTTCTGAGCAAACTTTGTCGGCCATTTCACGCCCTGGGTTGAATGGGACGCTGATGACCTGAGATGTTAAAGAACGTCCATAAATAAATCAATCAAAATTTTTCTGTAACTCTTCATAGTACATTAATCATCAGTAATAATTCAAATATACAAGTAGACTGCTTCAGATCTTCATGTATGATAAGCATTATTGAGGAAAGAACACAATAATGATGTTTTGTCTAGCTCGAGTGTCGCCCATGTCCCTCTAGGTGACTGGAGTGTTTCAAACTTCACGGCACTTCGCCTGTTAGCTTAAAAGTAATAAGCGAAAAGCAGAGGGTGAAAACGAGTGTTTGTTGTTTTCAACGAATCTGCTGAGATCGTCGTCATTCTGCGTTTGTGTTGCGAGAGACACATGTGAATTGGTACACATAATGAAAGTTCCTTTCATACCGTGTTGCATTCCTCAGTTTATATTGAAATCTTCCATGAGAGTGTGAATCAGTTGAATAACAAGGACTTCATAAAACACGGTTGCATTTAAAAATATTTAAAAATACTCACACAGTATAGCGTTGTCTATGAGTGGTCAAATATTTCATTTAACTAATAGTATACAATTAATTTTATGGTTTAATACCTATATTATTATTAATAATAATAATAATAATAATACAATTCTAAAATGTTGTGATACTTATAGATTGCAAGAATTCTAATTTTGTTCCGCTAATACGAACAGTAATGTCATAACTTATTTCATTTCATTAATTAATAAGGCTTATTTGGATTTATATTCTTTTTTAAAGTTCTCTAATAGGACAGGATATTCGCTTATTTTACGCAGCCCCAGCGTGAAGACTTTTTATACCCCTTTCTACCCCTTTATGACATATCTTGAATAATTCTTTTATTTATCTCTTTATTTACATTGTTCCAAAGGATTTTATTGTTATTCCCTTCTACTACTCTTTTCCGGTATGGTTTCCTCCCCTCTTATGGCCAGCCCCTTAAAGAAGATCAATAGTGCAGGCGCACGGAGGGCTGCTAACACTAGTAGGTGAATCAAAACCTCCTCACGTAAGTCATCCCAACACACCGCCACGGCATTCTAAACATCCCACTAATGTGCAGTGTTACTAGATAAGTTCGGATTTGACCTGAACGTTTCTTAACAGAAAAACGCATTAAGCTATTGGAGCCCGTGCAGTTTATGAATAATACAAGAGGTTTGAAGTAGCAACCGCTAGTTGTCATAGAAACTTATTTCGGTATCAAGTAAACATAAACTTATTCTCGGAACGAAAATTTACTGGAAGAGGCCTGAAGGTGGTTCTGATATAGCCCAACATTCATTTCAAAATATGGAGGCTCCTGTTAAACACATTATACTTTCTAAACGGCTACAGGACAATACAGAGATGTATGCCAAATAAACAAGTGTATGAGAATTGTAGCACAGCTATATCTGAGAAATCCTTCGGTCATATTCTTTGCCGTTTCGAAGACTGTATACAGGAGCATTGTTTTTGTTAACGTGGGCGAACTAGTGGACTATTGCTCTCAATGTGTGAAGATGTGTTCCTCTGGGTAAATATTTCAGTTTGGGCTCCTGCCTGGTGAAGATAGCGATGTTCGTAATTTTTCATAGTGGTGGCAGTAACACACTAAGTTGCCGTGCATGATAATTGTCGCACAGGTTCGACAAGTCAGTAAGAAGTTTATGTTCTAGCAGGGTGTGACATAGCGGGGAATGGGATTTTCCCCACACTAAAATCTCCCGAGGGGGAGAATTCTTTAATTATTAAAGTATCAGGAAAATATACGAGAGTAGGTCTATAAGTTTCCGGCCTCGCCGATAAAGATAATCACCTTCACAAAACCCTTACCTGTTAAGTAAATCATTGTAGCTGTAACTTCCACTCCGTTGTGTTCAATTGTTCAGATATAGTTGCATAAAGAAAACTATGTGTAGACTTTTGTGACATGTTCAAGTTGAAGTATCGAGCTGTTATTAAGTTCTTCACAAATGAAGGACTTACACCAAATAAAATTAAACAGCGACTGGACGGTGTATATGGAGAAGCATCCCCCTCATATTCTACCGTAAAAGAAAGCATTGAAGACGAAGAGCGTGCAGGTCGGTCCTTGGAGGTGCTCACTCCTGAAAACATCGCCCGCTCTTGTGGAAGCAGAAATTATGGAAGACCGGCGACTCAAAGTTACAGAAATAGCAGCAAGGTTGGGTCTTTCTAAAACAACAGTCCTTCGAATTATTCATCAACATTTAAACATGAATAAGGTTAGTGCAAGATGAGTGCCTAGACTTCTTTCCTCGGTTCAAAAGCAGCAACGAGTCATCTGTTGTGAGGCATTTGTGGGGCCCTGCCGTGGCAACGAGAGAGAAGTTGTGCAAACCATTGTTACAGGAGATGAAACTGTGGTCCTCTACTGTGATCTCTTGTCTAAAAGAAAATCAGTGGAGCGGCGCAAACCTGATGAAGCTCTACCCCTAAAGGCCAAAGTCACTAAGTCAGCCAAGAAGACCATGACCACAATCTTTTGGGACTGTGAAGGAACTCTTCATTGACTTCAAAGAGAGGAACATCACAGTAAAAGGGGAGTACAATGATGGCCTACTGCACAGACTACGTGCTTCCATCAAAGAGAAAAGGTGAGGAAAGCTGAGTGGTGGTGTGCGTTTTCTTCGCGATAACGCGTCTGTGCACACACCTCTGGTTGCAAAGGAAGCTGTGAAGAAATGCGACTTCAAAGAGATCGACCATCCTATAGCCCAGATCTAGCTCTCTCTAGTGACCGTTTCCTCTTCTCAAAACTCAAGAAGGACCTTCGAGGAAGGAAAGTTAAGTGTGACGAAGAAGTGATGGATGCTGTTTGTGCCCATTTTGCAGACAAACTTTTGACTATTTGTGGGGGGGGGGGAGGATTGAAATGTTATTTCAAAGATGTGAGAAGTGTATTGTTATACAGGGTAACTACATTGAAAAGTGAAATATAATTTTTGTCTATACCATACCTAGAAAATGATTACGCCGGAAACTTATGGACCTACCCTCGTACAATTCACATATTAAAACTAATGTGTTATTCTGTCTACTTCTACGAAAATAGCAGCAATAATACATATAGAAATAGTATAATGACTATCAGATCTTCAGTTTTAACGTATTCACGTCGCATTTGCAGTCAACAACAAAGTCTCAGATTATTAACTGCACTGTTTCCAAATCAGTACAATTATCCTGCTTCTATAAGTAGTCGGTTTTTCCCCTCCCCCCATAATTTTTAATGATTTCGCACCCTTTGTTCTAGATAAGTGACATTAATAATCTGACCCTAAAGAATTGCATGATTATTACACCTTGGTCATCATATGCCACTATCATTCCCGGGTTTTGGCGCAGTTTTTTGGATCTGTGGGTGTAGGGTGCCATCATTCACTGAAATGACGTTTTAGTTGTGACTCGTAAGATCGCGTACAATTTTCACCCAGTGCAATAGATGCTTGACTTTCCCCGGTGTAACACAACGTTTCCTAATAATCTTTCTCTGTTGTGATAAAGTACAAAGGCAATGCAATTAAGCGATACCTAATGAAGCTTTCAACGTGTACAACACTGTCAGGTGGGTTATTCCTACTTTGCAGCCAATTCTTTCAACGTCCATCGTTTTTCCCCCTCCACTAGGGTTTGGATCTACTCCAAATACTGCACTATATTGTTAATACTATCTAAACATCGTTGCAGAAACGTGGACACAGTCGGATATCGCAAACTTCAAATGCATACGCTTCCAATATACCCTCATTACATTCTTTAGCACGCCTTTCGCATGATACATGTACGTTGTTCAAACTCACTAAACATTTTTAGGGTGGTACTCTCTGACACAAATATTTCAGAGTCGGTCTTGGTGGTGTTCAATCCCGACCAGGATCGATAAAAATCCTAAGTATGGCTTCCTTCGGAAGGGAAGTAAAGCCGTGGGTACCATGTGGTACATTTACACCACGAAAAAGAACCTCAAGCCTGAAAGAAGAGGCCTCTGTCGGCTATTTCAAGCCCTGAATTGAATGGCATGCTGATGACTTGAGATGCTAAAGAGCGTCCATAAATAAAACAAGTAAAAAAAAAAAAAATACTATTTCAGACCTTTACACGTGTCTATCTGTAAGCTCTGAATGAGGTGACAATGGTTACGTTTGCCTTCCCTCTACCAATGGCAGTGCAATCGACGGGTGACCGAGATAGTTGAGCAAGAGATGTGAATGGGAGGTTCCAGTTCTCCAGCAATGAAAAATGCCGGACGATATCTTAAACTTAAGCCTAGAACGCTTCCTTCCTCTCAAAAAATGTTCCTTTTCCAGTTTATTATTTTTAATTCATGTATCATCAGTGTACACCGTCTGTAATGCCTCAGCAGTGAAAACCGGATTGATTTGATTGACTTTGGAGGTGTAATAATACACCTTGACAATTAAGCCAAAAAAATGCAGCTAAAACATAATTTAAAAAAGCAGTGTCCTCAATTATTACTACGAAATGTAACAAATAAGTTGTCACTATTTATTTTCCTATCCTCGAATTATTTATGAAAAAACACATTCGCAACATGAAACACTTTACTTGCTATATATTGGCCTAAACGTTAAATAAAACTTAAAAAAAACTGAAAACTCTGGAACCTTGAGGTCCGGTGTAGGCCATTAATGTCTCTTGCAGTCGATTATAAACCATCTCCAAAATAATGTCATTTGAGCAGTAACGTAAGTAGAAGATGCAGCTACTGTTAACCGCTCTTCCAATCGTGAAAAAAAGATGATATAATGCATCACTCTCAACAATTCCAAACATTGCCGCAGTCAATTGTTCATGACGTGCAGATGAACGTTTTCTGTTTATTTACTATTTCCGTTATGTGAAAGACGTTTTTCTTATTAGTGTTTAACGCCTGTTTTTACTACTGAGACACCACAGTTGGTGAACACTGGTGATACACGAGATGAAATTAAAATTGGGGAAGGGTTTTTTTTTTTAAGGAAGGAAACGTTCCAGGCCCAAATTTAGGGTACTTACCCGGCATTTGCCATTTATGAGGACTGAAGAAAACCTGGAAAAAACCTCAGTCAGGGAGGACGGTCCTGGCATCCAAGATCTCCAGCTCACCAGACCGCACCTAAACGACCTCAGCCGGTAGAGTGAGAGACCGACTCATCTGTTATCAAAAAAAGTTTGGTTCATAGCATCGCCGTCTTCACTGGTCTTGAACATTGTGATGTAAGATTTCGCTCACATTACGTTGTCTCAAGAAAACAAGTTTCTGGAGTGGCATCGCAAAACTTTTCAAGACAATGGTCCGTCATTTCTTGGTTACGTTCTTCTGGGCTTCTCTGAAGGAATTATTTTGATCCGTGTATCGCATGAAATAGTGTAGTTAAATTAAAACTCTTCGGAAGTTGAAGAAACGGTTCGGATGTACCCCTTCACACAAAGAGGTGGCCAAATGTCCTTCCCTTCACTCCAGCAAGGTCCCACACACAAATAGGTGTACTAGAGAAGGGAACGCTAAAATTCAGTGGACTAACCTTCAATGCCCACTATATAACCCGAATTTTGCACCTCATTAACCAGCTTTTCGGTGGTCTAAAAAATGAAATATACAGGAGAATGTGACAACAATGAAGCCATAGTTACAGTAAAAAAGTCGAGAGACGCGCCTACAGAGTGATAAAGTCTTTGAAATCTACACAATAAAGATTAAGATAAAAATATTGTGTCCCTTAAGGGCAAAGGTCTCCTAACAAGTAGGAACAGCTCGCTTTTTCCTAACGCGGTGAGCTATTCCACGCTAGTTGTTCGTATGCTGTTTAAGACACTGGCTGATTTGTTCTTTGGTTACTTCATTTTTCACTGCGCTAGTTGCTTCTCGAGAGATTTCCATATTTCTCTTCCTATTTGGATCTGCATTCCTTGAAGAGGTCTGTGCTTCTTCTTCTGGGTCTGTCTTGTGTCCTTTTCCCTACTCGGGGGTCCCACATGGAGATCTTGTTGGTCTATTATCCTGCATTCGTGCAACGTGACCACCCCATTGTCATTGTGCGAGGTCTTTTGTCTGAGAACTGATTTGTTAATACTACAGATATTTTGTCCTTCAAAGTTATTTGCGTTGCATTTTTCTTTGGCATATTTGAATTGTGTTTTTTATTTTTCTGTTGGTGGCCATGTCTGGCACCCATATAGTCATACACAGGTTTCGAACGTCAGGTGGCGCAAATCCAAGATTTGTAAAGAGAATATATTATAAAATGCCACTCCATAAGCCAAAAAGTGAGTCCCAATTGAAATAAAAATTAAACAAACCCTGAAAAATAATATTAAAAGTATTACATTACTTAGTAAACACCATTTGAGCATTCGTATTGTGAATTTAGGCTGTTTATGTGAAAGGAAGTTTGCTTTAAGTTGTTCTTTTATTATGGTGGTTCTTTTTTCAGGAATTTGCTCTTGTAAATGTATTAATAATGTAATCAAACGTGCGATAAATGGGATATGTACCTGCAAACTTGCTGACCTGCAAACGTGCTGGAGCATGGGAAGGCAAATGAATTGCACAAAATAAAAAGAGCGCCGGAATTAGGTCAGGCAGTGTCTCGGTCGGCCCAGGATCGATTCTGCCCCGCAGCTTCCTCCCACGCGGAGCGAAATAGAACGCTTACGGCCAGACAGTCGTCTGCGGTGCGCAACCTGTGAGGCGGTGCAGCCGGTACATAATATCTCATGAACATGCCACTAAGTGAAATAGTAGACAATAACTTAAGCTGGAAATCCTCAAATTTAACATTCTTGCATTTTATGGTGAGAAAAGTTTCTCTCTTATCTCTAAAGCATTTTAAACATTATAAAACTTCTTGTGCTTCAAAATCTTCATTTCTCCCAAAACGTTTCGAAATGTGAACTACATTCTGAAGAGATAGGCAACAAACCATACAGAAGTTCATGCAACTGCAGCAATTTGTAACATATTAGCAAGATTTACGAATTAAACACACGAAACTACATTGTAATGTTTCATTCATTAACACTGTAAAAATAAATGTAAAACAAATGGCAAATAATACATAATTACAACTAGAAAATATAAAACTTAATGAACACAACGATTATAAGTTTAACTGCTGAACATTTTAATAATTATTTTAAACATTAATTTATAAATAAAACGTAAACAATTGCAACGCTAAGACACAATTTCTTAAGAGGCTTAAAATTAAAGAATTTGGATCACAGTTCTGCCTTCAAAGGAAGCCCCCCTACTGAAAATGAGATATTAAGAACAGTAAAAGGCCTAAATATGACATTAATACTGATGAGATAAAATACGTTATTTTGCATATTATTAACCTCCTATTTCAGTATATTAACCATTGATTAAATGTTGGTAATTTTTTAATTAAATAAAATCTACCTCAAAATAATGTTCCTATTTTTAAGAAAGGCAATTATTAAAGTTGTAAAACTGAAAACCAACGTCTACAGCTACCATTTTTATAAAGTAATAAAAGTATTATTAACTCATTATTTTGAAAACAATGTTTTTTTTTTTGAATCCCAATTTGGTTTCTGAAAAAAAACCAATTTCAAAATAGTCAATGAGATAATTATTTAATCTGTTATTAAACTCTTAGCGATCATGTGCCATTATGCTATCAAAAACTTTTTACTGTTTACATGTGCTTCAACGCTACTACGGAACCATAATTAATATTTGATTAGTTATTAGAACACAAGATATTTTATCTTTATGTGAATTTCAAAAATAATTAATATTAAAACTAGTGCGCCTCAAGGGTCAATATTAAGTCTTTTTCTATTTTTTATTATGATGAATGATTTGCTTGTTAATATAAGTAACTACGCAGTCTCATTTGCTGACAAACCAACGATCATTTCTACCAACACAGATCTCAAAAAGGCAGTCCCGCAGGAGCGCGTAAACTATGTCAATTCTTCACCTATTAGAGTAGTTTTATAGTAATATAAAATCCAAACGATGACCTTATTAATTAATGAAATAAGTATGGCATTACTGTGTAGTATTAGGGGAACAAAATTAGAATTCTTACAATCTATATCACAAAAGAGGAGCTAATTTTTAGAACCGCCGCCGCCGCCGCCGCCGCCGCCCCACCACCATCACCAATAGAGAAAAATAACAGAAAGTTTCGAGTTACAATGCGTATTTAAAAGAAGAAGATGTTCATACATTTCAGTAAAACAAAAACATGTTACCATTTAAACACAATTACAATGTACTAAGCAAACATACGCAATCAACAATAAACAATCTAACGTTTCATCGATTTTCATTGGCTTTGAAATTTAATTTAAGTGCTATTATAATAAAAACATTATAGAGAGCTCTTATATACAAATATATTTCTCAAACATATATTGGATTAATGTTTCACATTTGCTATCTTCACAACGAAGTTTTTGTTAAATATAAAACACATGTTATAAATACAATGTATTTGTATTTATAATTAATGCATTAATTAATTCATCCTTTAATTTTAAAACGATATAGAGAAAAGTAAACGCAAATCCGCTTTTTAAATTTCCGTTTTCAATATTCCCCTACTCCTGATGAGCCAATTTTCCTAATTTTCAGAAACTATTGTTATTTTATTTAAATGGTGTATACCAAATTTATTGTGAAGAAAATACCATTATTGGGGCAGCTTGAGGGATTTTTAAATTTTGCGTTTCAAATGAAGCTCTCACTTCTAATGACCAGAATTACCTCATTTTCAGGAACTACTTTTCTTATTTTATTTAAATGATATATATGGAGTTTCGAAGCGAAAAAGCAAATATTGGTGTCCGTAATGTTTAAATGTTGGGTGTTAGGTAAACTCCCAAGCCTAATAATTTAATTTTACTGATTTTCAGAGATTATTTTTCTTATTTGATTTAAATGGTATATGCCGAGTTTTGTTGTGAAAAAAACAAATATTGATGCTGAAAGATCGATTTTA
Organism: Metallyticus violacea; assembly: GCA_030762175.1. Classification (NCBI taxonomy): domain Eukaryota; kingdom Metazoa; phylum Arthropoda; class Insecta; order Mantodea; family Metallyticidae; genus Metallyticus; species Metallyticus violacea. Next base: position 93,275,244 of record CM060830.1, on the reverse strand, counting down.
TTATTTTATTTCAAAAGCATATACCTTTGCTTTAAAGAACATTAAAATTGCGACCGCTAGAGCGATTTTTAAATTTCGCTTTAACTCCTATTCATTTTTCAGGTCTATACCCTCTCCTAATGACTTGACTGTCTTGACTTTCTAAAAATAACTTTTATGCATTCGTTTTAAATAAATACGTCAAGTTTCGTTATGGAAAACCAAAAATTGCGGCCGCTACAGCTATTTTTTCAATTCTTTTAAAAATATTTGTGCTTGACTAACTCCCACCCCCAATTGTCCAATTTTGCTTGTTAACGAACTTGAATCGTTTGTTAACTGATGTATTATGTCAAGTTTCGTTGAGAAGAAACAAAAATTGCGAACGCTAGAGCATTAACGGACACAGATATTTATATAATTTTTTTCCGTTGTCATTTTCGGTGCCTAGTAGTTAGGACGATAGAAATTTCAAGAAATGTTTCAAAAACCGCTTCATGGGTGCAACCGCAACAGTTTCATTTCTTTGGAATTAACTAGAAGTTGACATTGGATCGGCAAATGAATTTGCTACACTTTAGGCTACTAAGGAAGATCTACTGAATCACATGTGAAAACCATTTATATCAAAATGGTGTGTTAAAAGTCTTATTATTTTTTTCTATGATGTTCAGGTATGGTATTACTATTTGAATCAACGATTCTAGTTTAAAAAAAAATAAAAATAAATGCTATGCAAATACTGACAAGGTTTCCCTATAATGTACTCTTGTTTAACAGTGGAGAAATCTTAACCGTTGTTAACCTATGCAAATTTAACTGTTTGCTAAGCTTTAAGGAACGTCTTAACAAGAATTCTACATCTGATTTACACTACCATTCCATAACATATAACTATCTTCCGCAATAATCTAATTTAGTAAATTAAAACGAAGATTTAGTACTGTAGTGGTAGTGTTTGACAAATTACAATAGCGTGCAATTGAATTGCATTTTAGAATCACTTGCTAAAATCATTTTATTTCCACGTAGTTGCTGCTGGATTAAATTGGAGATGGAGAGAGATACTTTGGTACGTCAGCCTAGCTCAAGGGCTGGCCGTTTGTGCCCACGACGGGAGGAAGGAATGAGATGAGGGTTATATTGGGAAGCCAGAATCCACAGGGGAAGTGATGCGTGAACCGGCAGAGCCCGCCCCCTGGAGTCTCTCAGAAGATCCATTTCCATATCAGACGCCGGGACAGAAACCTTTCCCTAGCGCAAGCCACCGTCACACCACGCCCTGGCACTTTTGACCTTGTACCGGAACCAATACAATCCAGTGATATGAAAATGGGGGAGCTGAAAATTCGTGGACAGTAAATATTCATCCCAGCATTTGCCTAAGTGACCAAGTTCAGAAAGATCATTCCCAAGGGATTTGCACCCGGGATCTACCGAACTTTACCGTTTCAGTCACTTCAATCGGTGTTTGCTCGTTGCAAGCGAAATGCTCCCGAAAGTGCACATCCTGACTGAATGAAAGATATCGTCACGTGAGTGCACGAGCACTCATTTAACCTCCACACCTCCGAAACTTTTTAAAATGTTCCTCAATTCAGTGTGAGTTTATTTTATTTTACCCGGATACTTCTATAGGGGTCTGTAATTCACGTCAAGAATTTATTATAATAATTTTAATTCTTACATTTATTCAGCACATTCGAATTCCATTCTGTTTCTGTATTTCTTATGCGGTTCTGTTTGGTACATCCAGAATGCGTAGTACGCATTTCCCCCGAATTTGGAAATCGCGGTAGTTCGGGAAGTCTTGGTATACTCAACCGTACAGTAATCCAGACTTCTGTGACAACACGCACTGAGCAGATCCGCCTAAGTTCAGAGCGATCAACGTTCAGCTGTGCCACACTGAAGCATTGGTGTCGTATCCTCAAATTAGATAGCTCAAATGTATTAAAGGAATGTTTGAAATATGAAAAAGAGGTTTTGGGAAGGAAGAGTTGGTATGGGGAGGTGGGGAAGGTACTAGAAGAAATAGGTTTGGGGAATAAAGTAATGTTAATGGATTTTGAAAGACATTGAACAGCAAGATATTTGGGCTAGTTTATGTCATAAAAGTTCCTTGGTCGTATATAAATGGGTCAAACAGAATTGGGAACGAGAGAAGTATATTAAAATTTGTGATCAAATGGTTGGGCGTGGATGCGTACAGAAGTAATAACCCTGAAAGGATATAGAGGAGATGTATGTGTGTGGGAGAAGTCAGTGTGTCCCATTATTCATTGACATGCGAGAAAGTCAAATGGTAGCGGTAAAAGTTTGGGATAATTTACTGAAGGATTTAGTGTTAAACAAAATTTTAAGTAACAAGAGTGTAAAAACATCCAGAAAATGGGAGAGTTTTTAGGTACAGTTAAAGAAAAGTGGGCACAAAATAGGAAGAAAGTTAAAGGAGGTTTCTTACAATCAGACAACCACGTGGTTAACGAGGTAGGAAACTGTATTTTGGAGGATGCTGCTAGGATCTAGAGTACACATTTGACTTTTTACTTTTTTTTTTTTATTTGATTGATTTATTTATGGACGCTCTTTAACATCTCAGGTCATCAGCGTCCCATTCAACTAAGGGCGTGAAATGGCCGACAAATTTTGCTCAGAGGCCTCTCTTTCAGGCTTGAGGTTCTTAATAGTGCCGTAAATGTGCGACACGGGACCCACGGCTTTACTTCCCTTCCGAAGGAAGCCACACTTAGGATTTTTACGCCCCGGAAAAATCCATCGGTCCTGGCCGGGTTCGAACCCGCGATCTTGGGTTTAGGAGGCAAGTATGGTTTGACTTGTTACAGCAAGTTAAAAGTGTGTCAGGACTAAAACACAGGACTGCAGATGATTCACACATTTTTGGCACCTCTTTATCTGCGGCCAAAGTTAGGGGGGCATGAGCAGTCACATCTCATCAGAGAATGACAAGAGCCCAAAGAGGCAGTACAGAAATTGAGGTAGTGAGTACTTTCCTATCCTCCATAAATTTGTTTGCAGTTTTTACTGAATCGATGTTTAAATTTGAAGGCTCGCCATCCAGATGTTTACCGGTCACGAATGCAGATCCAATTCTTCTCGAGCCAAGGGCACATGACATGGTTCGACAGCGGCTGTTTCGGGAACGAAGCTACTTCACTCAAGTGACTGCGATGCCAAGAAACGGGAGGGGCATACACTGGCCATTCATTTTCTTTAATTCACGTTATTTTTGTTCCCTCTCAGCACGTAGTGGCGGCGTGGGAGGAAGAATGTCGAGAACACAAGCTGGTCAACAACTTCCTTCACCTCCAGCATAGAAAACACACTTTGTGCAAATCGAACGGATAGCACAAAGTAATTAGTTATTAGTACAAGCTCTTGGTTCATCACTTGATCGCCTATCGGGTTTTATTTTTGCCTCAATTGAATACTAGGAATTTTAGACGCTAAGACGCCTTCGGTCTCAACTGCTTTTTATATTATTCATTCCATTCATCGATTTGAAATACCTTAAAAGTTAGCGGAAACCTTCAACGTTTACACAATAAGAGAGAGAGAGAGAGAGTTTTTTTCTGCTTTCCTCCATGACTTTTTTATTCCCTGATTCCTCTCTCTTTCCTCCTTAGTTCCTATATCCCACCTAACCTTCTTTCTTTCTATTATTAATTCCTTTATCCTTTCCTTGCTTCACTCCTTTTCCTGTACATCATTGCTGTCTCCCTTCTTTCCACCCTTAATTTCTTCTCCCCCATTTCTTCTCTTATCCATATATAAGAATATATATATAATTATAGAGAAAGAGACAGACAGAGAGGGAGAGAGAAAGAGAGAGAGGGTGCAAAAAATGTATACACACTTCAAGCACTACGTTAACATAACAAAACTGAATTCACACAAACAGAAAATGATTAGTACTAATCATCTAAGACTTTTACAGTTACAACAGTTGCTCAAAATGCCCACCATCGGCGTCGATACACTTCTGAGTACGCTGAACTACTGATTGAGCAACTTTTGCGAAAGCGTCCTCAGTGATTGCAGCACGTGTCGTTTCAATTTCTTCCCGAAGTGCTGTCAGTGTAGCTGGTTTTCTACGGTATACAGCATCCTTAAGATTCCCCATAAGTAGAAGTCCAACGGCAGTTCTGTTCTATACACATCTCCATTGCCTTTGAACTTTAATAACATTCTCGGTTTTCCAATACCACTTCAAAATTTATTTCCGCTGTACATACGATAATCTCGGCTCCATTTTGTTGTAGCAACGCTAGCAAAACGTAATGTGAATCACATCTGTTTACTGAACATCATACGACAGTCTTGGCTTCATTTGTTCATTGTAGATTTACGATAATCTTGGCTTCGTTTGTTCATTGTTGATTTACCTGTCACGTGGCAAAGCTATCATGATGTATATGAGTCATATCGGTTTACAGAACATCATACTACACATTACTGTTGTTTTTCGGTCCAACTTTGAAATGTATTAAATAGATATCTACTGTGAAAGTGTGTATATATGTTTGTCACCCTTTGAGTCAAATAAGAAGTAGAGTTTATTACTTTATTTTAACCAGTTCGGAAGGTTGTACCCGTGAAACCTATGTATGTCCGTTAACGCTCTAGCGGGCGCAATTTCTGTTTTGTCCCAACAGAATTCGGCATATAACAATCAATCAACAGACGCCTTATTAACTTCGTTAAATAGCAAAAATGTACCATTGAAGATAGGCATTAACCTTAAGAGAATATTTGTTTAAAAAAAAATAAAAACCGCTTACCGGACACAATTTTGATTTTTCTCCATGAAACTCACTAATTTCGTTACAATAAATTGATAAAAGTAGATTCCGAAACTCAGGGCAATTGGGTCATTAGGAATGGGGATATATGTGAAAAATGAGTGGGGGTTAAAATGCAAATTAAAAATCACTCTATCAGCAATTTTAACTTTTTAAAGAAAACTCGATATATGCCATTGAAATAAAACAAGAAAAATAGTTTCTGAAAATCAGTGAAATCGGATTATGAAAAAGGGGGTTACCTGAAACCCAACATTTAAAAATCGCTCCAGTGGCATTAATATTTGTTTTTTGGCAACGAAATTCCGTATATATCATTTAAATAGAATAAGAAAAACATTCTCTGAAAATCAGAGAAATCGGGCCATTAGGAGTAGGGGTTTTCCTGAAACCCAACATTTAAAAATCGCTTTACAGCACCAATATTTGTTTTTTTACAACAAACATTTAAATTAAATAAGAAAAAGAATTTCTAAAAATCAGTTATTAAGAGTAGCAATTTACCAGAAACTTAACATTTAAAATTACTCTAGTGACACCAACATTATCTCTTTTGCAATGAAACTGCATATATACTCGTAGCATTTAAATTAAATAAGAAAAAATTTTTTTTTGGAAATTAGGAAAATAGGACCATTAGGAGTAGGGGTATACTTGAAAACCGAAATTAAAAAAAAAAAAAAAAAAAAAAAAAAAAAAAAACGCTCTTCCTTTTAATTTTCTCTATGTCGTTTTAAAATAAAGGGACAAATAATTTCAGTATATAAACTGTATTTATAACGATGCATATGTTTTATATTTAACAAAAGTATCGTAGTGAAGATAGCAAATGTAAAACATTAATCGAATACATGTGTTTGAGGATTATATTTGTATGTAAAAGTGCTCTGTAATAACCCTCAGAAAACGTTTACTTATGGTGTTACTCCAATAACATTTAAATTAAATTTCAAATACAATGAAAATCGACAAAACTTTAGATTGTTTATTGTTCATTGTGTATATTTGCTTAGTATATTTTGAAATAGTGGCATGTTTTTGTTTTATTGAAATATATGAAAATCATCTTAAATATAAATTGTAACTGTAAACTTTCTGTTATTTTTCTCTATTTTAGTGAGTGTAAAGATGATAGATATCAAGAGTTATATTCATAAACATGGTTACATTTAAAATGTTTCTAAATGCCCATACAGTATATCTTTGTCTATCAGTGGTCACATATTTCATTTAATTAATAGTATACCATTCATTTTTGTAATTAATATGAATAATAATGATAATTCAAAAATGTGGTTCCTCATTTGTGATACTTATAGATCACAAGAAATCCAATTTTGTTCATCTAATCTACACAGTGACGTCATTAGTTATTTCATTTCATTAATTAATAGTTCCATAATTATTTCGAGCTTGTATTCTCTTTTAAAGTTACTCTATTAGGTGAGGAATTCGCTTAGCTCACGCAGTTCCTAATAATGCACATTTTTATAACGTCATTTTGAATATCTCGAGCTCTGAATGTAAGTCCTTAATGCAACTTGATAGCAGTGCTGATTGCGCATGCATGAAACAGTAACTTCCTTGAGGAACTGCGCATTGTCACATAATATCGTCTAGAACAGTCAAAGCCGGGCAATCGACTGGGACTGTTCACTGCTGTACTGTGCGGACACAGGGACTCCACTTCCTGCCTTAGGGTCATGCAATTTCTGGCTTAAGCGCCGCCTGAACAATATGCGTGGTCCCGAGAAGAGGACAAAGCCGCCTTTGCGATAATCAACCTGCTTGTTAATTATCTATGAAAGCTGTAAGAATTGTAATAAGACGTTTTTGAGGAATAAATGTGAAGTTTTATATTCAACGTGTGCTTATAAAACTCTAAAATAGCAATAAGTTGAGGTAGAATCAAAGATTCTTTTGCCAAATTAGCCCTCGAGACGGTAGTCAGTGTGCAAAGATTAATGGAGAATTAAATTAACAAATTTAACCTGGGCGGAAACAACGGGATGAGGTAAATAGCTAGTTTTCCGCCCACGGCGCCATCCCGGGCTGGAACCGGTGCAAGCTAGTCGATAATGCACATAGTTGAATTCTCTACCTGGTCCTTGCTGCTAAGGTATTTAACGCTCAAGAATACGCGTGCACAAAGACATAAGACAAACATTACAGTGAGATGATGTCCCACAGAGGCGAACACGCTCAGTTACACTTTCCAGCACTCTGTGCAGTCACCCGCTGTTCGTACAGTGCGCTGTGTTTTGCTAGCAGAAAGTACCAAACTAATTACTTGACAGCCATAATTACTATACTCTTATTATAAATGGTTTAGGCTTTAAATTTTGAGCGCATCTCTTCTCGAAGATTTCCAATACCAACTTTTTGGCCCAAACGACTAGAGTATTTTTATTTGTAAATGTTTAATTTTGCTTGACTATCTTCTAAAATAGAACCCCAAGCGTCTGTTTAGATCCTGTCTGCCGAACCACCCCACATAGCTCTCATTATCCTTCTGTATGGGGAAACCCTCTTATTATTTCCCTTGCTGTTTCTTTACACATTGCTCCAGTGTGTACTTTGGTTTATTGTCCTTTGGTAAATAACACATTTAACATTAGAACCGCCATTTCAACGCTTTTAAAGTTTAAAATGTTTATTACTCAAACTTCCATTGCGTGCCACTGCGAGCTGATGATTTTTTCTACGTCGTCTCCTGTATTATAGATGCTGCAATATTTCTTTTTTCTTTATTAGTTTCATGCTTACCGTTATTTATACTTAGAACCGCCTTGCGGTCAAGGTCACATTTACCATTGTAATATTATTTTACTGGCGCTACATTCGTAATTCAAAATTCAAACTAAATTAAATGCTCAACAATGTGTACACTGGTTTGAACTTGCAATAATGTGCTAGGATATGTTAGCAATTTATTTGAAAAGTGATTTTTGAGCAGTAAACAGGTCAAAGAGATCGCAGTGGTGTAGGCAAGGGCGTCTCACAGATGAAGTACTGGAAATTTCTGAGGATCAGTCAAAATTTGAGGATTTGTTGCATCAGATGAAGATTTCCAAGCAAACGATGCTCCTGAAAGTAGCAGTTCAATTCCACATGGGAATTAAGAGACAGAAGGTAATTTTATTTTGATAACCCTATGTTATTACTGTTACTATTCGTATTATAATTATTATTGTTATCTTCATCAGAATTTTGTTATCATTGTGATCTTTAGCAAAATCACTATCATTAATAGAAATATAATTTGCTTCATGGCAATAGAATTTTTTAAGCCAAGAGGTTCTAAATTGACATCTTTTTAACACATATGTTGAACCTGAAGATCATATTGAGTTCGTTGTGGTACCTTCTTTGGCCAATACATGCTTTTCCTTGATCTAGCTGTCATCAACTTAAGTCTGTGATAGCAGATAGGCCGAAGAAGTTTCATTCTAAAACTTGCAGAAGAACTATGAATAGAATAAATGAAATCTAAAATCAAACAAGAAGAACAGAGGAAGAAGGGAATAAGGTACCAAGAAAGTAATGGAGAAAGCAGTGTCAAATGGAGAATTGTGGTAATAAGATCTGTAACTTGCAACAGATGCAAAAAAAAAAAAAAAAAAAAACACGTCTAGGGATCGTGCACATTAAGTAAATAAATGTGTACAGTTTATAGCTAGTTATTCCACAGCAAAAAAAAAAAAAAAAAAAAAAAAAAAAAAAAAAAAAAAAATTGCAGTATATCGTTCTGATTAAGCTTTAGATAATACTTAAGGTTTACAGAGAGAGATGGAGAAAGACAAACTTATCATTTGCCACGTATGCTAGTATAGTTATTACAGTAATAACTCATACAAAATATACAAACTATATTTTATTGCTTCATTATATTTTAATTAAAGATGAAGAGCCTATTGTGTCCCTTATGGACAAAGGTCTCCTAACAAGTAGGGAAAGCTCACTTTTTCCTAACGTGGTGAGCTATTCCACGCTAGTTGTTCGCATGCTGTTTAAGACACTGACTGATTTGTTCTTTGGCTACTCCATTTCTCACTGCACTAGTTGATTCTTGAAAGATTTCCATTTTTCTCTTCCTCTTGCTATTGTTGACCGATCTGGACCTACATGTTCCTTGAAGAGGTCTGTCCATCTTCTTCTAGGTCTGCCTTGTGTCCTTTTTCCTGTCCGGGGGTTCCAAATGGAGATCTTGTAGGTCCATTTATTGTCCTGCATTCTTGCGACGTGACTGCCCTATTGCCATTTGCTAAATTATCATTATTTTTGTTATTATTACTGTTGTTATTGTTATTATTATAAATGAATGCGAACTAACATATTAACAAAAGTACATTGAGTATTATGGAGTTAAAGCTTGTGTTCAAAGCAGTGAAGTGAAGTGCAGAAACAAACTCAATTAGTAAAGTATCTATAATGACAGTAAACATGCACGCATATTACACTTTATTATCTTGAGTTCTTGTCATTTTATTACTAAGTATAGTTTATCCATTGTGTTGAATGTCGGTAATCTGTTTTGTGTTAACAGCAGCGGTCAAATTGATCTCGCTGACCGTTTGAAGTATATAACTAGCTCCGGCGGTTCTAGTATTAACAGTCCACACACCTACTGACTTCTCACTTTCACAACAAAAACTTTAAAACAGATGACGGCACATGCCGATTACTAATAATATGAAGAAATGATTAAGCAATGTCCTTCAAACTTCACATTTATATACATAACAGAGAGCTCCACTTTGTCCGCAACAACCCTAAGATAACATTGCCAACGTATAGCACAAGTGAAATACCCTTTAGATCAATTCCTCTTAGAGCGTAAAACACCCGAGTTTTCTCTTCCTCTGAGCTATGAAGTGTAAACCTTGTCGTTTGCAAAAGAATCGCTGACATTCTGAAGGCATGCATAACCCTTCTAAAGTTAGTCATAAAAACTGAACCAATTAGAGACCAAAAGAGCCTTAGTGTGTAAAATTACGAATATGATGACGTGATTGACGTTTGTACATTCCGGAATCAGATAAGATCATCCATAAGTTCACAGGTAAATTGCGGAATTAACTAATGACAGGTACGCGTAAATTGCGGAGTATGGGAGTATGTTGTCAAAGTGGTGGGGAAATTTAAGACATAACTATTTTTGAAACTTAATCAGTTTCTCCGCATTTTTCCAGACTTAGAACTAGCAGATATATTGCAAAATCTGGTATGGCTAAACTACCTTACTATTGTTGCATTTTATTCGCCCCTTATGTTTTATTCACTTGGATTTATATTTTTTAAGTATGCCTCTTATGCTTAATCTACCGAGGGTGCTAACAAATGTATACACACTTTCACAGTAGATATCGATTTAATATATTTCAAAGTTGAACCGAAAAACAACAGCAATGTGTAGTATGATGTTCTGTAAACAGATGTGACTCCATTACGTTATGCTAGCGTTGCTACGTGATAGGTAAATCAACAATGAACAAATGAAGCCAAGATTATCGTATGATGTTCTGTAAACAGATATGACTCACGTTACGTTATGCTAGCGTTGCTACAACAAAAATAGAGCGAAGATTATCGTTTGAACAGCGGAAAGAAATGTTAAAGTGGTATTGGAAAACCGAGAATGTTGTTGAAACTCAAAGGCAATGGAGAAATGTGTACAGAACAGAACCGCCAAACGCGAGTAACAAATGCAAGCATTCGAGACAAATTTAGGCTCATGCTACCGTATGCGATGTTTACAAGGGCAGATCTGGGAGAACACGCACAGCAACAAGCCCCGCGTCCTTGGCTATGGTTTTGGAACGTTTTGAACACTCGCCGCAGAAATCTACAAATCTGAGACGAAGAGGTCCAATTGAGTTTCCACGGCGTTCTCCGAATCTAACTTCGTTGGACTTCTACCTATGGGGAACTCTTAAGGATTGTATACCGTAGAAAACCAGCTACACTGACAGCATTTCGGCAAGAAATTGAAACGGCATATGCTGCAATCGCTGAGGACATTTTAACAAACGTTGCTCAATCAGTAGTTCAACGTACTCAGAAGTGTATGGACGCAGATGGTGGACATTTTGAGCTACTGTTGTAACTGTAAAAATCTAAGATGGTTAGTGCTCATCACTTTCTGTTTGTGTGAATTCAGTTTTGTTTTGTTAACACAGTTTTTTCTTTTCTTGAAGTTTGTATACATTTTTGGACACTCTCTGTATTTGGATTTGTACTGTTGGTCCATGCTTTTGTTGACAGGATAAATGAGATGCTCATCTAACAAACTTTAGGCGTGTTAAAACTTCATTTCTGTATTCATTCGTGTTTTAAATAGGACTTTGTTTTGTGATTTACGCGTAGACGATTTCCGTCTGTACTATTCATTCTCATCACAGCCTGAGTTAGAAATATCTTGAAATTCATTTATGGATGATAGAAGAGAGAACTGTATCGTGAATGGAAACTCTCGCATGCATCAGTGGTCTGTTCTATTAAATCTATATAATTCATTCACATGTTGGTGGAAATAAAAAAGTTTCATATATGAAGCTTTCTACTAGATAGTCTGCTGGTTAGATAATGTTCTGATCTTGGGATAGAATTGCAGCCAAGTTGGTCAAATTCTTCAGTCGGAAGGTACAAGAGACTGAATAAAAGCCGCAGCCACTGTGGTTAAACCAATTTACCTTGGCAGCCTTTGACGGTGGAATGGAGCCAAACCGTGTTAAAAGCATTATACACAGCGTTCTCAAAATCAATAACAGCAATCTCAGATCGGAACCTGTAAGATAATATTTGACATTTGCTACTTAAAAGTTCAAATAAAGTTGTGTAAGTTGCTTGAAGTTTGTCGGGCAACAAATTGCAGCAGGAACCTATTGTCCATAGTCAATAACAACTGAAGCCAATGCTTCGTATAATATTGGAAAGTACCATCAATGTATATTTTGATAAACTTACACATGAACTGTAACAGAGATTTGGATGTCAACATTACAATGTCTGCATGTTTGTTGCACAGAATGGTGAGAGATTCTTTCTCTGAAATTGTAAAATTCATGTACTCCAATATATCAATGACGGCTTCACGGGTTGTGGTAATGCAGGAAATGTTCTTCTTGTACTATTCGCCTAACGCAGGATAGGTATGAGTGTTTGTAGGGCATAGGGAACTTCTTTGACTGCAGTATGCATTACTTTAGGAAGTCGCTGTGAATTCTTCCTCGGCTTTCTTTTCTGTGTTCATACTAAGAATTTTTTGTTTGTTATGTCAACTGAAATTTGATGGTTGTAATTTATGTCACTTCGAGCAATCACAGTTCCGCTCTCTTAAGTGAACAATTGAAACTGTTCCTTTGATCCCACCCCAAGTAAATGTAATTAATATGCAGGCTTTATAATTACACGTATATGTTTTTCTTTGCAGCCATGTATTTTCGCTTTATGTAACTAATGGTGTAAATACTTTCGTTTGTTCAAAATTAATAAGTAAGATGTGAGAATTGTGGGTAGAAGTTTTCTTTTGGTGCCTTTCGCTCAGGGCAGCTGTACTTGTAACATGTAAACTCTTTACAAAAGAGTTTATGGCGGCCTAGCACAAGCTTAAAGAGAAACGCTTTCACTAGCAAAGGGAAAACACCGTAAGAATTTAACCTACCAGCCGTAGAGGACACTGAACTTTACCGCTGACGTCCGTTTAACTTTTAAAGGCCTCCAATAGCCGGGTTTGGCTCACAAACGTACAAATACAGCAAATGAAATATTGAGCCGTGCAATGCAGAGGGCGCGAAAATCCGCGTGGTTTTCAGTCAAGGAATTCTGATTCGTATTCAGCATATAAGGAAGCGGTCTCCCCGCTCAAGTAAGCAGTTTACAACTCAGTTGGAAGCAGTTTCTCACGTTCAAGTAAGCAGTTTCTCACTAGAAATCCACTCAGCTGGACGCGTTTTACGAATCAAGTTCAGACAATTTTACGACTCAATGCGCATCAGTTTCAAGCAGTTTTTCAAGTTCCGGCAGTTATAGCTAAGCTCTTCGAAACAAAATTAGCTAAAGAAATTCGTAACGTATGACCAGATTGCATATTTATCGTAAGGTATATAGCTTATCACAGCACGATTTAATTAACCAATTCTCAGTGCGCATCTGAAATCGCATAACCCAAGCCTCCTCGACGAAGGAACGACAAAGGACCATACAGAACTGGAAGTCAATAAACTACGCAAACATATTACGTCGCGTCGTGTGTTCATTTACACTTTCGTATTTTCCTCTCAGTCCCGTTGAGCTCCACTCAACAAAACGAAGCGAAAGATCTCTGAGAAACTGTCGTCGCCGAAGCGTTGCCCACAACGATGAGGAGTCCTTAACACATTGAGAAGCTACTCTATCAACATGGGGCCACCGGCATCAGAGGCGGCTTCTCATCTCTACTACAAAGACTGCTTCCTACCAACGTGGGGCCACTCATGCAGAGCTGCTCTACTATCAAAAACCGCTTCTTACACACTCTTGCTTTGCATGATTTTACTGAACAAACCCAAAAACACTTACCACTTTTTTACAATTTGCTTGTTACTATACATAAAACCATCCGTGTCAATAGCATATCCTTGCTTCTTTCCAAAATCCCTTTCCTAAGTTCTAACTTATGTATTAAAATAACGACATTTCCCGCGCTCTGATAAATATCGAATGATCTGCTAAACTCCTGTAATAAACAACTGATGAGTGAACATTAATGCCCGTCACTGCACTCTTTTGTTTACCCCACCTTTTCCCTTCCGCGCTAATCGTAACTTCATTAATTATGTTCATTCCGGAATATGCGTCACCAAAGACACCTGTTTCAGTGCGCAATTTCCATACGCTCGACCTGATACTTGATTACGTACAACTGTGATGCAGGAACGGTGAAAGCAATGCATTACAGATTTCTATATCTATACTAATTACGCTCTTGCGCTGCTTGAACCTAACCTAACCTAACCTAACCTAACCTAACCTAACCTAACTACCTATTCGTAAACCTCAAAAATTCGTGATTATATTTAAACCTCACACATGATTTTTGAGTAGTGTTTAACGCCCGTTTTTACTACTGAGGCCCCACAGGCGGTGGACACTGATGATACATGAGATGAAATATATTGGGAAAGGATTTTTTTTTTAAGGAAAGAATCGTTCCAGGCCTAAGTTTAGGGTATCTCCCAAGCATTTGCCAAGGAAATACCCTTGAAGACTGAGGGAAGACTGGGGGAAACCTGGAAAAAACCTCAGTCAGAGAAGACGGTCCTGGTGGGATTCTAACCCCAGACCTCCCGCTCACGAGACCGCGCCTTAACGATCTCGGCCACCCTGGCGGTGGCTCACACATGACTATAGGTACGGTGGCTAAGAGAACATGGCTTCAGGACAACAACCTGTGAAGGACTCGTTATATCTTCATTTCGAAATGTTAACAGTAAACCATAAATTTTAATGTGTCCCGGAAAAAATCTAGTGAAAAAAAGCATAACTCAGAAAATAATGCATTTACTGTCTTGCGGTTTGCATGTTCAGAAGGAGAAACTCAACAATTTTTGTTTACACTCTAGTGCATCTTGATATGAGGTCATTACAGCTAAGCGAAACTCCAACTAATGCGCGAGAGCGTATCAGTGTAGAATGCTTAGCGGGTTTTACTTCGTTCCTTTTGAAAACGATGTTGCACTCGTTTTACTAACGCTCTGTAAGTTTCATATCCTCCTACAGCGATGAAAACAAAATTAAATTGCAAAATAAACAAGAATCGCAGAGTAATGTCATAGTATTAACAATCGCAAAGCAAGAAGTCGGTCCTGGTGGTGTAGTGGTAACCAGACTTGCCTTCTAAACCCAAGGTCGCAGGTTCAAACCCCGTCAGGATCGACGGATATTTTCGGGCGTAAAATCGTTATGGTTTCCTTCGGAAGGGAAGTAAAGCTGTGGGTTCCGTGTCGTTCATTTACGGCACGATAAAGAACCTCAAGCCTGAAAGAAGAGGCCTCTGAGCAAAATTTGTCGGCCGTTTATGCTCTGAATTGAATGGGACGCTGATGACCTGAGATATTAAAGAGCGTCTGTAGATAAACGAAATCAACAGTAAAGTAAACATGCATAGCTCGCTGCCATTGCATCCACAAAATTTATTGCGTTTCTCTTTCAGAACGACCAAACTGAGAGACAATAAATTCGTCACTTTCTGAGATAAGATTTTTTATTTTTCATTGGGTTTTTACCGGACACCGTATTTTATTTTGCAGTATCATGCAGATTACATTGTAGTGTGTTATATTTCGATTATTAACAAATCTTCTGCACATAAAACATTGCATTTAGATATAATACACATTCTGTTTAATTTCAAGGTTATGCTTTACTCTCTGCCTGGACCCTATCTATGATAGTATTCCACTTTTTGGCTTCATTGTCAATTGTAAATGCTTTTAAATTGGAATTGAAATACTCATTCAAACACTTGTCATACTTTTAAATTTTACGGTTTTATCCTGTTCTCTGAGGCGGAAATAACCATGTATTTAGTTTTTTCCGTGTTCACCTTCAGTCTATCTTCTCTGTTCCATTCTCCAATTCTGCGTAAACCTTGATAATTTCTGACTATAATGGTTTTATTATACAGGGTGTATACAAATGGTTCTAGCGGTTTTAAACGTATATTTTTTTCTCTGCGATGTATAATATAACTTTGAATCATAACTTAAATTGAAGAAATACTGTAGAAGTTACTATAACACATATTACAAGTATTTAATATGGGATGCATTTTGTGACACGGCATACATCCAGCTGGTGGTCCATTTCTTGCCACACTGATAGCATGACTCATTCCATTGCTGCAAAAATCCTCCGTCTCAACTCAGGTAGGTCTGCAGGTAGCGCTCACGTATGTACGGAACGTCATGTAGTCCTATAAGAAAAATTCACAGGGGAGTAAGATCCGGGGACCTCAGATGCCAATGGAGAAAAGTCAAGGCGTCCGGACAACGACAACCAATCTAACAATGAGGAAATTTTGCCTTTAGCAATTGCAGACGATATGGTATCTGTTGAAGATGTTTCCTTAATACCTTTCACACTGTCATGTTTGGAATTGTTAGTTCTCGAGTCGTACACCCCTCAAATTTTTAGAGCGGCGCTTGAAAACTGTTCTGACTCTCTACACATTCTCATCTGACACACACAGTCGACCGGGACTTTTTTCTTTGCAGAGACACCCCGCAGTTTGGATGTGATTGTATCACATACGAACGTTGTTACCAGAAGGGACGTTAAGATCAAATCTTCGCCTATACGCCCTCTGGATTGGATTATGTTTCGTGATTTTCAAGATATAAAAAGGTGCGAGGTGTCTAATTTTGTTCATTTCGTTACCATGGTTACAAAACAAAATCTGCCCATGTAGAATTGAAACTTCCACAGTTACTATTCAATTTTAAAAATTGTATTGTATACCGCAGAGAAAAATATACGTTTAAAACCGCTATAAGTATTTGTGTACATCCTTTATTTATTTAAGTGCAGGTATATACTTAAACAAGCAGTGTTTAGTTATAAACGTCCGTTTTAACGTCTCGGCTAGTAAGTATATTATTATCGGCGACGCTCATAGTTGCAACTCCGGTTCCTAAAACGCTTATACGATCCTACCTTATTCTTCGGATAAACAAGCATTGTACTGCGGAAAAAATAGTTTTAATTGAAATGATTATATTGGGCTTCTGTAATGCTTGGGAGTTTATTGCTTATGTTTTTATTTGCATTCCGACACCCCAACTTATGCCAATTTCGAGAAGCGATTTTGTTACCAAGTCTGATTTTTGTGTTACGAGGTTAGGTCCATTAGAGGATTGCCGATAAGGATTATCGCCTTCACAAAATCCTTCTCTGGTGCCATTCCTTATCTGTTAAGTAAATAACTGCAGTTATAACTTCCGCTTCAATGTGTTCAGTTGTTCAGATACAGTTGCATAAAGAAGACTGTGTATAGAAAATTGTAACATGTTTCAAAATGGAGTGTCGAGCTGTTATTAAGTTCTTCACAAAAGAAGGACTTACTCCAAATGAAATTAAACAGTGATTGGGCGGTGTATATGGGAAAGCATCTCCCTCATATTGTACCGTAAAAGAATGGGCCAAACTTTTTCGAATGAGTCGAGAAAGCATTGAAGACGAAGAGCTTGCAGGTCGGCCTTTGGAGGTGCTCACTCCTGAAAACATCGCTCCCTCTTGTGGAAGAAGAAATTATGGAAGACCGGCGGCTCAAAGTTACAGAAATATCAGCAAGGCTATACCTTTCTAAAACAACAGTCCTTCGAATTATTCATTATCATTTAAACATGAATAAGGTTAGTGCAAGATGGGTGCGTAGATTTCTTTCCTCAGTTCAAAAGTAGCAATGAGTCATCTGTTGTCAGGCATTTTTGGAGCTCTGCCGTGGCAACGAGAGAGAAGTTCTGCAAACCATTGTTACAGGAGATGGAACTATGGTTCTCTACCATGATCCCTTGTCCAAAAGAGAATCAATGGAAAGCACCGTCTGTAAAGAGTAAAGTCACTCATTCAACCAAGAAGATCGTGGCCACAATCTTTTGGCACTGTGAAGGAATATCATTGACTTCAAAGAGAGGAACACCACAGTAAATGGGGAGTGCTATGCTGGCCTACTGCACAGACTACGTGCTTCCATCAAAGAGAAAAGGCGAGGAAAGCTGAGTTGTGGTGTGTGCCTTCTTCACGACAACGTACTTGCCTGTGCACACAGCTCTTGTTGCAAAGGAAGCTGTGAAGAAATGTGACTTCAAGGAGATCGACCATCCGCCCTACAATCCAGATCTAGCTCCCAGTGACTATTTCCTCTTCTCAAAACTCGAGAAGGACCTTCGAGGAAGGAAATTTAAGTGTGATGAGAAGTGATGGATGATGTTTATGCCCATTTTGCAGACAAGTTTTCTGACTGTTTTGGGGTTATGAGAAGTGTATTGCAATAAAGCATAACTATTTTGAAAAGTGAAATATGGTTTTTGTCTCCATCAACACCTAGAATATGTTTAGACCGGAAACTTATGCACCTACCCTCGTACACTGAAAAACTTGTGTGCACATAGATTGTAGTTCTGGAAGGATGTAATTGATTAGAAAATTTCTGAAAATTCTGCACATACACGACGAGCTGTTTCATATTTAAAATAACGTTTATCTCAAACTGTCTAGCCATTATGACAAAGACGCAGTTGAAGTAACGGGCCGTCAGCTTACTTGCATTAGTAAGCGAGATGTGCGGACTAGGTATATAACTAAAGCCAACTGCGTCGCTTAGATTTAAATTATGATATACGTTGATGAAATTGTTTCTATGAGTTTAATGATTCACATATTTTGATGAAATTTAATATGAATAAAACCTTGATGAAGAGGAAACTTTTCCGATCCTTTTAAACTAATGTAGGTTCCATACAGGCCAGAAAAGTATTCTAAAATTACAATATTATCTCGCACAGAAATTCTGGTATTTATGCGCGATTTATAGAACGGTTAGGAGTAGAGATAAAATCGCTAGATAATCTTAAAATTTTACTGCATTTGATACAAATTTTGCAAATTTTTATAACAAAGAAATGTTTATTTAACCCTTTTGAATGTTATATACCAATGAACAATGCAAATAAAATATGTGCAAAAAGACCGACAAAATTCAAATTAAAACTATACACAAGTACTCAAGGAGCCTGGGCAGGTAGACGACACGCACGACGTGTGTTTGCCTGCTGTATTTGTGCATATCGTTAACTACTCGTTTTCATTTTAATTTAAATTTTGTGAGTTTTACATTTATTATTTTTGATGTAAGCTTTTCTTTGCATTGTCTATCGGTGTACAAAAGTTTAAAGAGAGTTCGGATATGAGGGATAAAAAAGATTCCCTTGTAAAATATTAAACTTTTCAATATATTAAATAAAATTACAAGTGTCGTGCAAGCATTTAATGGAGATCTGCCGATAATTTGTTAGCGAAAAAAAAAAACACCAATCAAAGGCCTAATTGAAAAACTATCTCTACACTTTGCCGTTTTAACATATTTCCTAAGCTGCTAGTTGAAAATTTACGATTAATCAAAAATATCTAGGAGTGTTACATGCAAATGCATACATGTACACGAAGCTATTATGAAAAAGTAAAAACTACTAAACGAATCCCTTAACCAAAGTATGGCCTTATTAATTAATGAAACGAAATAACTTGTGCTATTACTATGTGGTATTAGGGGAATAAAATTGGAATTTTTACAGTGTATAAGTATCACAAAAGAGAAACCACATTTTTAGAATTATTATTATTATTATTATTATTATTATTATTATTATATTTTTAGATTAACCCACAAAAATTAATGGTATATTATTAATTAAATGAAATATATCACTGATAGACGAAGCTATACTGTGGGTATTTTTAATTGTGTCATGTTTACGAACTGAGTCCTTGATATCATTTTTACATTCACCAAAATAGAGAAAAACAACAGAGAGTTTCGAGTTACAATTGCATGTTTTAATAAAACAAAAATAGGTTACTATTTAAAATAAATTACAATGTACTAAGCAAATATACACTATCAACAACAAACAACCGAATGTTTCATCGATTTTCATTGACTTTGAAATTTAATTTAAATTTTATTGTAGTAAAATGCAGACATTTTCTGAGTATTATTACAAAACGCTCTTACATACAAATATAATTCTCAAACACACATTATATTAATATTTCACAATTGCTATCTTCACGATGATGCTTTTGTTAAATATGAAATATATGCATTGTTATAAATATAGTTTACATGCTGAATTAATTTGTCCTTCTATTTAAAACAATATAGAGAAATTTTCCATTTTAAAGTATACCTTACTCCTAATGGTCCATTTTCGGTAATATTGAAAATATTGTCCTTGTTTTATTTAAATGGCATATATCTAATTTTGTTGTGAAAAGATTGGTGCCGCTAGAGCAATTTTTAAATTTTGAGTTTCAGATAAACCCCCAGCTCTTAATGGCCCGATTTTTTTTTTTTTTTAATGGATGCTCTTTAACAGCTCAGGTCATCAGCGTCCCATTCAACTCAGGGCGTGAAACGGCCGACAAATTTTGCTCAGAGGCCTCTTTTTCAGGCTTGAGGTTCTTTTTCGTGCCGTAAATGTACGACACGGGACCCACGGCTTTACTTCCCTTCCGAAGGAAGCCATACTGAGGATTTTTACGCCCGAAAAAATTCATCGATCCTGGCCGGGTTTTAACCAGCGTTTTGGGCGTAGGAGGCAAGTATGGTAACCACTACACCACCAGGACCGACTTAATGGCCCGATTTTCATGAGTTTCAGGAAGAATATTTCTTATTTTATTCAAATGGTATATATGGATTTTCGTTGCAGAAAGCAAATATTGGTGCCACTAGAGTAGTTTTTCAGTTTTGGGTTTTAGGTAAATTCCCACTCCCAATTTAATTTCACTGATTTTCAGAAACTATTTTTCTTATTTCATTTAAGTTATATATGCCTAGTTTTGTTGCGAAAAGCAAATATTGGTGCTGCTAGAGCGATTTTTAAATTTTGGGTTTCGATAAACTCCCCCCTCCGCTTTCTAATAGTCCGAGTTCACTGATTTTTTCAGAAACTATTTTTTTTTTTGTTTTGTTTTTATTTCAACAGCATACACCGAGATTCCTTAAAAAATATTAAAAGTGCGGCTGCTAGAGCGATTTTTAAATTTTGCTTTAACCTCCCTGTAGTTTTTCAGGTATATACCCACTCCTAATGGCTCGATTGCCATGATTTTCGGATACTAGTTTTATCAATTTATTTTAAAGAAATATATCGAGCTTTGTAGGGAAAAAAACAAAAATTGCGGCTGCTAGATCGTTAACAGATATATGTCTTGAATAATCGCTTCATGGGTATAACCACAATAGTTTCATTCCTTTGGGATTCGCTAAAACTGATTCGCAAGCTTGCTTTACTTGAAATGATTTTATAAACTCAAGGTTAGGAAAATGTTTCTAATCAATAATTAATAATATTGGAGAACAACTGCTAACAAAAGTACAGCTGGACCCCACATTTTATGACGATTTCGCGAAGAAAGAGAGAAGAATTAAATTGCGCGCATTTTGTTACACAACAATGTATGACTGTGACGTTAATATTTTCACTTATAGTCGCAACAGTATGAAATTGTCTACCCTTTCTGCAAAATAAAAATTTTACACAAATTTTTCTCGAATCTTGCAAGTACACATGGAAACGTTGATTAACGGTGTACGTAAAGTGCATTCAAACTTATTTCAATGTCCAACGGAAAGGTTGTAACTAGGTGCACAAGGACTCTTCTGCTGCATAACTTTTGGGGAGGGAAAATCATAAATTGCAAGTTTTCTTTATAACATATTCATTAATATTAAATATTGTATCTCAAAAGCATTAGAACTTGCTCTTTGCCAATGAACAGCTCAAGCTAAGTACAGTTTATTGCACGACTGAACAGTGTGGCAAGCAACTGTAAAGAGCAATTCGGAGTCCTCGGCCTGCTACACTAAAACCGGCATGACCTTGGCAGTGTGCAAACTATTACAACAACCTTTGGACATTACGCAGGCAGCATAACAAGTTCAGCGTTATGTGAACAGAGTCATGATTTACTTGCAGTTCCGTGCTTTACCACACCGCAATTATCTACTGACGTAATTTTGAAGGCTTGTGTACATAGGCTTCAGTAAATTCACAAAGGAAGGTAAAATATTAGCAAAATTTTTTTATTGCTTTATGGTTTCCATGGAAAATACAATAGAAATTTTTGAATAATTGCCATCCTTCTTTTTCCAGCAGATTTAAGTATTTTTTAAAATGTTCATCATCCGTTATTAGTGATCTGGTCTGTCGCCCTATAAAAATTCCCTTTTTACTTTAGAAAACATAGAATGAGACCTTTAACTCCAAATCTCAGCATGCCCGAGAACGGAAAAACTGCTAACGCTATAAATACTGTAATAAAAATTACGAAAAAAAAAAAAAATAGGCTAATTAGAACGATTCGTAAATGCTGCAAGTTGATATGTGATAGAAGCAACAATCTAGAGTTACGCTGTAGATAGATAATAATATATGTTTTGGAAGTTTATAATTGACAGGATGAATTTCGGAATGGATTTTGTCAGGTGAATAATTATGTTTTCTTGTTTATTTAGCAGAATAATCTAATATAGCATATTTTTATGTCATGTCATGAGGCAATAACACAAATTTTACACAATTTTCTTTATCTGAAAAAGAATTTAAATTTTTCATACATTTTTTTTATAAAATAATAACATTAAACCCCATCAATATCAATCATTGGTTCATCTTCATCTTCTTACCAGACCTTGGTAGAAATTAAGCCCTGGATTAAGTTACCACTCAGTGCCAAAATGTTTCTTCAGCAAATTTACATCTTGCTTTTTTATATGTTTAGGTAAAACTTTTGGCTCTAAAGGTTCTGCAGATATTAATTGCTTTGTGTTCTTTCCTCTCTTACAAACGTGCTTTGGTGCTCCTTCATTTGGTTCGTTTCTCCTTGAATGCTTAAAAACTTGTCGTATCTTTGTGTAGGAACAAATTTGAAGTGTCAGTTGCCACGAAGTTTGAGTACAGCATTCACTGTTTTCTTCCAGTTATATAATATAACATTGTAAATCACTGTTCCAAAATCTTTAAGTACTTCTATATAATCCTCTGGTTTCAGGATAATTTCCCGTTTGCGAATAACTCTCTCAGTACGACCGAATGCTCTAATACGAGTGCCCTGGAACTGGAAAAATTATTTTTATTGTTTTAGGTGAGGTGGTGTTTCGTTATCCCACCATTTACCTAGCATACTCAACACGCGTCACAACCGTCGGCAAATAAACGAATTGTGTGCACAGACGTTAGGAATCGCGTATTACTTAAGGGATGGTACATCAACAATATGCACAAATCTTTTTTTATGATTTTAATTTTGAAATTTGGGGCGCGCATTACATTCGACGGCGCATTAGATTTGCATAAATACGGCATTATGCGATGAGGTATGCAGGCTCTTACAGGAACGAACACTAACGCACGTGTTTGGTTATTTGTATAAGTCTGCTAGTTTGATTGATTTGGTTTATTTACGGACGCTCTTTTACATCTCAGGTCATCAGCGTCCCATTCAATTCAGGGCGTGAAACGGCCGACAAATTTTGCTCAGAGGTCTCTTCTTTCAGGCTTGAGGTTATGTTACATGCCGTAAATGTACGACACCCACGGCTTAATTCCCTTCCGAAGGAAGCCATACTCACGATTTTTACGGCTGAAAAAAATCCATCGATCCTGACCGGAATTGAACCCGCGATCTTGGGTTTAGGAGGCAAGTGTGGTTACCACTATACCACCAGGACCGACTATAAGTCTGCTAGGAAAGGCTAAAACTTGGTTTGCACATAACACTTTTATTTACAAAGTTGAGGTATAATGATTATTGTTATTAATAATATTGCAAACGATTTCGGAGATAACAGAAATTACGCTCGCTTATTACAAATACGATTAAGGGTTTTTTTTTGTGTTTAACGTCCGTTTTACTACTGAGGCAGCACAGGCGATGAACACTGATGATATATAATATGAAATGATATATTGGGAAAGGATTTTTTTAAGGAATGAAATGTTCCAGGCCGAAGTTTGCCAGTTATGAGGACTGAGGAAACCCTGGAAAAAAGCTCAGGCAGGGAGGACGGTCCTGGTGGGATTCGAACCTCAGACCTCCCGCTCACGAGTCCGCGCCTTAACGATCTCGGCCACCCGTGGCGGTCGGTTGATCGAGTTTATTGTTTCAACATTAGGACGCCATTTTTACCAAGCGATTCTGCTATCCTAGAGCTATATATTTTCTCTTCTATTGCAGACAGTGTATTTCATCGTATGTTAGATTCTATCGGTAAATGGGGTTTATAATACAGGATTTAAAATCGATAAGGATGTCTGTTAGACAGTCACTACAGATGCCGAAAAGTTTGCACTTTCTCCCTCACTCCCCCCCCCCCATTTTTATTTCAAGCAGTCTTCCTAAGTATGCTTGAAGCTGTCCCTGGCTGCCCGTCAATTACACGGTAATTAAAATAATTAATATTTGTGATTTTAGAACCAGCAACTCAGTAAGCATAATGTGCATTTTCTTTCAGCGGAGGAACTTTAATAACATAACTCGTATATGTAGAATTGTATAGTGTTTAAATGCGTTCATAAAGTGGAATTTTTGGTAATAGTTAAGAGATGACATGCAGTAATATAGAAGGTAAGGAAAAACTCATGTCTTTCTCCGAGCACAGAAAGATTTGGCAAAAATCAGACAATGCAAGTTAATTCCTTCTGGTATGCAGTTAGGGTTGGGAATTCCCCGCCTTAGGTAGGGACACCGGCCTGTTTGGTGGAAAATTTGCAGGTTCCGAGTAAAAGTATCAAGTGACAGTAACGTATGAAATCTGTTTAAATTCATCTTATTGACGAATAGCGAAGCATTTGACTTGACCAGAATTGTCCAGCGAATAGAAATGAAATTTTGTAATATAACCACCCACCTTTGAGAGACGTTAACACAAAATTGGCGGGAGTATTTCGCGCCATTGCCCATGGATGGCGTCACTTTGTATTGTGTATAAAAGGGATAGATTTTGCCCAAAAGTGGGACAGGCTCAGAATTTTTCCGGGCCCCAGATACGTGTGACTGCCGTCGCCCGGGGATCAGTGGAAGAGCGGCCGAAGTACCAAGTACCATTGCCTTCATTTGAAATCTTTGTCTGATTATATTTTAATTATTTTTTTTCTCGTAATATTGTATTTCGATTTTCTCATGGAAGCACTATTTATATTGCAAAACTCACAGTTAACCTTTTCATTAAACTTATCATAAATTACCACCTTGTTAATAAGAAATGCAAGCTGACACAAAAAATAACACACTGCGAGTCTTAGAAGTACCAGCATTATAATCGAATCGAGCTGGAAGAGAAGATCACCTATTGTTGTGCCGCCTCTTCATACACAAAATATAACTTTAGTCATTCGCTCAAACAGCCTTCACATTTCACTGAGACGTGCTAGTCATGTTGAAGTTTACGGACGAATTTTTATATAATAATTCAATTTTAATGGTCAAATTAGTGCATAAATCAGTAATTGACAATCCATGGCTTTCGATGTTCACTGTAGGATATATCAGTTTGTCATATTTATAAAAATGAATTATGTACATACTAAAATAGAGCCTGTGTAAAATACAGGCTTATCCCTTTGAAATATAAATAAACAAAAAAAGCACATCTTGCCTTTGAGCCAAACAGTCAAACACTTAATACGGCAAACAATGACATTTATGCTCGTGTAACCAAAATAAACAGAATTTTAAACATATTCCAATTAGTCGAGCACTTGGAAAATACATAAAGACCAGACAGGTCTTGGCCACATTATAAATAATATATATTTCATCTCTTATTTCACCACGAAGGAAGTAAAACACTTTTAGCTGCGTTTTATCGTTATTTCCCTCATTTTCTGCAGTGCTGAACAGCGATATAAAATGATGATAACCTTAAAGTTTCGTTTCATGTTTATTGTAACCGCCCTTGTAATTCGGATCATTTTAATTTTTCCCAGTACATGTATACGAACACGTGCTATACAAAGAAAGAATGTTACTGTACCACATACATGCACTCGCACAAAAATGATAAACCGTTACTTACCTCCAATTGGTAGCACCCGCCATCTTGTTTTTCGTTTAGTTCCCTTCTTCCCCATGTAGATGGCTTCCCTGTCCTCATGTGTTTAGACAAGGTTGGTTCTAATTCCCGGCCAAGTTTCCAGTGCTTTTTATAGTATGCTTTGGACAGTTCGTTATACTAAAAACTACTTCGTATGGTTGCGTGTTCTTCCGCTTCAGTATTGTCGTATCACTTATCTTCCTTTCACACTGTCCTGAAAGCCAATAAAATATGTGGAAGGTGTAACAAGTTAAGGTTTCCATATAATTCAGCACATCTTCGACGGGAATTTAAAATGTTTGTTAAATGATCCAGGCAAGTTTATTTTATTGTTGTGTGCACGTGTTTTCTAGTTCGGGGTGGTAGATAGTTATCTTCATTATAGAGGTTAAGTTGAAAATTAGTGTTGTTCCCGATTGTCTTTTGGTTTTGTGCTGAAATGAAACTGCGCTTTCTATGCTGGTTTGTCACAGTGCGTTCACAAAGTCGCTCGCTTCTGCAAATGTAAACATTGTTCCCGTTTGAGGTGAAGTGTCTTGCTGCAATATGCAGTGAAATTAGGGTTGCCACCCATCCAAATTTTATTACCCTTATCCAGCGTCCAGAAATGATTTTTCATATTCTATGTTAAATATAATTTGAAGACATGGGGAAATCACGATAAAGATTTAGTTTTTGAAATTTTTAGATTATGACGCCATTTGAAGTTTCTTTCAGTAGGTATATTCATCTGAAGTTGATTACACTAACAGTCTTCAGTGATAGTCACAGTTTAAAAAATCTGGAAAAAAATTAATGAAAAACCAATGAGGGTCCTGCTATTTTATGGAAAAAATTATTGTCTATTTTACTTTCTACTTTGAGGTAATAGAATTGAAATTTAGGAGTGAGTTTTCTGTATTGTGAAATACACCTTCAGAATAACGCAGCAATATCACATAAATAAAACGAGATTTTTGTTAACTATTATTTGTAAAAAAATTAATAATAGTATCTATTCATAGGTATCCAAACCTTTGGACTTCAGACCCTAAGTACTGGCAGCTTAAAATCCAGTTTTTCCTCTTTTTATCATTCAGAACAATTTACCATGACATATGAACACTGAACTCTCACAAATGCGAATTTGAATTTCTCTGTTATTTTTTAATTGTTCATATTTACTTAATCCCTCACTAGTTAGAATGTGAAACAGGCAATATTTTATACGAATATTAGCAAAACATTTTTACCCAGGTTCGATGAAATAAGACTAAACAAATAAATGCTATTTACACATACAAACATCTTAAATAGTGCCAAACTTTCATTTATTAACAATTAGGATGGATTTATTACTTCTTTGAATAAGTCTAATGAGTTTCATTTTGAATTTTAATGTTAATAGGTAAGCTGCTAAATAAGATAATTGGCAAAGTATTGTTTTAGATAAACTGCTATAGTTAATGATGATATATGTAAAAAGTATGTGTAGGATATGTTTGTTATGTACTGAATTATTAGTTGCAGAAGGTTCATTTGTATACATACAGGATGTTTCCTAGCTGATGTTACAAACTTTCAGGGATGATGGAAAAGAGCAAATGCATAAATTTGATTTCAGAGAACCTAATCCGGAAATGACGAAGTCGAAAGTTATAACCAACATTGTTCTGGGACACCATGTCACAGTGGAATACGAGAACCTACGAAGTGATACATTGATATCTTTACATGAACTTGCTAGCTCGACCTACATGTAGCTTAGCATCATGAGGATGAGGACAGGAAACTCCACAACTGCAATGCAGATAGCGTGATGTGTATCAGTCCGGATGTGATCATCTGTGTTTCTCAGTTGATGCATACAGTCGATCAGCGTAGCTAAGTGGAGTATACGGTTGCGGAATATGCAGACGTGCATTTCGTGTACGGACAAGCCAATGGGAACAGTAGGGAAGCTGACAGGTTGTGTAGGGTCAAGTACTCTTGTAGGAGACATTCGACCCACACCTTGTTTCCTCGACAGTACAACGGTTAAGAGAAACAGAGCAAGTGATACGACAATACAACGATCGAGGAGGAGAACGACGCGGTGTACGGACTACCGCCTTGGAAGAAGAAGAAGAAGAAATGCTTGCTCGAAGCCTTCAATCAGCACTCGATCAGTTGCACGTGAAGTGGGTGTCGCGCACAAAACTGCGTGGAAAGTAATCCGGGAACAGCAGCTATCAGCGTCAGAAAGTGCATGCTTCGACTTCTGCTGACAGGAGGTTCTGTTTCGGGGCCAGCTCGTTCACCTGATCCGACCCCACTTGATTTCTTCTTGTGGAGCTAAGTGAAAAAATTTGTATACGAGACACCGGTCGAGACTGAAGAGGATATCCTGACAAGACTTCTCCTTGCCTGTGACATTGTTCGAACGATATCGAGGCTGTTCCAACGGATACAACGGAACTTTGTGCGACAATGTCATGCCTGCTTCGAAACTGGGGGACGTCACTTTGAACGTCTGTTGTGAAGTAGCACCTTGTGAGAGTTTTACAGACAAGTAAAGGAGTACTACATCTACACATAACGAATTTCGCTTATAATTTTGGACTCCGTCATTTCCGGATTAGGGTTTCTGATCTCAAATTGTACATTTCCCTTCTCCATCATTGCTGAAAGTTTGTATCATCAGCGGAAACATATTGTGTGTATATATACATACTTACACACATGTGTGTGTGTGTTTGGAGAGAGAGACATGTGATTTCGAGTACTACCAGGCTCTAGGTGCAGGGGTGTAACACAGAGGTCTGTGTCACCCGTGGTATTTTGCGTTAGGACGGTACCTTGTAACTCTAAACCGACCCGCCATTCGGCTGCAGACGATTGCGTCGCCCAGGCGCGCTAAGTTCCCTTAGCTTCCAGATTCTCATTGGTGGATAGGTCATACTAGCTTAGACCTACTCGTATTTAAGAGGTGAGTCACCCCAGCATTAAGGTAGCCACCACCCTCCCTACAAACAACGGCACACCGGCCCCCAGGGTACACGCCTGCGGCACTCCCCTGGGACACGCCGCATCGTAGGTCCTCAATTGCCCGTGAGTGACGGGTCCACTGCCAAGCCGAGTTCAACCCAATCCGGACAACTCCCTTCCGGGAGGGGCTCGAATCAAGTCCGGCCCGGCTCCCTCTTATACGTCAGAGGTACCACGGGCACTCAGGGTCCGCAGAGCCCGCACCTGGAGCATCTGTAGGGCAACGGTCTCCCGCGCCCCCCCTTACGGGAGGAGAGAGAGACAACCGGCCTCGGTGTTTTAGGGGTAACGCGCTCTTCTCTGGCTCCTAGGTTTGCGGGTCGATATGTTTATCGGAAAGTAGAAATCTCCGAGAGGACTTGAAGCCGTACATTCCGAGTCTATGGTTATGACACTTTAAGAACTTCATGAAGAGGTTTCTGGACAAAATTACCGGCCATTCCACTTTAGCAACAAACTAGATGGCAGAAGTGATTGGCTCACTATCTAGTCTTCTGACATCTCTTGGTGTTAAGTGAAACTATATCTGAATGGTTCATAAGGTGCATCAGAACGCGTAAAGGGCAACCGCTAACAAGTGGAAATGCCTAAGAAGAATAGAACAACAATATTAAGAAGAATGTGTATTAAGATCCCAAGGAAGTATTTTATTTTTCTTTCTAACAAACCCACATGAATCCCTAAAATTAGGTTCTATCGTAACTCAAAATGTATCCATTGATATGCTTCAAAATTAACGTATTAATATTGTCATAAAGTAAGATGCAAAATAACGAAGAAGAAAATTTATATGGCTTCGAGTTTTTATTTGCGTTTTATATTGCCAATAAGTGCTCCATTTATTTATTTAGCACCAATTATATTACAAAATAGCTCCACATTTTACTCAGCTAAAAGTTACCTACCTATGCTATTTCCAGTCCCAATAGATCATAACTCCTGTTGTTCATGTATTGGAGACCGAGTCTGAATCAATTTCATTAGTCATTCTTATACTAATAATCAAAAATGTTATAGTCCCATATATCTAAACTCTCTTCTCTTGCAGTACTTCCACTCTTCCTCCACCACCTATTTCTAACTTTGCTTATCTCCCATCATTTTTATATTTTTATCTCCTTTGATGCCTAATATCTTCCTTGTTAAATTTTCTTCCTCAAGCTTATTCCAATTCTCCTTCCATATCTGTGGTCTCCATTACTCCGTTTGCTCACAATATAACATTTTGTGGTACCCATTATCAGGTTCCCCACACACGGGACATTTATTCCCACATATTTTTCTCAGTATTCTTAAATTCCTACTCATGATCTGGCTCAAGCGAAACCTTCCTTTCCCAATTTATCACAAATTTCTAGGCACTTCTCCCTATCCAAAACTCTTTTTAGCTCTCAATAAGTTTTCAGTGAACTCAAGATATAAGATCCCGGGTTCAATCCCGGCCAGTATTTTTTTTTTTCGGCGTAAAAATCCTAAGTATGGCTTCCCTGGGAAGGGAAGTAAAGCCGTGGGTCCCATGTATAGTTACAGCAAAATAACCTCAAGTCTGAAAGAAGAGACCTCTGGCCAAATGCTATCGAAGTTTCACCCATGAATTGAATGGAAAGCTCATAACCTGAGATGTTAAACAGCGTTCTTAAATAAACAAATTTGAAACATATTTCTTCCACATTTTCTCCATCTCGACCGTGATAGTGAGAGAGTTCAGTAAACACATTTGATACAAAAGTAACGGTTAATGCATCAAAATGTACATGAATAAAGGAAGGATCTTGGGGAAGAATGTTAGAGGCGTGAGCATGCAAGTTTTTATGTTATAAACCTCACTAGCATTCTTGGCGTGTGTTAGGTTATGTATGTATGTTATCTATCCCCTTTGCGAGGTTACCGGGCGAATCAGAAGGGCGAGGAAGCGTTTGCGTGCAATTCTGGATTCTCACGAATCAAACAAGCGGTCCAACCTGATCATCCACATACTCTCAGCTCGTTGCGAGGACACCATGAGTCCGCTTGTATGCAAAAAGTGTTGCTCCCGAGTTTATAATAATGCACCACAGTTTGAAAAATAAGAAGCGAAAACAATGTTGATGGACCAAGAAAGTGTAACGATACGACAACAACTGGAAGAAATGTGCTCAAGAATTTGTTATATTAAGGTGCTGATGAAACCTTGTCACAATTTTTTGCAAGTGGCACTGAGTAGATTTGATCATTTATGTACACTAATTGATCCCTCCATAACACAAATGGATATACCTATATATGTAACGGGTGTCTCACCTAACTCTGAGACCTCGAAACCACTATCCTCTCAGTTATAGCATGACACTCTAACCGTCTGAGCTATGGTGCTGCTGCGCTTGAAAGTCTTATAATCTAGCTACATACATATTATGCACCCCCACTATTTTATCTATCTATGTGCATCCCGACTATTTCCAACTCTCGTTCGGGACTGAGGAGTTCGGCTCTCTCTCCGCTGTCGCTGTCAGTTCCTTCCAGTCTGCATGGATATTACTCCGGAGCTGCCTCGCGAAACAAACACGTCCACACTCCTTGATCTATGCTGCCTCGAAAAGTTGATGCGCGGTTTTACCCTGGATACACATACCCCTATGTGAACATATAATTGTATGCTGTACTGGATGTCTTCTATTTTAAAATCTCAAATTTAACTGAAGAGAACATTCTTCGTGCAGAGTATAATCAAATAATAGTGTGTTACGTGTTCATCACCACAGAGTGCAGTTTCGTATAATGAGATCGTGGCCTCAAATCTGCCCGCTGTTTGCTAAAAGAATAGCTGTGAAGCTTTGCACCGACTTGAATATTACCTGCATACATCCCATTGGGAATTATTAAGATATCAAGTGATATTTTATTATTTGTGTAACCTGCTCATTATATTAAAAGAGTATGTACATGAGCATTATATTAATTTCCACTTAACTGCATTATAATTCACAGATTCAGGAGATAGGGGTAAAAACCGTAAGTATGGGTTCCTTCGGAAGGGAGGAAAGGCCTAGCTCCATGTCATAGATTTACGGTACGTTAAAGAACCTCAAGTCTTTACGAAGGGGCCTTTGAGTAAAATTTATCGGCCGCTGATGACTTTAGGTGTTAAAGAGATTCCGTAAATAAACCAAATACAGAACAGATTTCGTTCTAACTTCTCTCTATATATACAAAAAAGTATTAATTCGTTTCCTATAGGTTTTAAACGGAGTGTTTGCTCCAACGTGGACAGAGGCCAGTTTGCTGAGCGCTTGCAAGCAAGGTCAGTTAGTTCTAATTCTATTAGCAAGTTACTGTTGCAACCCCACCTTGAAATAGCCGGGGGCTTCCGTGTATCTGTGATGCTGCGGGCTCTACTAGAAGTGACAATACCGGAAGAGATATTCATGCCAGGGAGGCCACATAGGAGATATCAGAAAAAGAAGCGGCCTACCAACCAAATCCTAAAGTGTAATGCGACGTTGCTGAAGGGGCATAAGGCACAAAACAAATGTGTCTTAAACGGGCGACTTCCAGTCTTATCAAGGTGTGCGGGGCTCTGTCTGGGCGGACCTTATAAATCCCTAGATTCTCTTGGGACCTATGGAAACCACTTTAACAACCAAAAAATCCACTTCTGAGGGCTGCATTAGTGAACTCACAGCAATAGCAACAGCAACCACTTCCCTTGACGAAGGTGCTCTTTTGGAGCAAGCACGGAACTGCGTATTATCTCCTCTGAGGAGATCTGGGTAACAGCTTTTGGGATCGGTAGTGTTACAATCGTGACGCTAGCCAAGGTATCTCTAAAGGTTCTCGAGATCAACCCCCAACACAAGAAGGCGAATGTCTTCTGTAAAACTTTCCATGATAAAAGAACAACCTAATCCTGACTTAAGAACCCTGGATTAACAAGGGCCAAATCACAGAACCTAAGAGAACGTTTAAGTAAGTTGATACATTGCAGCAAGGGAAATCAGCTTTGGAGTTGTATTCTTGATCGCAATGGAATTCAATGCCTGAATCTTCTAGAATTTTGCTGTAGTGACATCATCACGACAATCGACTGAGACACAGGAGAAAGGAAGAAGGGCCTCTTATCTCTGTCTATCTCTTCGATGGCAGCAATGCACCCACCAGAGAGCTAGAGTGGGTTGCACTCAGAGAGGGATCCGACGCCAACTTTCACTACAAAATCTGGGGCAGCGAAGATGTCAACAAAAGAGATGTATACCTTTTACATTTCCTGTACTCTGGTAATCTATACATACTTAATGTCGGCAATAAGCCAACCTTTACCACTCGCACAAGGCAGGAATTATTGATATTAATTTTTGTACCAAGTACATCATGCTCAAAATACCGATTGAGGGTCTTAGATGAACCATCATTTTCGGATCATAACTATATACCACTTAATGTTAATGTAGCCTAAAGAGCTAATCACTACAGAAATCCAGGAGAACCTGCGGGAGCGCCAAATGCATGATCTTTCAGATAGGATTGGGCATTTGATAGGATTAAATCTTTTGGTGATATTGATAAGGTCGTCTATTCTGTCCAATTAAGTGTCATGATGGACTAAATATCTTGATTATGACAGAAGCAGAGTACAACATCGCTTTAACAAGGCAAAGTACTGGAGACGGGGTGAATATCATACAGCCCTCACAGACTACAATACGCAAGGCCAAAAGATCTTCTTAGCAAGCCTTATGCTAGGAAATATCTAGCCTGTCAGAGGCAGCCAGGTCACGGACAACAAATCCTGTAGGAACGATATGTAAGCCTACAAATGGCTTTACGTGCTCGAATGAAGAAACACTCAAAGCTCTCTTTAAGGCACATAAATGATGACAAGGCGTGAAAATCCACAAACCACTGCGAAAACTCTTAGACTAAGAGTATTGCTGAAGGGCTGGGAACTTGCACGTCAAGTTGTCATAACTCAATGGACAGTTAATAAATTTAGCTCATTTAAGTCGCCTGGTAGAGGCACTTACTGTCCTGCACTATTGCAGAAAGGACCTGACTCACTTTATATCCTCTCTAAAAACTCTTCCGGGCCGTTGTGGCATTTTGCTAAATCCCCCAGGTTTGAAGAACCAGAGAAGTTCTTATTTCCTTAGCACGGACGTAATAACTACACCAAAACTAAGACTTAGAGATCGATCAATCTTGCTACATTGCTTTTAAAGGCATTGGAAAGACTGATCGAAAGATATATCCGAAGAAGAGTATTGTTAGATACTCCCCTCCATCAAAATCAACACGCTACGCTGTTTGTATTGTTTAGTTAGCATAATGGAGGACTCAGTTATTATTAGGAAATAGCTCTGGGAACCTTCCTGGACATACAGGATGTTTTATGATAACATCTCTTATAAGTCTATGGTTCTGGCTGCATAGAAACATGGAGTCAAAGACACTCTTTGCTGTTGGGTTAACTCCATGCCACCGCCACTGGTAGCCGAGGTCGTTAAGGCGCAGAGTCGTAAGCGGGAGGTCTGGGGTTCGAATCCCTCCATGACCGCCTTCCCTGACAGAAGTTTTTCCCAGGTTTCCCTCAGTCCTCATAAATGGCAAAATGCCGGGGGTACCCTAAACTTAGGTCTGGAACGTTTTCTTCCTGAAAAATGCTTTCCCAATAATCATTTCATTTCATGTATCAACATTGTTCACCGTCTGTGGTGCCTCTGTAGTAAAAACGGACCTTAAACACCATTCAAAAAAAAAAAAAAAATAAATAAATAAAAGTAACCAGTAACAAAATATTTTCTTTCTTAACACTTGCAGGCCACAACAGACACAAGGCATGATCAAATAGCAAGGTTTGGTCTGATAGGCAGAATCGTTTGCACAGGTTTGTTGTGGAGGGCGTGTACTCGTTCCCAATAGAAACCTACTTTAACATGGAAGTAAAGCCGTGGGTCCCGTGTCGTACATTCACGGCACGAAAAAGAACCTCAAACCTGAAAGAAGAGGCCTCTGAGCAAAATTTGTCCGCCGTTTCACACCCTGAATTGAATGGGACGCTGGTGACCTGAGATGTTACAAAGTTTCCATAATCAACTACTTCAAGATGATAACTTTCACTCCTCCCTGATTATTACACTAGGAAAATTGAAAACGGGATTTCTGAAGGTTTCCACCGGTACCAACTCAAAAGGTTCCATAATATAAATTCTTGTGTCAAACTTTAAGAGTAATTAGAAGTGTTTAAGTCAAAAAGTCAAGACGAGAGACCAGGAGTTGGCATTTCTAATATAATCTTAATTTGATGTGTTTTATATCAATCTGAATATTTTTGTATTATTATAATGCCAAAGTAAAACAGTGAAATTCATCAATGGATTAGCTTTAATTATATGAAGACATTAATTCAACTCAAACCAAATCGAAAGGGGTTCGTGAACGCGAGGTGTGGGACTCGATTCCTTTCCCAACTTACCATTTCATGTCATGGTCCATTAGTGTCGCAGTTTGCGATGCCTAAGTAGTGAAAGTGGACGTTAAACACTATTAAACAACTCAAAAGAATGAATACACATTCCTCTTTGATAATCTACCGTCTGCGACTTATAACTAGCCAGCTAGCCGTTTCGTGATTGAGTAGCGATGCGGAAATGGATAGTGTGTGAGAACAATGACTAGTGAATTAATATTATTTATACACACTACAAAGAGCGAACACTCCTGTTACTTTCGTCTCGATCAATCTTCACTTCGTGTCTTCCATTACTCTTTATATGACATAACCACATCGTTTAATAAATGCATTGCACTTGTTTATGTTTCTATGGCAGGATATTCTTCATCTTTACATGTTAACGTTTATTTTGCAGTCTGTTTTCTTGAAATGTCTGTAATTTTTTAGTAAATTGCAGCGACACAACAAATCCAAGAATTAATTTCGTTGCGTTTCTTGTTAATAGTTATCTTTAAATGTTTACTATATATCTATGAATATGAAACAGACTAAGCCAGTTTATAAAATTGCCCGATTATCTTGAATTATTACTCGTTTACGGCGAAACAGCTGAACCGGC
Organism: Metallyticus violacea; assembly: GCA_030762175.1. Taxonomy (NCBI): domain Eukaryota; kingdom Metazoa; phylum Arthropoda; class Insecta; order Mantodea; family Metallyticidae; genus Metallyticus; species Metallyticus violacea. The sequence continues at coordinate 93,239,530 of CM060830.1, read as the reverse complement.
CCTATCAACAAACTTTCCCAACATACGAGTGTCGAATTATATCTTTCAGCTGTCTACATAAGTAAATAACATTAAATAATATTATTTCAAGCTCTAAAGTTTACATTCTTTTATATATGCTTTTTATGAACAATTCCTTAATGTTTATCCTACATCAAAAAATGAATTAAAGACATTTCGATTTGGTACGAATAAAAAAAAAACGATTATCTGAGAAATAAACAGTGCTAATGCAAAATTTATTGTAATCAAAATCTAAGCATAATACTATCGTCCTCAGGTTAAAAAAAAAGTCCGTCATAAGGAGCTGCATGAACTAAGCGAATTCCTCATCTAGTAGAGTAACTTTAAAAAAGAACGTAAAATTGTAATCATGTCCTCATTAATTAACGAAACGAAATCAATTATGACATTACTGTGTGGCATTAGAATTCTTGCAATGTATAAGTACCACAAAAGAGAAACCACATTATTATTATTATTATTATTATTATTATTATTATTATTGCAATTAAAATTAATGGAATAATATTAACTAAATTATATATTTCACAAATGATAGACAAAGCTATACTCTGTGGGTATTTTTAAACATTTTTAAAATCATGTTTATGAACTGAGCCCTTGATATCATCTTCACATTCACTAAAATAGAGAAAAATAACAAGAAAGTTTCGTTGCATCATGTATTTAAGAAAAGGTTCATATGATTCAATAAAACAAAAACTTTAAAAATAATTACAACGTACTATGCAAATATACACAATCAACGGTGAACAATCGAAAGTTTAATAAATTTTCATTGACCATGAAATTTAATTCAAAGGTGATTGTAGTAAAAACATGTTTTTTAAGGTTATTACAGAGCTCCCTTACATACAAATATAATTCTCCGCACATATTCGATTAATATTTCATAATTACTATCATCACGGCGATGCTTTTGTAAATATGAAACATATGTATCGTTATATATATATATATGCAGAATTAAACAATTCTTTTTAAAAAAAATACAGAGAAAGTTAAACGCAAGAGCACTTTTAAATTTACAGTCCTCAAGTATACCCCTATACTAATTTTCAGCCCAATTTTCTTAATTTTCGGAAACTAAAATTTTCTTGTTTTATTTTAATGGTATATACAGAGTTTGGTTTGAAAAAGCAAATATTGGTGTCGCTTAAGTAAATTTTAAATGCTGTATTTCAGGTAAACCCCCCTCCGTCTAATTGCCCAATTTCGCTGATTTTCGGAAATTGTTTTTCTTATTTTATTTCAATGGCATATGCCGAGTTTCCTTTAAAAGTTTAAAACTGCGGCCAGTAGAGCGATTTTAAAATTTCGCTTTAACTCCCATTCGTTTTTCAGCTATACTTTCCACTCGTAAAATCCTGTTTTCCAAAACTACTTTTATCAATTTATTTTAAATAATTATAACGAGTTTCTTTAGGAAAAACAAAAATCCCCCCCCCAAATTGGTCCAATTTTGCTGGCTTCAAACTCGACGAATCGTTTGTTAATTGATAGACATGTGCCGAGTTTCTTTGAGATAAAAACAAAAAGTGCGACTGGTATAGCGTTAACGGGCACACATATATGTGTGTACCTACAAGAAAGAAAGGAAGGAAAAACAATAAAAACTGAATTTTACCTATATACATATACGTGTGCCCATGTCCATTAACGCTATATCAGTCGCAATTTTTGTTTTTATCTCAAAGAAACTCGGCATATATCTATCAATTAACAAACGATTCGTCGAGTTAAATGTTTTAACTAGTGGATAAGTGGGTAGACAGAGAAAGTTCCATAGGGAGTTGCTGATTATAAGTATGAATGTCATCATTGACGGAGATTTGAAAAATTATTTAAAACCTTTACACGAATATAATCGCAAATCCTTCGGTTTTCGCTAAAATATCAATGAAGTATGTTTATATGTGAGGGGTAAATTAAGTTCTACTTAATCAACGTGTTCATTGATGATGTACAGAAGCAAATAAGTTTTTACTACAGATGAAACAATTCCACTTTCGGGAAATATTTGCTGAGGCACTGAGGCTAACAGAAAAATGACTTTTATGTATGAAACGAAACACTGTTAGGGTGAAGGAAGTAACAAATTATAGCCTGCTACTCCTTTCGTCTTCCATGTTTGTGTGAGAGCGTTTAGTACCGCGATAAGCCATGTTTAATCTGAGTATTCAAATTATCTTATCTCCACTTTTAGGGCAGGAACCTGACTTGTCATAATGAGCTTCTATACAGCCTCAAGTTGCACAAACCTGAACCTTTACGTGTACAGCATAATAAGCTAGATTTTGTCCAGAAAGTGACACGAGAGCTATTTAGTAAGTCAAGTTTATATAGGAAACGTGCAAGATACCTATAGATATCTTTTGGAATGTAGGCTCTAAGTGGCGTGCGGTTTTCTTTTGGCGGACAATGAAACCAACACTAACACTCACATACGTTTATAAATGATATACGGAAGATGGCCGCAGACTGCAGTTGGTTGGAAAGATAAAGTCCAGGCAGCCTCACCTGGGTCCTGTTTCACAAAAGTATAGTCTAATACCTACAAGTATACGGACTTGTAACTTGTAGTTATTAGTAAAATTCTGTTCCTTAAACCGCCACGGGTGGCAGAGGTCGTTAAGGCGCGAACTCGTGAGCGGAAGGCCTGCCAGGACCGTCCTCCCTGACTGAGGTTATTTCCAGATTTTCCTCAGTCCTCATAAATGGCAAATGCCGGAGAAGTGCCTATACTTAGGCCTGGAACGTTTCCTTCCTTAAAAAATCCTTTCTCAATATATCATTTCATTTCATGTTTCATCAGTGTGGTGCCTCAGTAGTGAAAACGGGTGTTAAACACTGTTCAAATTCTGTTCCTTAAAAGTTTCTGCTACAGTTATACTTTACCACTCCATACTTACAAGTGATTTTCCGTCGTTCTGTTCTTTTCGGGGACTGGTAGTCGTACCTATTTATCTACAAATGTAGGAATATGTATAAAGAAAAAATAATTCAGCATTTGTGTACGATATAATAAAGTTAGGTTAAGTTCAATTAAAGCACGGCTTATGACTATTGGAGTTTCCTGTCTCGAATGCATATTTCAATCCAACAACTTAGTTGTGTGTGTGTGTGTGTGTGTGTGAGAGAGAGAGAGAGAGAGAGAGAGAGAGAGAGAGAGATTTGCTTTGTTTATTTAAGGACGCTCTTTAACAGCTCAGGTCATCAGCGTCCCATTCAACTCAGGGCGTGAAACGGCCGACAAATTTTGCTCAGAGGCCTCTCTTACAGGCTTGAGGTTCTTTTCCGTGCCGTAAATGTACGACACGGGACCCACGGCTTTACTTCCCTTCCGAAGTAAGCCATACTTACGATTTTTACATCCGAAAAAAAGATCCATATCTCCTGGCCGGGTTCGAACCACGATCTTGGGTTTAGGAGGCAAGTATGGTAACCACTACACCACCAGGACCGACAGAGAGAGAGAGAGAGAGAGAGAGAGAGAGAGTATTTTTAAGGTTCTTGCTACATGTCACGAAAATATTTTCTTTTCATTCTTCATTATCTTTTCAAATAATCTCTTTTGGCGGAATTTTTCTTATAATGAGAACGTGATTGCTAAGCAGTATAAACAAATATGTAAACATAAATGAACTAATAAAATAAATGATCGAGAGCAATCGCAAGGCCCAATTCCTCTCCACCTCTCTACGACTGTAATTCAAGCTCCTGAATGCAGGTGTAAGCGACCGTCTTCGTCCCAAAGCAGATTATTACGCTTGAATATCGACAAATTCACAATAACGTATTTAAATTTCATTGTATCTGAGAAAAATACAAGACCCATTTAACAGGAATGACAATAATCCGCTAATAAATGCCTAAGGAGTGGACATAACCTAATTCAAGGTATGGCAAACAGCTGTTCCTTCATCTTGCTCTTACATGACGTCATTGTAACTTTTAACTTATAATCAGCAACTCCCTGTTGAACTTTCTGTCTACACACTTATTCACTAGTTAAAAGATTAGACTGGTGTTAAATCATTCCTCTAGGCATACATGTCTGACGGGAATAGGAACAAGCAACCATCATCTGCTCACAGTTGTTTGCTAGTCACCAGGTTATGCACTTCCTGCGAAGATTGAAATAAGTTATCAAAACCTTAAGGCATCAAGACAATACCTCTGGCCTGTAAGGTCATGTCCACATTCTTTCCACACTGCGAAAGAATTATTTTTATTTATTTGTTGTATTGTAGCGAAACGGTTATTTCCGCAGTTGACTTCTTCGGAAACTGAAGTAGTTGCCGGCTCATGCATCCTTACAAAAATTGACTGAGTTCTTCACCACAATAGAATGCACAAACAAGCTTTCGTACTCGTATATTGCACCTTCTTCGGTCCTTTAAAAAAATTAAATATGTGGGAGGTGTTTTGACGATGGCGAGGAAGTCATTACAAAGATAACAGAGATCTGCAAATGGTACTTCGACGTTATACAGGTCCTGACATCTAGGCGGCACAAAGCAAAGTAACTGACCGCATGTACAGCGTGAGTCAGGACTCTTGTCGGAAGAAAACTAGATCTGCTATGAGGAACATTGTTAAGTAAAAAATAGATAGACTTCTAAAAATGTTTAATATGTGTTAGAAATTACACCGAGTACCGGAAGATTGACTAACAGGAGCGATCTGTCAATTTTTTTAAAAAAGAGATAGAAATAATCTGAATAATTATAAAGGCATAAGCCTTCTTTTGCATATAAAATATATGCAAAAATAATATCTAAATGTTACTAGCGAAGTATTGCTGTGGTTTTGGAAAAGGGGTGATTATGTATTTACGGTGGAACAATTAGTACAGCAGAGCAGGGAATTTAACTTGCCGACTTTCATATTATTTTTGATAAGCTTCTCCGAAACAATCTTGGACTGTAATAAAAGAGAAGATATCCAATGGAGACAGATTATGAAAGATATTCAAAGAGTCTGCCCTGATCCATTACAGCACATTTAGAGCAGATGTGGTTCAAAAAATTGTGCCTTTGGTTGTGTACACGATATTCAGCACATGCCCCCCCCCCCCACCAAATAGGAACGTTATTTCGAGTCCAACCCTGCTACACATTATCATGTCAGTCAACTGTCAGGGAAAGCATAATATCTAATTTCAATTTATCGACTACACACAAAGGTGCACGGCAAGGACAAGACAGCTCTCGTGGTTTAACATTGGAACTAGCACAAATAAATGTAAACATACAGGGGAGTGCAACTTCTAAACGACATGTCAGAGAACGTTGATTAATAAAAAAAGTTCCTTGTTGTGAGATGCAGCTTTGCTCCGAATTTGTTCGTAGAGGTACCAAATCATTCTATATAGGCAAAGAATTGAGAAACATTTCAATATGTTTTAAACTTAATAAAAGCCGTCTTGAAAATGTTGCATTACGTATTGAACATCTTGTGTTTCATGCTCATCTTCATATTAAACAACATAATGTGTACATTACTGGTCTGAGATTGCATATTAAGTTACAAGCCCAACTCGGTTTATGCAAATTCGGTTTTAAGTACCATACTGACTTGATATAACGAACATCTACTATTCATAGTTCACCTATCTTGCTCAGTTTTATTAAAGAACCAAAACACATAATACCACACGTCTTCGTTTCATTTTATTAACGAAAACAAAATGCTAAAACAAATGAGAAGCAGCTTGCATGCGCAAATAGCAACATCAGCCACTTTGTTTCATACTTCAATAGATCGTCCTATATACTGTTAATAACAAACCTCTAAACCCCCAAAAATATCTTACAGGAGAGACAAACAGCTATTCAACTCAATAGCATGTTTGCTTAATTACAATATAAAATCCATTGCTAGTGTTTACTGTTACTATATGCGGGGGTAGATCCATAAGTTTCCGGCCTCACCGATAAGGATTATCGCGTTCACAAAGCCTTATCAAGTGTCATACCGTATCTGTTAAGTAAATAATTATAGCTTTAACTTCCGCTCTGCTGGTTTCAGTTCATGTACAGTTGCATAAAGAAGGCTATGTGTAGAAGATTGTAACATTTTCAAATAGAGTTTGGAGCTGTTATTAAGTTCTTCACAAAAGAAGCACTTACTCCAAATGAATTAATCAGCGATTGGACGGTGTATATGGAGAAGCACCCGCCTCATATTCTGCCGTGTGGTGTAGTGGTTACCATACTTGCCTTCTAAACCCAAGATCGCGGGTTCAAACCCGGCCAGGACCGATGGATTTTTTCGGGGCGTAAAAATCCTAAGTATGGCTTCCTTCGGAAGGGAAGTAAAGCCATGGGTCCCGTGTCGTACATTTACGGCACGAAAAAGAACCTCAAGCCTGAAAGAGAGGCCTCTGAGCAAAATTTGTCGGCCGTTTCACGCCCTGAGTTGAATGGGACGCTGATGACCTGAGCTGTTAAAGAGCGTCCATATCATTCAAAAAAAAAAAAAAAATATTCTGCCATAAAAGAATGGGCCAAATTTTTTCGAATGGGATGGGTAGAGAAAGCATTGAAGACGAAGAGCGTGCAGCTCGGCCCTTGGAGGTGCTTACTCTGAAAACATCGCTCGTTCTTGTGGAAGCAGAAATTATGCAAAACCGGCGGCTCAGAGCTACAGAAATAGCAGCAAGGATGGGCCTTTCTAAAACAACAGTCCTACGAATTATTCATGAACATTTAGACATGAATACGTTTAGTGCCTAAACTTCTTTCCTCAATCCAAAAGCAGCAGAGTCATCTGTTGTCAGGCACTTTTGGAGCTCTGCCGTGGCAACGAGAGAGAAGTGCTACAAACTATTGTTACAGGAGATGAAACTATGGTCCTCTACTATGATTCCTTGTCCAAAAGAGAATCAATGGGGTGGCATGCCTGGCGAAGCACCGCCTCTAAAGACCAATGTCACTCAGCTAACCAAGAAGATCACGGTCACAATATTTTGGGACTGTAAAGGAATACTCTTCATCGACTTCAAGGAGAGGAACACCACAGTAAATGGGGAGTATATGCTGGCCTACTGCACAGACTACGTGCTTCCATCAAAGAGAAAAGGCGAGGAAAGCTGAGTGCTGGTGTGCGCCTTCTTCACGACTACGCGATTGTGCACACAGCTCATGTTGCAAAGGAAACTGTGAATAAATGTGACTTCAAGGAGATCGGCCATCCACCCTACAGCCCAGATCTAGCTCCCAGCAACTATATTCTCTTCTGAACTAAAACGGGACCTTCGAGGAAGGAAATTTAAGTGTGACGAAGGATGCTGTTTATACCCATTTTGCATACAAGACTTCTGACTATTTTCGGGGGGGGGGGGGGTTAAAATGTTCATTCAAAGATGTGAGAAGTATATTGTAATAAAGTGAAAAGTGAAATAGAATTTTTGTCTTTATCATACCTAGAAAATTGTTAGATCGGAAACTTATGGACCTACCCTCGTAATATTATTGTAAATTTTCTATATATTTGTGCTATTATACTAGTGGAGTTACAAAGTTTATCTGATAAAACCTACATTAAGAAGTTCAGTATTTTTGTTTTACTGAAATGATAGTTATGACGTTTTGCAATAAAAGTATGTAATTGCTTGCCATTCATAATGAAGTGTCCTATATTTTAAAATCGCACTATTGCTGGGAAGTCTATCAGCGCAACTTTAATGAAAATCCTTACGATTTTTAAAGTATTGTCAAAATTAAATGAAAACCATAACCTATGTAAAATCTTAAATACTACAGAATGGTCGAGTATACCAAAATGTTATTACAAGCCTATATATTAATTTAAAAGAAACTGGACGTGTTTGTCGTAGATTTGTATTTTTTGTAACGTCAACTGTTTGAAAGAAATAACATGAATTTAATTATCTTGCATGGTTCTCGGTGATAAGAGATCATGGAGCAGTATATACTCATTCATCTACGGAATTGTTCGAAATGAAGGAACGAGTCTGAAACCAAATCTCGTTCACAGCGTATAAAGTGCTAGAACAATGAGAACGCTGTGAAACAGCCCCCTAATTCATGTACCATTTTCCACACAATGTTCTTTTCGTACCAAGTTTCTTTGCGATCTCTCTGGTTTATCTATAGTGAGCCAAAAATATTTGAAACGAATTTCTCATATTAACATTGTATATGGCAGATCATTTTCGTTTCTTCCCTGATGGAGACATTCAATTATTCCCATCTGAATTTGCTTTTAAAATTGTCCACTTACGTGGTAGGCTCAATGACTGTAAATGCATGAAGCTGTTATCTAAATGGTATATACCGAAATTTGTTGTGAATGGATAAATATCGGTGCTGCTTGAGCAATTTTGAGTTTCAGGTAAACCCCCGCTCCTTATAATTTAATTTCGCTTATTTTCATAAATTATTTTTCTTATTTAATTTAAATGGTATATGCCAAGTTTTGTTGTGAAAAAATAAATTTTGTGTTACTAGAGCGATTTTTAAATGTTGGGTTACACGTAAACCCCCTGATTCCCCTGATTTTCAGAAACTATTTTTCTTGTTATATTTAAATGGTACATACGGCGTTTCGTTGCAAAGAACCCAATATTAATGCGACTACCCTCCTAAAAGTCAGATTTCACTAATTTCCAGAAACTATTTGTCTTATTTAATTCCAATAGCATATACAGAGTTTACTTTCAAAAACATTAAATTGCGCCGCTACAGTCATTTTTAAATTTCGCTTTAACCCCACCCGTTTTTCAGGTATATCCCCATTCCCAATAGCTCTATTGCCCTGATTTTCGGAAAGTGCTTTCATCAATTTATTTTACCGCCACGGTGGCCGAGGTCTTTAGGGCGCGGACTTGTGAGCGGAAGGTCTGGGGTTCGAATCCCATCAGGATATCCTCCCTGACTGAGGTTTTTTTCCAGGTTTTCCTCAGTGCTCATAAATGCAAATGCCGGGGAGGTACCTTAAACTTAGGCCTGGAACGTTTCATTCCTAAAAAATATCCTTTCCCAATATAATTTCATCTCATGTATCATCAGTATTCACTGCCTATGGTGCCTCAGTAGTAAAAACGGGCGTTAAACACCATTAAAAATTTAATTATTTAAAAAAAAAATATACGGAGTTTCATTGAGAGAAAACAAAAATTGCAGCCTCTATAGGAATTTTTCAAAATTTTAAAAGGAATTCTCTTTGGGTTAACTACCACCCTCAATGATTCAATTTTGATGGTTAACGAACTCGACGAATCCTGTGTTAATTGATGGTTATATGCCGAGTTTCGTTGAGAAAAAAAATTGCGACTGCTAAAGCCTTGGCGGTCACATATATTTTATTTATTTATTTCTGTATCTTTTTCGGTGTCTAATAGACAAGTTGGATGGAGATTTGAAGAAAGTATTCCATTTTTTCCCCCATAGGTACAACCGCAATTGCCTACTTCCTTCGGAATTCCATAAACCGAGGAGGGGGAGTTAACTCTGTTTTTGACATCATGACAAGTGACGAAACATGGGATTATGCTGAAATAAACACACAGTAATCTTCACAAAGGAAGATAAACTAATAAAAGTTGAAAGAAGAGGAAGCTTTGACATGAAGACCCTTGCCTCATTCGTACAGTGAGACACTACCAGGAGATTCTTGGAAATTCTCCAGCGTTGCCACTGTTAACCGCTTTCGTGCATCCAAGATTGAGCAGAAACTATGAATATTCCCTGTTTCTGTTATTATTAAGAATGTATAAGGGTGTCTTAATAAGTCGGCGCAAATGAATAAATAATTTACTTTCATTGCAGCATTTGCACTAAATACTACTAAAAGAGATGTCAGAGACGTGGCAACGCTGTATTCCTGAGCGAACTCTGATACTCTGCATCCGACTGCATGTCCATTCGTTTAACAAGTCCTGGAAGCCGTATTATCCCACAGGCGGAATAGATAGTGGATATTTAGTCACCTAAGATGTAAAATGACTCATCCACCCTACTGTCTTGATTTGACGCCTTGCTCTCAAGAAGAAGAAAATGCATGGGGTCCTCTTTTAACACTGTTGGAGTGGCAAGTGAGACTTTCGGCGAGCTATATTAAGTGGATAGTGTTTGATGACAAGTGCATAAGATTTAAAGAGGAGTATTTTGAGAAGCAACAAAACTACTTTGTTACTGTAAATATCAGTTTGCCAAAATGTTGAATGAAACCATCGTATGCATTGTTCACCCCGTGATTTGGTGCACTTTTGTGGTTTCGTCACATTATGCCTTCCCTGGGCATAGTATAGGATCAGTTATATGAATGTTGGCGTCGAATAGCGAAGGATAGAATAATTGTTTTGGATTGATTTTGTTTATTTATGGACGCTCTTTAACAGCTCAGGTCGTCAGCCCATTCAAATCTGAGCGTGAAATGGCCGACAAATTTTGCTCAGAGACCTCTTCTTTCAGGCTTGAGGTTCTTTATCGTGCCGTAAATGTATGACATGGGACCCACGGCTTTACTTCTCTTCCGAAGGAAGCCATACTTAGGATTTTTATGCCGGAAAAAATCAATCGATCCCGGCCGGTTTGAACCCATAATCTTGGGTTTAGGAGGCAAGTTTGGTTACCGCTACACCACAAGGACCAACTAGGATAAAGTAAGAAAACCTTGATAAAAATTACGTCATTTAAATCTATGGTGTTGGTGATGGTCCTTACACAAAGAAATGACAACACTACACAAACAAATAAGTTTATATTGATAGCATAACAATAACGGATTTAAGACAGAGAATATAGAAGATAATACTATTGGATAACACATGGATTTCTATACCTCTGCTTCTATATTGCATATATGAAAGTTTACAAATTCTCAGGTAATAATAATTCGGCCCTATACCTAGACGACCGTCATGCAACATCGCAGTGCGTGTACACTAATGAGAAAAATTATGGACACAGTTCCTTTTAAATCTCATTACGTAACTTCCTAACCGCTTTTTTATTTTTCCTTTCTTTTCCCGTAGCGTCAAAGGGGAAATTGGCCTTTTCCCAGGCTATGTACATATTTTATGTGACTCTTAACAACTTCGTAAAAATAAAGGAATTATTATTTATTTACTATCGCATTTATTTATTGGTATTATTGCCACATTTGTAGGAGATGAACGTGAATACGGTAGATATAGATACGTTGAATGGAATAAATTAATGATGGCGTAAATAGCTCAGTTCTTCGTGCCTTAAGGCTATCTGGTATTCGCCTTCTCAGGGGGGGGGGGGGGAACAACACCTTAAGTAATCAGAATTCGAACCAGATCCCTGAAACCTTAGTAGAAAATGCTACCTCTAGACCTGGGCCCTATTCCACAGAAGTATGGTCTATTACACACAAGTTTATTAGTACAAGTCCTTGGAAAGTATGGTCTTATAACTTTCTGTACCGCGAAAGAAGTGCAACACTTGTAAAGTATTAGTAAAAAGTTACAAGTGACGTCATGAAAGAGCAAGATGGAGGAACAGCTATTTGCCTTATATCGTCATACCTTGATCAGGCTAAAACCACTCCTTAGTGAATTTTTAATGTACAGGGCCGATTACTGTCATTCCTGCTAAATGGGTCTTGTTTTTTCTCAGATATAATGATAATTTAAATACTTTATTATGCATTTATCAATAAGACGACGGTCATAGACGGAGCGTCAATTTCAGTCGATAAATCGCGCCTCCCGATTGCTCTTGGTCATTTTTTATTTATTTGCTTATGTTGTATTTATAACCAGTTCTCATTATAAACAATTATCTGGGAAAATTGTGCCAAAAGAGATTATTTTAAAGGAGACTGAAGAATGAAAAGAAATTATTTTCGTGGCATGTAGCAAGAACCTTAAAAATCATTAACTGCTGGTCTGAAATGTGCATTTGAAACACGAAACGCCAATATGTCATAAGTCGTACTTTAAGTGCACTTAACCTTTGTCGGTCCTGGTGGTGTAGTGGTAACCGTACTTGACTCCTAAGCCCAAGATCGCGCGGGTTCGATCCCGGCCAGGATCGATGGATTTTTTTCTGGGATAAATCCTAAGTATGGCTTCCTTCGGAAGGGAAGTAAAGCCGTGGGTCCCATGAACCTCAAGCCTTAAAAAAGAGGCCTCTGAGTAAAATTTGTTAGCCGTTTCACGCCGTGATTTGAATAGGAAGCTGATGTTAAACAGTAAATAATAATAAAAAGCCTTAAGCTAACTTTATGATATTGCACGCAAATAATAATTTATTCTTTATTTAGATATATTTCTATTAATTATTATCATCACTTTCGCTAATACTTAGCTCATTTGGATCAACTGGCTCCCAAAATCACTAAAAAGATAGTAAATGTTGTGCTAGTATTTGAAGTTACCAATATTCCTGCATTTGTAGAGAAAGTGATACAAATTAACAATGCCCGGCTAATATTAACACTGCTGTGAAACAGATCCACGAAAAATCACTTGCACACTTGTAAAGTACTAGAGTAGCAGAAATCTTTGTGGAACAGAATTTTACTAATAACTACAAGTTACAAGCCCACACACTTGTAATGTATTGGACTATACTTTTGTGGAACAGGGCCATGAAAACGATTAAAATTGTGCTCACATAGCTAGATTAATTATTTAATAGTTAATAATTCTTTAGTTCTTATTACCGCCACGGGTGGCCGAGGTTGTTAAGTCTCGGACTCGTGAGCGGGAGGTCTGGGTTCGAATCCCGCCAGGACCGTCCTTCCTGACTGAGGTTTTTTCCAGGTTTTCCTCAGTCCTCATAAATAGTAAATGCCGGGGAGGTATCCTAAACTTAGGCCTGGAATGATTCCTTCCTTAAAAATTAATCCTTTCCCAATATATCATTTCATCTCGTATATCATCAGTGTCCATCGCCTGGGGTGGCTCTGTAGTAAAAACGGGCGTTCAACACTATTCATTCATTTTAGTTCTTATTACATAATAATGCAAAGCGGTTAAATAAAGTGTGTTGCTGAAAGCTAGTTCCTAAGATATGGAAAAAAAAATTAAAATATTGCTCGAAGCTCTAATTTCCTCCTGATAAACAGTTAGCATGTATACAAGGATTCAAGGCTACGTTAAGCACAGACATAGTCGGTTAACACCATATACCTAATCTTGTAATTAACTATCCTAATACTGCAGCAAAAAACAGATGAAGATAAATGTTATCGGTAACTATGACATTTTGCTCAAATGTACCCCAAGTCTGTCTTCTAAATACAGGAAAACAGCGTTTCAGTAATGGCCTTCATAAACGTGGTAAGAAGCACAAAAAGATTTTTCACTGTTATTGAGAAAATTCAATGATTTATTGCAATGTGTTTACTGCACAATAAAGTAATTCAGGAAACCTCAATCTACTGAAGACAGCCCGAAATCTGGACGACCGCGTACCACAAGGATTTAAAAAAAAAAGCTCAATTTGTCGAAATCTATTCTATAAGCATGTCGCAGGAGCTGAATATTTCCATTATCTTGCGTCACTAAAGAGAGCTTTCATATGAAAGTTTATCGACATCGGTGGAATTTTCTAAACTGAAAAATAATTAATAACATATCAAGTGTGACAGAGCTAGAAGTCTTGAAAGATGTTCAGAGACTCATCTCTGGCTCAGAAATAATCTTCACTGCCGGTGAAGACAAAACACCTTTTGAATCTCATACCAGACTTGACTACCAAGCTGAGGTCAAGTGCAGAGGTCAAAGATGTGATAATTAATGTTCATAATTACTGAATAAAGTTAAATTGTTTTTTATTATTCAAAATACAATTCTTCTTGCATATAGGGGGAATTTATTTATTTAATTTATTTAATTACATTATATGAATGCAATCTTTCCTTTGTCATTAACTACAAAATAAACAACTTGTTACTTTTCCATCGCCGTTCTTTTAAAAATCATGCAATTCCTGGCATGGGTTACCTATATACCGGTTTACTCAAAATCTTCTCCGGAGCTGGTAATAAAAAAGGGGGGGGGGGTTTCCCGACGCATCTTCGCAGTGACACCAAAAATCTTTGGAAATTCGTTTGCATGCTATTCTCGATGAACATTTTTGAAATTAATCAAAACTGTCGCAATTGCTATGTGTTTTGGTTCTTACCTTGTTATGACAGCTTCATTAGTGTGTATGAAGTTTAATTGTAAAACTTTGAAATATTTTTGACTAACTCTCTCTCTCTCTCTCTCTCTCTCTCTCTCTCTCTATATATATATATATATATATATATATATATATATATATATATATATATATATATTCCATCAGAAATCAGAAACGTATTTGAGATGGCAATATATGAATGTGTGGAGAATTTATTCTGTAAAAATATCTGCAATATTCTACATAGGCTGAAGGCCACGCATTGCTCATATATTTCCGGTATTATTATCAAAATTAGCAAACTTTGCCACAACCTCTCACATCCCTTTTTAGCATCGATGGCTGTCATACAGGTGTTCCCAAAATGAAGTATCAGAGGTAAAAATTAAAAATAATAAATGAAAGCAGAAAGAAAAAATTAAAAAAAATAATAAAAACAGAAAGAAAAAGAGTCAGAAGATGCGTTGAAATATATTTATATGTTTGGTGTACTTTTTGACTTTAGAAAAACAATTTAATGTAACAGTATAATGGCGTATCCTGCAACCCTTATATTCATTAGCGTTCTCCTGCACTCCGCTCTTAAATGTAGTGGGCGTTACCCACTCGCGCCGCTCTTCTGTGATTTCAACGATTCACACTGTTAATTTACGGGAGGGAAAGGGGGAGGGGGGGGAGAAAGAAAGGTAAAAATTGGAAACCATTTCGGAATGAAAACTTACGGTCAAATTATTAATTCAGGCGGAACAGAGGAGAAACAAATGAAATGAACGCTGTTTCAGAATCGCTGCAGAACTCACGTTATGTAATTTTAATGTAAACTAGACAATTAATGCCTTATGTGGTTCATAATCGCTTATAAGAATTTCTAAGTCCTGTTAGCGCTCGTTTATAAATTTATTAAAACTAGAGAGGGTTCTACCCTGCATTAAGAAATTATATTTTGATTCTTGTATATTGGAAAATGTCTAATAATTCATCACGGATCGGATATTTTTTGTATATATTTAACTTTGTAAAACTTGTATCAAATTGGGAACCTTTTATTGTAAATGCTCATGGATGCCTTTAATTGAAGATCGATCACAAATCGATAATTGAATACAATTTTTAATTTAAAAAATAAAAAAGCTGGCTCTGTCCCGCATGTTCTGTTATAAACGATTTTCTGGTGACACGCTAGGGTTTGGAAAACTTTCCCGTCAAAGATGTGCAGAATATGAGGGAAGTTGTGGGAGAGGACGACTGGATCACACTCACTGCTGCTGCTGGTTGTCGCACGGTTCTAGTGGCCTGCTCCGGAGCATCGTTGCCGGGCTTATTTGTCGTCGTCGTCCTAGCAGCAAAGCTGTTCGCATCGATATTCAACACTTTTCACGCACACGAATTCACAAGCACTCACCAACACCGGCGGCGGTGGTGGCATTAGAGGCGGCTAACTCGGAGGCGGCGAGAATCGGAACTGATTAAGGCCAGCTGTTACCTAACACACCCGTGTGGCCCGCTCTTGCGCGACGCATGCGCGGCGTCGGAGCAGGACCCCCCTCTATCGAGCATTGCGCGCATGAGCGTTTGGGGGGAAAAGCTTTCGCAACGGTGGAATTATATCTTATCGTCTGCTTGGTTTCTTTGACATGGGAATTCTCCAGACAACTGCCACGAAGCCCTACTTCAAATGTACATATTTACCTATTTGTTGTCGAGATTGAACGTGAAACAAGACAAGTTTCTTTATATGAATGATACAAAAGAGTTAACCTTAAATCCAAAATATCATGTTTCAGGTGTTAAGTCAGTTGTTTAAAGAGTTAACTTGAGTTTAGTGCATAAAATTAGTCATTTTACTTAACTTAAAATTTTGGTTGTTTAATATAAGATTATTTCACCATAACCTCAAATTAAATCTATCTCGCGAAATTTTGCAAGTCAAACTTATAACTAGAGCTTAGTAATTGTTAAATAAAACATTTTCCTAAATACAGAAGCATAACAACTTCATTTATAAATAAAATGCTAAGTTACATTTATTTTAATAGTTATTGAAGGTATATTCAAAGTGGGGAAGGAACGGCCATTAGAACCATCCATAAAGTTACTGGAGCAATAGCAGCTCTGAGACGTCAGTTCATTAAAATTCCAACCGAAGAGGATGATGCAAGGATAGTGACGCTAGGTTTCTATAACATTCGCAACTTTCCCTAAGTTTTCGGTGCTATAGACTGCACACACATACCAGTTATATTATTATATGGGGGTAATAATGCATAGGTCTTAAGAATAGATTGACAATTTTCCTCTCATACGTGTTCTTTATACTTATTTGAGATCGAATCTGGTTTTTTATTTTCTTTATTCCCTTATATTTAGATAATATCATCCTTGTCCATGTATAAAGACATATTAAGAAGAAAAAAACCATGCCTAGGATACGGGAAACTGAATAATTATTGATTTTCTCATGTTGAACATTCAAGTCGCTCTAAACACGAATTTCACTATTATTTCATGATGTTGCCATAGGTTTGGCGGTTATTGAAAACTCGAAGTTTCCTAGTCCGAGGTTATTTGTTGATGAACCTCTTGTTACTTTTTAAATTACAGTTAAAAGTAATCTTCAGTTAGCTACTTTTACGTATACAATTGGACCTAAATCAGTTTTGCTTGCAAACGCCCTCTTTTCTCTGGGACTGTTATATGATTTTACATTTTGTGCGAGGGTCCTCGGCTTTCTTTGCGAAATTGCACTTAAAATGTTCATTGTATACAATTTGTACTAATTTGTAATTTGAGATACTTTTAAGCGAAACGTTATGATATCTCTAATCATATGCACCATTGATTATACCACTGTCACGCATACAAAAATTACATTATCTCTGGTTCTTCCCCGCGCTTTCATTTCATTACTGCAACGTTAGCTTTTTGATGTTCGCGATCTCCTTCCGTTTCATTTTTCATTTATTGTGTATGTGTTGTGCGTTGTTGATGTTTCAAATGCTGGAAAGAAAGTGTTAGTGTAATAAAGGACTAAAGAAACAATTTGTGCGTAGAAATGTTGAAGAGCAATTGAGGGGAGGGGGTAAGTAAGACAGCAGAGAGAAACATTATTATTATTATTATTATTATTATTATTATTATTATTATTATTATACTGAATACAAAGCTTTGCCAGATTTCCCTAATTTACAGAAACTATAATTTTTGTTTTATTTAAATGGTATATACGGAATTTTTATTGCGAAAAAGCAAACATTAACACCGCTAGAGCGATTTTTAAATTTGGGATTTCGGATAAACCCCCTCCTAATAGGCCTATTTCGCTGATTTTTCGAAAACTATTTTTTATATTTTATTTCAATGGCATTTACTGATTTTCCTTTAGAGAAAATTTAAAATTGCGACCGCTACAGCGATTTATAACTTTCGCTTTAACCCCCACTCGTTTTTCAGATATAACCTCACTCCTAATGACCCAATCGCCATGATTTTCAGAAAAATATTTTATCAATATATTTTCAAAGTAATATATGGAGTTTCATTAAGAATAAACTAAAATTGCGACCAATAGAGCGATTTTTCACTGTTTTAAATTTTATTTTGCTTTAAGTTAACCCTCACCCCCAACGGTCCAATTTGCTGGTTAAGGAACCCGACAAATCGAGCATATATTGAAATTTGAAATTTATTGAAAGAAAAACACAAACTGCAAGGGGTCTCCACCTGTCTGGCCCAGGCCTTTTAGGTGTATCCCCTTGCGATTACAAAACATTTAATACATTGATGTTTTTATACTAATCCTTTATAGAAATTCTAAATAATTAAATAAACACGAAATTTCTATCTAGATTGCACCAGACCCCGGTCTCAGGTTCATCAGCAGTAGCCTACTGGAATCCAGGGGACTAGGCTCCGACCCAACCCAGGGAACTAAACTGAAATTTTCAATTACTATACCTATACCGTTATTTTATCAGCTAACTACAGTCTCTACAAATTTAATTCCTTTATTTCTCAAATACCAACTATAATGCTACATTTATACACCTTCTAGAGCAATTTCCATATCCCAAGCTCAATAATTCAATAAATGTAACATAATTTCACTCCCAGCCATTCCCAGATCAATGACATTTTTCATAATCATACAGGTATTCTTTATCATTTAAAATTTATCTAAATTACATATCTTTCAACTGACCATTTCTATTTCATTTTTACCTTCCATAAAAACTTCCCTAATTTGGGCATTTGCTCACGATCTTCAAAGTTTTTTCTCAATACAATTCCTTTATTATTCATTATTAACCATTTCTTACTAATTACACTTTACCTCCAAACATTTGTGGCTTTACATTGGAAGATAATATCCTGTGTATGTGTGTGTGTGTATATATATATATATATATATATATATATATATATATATATTAATCGCCCTTTTCGGTATCTAGTAGGTAACATCGATGGAGATTTGAACATTTTTTTTCAAAAATCGCTTCATGGGTCCAACCGCAATAGCTTCATTCTTTCGGAATTAGCTAAAAACATGGTTGCAGCAAACACACCATGGAACAAAGCCCATGTGCTAAAATGCCGTGCTTTTTCAAGTGTTGTGGTCATCAGGTCCTTGATGATTCGCAAGGGATGTCTTGGTGTGTGCTATAAGCAAGCTGGAAGAGTGTGAGAAAAGAGATACACGCTTCTCATACGTGGATTACCGTGGATGAATGCACCGATGTTTTGGGGATATATACTGTAAACTTTGTGATAAGAAGTGATTCGCTTAGTACATCGAAACCACATGTCATTGCCAGTAGAGCACGGGTACTGTTGGGGTAAAGGTAACCAGACTTGCCTGCTAAACCCAAGATCGCGAATTTTTTTCGGGTGTAAAAATCCTAAGTATGACTTCCTTCGGAAGGGAAGTAAAGCCGTGGGTCCCGTGTCGTACATTTACGGCACATAAAGAACCTCAAGTCTGAAAGAGAGGCCTGTGAGCAAAATTTGTCGGCCGTTTCACGCCCTAAATTGAATAAGACGCTGATGACCTGAGATGTTAAAGAGCGTCCGTAAATAAATCAAATCAAAAATAAAATTATTGACAGAGCGTCGCAAAATGTCAAAGGAAAATGGAGAGGAAGATCCAAGATATAACTCTAGACTGCAGGAAATCACAGAATCAGAAAGCACCGGGGCAGAGCTGCAGTGATAAAATGGGGCGAGAACGCGGCGAGGATAGGCGCAGATCACCACCATGTGCGACCCCTACGCAGGACAGAGCACTGCAGGACGACCGAGAAAATGGTCAGACACATTCAAGGAGCATTTCGGAGTTCGTTGGTCAAGCATCGCCCGCTATGGAAGTGAGTGGAGTGAGAAGTTGGAAGTGCTACATTAGGGCAAGAAATTATAAAACAGTACAAATTTTTTCGGCCGAATCCCTAACTCAGGTGGAATAGCTCACCACGTGAGTCACAAAATCAAGCTTTTCCCTATAGCAGGAGGCCCTAACCCTATACGGGACATAATGGGCTCTTTCATTTCATGCTTGCAGTACATTAACAATTGCTCCTTATGTGCAAGTTATTATATTATTGTGTTTGAGTTTAGTATATTGAAATGCCATCGCATAGGTTAAAATACTAGAAGGAATATTTGTGTATGTCAGAGCCTTGAAGTAGGTAATTTGTACAGCGATTTCCAGATATTTTGATTCCACGCAGAGAAACTGTAAGAAACCTTGTTGTAGAGGATTGATAAACAATATGGATGTTCATAAGGGGAAACAATATATTCTAACGGAAGAAAAACTTGATGGCTTTGGAGAAACATTAGAATGTTCTAACGGAAGAACTCTCAATGTCATATGTCACAGAAAAAGGCACTTTGAAAACCTCAGCCTATACAGCTACTTACTAAAGTGCAACGTACCGAAACCTACAGGTGGTTACTCCAAGCATTACTAACACATGACGACATTAAGTCACGTGAATTTTTGTTATTGGGTTTTGAAGAATTATGCTGATCGGTAGCAAGTATTTTCGATGAACGTTGGTTACGTTTGTTTGCAAGACTATAACACAGAACACTGTGATTCATTTACGAAGCACATATACGAGTATCCTATAATTTTAGGGCAATCTCAGGGCTTCAAATAAAATACCCCATAATTTCGATTTTGACTTAAACACAATAAAAGAGAAAAATCAAACATTGTAGAACTAAGAGCATTGTTTTTAATTAAAGTAAAAAATAACGTTTTAGTGCATTTAGTGTGATTGGATAAAAATGATAAACAAAGCGGTGACTGGTGATGCAATCGGCAACAGTATGAGATGACCCATAGGAATAGAGGTCATTTTGAAGCATCCTAGCATTAGATTAGCAATTACCCTACTGCACATGTGCCATTGAACAAGTTGAATATTAGACCAAATATCACTCCCCGTCAGGGCCGATGCAGTTCTTCGGGCATAAAAACCCTAAGTAAAGTTTCCTTTGCAAGTAACGAATGAATAGTGTTTAACACCCGTTTTTGCTACAGAGGCAATACAAGCGATGATGATACATGAAATGAAATATATTGCGAAAGGATTTATTTTCAAGAAAGGAATCGTTCCAGGCCTAAGTTTAGGATACCTCCCCAGCATTTGCCATTTATGAGGACTGAGGAAAACCTGAAAAAAACCTCAGTCAGGGAGGACGGTCCTGGCGGTATTCGAACCCAGACCACCCACTCACGAGTTCGCGTCTTAACGACCTCGGCCACCCTGGTGGTCCCTTTGGAAGGGAAGTAGTAGTAGTAGTAGTAGTAGTAGTAGTAGTAGTAGTAGTAGTAGTAGAAGTAATAATAATAATAGTAGTAGTAAGAATAGTAGTAGTAATAGTACTACTAGTAGTAATAGTAGTAGTAATAGTAGTGTAGTAATAGTAGTAGAAGTAATAATAATAATAATAATAATAATAATAATAATAACAGTAGTAGTAATAGTAGTAGTAATAGTACCAGTAGTAGTACTAGTAGTAGTAGTAGTAATAGTAGTAGTAATAGTACTAGTAGTAGTAGTAGTAGTAGAAGTAATAATAATAGTAGTAGTAATAGTCGTAGTAATAGTAGTAATAGTAGTAGTAGTAGTAATAGTAGTAATAGTAGTAGTAGTAGTAGTAATAGTAGTAGTAATAGTAGTAGTAATAGTAATAGTACTAGTAGTAGTAATAGTACTAGTAATAGTAGTAGAAGTAATAATAATAGTACTAATAGTAGTAGTAATAGTACTAGTAGTAGTAATAGTAGTAGCAGTAGTAATAGTAGTAGTAATAGTAGTAGTAATAGTACTAGTAATAGTACTAGTAATAGTACTAGTAATAGTACTGGTAGTAGTAATAGTACTAGTAATAGTACTAGTAATAGTACTAGTAATAGTACTAGTAGTAGTAATAGTAGTAGTAGTAGAAGTAGAAATAATAATAATAGTAGTAGTAATAGTAGTAGTAATAGTACTAGTAGTACTACTAGTAGTAATAGTAGTAGTAATAGTAGTGTAGTAATAGTAGTAGAAGTAATAATAATAATAATAATAACAGCAGTAGTAATAGTAGTAGTAATAGTACCAGTAGTAGTAATAGTACCAGTAGTAGTAATAGTAGTGTAGTAATAGTAGTAGAAGTAATAATAATAATAACAGCAGTAGTAATAGTAGTAGTAATAGTACCAGTAGTAGTACTAGTAGTAGTAGTAATAGTAGTAGTAGTAATAGTACTAATAGTAGTAGTAATAGTAGTAGTAGTAGAAGTAATAATAATAATAGTAGTAGTAGTAATAGTAGTAGTAATAGTAGTAGTAGAAGTAATAGTAGTAGTAATAGTAGTAGTAGTAATAGTAGTAGTAGTAGTATTAGTAGCAGTAATAGTAGTAGTAATAGTAGTAGTGATAGTAGTAGTAGCAGTAGCAATAGTGATAGTAGTAGTAATAATAGTAGTAGTAGTAGTAATAGTAATAGTAGTAATAGTAGTAGTAATAGTAATAGTAGTAATAGTAATAGTAATAGTAGTAATAGTAGTAGTAATAGTAGTAATAGTAGTAGTAGTAGTAGTATTAGTAGTAGTAATAGTAGTAGTAGCAGTAATAGTAGTAGTAATAGCAGCAGTAGGTATATCCTCATTATTATAAAATTCTATATACACATTACAAATACATTTTATGCATTGGTCGTAGACCGTACGATACACTATTAGATAGAGGAACAATTGTATAAATAAAACAATAATAATAATAATAATAATAATAATAATAATAATAATAATAATAATAATAATAAGTAAATGTACACTACAAATTGGAAAAAGATATTTCCAGATATATGAATGGAAACATATTACATATTATTTACAATTACCATAGTTATAGCGATCTAACCAGAAAATAAATTGCTTCCACTTCGCGCACCTTGGGTAAGAATAGTCGCATATTCAACCAATTAGTGTGGTTCGCAAACAGGTCTCAGCATGTCAAGGGCATTTGATTATACTAACCCAATGAAATGAAATTTCTAATTATTTACTAGCACTTTTTAATTATTATTATTATTATTATTATTATTATTATTATTATTATTTGTAATCATTTATATTAAAATTATGATATTCGTCATCTTACCGCAAAGACAAATGCATGACCATTATAAACAGGGCAAACAGTAAGCTACCTGTTGAAGAAAGCATAATTGCTGTTTTTATTCTACATTTTGAAAGTAAAAAAGTTTACAAACTTATTGTATGTTCATTACAGCTTAGGTTTTGTCGTGTATTACATTAAGGGTAAAATTGTCGGTTTTGGTGGTCTAGTGATAATCACACTTACCTCGTAGACCTAAGTTCACGTGTTCAAACCCGGCAGGGTCAGTGGATTTTTCGCTTAAAAATTCTAAGTATCGCTTCTTTCGGAATGGAGATAAAGCCGTGGATCCAACTTGGTAGAATTACCTCATGTAAAGGAACTTCAAGCATGAAGAAGAGGCCTCTGAGCAAAATTTATCGGCCGTTTCACGCCCTGAATTGAATTGGACGCTGATGACCTGAGATGTTTAAGAGCGTCCGTAAATAATCCAAATAAATAAAAGGCTAAAATTATCATAACGTAAATTGTGATAAATGATTATTACCGCACATTCTATGATAGGTACATATTCTCGGTTGAATTTGTATGACTATTTAATAAACATATGACAATATTATGTTTCATGAAACGGACATGTAAAATTATTTCTGACAAATTATCAGTCTCACTAAATTTTTATGAAACAGAATATGACAATTATGTAAATTTGACGTGCTTTATGAAACAGAAATTTGCCAAGTTATTGTTCTGTGAAACTATTACCTATCACTTGTCGAATTATCAATTTTATGAAGCAGGATCCAGTGTTTTAAAATGCTAAAATGAATTGCAATTTAAAAAAAAAAAATAATGGTCAAATTCCAACTCGTATGCACTTATTACGATTTATTTTTATATTAATATAAAACAGGTACGAAAGCTTATTTTGAAACACCACTTTTTTAATTTGAATGTATTTTTGAAAATGTACTTTTACTTGTTCGTTACCTGTTTTTATTTTATTTTTAGAATTACACAAAGGACACTTTGTTAATTTGCAAAGACATTTACAGGATGTTACATCTTTTATTACTTTTCAAATAATATATAACGGTTTGTGGTATAAAAAATATCGTTTTTCTCCCGGATTTAATGCCTAATTATATAAATCTAGAGAAAAACATCATTTTATACATTTGAATTTGGAATTAGGTATAGTTTATGTTTTATGAAAAGTATGTTTGGGCAACAAAATTAATAAAACAAGTGCCTTGGAGTAAAAAAGACAGGCAGTTACGTTAGAGCATGCTTACGATATTCGGGCCACCATGATTGGGCCAGTTGCAATTATGCCAAAAATGTTTGGGCCAGTAACTCAAACTTATTATGAAACATTTACGTTTTAGGTTGCCTCCACGTTACGATTTAGGGCACAATTTTCACAGACCATCAAGCGAATTGTGCTAGTATGATTTTTAACTACTGGTTGACAAAAATTTTGCTGATTAAAAATATTTAAAATCTATTAAAATTGCGCTGGTTGTCACGTGAGAGGTCTAAATGGGAAATGTACCTACTTCACAAAAGCAATAGAGAAATCCGATCTTCTCTATAGTTTTTCATGTAATTTTCAGACTTGTGTTCCATGTTTACTACAGGTACATGCCATTAATTTTCAAATAAGTCTCCGTTTGAATATTTTTGAACTGAAATTATTTTCAAATTGTCAGGGTGTGAGCAATAAAACAAAGAGCTGAAATTAATATGCGTTTGTAGTGTGAGTTCGGCCCATATTGCAGGATTTAATGCAGATATGTGCAAATCAACAAGTAGTCGCTGAACTGTTCAATTTTTGAGCATAATGTCCTACTCTCAGCCATGTCAAAAACAAAACAATCGCCTACTTCCTTTGGAAGTGAAAACAACAAATCAAAACATGTTTAAGTCACTTACCAGCATCAAACGTGTTGTCTTGGAACACAGCAGCTAGGCCAATACTTTGTAGTTTACGCCACCATGCCTGGTCCAGGTGAAATCGACAACCCAAGAGTTGAGCTGCCTCACTACATGTTGACTTAATTGATCAACCTTGAAACCTGCAACTATTTTCTACCCCTAAACATTCGCACTTTTGCTTTATGAAACGAAACACTAAAGAATGTTGCAAACTGCTTTCACCTCCAAAAATAATCACTTATATTTCGCTATCATTCAACAGCACAAAAACTACGTCAGAGAATTAGAGTTTCGTGAACTTCAAGTAAGGTTGTTGGTAGTTCCGACATATAGTGACGTCGTTCTCTGTAAATTTCTTCGCTTAAATGTTTAACGTGAGTAAAATGCAATAAACAGCACAAATCTCGGGATTCCATTTAATGTCCATTCCATACAGTGTTTTCCTTTTACAAGACGCACGAACTTTTAGACGTACAAGATCTCTTTCATTGCTCTGGCGATTATAACCGACAACAACTTTCGTATTAATGTTTTAAGGTTATTTATTTGGGCATGACAACTTTTTAACTGTATGACGCTACATATATGCGTCAATCTATATATGCGTACTACTTTGCGAAACTTTAGACCATCTCTTACAATTAAATTTTTTCCCTCTAATACTGCCCCCTTGAACCACCTTCATGACAACCTTCACTTGTTTGCCTCACAATGTTTATGTTCCCCAACTCAATGTGCCTACCTCTCAATGCAAACACGCCACCTGGGAATCGTACGCTAGTTAATAGATAATTGCGCCTGTCCCCAGATTTCGTGCATTACCAACTTTACAAAAACAAAAAATATTTAGCCGAAATGTCTTTTACGCGACATTATCCTTCAATATAGCTGTACTTGTCAATATCAAACGAGAAATCTGGCGCAAAACAAATGCACCACGATATTAATACTACGATGGAAATTTCTGAATTTACGAAATGAGGTATCGCTTTAAAGTAAGGTAAAACATCATGTGTCTCACTAGCTCTTGATCCTGGGTTTACCTTCATAATTTTCAAACCAATGGACGTAATTCATTGAAAACTGACAGGGACATACTTTGGTGTATGAGAAACACGATGCTATTCACTAACCAGTGTTAATACTTTTACAGTGATGCCATGTTTTTACTATCGGTAAAGAAAATACCACGTGTTTATTTACTTCAATAAAGAGTTAGTAAGAATTCCAAAGTGATTTTTATTTTTGTAATATAAATTTTATAGTTCTCACATTGAGCATTAGGTGGCTCAAAGGCAGGATGTGATGTTTTACGTGCTATTTATACTGGTACTAACTACGCCAATACTTTCACAGTTTCTGTCTTGTATGTAGATATACATTAATATAAATATACACAATATTCAATAATTAGGTAAATAATAAATAATTATGTATATTCATCTAATATAATGCGTGATATGAAGACAAAATTAAACAATATTTTCCTTCTAGAGAAATGTAGCATTATCATATGACGCATTATTTGTTTTAATTTTATTTCTATATATTGTTTATGTTTATAAATGAATATAAATATAGCAACTAATTATTACATATAATGTGTACGTATACATGTAACATGCAAGTCTAAAGTACATTATTTTCCTGTCTTGAGGGATATGAAATATCCAAAATATCGTGTTTCGTATTTTCCTTTCCGCGTTTATTTTTATTTAATCTGGTGGTTTTTTTTTTTTCTTTCTTTTTAATCCTCGTATACAGATGATCTCAAATTTTCAAGTTACATGTTAAAATAGAAGAAGGTCTAGTGTGAAATTTGTATAAGACGTTTTATATCCCACATGCTTGGGGATATTACACGAGAGATAAATAAGTCATGGTAACATTTTTTTTTCTTGTGAACAAGAACAACACGAAAAATTTGAGATATACGATTGAAAGTGTATGGAATGAAGTCACCAGATGGTTATGTGACCAGAGCTGAGTATCTCAGCACTCACCGAAGTTCAGTTGGTGAACGACAGTGATCAGGAATGGAGGTTATGAAGAGTGAACAAGCGCACATGTTAAATAGCATTCTCCGGGCACTTGCCTTTTTTCATCAAGGGTAATGATGCGATGTCTGGGCGCCTATCATCGCATAAGAATGTTCCATCACCATCACCCATACCGCGACGGGTGGCAAGGTCGTGAAGGCGCGGACTCGTGAGCGGAAGGTGGGTTCGAATCCCGCCAGAACCGCCCTCTCTGACTGAGGTTTTTTTCAGGTTTTCTTCAGTCCTCATAAATAGCAAATGCCGGGGAGGTAACCCAAATTTAATCTTCCTTCCTTAAAAAAATCCTTCATCCGCACACCCATGTCCGCGGATAAAGAACGTCTACTGCGCGGCAGCTCGAATGACGACATTCTGCTCTGTTTAAAGACCTCTGTCCACCTCGCCACTGTTCGATAGAGCAGGGCACGTGCACCCATAGCTTTGTGTGGCATTTTCGTGCATCTACCGCGGAGAAATGCTTTGACGTCGTTCACTCTTCGTGACTTCCATTCCTGACCACTGTAGCTCACCAACTGAACTTCGGGGCGTGCTGAGACTTGCAGATTTGCTCACATACACCATCTGGTGGTTTCATTAGAAAGTACATTCCGTATACTTTCAGTCGTATATCTTATTCGTTTTCCCTTGTTCGCGAGAAAAAAAGAATAGTTGCCATGACTTAGTTTGTCTAATTCCCTTATAACATGTATGAAAATGTTAAGAGGAAATCTTAGCATGAAGGTGAAAATAAAAAGAATCATAAATGTATTTGTAATTTGGGCAGGAATTTCATACTAGATCTTTTTAAGTTGGTGATATCGCCTTCTGGAATATATTTTAATCTCATAAATCTAGATAACGTTTATTTTTAAACTTAAAGTATCATAATACGACCTTCGACTTCGCATATTTATAGGAGATTTCCATGGATGATTGAGGGTTCTCTGTGAGAGATTATTGAAGCAGTATTTCAATTTTGAATTCTTGAATTCTTTACTTTTTTCATATATTAGCTCAAATCTTTTGATAAAATAAAACGAATTTAAATTATTAAAAATAAGAGTTGTACTCAAAAAGCATATAAGAAAATGTATAGATATGCTTCACAGATAAATTATTGTGGAGTACCGACTTTTCTTTTTGTTGTTGTTGTTGTTATTATTATTATTATTATTATTATTATTATTATTATTATTGTTATTATTATTTAAACGATCATGGTAATGCATGCTTAAAATCTATCATGCTAATTGGTGGATGATAATTCGGCCAAAGAGCACGAGGATTTGTTTCAAAAAGGTATCCCGTGGAAAAACTTCATCATACATTTTTCATGAGTATTCTTTGGTATTTTACTAAAAATGAAAATACTGAAGTAATACGAGCAAGTTATGGACTACAGGTATAGAACAGAAAACGTTTTCGTTACCTTTTAGCATTTCCTGAGAGTCCTATATGACACTTTTAAACTTTTTAATATAAATGTAAACAAGATTGTACAAAGATTAATTAACTTGTGATAACAAGGTGGTGTAAGAAATGAAAAGAAGCACACGACAGATATGACTGAACTGTGACACGTGTTCTGAGAATGAACTAATCAAATCGTAAACCTACTCGGCGGCAACCGCACTGTAACCTCTGTAGCCTTGCGTCGCGCACAATGAGAAAAACGCAAAAATATACAAAAATATAGCACAATAAAAATTGTATTTTGGATTGAGTAACATTATTTCATGTACGTAGTAAATCTGCATATGCTTCAATTAGATAAAGAGAGAGGCTATCTTTCCAGCCCTAGTTATATTGACTTTTTTGTTCAGTGTCTTACTCAAATATCAATTTAATGCATAGCTGAATTTTTACTGCTACACTCGCTGCCATTCCAACAAGTCAAGTCACAAACAAGGCGTAAGAAAATGATTAATTACTAAGGAATATAGGCTTCGGGCAAGAAAATCCACAAACAGGCTGTACCTGACATTCGCAGTTTATCAAACTTTCCGCCATGGCTCTCCTTTCAGTGGAACATGATTCCCTAAATTTATTTTATTGCGAACTCTGTTTTAAAGATGGTTTACTACCGCGGTAACTCAACGTTTACAAACCTACATTTGCATCCTATTTATTCATTAAAGTTATCCATCACAGTTTACAACATTTAAAAATGTAAACAAACAAAGAAATGCGCATCTTTTCAATTCTTAAATAATAATAATAATAATAATAATAATAATAATAATAATCTTATATCTAAAGTATATAAAACAAACAAAGAATTAATATTAATAACAGTTTACAGTGTATGGTTGCTCAAGTATAATTCATACCGCCACGACTGGCCGAGGTCGTTAAGACGCGGACTCGTGAGCGGGAGATCTGGGGGATCAAATCCCTCTCTGACTGAGGTTTTTTCCAGGTTTTCCTCAGTCCTCGTAAATGGCAAATGCAGGGGAGGTACCCTAAATTTAGGCCTGGGACGTTTCCTTCCTTAAAAAATCCATTCCCAAATATCATTTCATCTCATGTATCATCAGTGTCCACCACCTGTTGTGCCTCAGTGGTAAAAACGGGCGTTAAATACTGTTAAAAAAATTAATTCATGAAAAGAATGGTATTTCATTTACAAGCTGTGACCAGTGGCTTAATAGGATAACTTTGTATTCCGAGTTTTGATTCTTCGTTTTCCAAGCAGGTTATAGATTTGTTGTTAAGTTAAATGGGCGCAGAGAACGATTTTTCACACATATGTTGTTGTTACGAAAATTCAAAAATACTTGAATGGCTTTCTTCTGGGACGCGTTGCTACGCAGTTCACTGCCGAAAGATGCAGGGTAAACTATAGCGGAAGTATCCCCTGATTTGCGTTTTCGATTTACCTATTTGAAAGTACTTGCCTTAATATGATTCTAATTTACTTTACCTCAATAAACACAGGCCGTAAATGTGTTCTATTGTTCGTAATTCATTGTATGTATCTACACACTCCTGCTAATAATGCTCTCATTCTTCGTGCATCCTTTGAGAGGTTCTCGCGGTCTCCAGGGGGGCTGCGGACCGCAGTTAGAGAACCGCTAGCCTAGTGCACTTGTTATAAACCAAAGTCCGCCACGCAGGAGCTGCGTAAACTAAGCGAATTCCTCACCTAGTAGAGTAACTTTAAAAAATAATATAAAATTAAAATTATGACCTCATTAATTAAAGAAATGAAATAAATTATGGCATTACTGTGTGATTTTTGCAACCTATAATAATTACAAAAGAGAAATTACAATTTTAGACCACAAAATCACAAAATATATACTGCATTTGTATACTATAAATTAAATGATGAAATATATTTTTAAACATTTTCAAATGTAACCATGTTTAAGAACTAACCCTTTCATATCATCTTCACATTCACTATAATAGAGGGAAGTAACAGAAAGTTTCGAGTTACATTCCGTATTTAAGAAGATATTCATATGTTTCAATAATACAAAAAAGTTGCCATTTAAAAACAATTACAATGTACTAAGTATATATATATATATATATATATATATATATATATATATATGCAATGAGTCGGTCCTGGTGGTGTAGTGGTTACCATACTTGCCTCCTAAACTCAAGATCGCGGGTTCGAACCCGGCCAGGGCCGATAGATTTTTCCGGGCGTAAAAATCCGGGCGTAAAAATTCGGAAGGGAAGTAAAGCCGTGGGTCCCGTGTCGAACATTTACGGCACGAAAAAGAACCTCAAGCCTGAAGGAGAGGCCTCTGAGCAAAATTTGTCGGCCGTTTCACGCCCCGAGTTGAATGGGACGCTGATGACCTGAGCTGTTAAAGAGCGTCCATAAATAAATAAATCAATCAAAAAAAAAAATATATATATATATATATATGCAATGAGAAATAAACAATAGAAAGTTCCATCAATTTTTATTTACTTTGAAATAAAACGTAAATATTATTGTAAATAAAAACATGTAATGCAAACGTTTTCTGACGGTTATTACAAAGCGCTCTTACATACAAATATACTTCTCAAACACATATTAGATTAATGTTTCGCATTTTCTATTTTCGCAACGATGCTTTTGTTAAATATAAAATATATGCATCGTTATAAATACAGTTTATATGCTGAATTAGTTTGTCCTTTATTTTACAACAATATAGAGAAAATGAAACGCAAGGGCGCTTTTCGGTTTTCAATATACTACTGCTCGTTATGGTATAATTTGTCTAATATTCAGAAATTATTTTTCTTATTTTATTTAAATGGTACATACAGAATTTTGTTGTGAACAACCAAATAATGGTGTCGGTAGAGAGATTTTTAAATTTGGGGTTCCAGGTAAACCGCCACTCCTAATGATTCATTTCTATGGTTTTCAGAAAATAGTTTATTTTATTTAAATGGTATATACGGAGATGCGTTGCGAAGAAGCAAATATTGTGCCGCTAGAGTAGTTTTAAATGTTTGGTTTGAGGTAAACCCTCAGTCCTATTAATCTGATTTCACTCATTTTCAGATTCATTTTTCTTATTTATTTAAATGGTACATGTCAATTTTTGTTGTGAAGAAACAAATATTGATGCCACTAGAGCGATTTTAAATTTTCGGTTTCAGGTAACTCCTCTCCTAGTTATTCCATTTCACTGATTTTTCAGAAACTATTTGTTTTATTTTATTTTAATAGCACATACCGATATTTCTTAAAAAAAATTAAATTAAGGCCGCTAGAGCGATTTTTAAATTTCGCTCTAATCTCCATTCGATTTTCAGGTATGCCCCCCCTTTCTAATGGCCCAATAGCTCTGATTTTCGGGAACTACTTTTATCAATTTATTTTAAAGAAATTTCGTTGAGAATAAACAAAAATTGCAGCAGCAGTAACGTTTATTAACTTTATTTAAAAATAAAAGCGCTTTAGGTAATCCCCACCCCCAAATGGTCCAACTATACAAATCGTTTGTAATTTATGGTTATCTGCCGAGTTTCGCTGAGAAAAAACAAAAATTGCAACTGCGACTACTAGAGCGTTAACAAATATATAATGTGGATGTTAATGAACTACACTGAAATAATTTCAGAGTGTAAAGATGTCGTATAAACAATTTGGGACAATAAACGTACGGCCTAATTGTTCAAATTTGGAAGCTATGGATACAAGCTTCTGAAGCGCCAGTACGCCACTGGCTAATAAAGATACCCCTTGAAAGCATAACACACGATAATGAAGGAAGGTTTCTGAACGTATCGCTCTGGCGCCAAGGTTATGAAATTAGCTTG